>OW443331.2:18787500-20037500 GCA_937001555.2 Hypsopygia costalis | reverse complement strand
CCGTATTAACGCTCGCAACATAATATATCACTTGCGCGCCGCCACCCCCGCTGCCAACGCAGCATCTCCTTCTTTTCTGGTGACCTCACTCACTCGCAGGAACACAACAACCCTCAAGGGAATTGTTATTTGGCTGCGGTATTCTGTGAGGTGGAGGTACATTCCCCAGTCGGGTAGCTTACAATTACGCTCCCTATCTCTCTTTTCGCCAGAGCTTCGTTTGTCAGTCAGCAGGGTGCACCACGTGCAGGTGAATTTGGCTTTGGTTCAAAGATGTTGATAAACCACTTACACCTCAATAAGGTTACTTTTTAATTAGGTTAGGTACCTACATGGTATGAACATTATGTAATTTCAGTTTATTCACAATCCGAGATATTAGGCAACGAATTATCAACTCATGTAATAAACCCATCGTTGGGCCAAAATTTCCGCATAGGTCAAGTGAATACAATAATTATCCATATCTATCTTATCTTATCAATGGATTTCAAGTTTCCTAGCGATACTGACCTGACCATCACGACTCAGAAAATAATTGTATAAACCAATGATTTCAATCAAGAAGCCTTACCATACTACACCGGCTTCCACGTGTTTACTGAATTGCAGAGCCGTCTCTACGTTGGTGGTGAAGATGCCCGCGGCGAGACCATAGTTGGTGTTATTGGCGCGGTCAATCACCTCCTCCAGGGTATCGAATTTGAAAATGCTCTGGACTGGTCCAAAGATCTGCAAAATATTTGAAGTAAGGGTAAACACATTGGAATAAGCCGTGTCGTAGCAACATAGAGCGAGAGCCACCTTCTATCGGTCCTTTGGAGTTGGAAGTGCACATGTACATACAAGTACTTGAATTTCAGTATAAATAATGAGTAGTACTTAAGTCGGTATTTGAAGAATTTATTACTTCTATGCTATGATGCCGAACAGGAGGAACAGAAGAGCGTTGGTAAAGACGAAAAAAGTGCTTTATAGAAAATTTACCTTTACGTAAGATGTATTTTTAGATTCTCCTCCTGTGTTTTTACGCTATATAAATTCTTGAATTTCTCTCCAGAGTTCAGAGGTGTAAAAAATTTTTTATCTCTATTACAAATTTGATGAAAAACAATTACCTCTTCTTTGGCGATAGTCATGTCATCCTTGACGTCTGCGAACACCGTCGGCTCGATGTAGTATCCTGTGGTGCCGACGCGCTTGCCGCCTGTCATCAACTTGGCGCCTTCCTGCTTGCCCTTCTCTATGTATCCCAGAACTTTGTTCATCATTACTTCATCCACCTGAAACATAACTAGAACTTAATTTCTGCCATATCAAAAACCTATGTAGGACTGATCTATTCGCAGATAAACAAGATAATAAAGCATTAAGGAGCTATTCTATTGGATACTAATATCCAAATTTTGACGGGTCAAATTTAGTATTCTTTTCAAATGCGTAAAAAGATATTGCCTAAAAGATATTTTACTCAGAAGTAATGATACAATAGCTAGTTTCTGATTGCCCTAGTAAACTCCTACGTATTACTAACTTAAGGATAAAGTAGTTGTGCATTACCTGTGGTCCTTGTTCTGTAGAAGGATCAGTAGGGTTACCGATTTTGATGGACTGTGCTTGTTCAATGGAAGCCTTCACGAATTTATCATAGATACCAGATTGGACATACAAACGAGATGCAGCGACGCAGACCTGGCCTGAACGTGCAAATATTGCATTGGAAGCAGTAGGCACTGCTACATTTACTGCAAGAAATTGAAATATTTACATTCGACATATTAAAGAACATATTGCGTCGTCTTAGTTCACATTATATACTTTAAAAGAATATTAAAAACTCTCCACACTATTATTATAAATATGAAAATGTGTATGTGTTCTTTCGGGGAAAGGAATCAATAGATTGACATGATTTTTATACAGTTAGTGGAAAGGAAAGTCTTGAGAGTGATATAGACATTTTCTTCCAGAAAATAATCTTTAGACCGCGGAAAAAAATATTTGAAATAATGACGGGAGAAGCCGTGGGCAACAAACTTCATGGAACACTAGTATTTTGAGAATGTAGATTGGCAAAGCCATCTCTCAATTTCCATAATCCTACCATTATTTTATAGGAATAAATTATTACGCATATAGGCAAACCCATCGCACAAGTGTACATCTACGTTTAAAGTCCATGTTTCAAAATATAATTATGCCGGGAGCGTAGCTTTTCTGTACTTTGGTATCACCACTGGCTCACAAAGATTGCCGATGACTGATTACTTTAATTGTCATTCTATGCTTTATTTTTATTGACTCTCGTATTATGTTTTTCTTTAACTATGGTAAGTCAGATATTATTTGTCGTACTGAGGTACTTACAATCAGCGTCATTCATGATAATAAGAGGGCTCTTTCCACCAAGCTCTAACGTAATTCTTTTGATATTGTTGACCCCGGCTGCTTGTTGAATCAGCTTTCCGACCTAGAAAGATATCATCATCATCAGGTCATTTTAGTCTCCACTACAGGAGCACGACCCTCTCTTGTCCGTCCCAGACAGAAGGAGGATTTGGCCTACACTCCCCACGCTGGCCAGACGGGTTGGGGAGGCCTGATCGTTGTTTTATAATGTATTTCCCTTAGTCGCTTTGTACGACATCCACGGGAAGAGACGGAGTGATTCTATTCTAGTCTGCCGGAAACCACACGGCCAACCTAGAAAGATATACTTATACTGAATTATATCTATGTATTACTAGCTGACCCGATCCTTCCTGTCTTCTTAATAGTGGATATTGAATTGGTTTCGCACAATCTGTCAAATGACTAACAGTTCTGTGAAATGGCATAAATTTACATTACTAAGTTAATATGGTCGTTCAGTTTTTTAAATTGTCTAATTTTCCCTGCAACTTTCTTATTTTTTCTTTCATAAGAATCTACTTCTGACAATAACAAATACAATATAAAAAGAATTAGCGAAATCGGTCCAGCCGTTCACGCGTGATGCCCAAAGGAAATAAGGATTCATTCTTATATATAAATGATAGATATCATGGTACTGTCTTATGATTGTGTAATAATAATAATTCCTTGCTTTCTTGCAGCAATGATGATGCTTGTTTGGTCACGCACTGACCGCGCGATCAGCAGGTACACACCGTGGAGTGGAGAATCTACAGCCATGTTGGTAGGACCACATACATCACGAAGATAAGAAGACAAAAGTGCGCGAGTAACGCCCCTGGTGTTGCTTATGTTCATAAGCTGCTGTAACTGCTTTCTATCAGGCGGGCCGCGTGCTAATCTTCACCTTAGTGGTAAGAAAAAAGGCATTTGTGCAAAAAAGTTTAATCCTCAACCTATGAATAATTTCTTCAGTCCAGAGTTTAAAAAGGCAACCATTTTCAACGAGTCTAAGACAAATTTTAAGTAAGGCACTAACTCAATTACTGACACAACCTGAACGGATACGATCCAACAAACCTCAACGGATCCGGTAAATGATATCTTGGCGACATCTGGGTGGTGCGTGAGGGCAGCTCCAGCGGTCTCTCCGTAGCCGTTGACCACATTGACGACTCCCCGCGGCACTCCCGCCTCTTTCAGTAGAGCGGCCAGCGCCAGGGCCGTCAGAGGAGTCTGCTCAGCTGGCTTCACGACCACAGTGCAACCTAACATTATACGTTTAAAGCTATACTAAAGTATAAAGTAAAAGTCCTATAAGTTCTTTGGTTCCAATATGTGCATTGATGATGTAAATATTTTAAATTAGTGTGACGGTAGTATTTTAGTAACCACTTGTTGTAAAACTAAGCACTATATTATTTATTAGTGCTATTCGTATTCAAAGATATGTGTAACCCGCCTCCTTCAGTTGCCACGTTCAGCGATTTCAGATGCTTTTTTGAAGTCATTGTCCACTTAAATGGGGACGCCCGATATGTGGCCTCCGTTTTAGAACTTTCCTTCTTCTCTGATTTTGCGACCCAAATGACATCGAGACCCAATTGATATTGAATTTTATCGTTTAGGATTCGATTTCTTAAAGAATTATGGACTTAGCTCTCTCAATTGATCGCTGTGCGGCTTTTTGACAGCCCGACGGTCAGCGTTCAAGTCTCTGCACTATATACTATAGCAGAAAGGATGTTCGAGTTAAAAAGATAAAGACACTCACCCGCTGCCAAAGCAGTGGTGACTTTATTGACGAAAATTACAATCGGTCCATTCCATGGTAAGATAAGGCCGGAAACACCAACCGGCTGCTTCAAGGTGTAAGAGAAAGCGTCGCCATCTGTAAGCATGCACTGTATAAGGCTACCTAAATTTGCAAATATTTTTTTAAAGTCTCTTTTTATATTGTTATATAACAAAAACAACGAAGTCACATTAGTTTAATGCATTTGTTTTCTTTCGATCTTATGTACGTCCCAAATTCTTGATACGAGTTTGTAAATTAAAACTAGAGGAAAAATTCGGCAAAAAATAATTTAGAAGATCATATTTTAAGCCAAAGAGCAATTGCGTATCAAGTACCTGCTGAAAAAGAGTGTTATTATTTGGTTACTATCTTGTGTGACGTGGATCACTGAAGATAGCAACCAAATAATATAATAACACTCTTAAAAAATTATATTCCTACGAATGATTGACGTGAGCTATACAGCCTATATTACATTATAAGACTATAGGCTGTGGTGACTGGCATACCAGGCGAGTTGTATACTCGTTTGGCTCCCGGATAAAAAAAACCGGACAAGTGCGAGTCGGACTCGCCCACCGAGGGTTCCGTAGGTACGTAGTATCATTATTAAATTTGATATTTTTCATTATAAATACGAAATAATGCGTCGAAAAAAATAAATAAAATATATTTTGCAATGTGTACATCAAGCCCTTTCATATGATACCCCATTTGAACTAGTAGTTTCAATTTGAAATTTCGACACTCTTTAAAAAATATAGACCCCCTATTTTATAGATCTATTTACAAATGTATAGTTTTGAGATTTATTCCTGTACTTGTAGTCTATAACGATGTTACTTGCCAAATTTCATAGTTCTAGGTCAACGGGAAGTACCCTATAGGTTTTGATTCCCTTGAGTGTGTCGAAATATGCGTTTTTTGCTGAATAAACGGCCGTAACTTTTTTCTACGTAAACTTAGCAGTTTGATTTTTTTTTAACTTCATGGGACCGTAGACCTGAGTATACAGTTAAAATTTCAGCTTGATACCTTCACGCATTCTCGACATAGAAATTCTTGACAGACAGACAGACAGACAGACAGACAGACAGACAGACAGACAGACAGACAGACAGACAGACAGACAGACAGACAGACAGACAGACAGACAGACAGACAGACAGACAGACAGACAGACGGACAACAAAGTGATCTTATAAGGGTTCCGTTTTTCCTTTTGAGGTTCGGAACCCTAAAAAAGAACAAGGTAATCATAACAAAAAGTGTTTTTCGCTCAAATCAATCTATAACGACTTACCAATAGGAATAGTGTCGCCTTGAACTTTGTCTGCTAAACTGGCGATATATCGCACGTTACCAGGAATCGCTGTCCTCAACGAGGTTTGGGCGTTAGCCAGTACCATCCCGTTGTTATACGACTCAAGTTCCGCCAGATATGCCATGTCCCGTTCAATAAGATCCGCGAACTTGTTCAAGATCCTCCCTCGCTGCGAAGCGTCCATCAGGCGCCATTCGGAGTTACGGTGGAAGGCGCGGCGGGCAGCAGCAACCGCTGCATCTATATCTGCCTGTAGCACAAAACTGGCGTGAATTCTAATGTAGTACCACAGGTAGTACAAAGTACTACAAACTCAGCTCAAGAAATAAAAATTTTGCTCTATAAAATATTATTCAAACTGACTCAATACGTGACATGGTTTTAATTTAGTATAACAATTGGGTTTTTATCTTAACCCGTAAATCAGAACCAAATTGTTACTACTAATTAGAAGCTAGGTAAGAAGTTATGAAGACTAAGCTGTAATACTTACCTTACTAGTTACCTATAGTAAATCAAAATTTTAGCCATAAGTAGAAACTATTGAGTGACTGACCTTGTCTCCTTCAGCAACTTTAGCGATAACAGATCCATCATGGGGGTTGTACGTTTCGAACGTCTTGCCGCTTACAGCATCTACCCATTCATTGTCAATGAACAGCTAAAAAACAGAGACACCAATAGTTAATAATTAATAGCAAACTACTGTGCCCATCACAAATCACTCCGTAAAAAGAGTTTTTAAATCTTTTTACGGAGGAAATGTTAAAAAATTTTGCTAAAAGCTTAAGTGCACAAAATAAATCCTTATAGTTTTAAAGCCGGAAACCCAGCCCAACGATGCCCACTTTTGACTTTATACACCATCATCCCTTCCCCAATGCTTTCCACCAAATACGATCCACCGCCTTCCTCCTCCAGCCGCTTTCTTAAGGTCATCAGACCATCAAAAGGAGGGCGTCCAACACTTCGTCGTCCTACGCGCGGTCTCCACTCTAACACCTCCCCCATCTGCCATCACTTACTCGGCAGATGTGACCGGCCCATTGCTATATATAGGTCCTAGACGCGGACAGTATTGTTGCAGGGCTATACAGCCATCTCAGCACCTCGATTATACGGTGGTCGACTTGGCGTCGCTGTAATAATTCTAGAACAAACCAAATACCGATGGAGTCGAACACTTTCCTCCTTTATAAGATTCTTTTTAGTCCAAGTGCTCCGTCGTACCTTCACGAGAGGCTACAACTTCGCGATACTGATAACCGGCTGCGGTCATGCGGGAATCTTCGACTGGACTTACCCCTTCATAATTCAAACGCTTACTTTAAGTCGTTCTCGATTAGGGCAGCAATGCTCTGGAATTCGCTCCCCACCTACGTGCGCCTGGCACCGTCAGTGGACTCATTCAAGGGTCGTCTACTCAAATCCTTAAACGAGTTGCCTTGAGCGAGCCGAAATCAGTGTAATGTATATATTATTGTGTAGGTATAATTATGTATAGCTGTATTATATATGTACTATTGTGTAGTATATGTATGTGTATATGTATATGTAAGTAATATGTATGTGTATATATGTAAGTATAAATTTAAGTATTGTGAGTATTATTAGTAAGTAATATTAGTCAGTAGTATTTGGAAATTTGCATAAATAGATCGAATGATCTAATTTTGCTAGTTTGTTTGTATATATCATTATTCGTGTTCGTTTTAAAAATATTTATATTACTTTCCTCTTTGTCTCTCACAAATGCTTTCGACTTTTCGACGCCCTTGCCACTCTTTATTCACTTATCCAACACTTTAAGGTTGGCTGGTAGAGATCTCTTATAGAGATAAGCCCGCCTTTGTACATGTTCTTGAAATTCTATTGTGATATATGTATGATATGTTTTTATTATGTACAATAAAGATACTACAAACAAACAAACAAACTTTCTCTTGATCCACAAAAGCCATACAGAACGGCAAATTGTAGACTGTGGTTTTCGGCGTAATCTGCCGCAATGTATGTATGTGGTCCACGGTACTGTAGCCTTAACGAAATCCAGCCTGTAGTAGTAGTTAGTCATCAAACCCTTGAACACAGCTTATAAACGTGGGGCAGAAGTGAGACCGGTCTATAATTCTGCAATAAGGTTTTGGCACCATTTTTGAAGAACAAAACGACCAAACTCCTGGTCCACGCGACTAGCACCAATGATGGGATTAAACAGATGTAGTTAGTACCTTTATTATTTGCAAAATTGATTTGTACGTTATTTAGAAAATTATTAAATTTCCAATGCCTTACTATGGAAATGAGTAATAAAAATATTCTAGTTGCCATAGCATTGTATATAAGCATAACACAAGACAAAAAACTAGACAGTTTCTTTAAATACATTTTCTTTTTCAAACATTGTATATTACTTAAAAGTAAGAACAAACCAAATACCGATGGAGTCGAACACTTTCCTCCTTTATAAGATTCTTTTTAGTCCAAGTGCTCCGTCGTACCTTCACGAGAGGCTACAACTTCGCGATACTGATAACCGGCTGCGGTCATGCGGGAATCTTCGACTGGACTTACCCCTTCATAATTCAAACGCTTACTATCTTGTTTATGCACTGCATGTGCTTAAAAGCACATGCAGTGCATAAACAAGAGACTAATGCAATTGTTTTTATCTGATATTTTTTGGTTACTTTTGTGTTAAATGCAAAATTTTCAGTTTCCGAAGATTTTTTTTATTTGTCAATGAAATACGCTAGACTAATATCCGGTGTCCTGCAATCATTTTCAAAAATCTTTTCTTTTTTCACCCATGCATAGGCAATAGAAGAAATAAACTATGGCCAGAAGCATTGGGTTGAACGTAAATAAGGCGTGAGTGAATCAGATTTTTTTTCTAAAGAATTTGCGTAATAAATGGAGAATGGGGCGTTGACGGCGAATTTTGCAGAGATTTTGTTTTATGTTGGTAATAGAAATGTCTACTACCTGCTAACTTAGCTACTACTCTCTCTGCTAATTGTGGCCCATCCGAGAAAAAATACATACTGTTTTCGTAATTGAAACTCGTCTAATATAAAATAAATAATAAATAAATATTCCTGGACAATTTACACAGCGCCGTCTAGTCTCAAATTAAGCAAAAAGCTTGTACTTTGGATATTAGACAACTGATTAATGTACTTAAATATATTTTTTAAACTATATTATAGTTTAAAAAAACTATACTATATATAATATTTTTTAAACTATATATATACTATAACCAGAATATGAAAGTAATGTTGTAATAAATGGTTATAATAAAATATGCAAGTTTGTTTTGTATTAACTGTAAGAAATGCTAAAAATTTTGTGTAGGTACATAATTTATAAACTTTTTAACAAAAAAATTAAACCGCCGAAAAAAATGAAAAGCAAAAAATAATAAACTTTGTTTTTATTAACCTTACTAACTAAGTTCTTAAACTAATTTAAGTACACCTGAGTAATTTTGAGTCGGCGCCAAACAAGCAAAATATATATTGTTTATCAATGGAAATTTCACATTGCATTGTTAATTTGATTTGGTTATTTCTTTAAATTTGAGATAATTTAGTGATCTTTAAATAAATACATAAATATTTCTGGACAATTTACACAGTGCCATCTAGTCCCAAATTAAGCGCGATGCTTGTGTTATGGGTGCTAGACAACTGATAAATGTACTTTTTAATATTAATACTGGTGATCTGTTCATAACATGGCATGAAAGACGAATATTACCTTGTGAAATACACTCGTTTTGTATTTAATACTATAATTGAATAAATATTTCCAAAAACATGACAAATATTGTACCTGATTTTTTAAAGGTATATATTTTTTTTATATTGTCAGACAAATTACACAGCGCCATCTAGCCCCAAAGTAAGCGAAGCTTGTGTTATGGGTACTAGACAACTGATAAACATTCGTAAATACATTTTTTTGTAAATACATACTTATGATACATAGAAAACACCCAGACCAAGACAAACAGACATGTACATGCACACAAATGTTTGTCTTGTGCGGGAATCGAACCCACGACCTCGGAGTCAAAGTGGCCATTGCTAAACATTCGACCACCGAACAAAGACTTTGTAATTTTGAGTCGGCGCCAAAGAATCAATGATGATTCTTTGGCGCCGACTCAAAATTACATAGGTGTACTTAAATATAATTTATTATACCCCGAAGGTTTATACCCTTTCCATTAAAAAAAGAATTATCAAAATCGGACTACTCTATAAAAAGTTGAGCGTGGTCATACATAAAAAAAAATATACGCGTCGACTTGAGAACCTCCACCGTTTTTTCGTCGGTTAAAAGTGTAAAAGTTACTTACTTTGGTATATTTAATTTGCGGAGCCATTATGTGATATCTCTGTCTCACGTATGGTTGATAACTACAGCTTAGAATATCGACCAAAGATATATACCTATGTATCGCGATGCGATTACAATACACGGTGATATAATATCGAGGCAGATATAACGCCATAAACATGACATTGAAAGATACCTTGATATCAAAAGACGCGGAACTGTTTTGTTTCGTTGTAAAATTTTTGAACAAATAAATAATGTACAATTTCTTTAGTCGTCAACCCTTACTCATACCACTGCTGGAATATGGGTCTCCCCTCAATTGAAAGGGTTTAGAGCAGTGGTTCCCAACCTTTTAAAGTTCGCGGACCACTACGAGGTTTTTGTTGCGTGTAGGATTGCTTGCTTGCTTGCCAAAGTGCTCAATCTCTCTCATTATAAGTTTGTATCACGGACCATAATTTACCTCTCACGGGCCACTGGTGATCCGCGGAACACCGGTTGGGAACCTCTGAGAGAGCATATTCCACCACGCTGCTCAAGTGCGGGTCGGCAGAGGCCAGTGTTTTCAAGCCGCCTAAAGACCACTGACTTGCCTTAACGACTGTCATCTAATGGCAACAGCCTGGACCGACGCACTATGGGTACCCGCCTAACAAAGCCATCTCATAAATACTTTCTTCAAACCTCTGCGGAAATGCATATATTATATATCAAGTTGTAGCTAAAGAGTTACTCTATTATAATAAATAAGAATCAAATCTTTGATTGTCCGCATTTTATAGCAAAGAACGTCTAAAATCAAGGAATGAAAAATATACGAAAATAATTGTGTAATTTTAATTTGTTTGGTATGCTTTTATCATATCATAACAATAGAAGTCCTATGAATGTGATACCATTTTAGAAAGCTTGGAATGTGTACTTTACTATAAAATCAAAAAAATAGGCAATTTAGTTGAACATTACTTAATAAGAGACACTTATGTCATATTAGGTGTTATTTTCGCGTCTCTAACTTTAATTTGGAGTTTTGACAGTTGCCGAAGCTTGCCGAAGTTCTGTTTTTTATGTTATTTCTTAGGAAATACAACATAGTTTGACGGCAATAATTCTTTTTTTGCGACTTCAGTGCACAACATATTTAAATTTATTAGAATATCAAGGTGAGAATATATATTTTTTCAAGTGCGCATGATAAAATTTCTTTTTATTTATGATTCTCAGCATGGACATCCAAAAAAACACTTGTAGCCCAATTGTTACATATTATTTTATTTTTGGAGCTAATTTTATCGAGTATTTCACACAGTATGCAGTTCCCATCCTCATAGAGAAGCAGTAAACACCGCATAACCGCATAATGGTAAATAGTTTTTATCAAGTAATTATGCACATGTCTTCCATCATTATTAAATATGAAATAGATCATTTGGGTACGAAATATTTTTGTCATAACTAATAGTTTGTTAATTATTTCTCCGCAATACGTGAATTCTCGTGCACGAGACGCGACTTAAGTGGCGTATTAATTGATAGTGATACAAATTATGTTGTTTCTAATACAAACTATATGTGAAACTATTTTACTGCTTCTTCAGAGGACATTTCCTCCTTAAGAGGATATAGAGAATATTTCAGAAATTATCACAAGTATTCAAAAGTCCTTCATAACTCAATTTCGTCAACGCTTTACTAAATCGAAAGAAAGTTTTTAAATCAAAATAGCAGTTGGTTGGATGGTGACCGTAAATCTGGAAAACCCTACATTCTACGAGTACATCGACAGAGAAAAGGAGAAGATCTTTTAAAACATATGAAAAGAGTTCAGATCATTCAAAGAAACGGAAAAACAAGGAGTTGCTTGACACTTGTGGTCATGATTTTATACTGACTCATACGTATAGGGTTTGAGGTCTCGTGGCGAAGCAGAAGAAGCATTTATTGTTGAAATTTTACGAGCATTGCCGGCAGAAAAAAAAAGTGAAATGTACGTAACGTAGTAATTTCCTTATTGAGCCACACACAACAGCTTACTAAAAGGCGAAGCTCTCAGCATTTTTAAGAAAACGAGTTCTTGAGTGGCTTTTAACCTATCTTTGTATGTTTTTGATATTTTAAGCAGTTACTTCTTTTTATTCCTTTATAAACTTCTTAGACCCTAGATATATAAATCTACAAATTCTATATTTTAAGTATTCCTGAATTTTTTTTAACTGTTATAAATAAACTTTCAATCACAAAGTATACATTATTTAAAAGTGTATATATTCAAGATTATTAGGAAAAATAATTATATGAATATCTTTATTAATACGGAAGTTACAGATTTATGAGATGAAAATGAGTCAAGTTCCCCATAGTGCGACGGCTTAACGTGCCATAAGAAGCACTGAGGAGCTCGATATGTAGAGCCATCCATTGACAGACTACGGTCGACATTGCTTAACTTGCGTGTTCGATTAGACTGATGTGTGCAACGATGCCATCGAGCTCCAGTTTCTTTAATTATACGAATATAGAAGTATGTTTTAATTCAGAGTTACGAAAATCTACAGGATTAATATTGAAAGGAGTTACCAAGGGCTTAATTATTAAGTTAATAGTTTTTTTTTATTTTTTATACTACATCTGATGGCAGGACAGCATACGGTCCGCCTGATGTGAAACAGTTACGGCAGCCATATAAACATTCGCAGCATGAAATACAAGTCGCGCGCAGCCACCCCCGCTGTCAACGCAGCAAGTTCATTCCTGGTAACCTCACTCACTTGCAGGAACACAACATCCTCAATGAATTGTTATTTGGCTGCAGTATTCTGTTATAATTACAGGTTAATTATTATTGAAGATTTTTATAGTTTTTGAAAATATTTTCAGTATCTCATAATGAGAATACCTATTTAGAAAATTTCTTATTTCTTAATGAGAGATTTTAGAAAAATATTATATTTTCAAAAACTATAAAAATCTTGAATCATGAAATCAGCATAACATAGTCGCAGCCAACTGTTTAAAATAGCTATTCAATTGAACGGGTAGCTGCCACTAAATAATGCTGGAACTTAATTTGAATAATATTTTCACAATAAAACAATTTGTAATAATTAAAAAACGCTATTTGTTGACGCCATATTGTAAACAAAACGTGTAAAGTTGTTAATGCCATAATGATTCAACTATAAGTCTAGGCATATCGTTGAATGGCGTTGTTCAATGAAACAGCCTTTTTTAGCCTTTCAATTGAATAGGAATTTAATCAGTTGGCAGCGACTGATTAAATTGTCGCTATGTCGCTGCCAACTGATTAAGTTGGATATATATATATATCCATTAGCCACCAACAGCTACTTGATATTGATCTGCGACATTCTTGTACTGTGGCCACGAAGGCATTTTTAGAATTGATTTTCATTAAAATAAGTTAGGTATAATAATTTTGAAGTGAAATCATCTTTAGCGGTGTTGTGCACTTTTTGATATGGGTAAAAATTGTAAAACTCGCGTCAGGACACGTGACCTGATCGAAAATTCGTAAGACGGTAGGAGAGTAGAGTAGACCGCCGACGCGGCGTAGGAGAGGAAGTAATATCCCCCTCAATTTCTACCGCGCGGCGAAAATATATGCCTGCTCCTGCTGTTTATTTTTAATGTAATATAAATTGTCATGTTTGTGTACGATAGCGTAATAAATTATATATTGTATTTTACCACATAAATGATAGTACTTTTATACTGATAAATAAAGCAATTCGTGGGAAATTATTCCCTAACCATTCCAAAATATTAAAAAATGCACAACGTTAATGTTCTAGTCTAGTTTTCACTTCTCCCGGAGTGCAAACCGTTTTTATTTTTGTTTTCGTTCCTTATCATATTTGATTATATTTATATCCGATAACAAAGTCGTGAAAAAAATAATGTGAAACAACTCAATGAAGATAAGTTTGTAAATGTCAGATACGCACAAAGTATTACAATCAATTTATGCAATAAATAAATAATTTTATACCTACCTAAAGTTGGTTGTTTGCTACGAATTATGCAATAGATAAACATTGTAGGTACGTACCCACATAGGGCTGCGACGCTGCGAGTAGAAATCTTTTGATGTACCTATACCGAGATTTCTCAAGAATCAGAGTGGAGTAGTTAGCACACAGCTTCGAAATAATTTCGGCCACTCCCTAATTTGTCCATTTCCAAAGTTGTGTAGGTATAAAGGTTAAACTACTTACTTCTTTAAGTTCTGTGTAGATCAATATAAGAGTGACTAGTATGTAGTAACTAATAAATTAATCTGTGACTCGACAAAAAAGAGAAACGGACTTCATTGAAGTCGATACGTATTCACATCGTTATTTATACCTGAACAATCAACATTTTATCAGCAAAACCTTTGAATGCGACAGAATCGACGACACGATTCTGTCGCATTCAAAGGTTTTGCAAACGCTTCCTGAAATATGATTGTGTGAGGACAGACAGGGATTTTATGATTGTGAGGGCTGCAATATCGCCAGAATGTCGTTGCGTCAAAAAGTAAACTAGATATTTTATTGGACAAAAATCGACCTATAGATGTCATCTGATTCTGCAAGTGCTTCCTGTAAATTGTCTGGAATTTCGCCTCAGCTGTTAATAATGATGCGGCGAAGTGTTTCGAGAAATATTTTTTCATAGGTAAGATAGGTTTTTGAGGGGGCTGCCCCTTACCACCATCTCTTATTGCGATTCAATAACTGAATAGAATGCTTTTTCATACCAATGAATAAGCGACTCTATTTCAAATGGAATAGAGTCGCTTATTCATTGGTATGAATAAGCAATCTGTTCAATTATTGAATCGCAATAAGAGATGGTGGTAAGGGGGCTGAAGCACATTTTAAAGTCGCATAACTCCCAGATGCTTCCTATTTCTCGTGGCAGACGCCGATATTAGGACACCAATCAAGTGCACATAAGTAATAACCCTTTCAGACCCACGATGAAACTAAACGAGACAGTGTTAAAAAAAATCAATATTCTTTATCGTTGGGGATCACATAAAACAAAAACTAAACATTTTCAGTGATAGAATGTTGTTAGGGATGGAAAGTAAAACACGTTTTTAAATTAATTTGCGTGCACGATGAACCGCCGTTGTACCGATCCGCAAGCTACTAACTCATCGTGGCGCGGGGTTCTCACACCACTGAGAAATTATAAATTATGGCGGGTCATCGCGCATTCGTATGCATTTTTATTTTATATAAAAACATTTACAAACAAAATATTGTACAGTTGAAATGTAGTGCGTCGCTTACACTCTGCCTCCTTAGTGCTAACTAGTTAGCACTATCTTCTCGTGGGGCCAGTAGGGCGACGCGCGTGGCCGGCCGACGCAATATACCGGTGCGTGTGCGTACGTCAACACTACGGACGCGTCCATCCGCGCCTGCATGAGCCGCACTAACAACTCCGTGTCGCCAGCAGCTACGCTCTAAATTAGGGTCTGCAATTATGACATAATCACCTAACTGTAACGATCGGGTTTCCTGAGTCCATTTGTGACGAGGTAATAAAGTAGGCAAGTATTCTTTTAACCAGCGGGCCCAGAACATATCTGCTAACCGCTCTGCAACTCGCCATCGCTTCCGTAAGCTCAAATCGCTGTTGTCGTATTTACCAAATGGCGCACTGTTTGAGGAAGTGCCAATCAAAAAATGATTAGGAGTAAGGGCCTCCGGATAATGTGGATCGTCGGAGACATGAGTGATAGGACGGCTATTCACTAATGCCTCCACTTCGGTTAGCAATGTGGTTAAAATATCAGGGTGAGGTGCGCGCTCTTTTAGAGCGACTTTTAAGGCGGTCTTCACTGTCCGTATTAGACGCTCCCATGAACCTCCCATCTCTGGAGCCCCCGGGGGTATAAATCTCCATTCGACTCCGCGGATGGCTCCGTCTTGTCGAATGGCCACGGTATTGAGTTCTGCTAAGCTACGCTTTAACTCATTATCGGCCCCTCTCAAATTCGTGCCATTATCGGAGATAATGACGGACGGCATGCCTCTACGAGAAGCCATGCGTCTGAGCGCCATTATTGTGGAATCTGTTGAGATATCTTCCGTCAGCTCAATATGAATTGCTCTGACAGTGAGACACGTGAAAAGCATAGCATATCTTTTCCGCCTTTTGCGTCCGATAGTGGTATCCAGTGGGCCGAAAAAGTCAACTCCACAGAAACTGAATGGACGTCTATGGTGCTGCAATCTAGCGGCTGGCAAATCAGCCATTCGTTGTGGCTGCGGCTTCACACGTCTGTAGTGACAAAATAGACAGCGAAAAGCAACCCCGCGTACAGTCGGCCGAAGCCTCAAAATCCAATAACGTTGCCTAAGTTCGTTTACAACGAGTTCATTAGATCCGTGAAGTGCTCGCCGATGATAGTGCTCTACTAATAAAATCGTTATCCTGTGCTTACCATCCAAAATTACAGGTCTTTGTGTTATATGGTCGACACCGACTACTTTGTCAATTCGACCTTCAACACGTAACATGCCAGACTCGTCGAGGTAAGGCGATATCTGTAGCAAACGACTAGTCGACGGCAAGGGCAATCCTCGTCTTAAATGCTGTAAATCGGCAGCAAACGAATCCTGTTGACATTTTTTTATGAGCAGTTCTTCTGCTTCCTTCATTAAGGAAATGTCAAGTTGTATGTCTTTGCGCTGACATCTTCTAATAAACAACAAAACCCTGGCAGTGGCGCGTACGAGGGTGATCCATCTCGAGATATTATCTTCATTAGGTAAAGATAAATCTGAGTTGTTGACGATCGTTGTTAGTACAGACCGTGCCTCACACGTAGCGTCTTCAGACTGTTTGGTGAACTTACGATCCCTAGGCCACTCGTTTTCAGGGCGGCGTAAGAATGTGGGCCCGTGAAACCAAGTGTCTGAAAACTTAAGTTGAGGAGCGTCCTCTCTCGTGGCTATATCGGCTGCATTAAGGTCAGACGGTACGTAACGCCACTCTCGAGACTTCGACAACTCATCTATTTCGCCTAAACGGTGGGCGACATAAGGTTTATAATTACGTGGATCACTCCGTATCCACTGCAACACTGTGCTGGAATCGATCCAAAAATATCGTTTTGTGGGCTGTACATCTTTGTGCTCACTCTGTATAGTGGCAGCAAGGCGTGCACCTAAAAGTGCGCCCTGTAGTTCCAGCCTGGGGATGGACAGAGGTCGGAGAGGACTTACTCTGCTTTTACTAGCTACGAAACAGACAAGTACTTTACCGTCCGATCGAATGAATCGCATATAAATAACAGCTGCGAATGCTTTCAAAGAGCTATCACAAAAAATATGTAATTGCGTTTCCACAATATTACATTCGACATTATCAATGCTCATCCTTTGCTCGTTTGTGTAGCACGGTGTCCAATCACACGTATTGGCGTAGCACCGTGGAATGCGTAAAGAGTGTAGCTGTTGTAAATCACATAACCAGTTCACCCATCGGGTGCGCTCAGCTGATTGGATGCGGCAATTCCATTCAACTCCACTTCGGTGGACGTTCTGAAAAATTATTTTACCCTTTATAATAAAAGGAGAAAGAAAACCATGTAGGTCGTATACTGACATAATAATGCCTAACATTTGAGCTTTAGTAGGCGGCTCGGAGCCGTCTAAAATGTTTTTCGGTATACGATCAAGTGATATTTTAAATCCAAACGAGTCATCATTGGGATGCCACATCAAACCAAGAGTGCGCTCAGTTGTATTCGTAGCTCCGAGTTTGAATTCAACTGCAGTCGGCGCGAGCGCATCGGGCGGGACAGTCTGCAACACTTCTTTGCTATTGCTCGACCAGCGCGCGATTTCGAACCCAGCCTTACTTTGAACATAAGTTATATCGCGCACTAATTGAATAGCCTTACTTTCACTGCTGCATGAATGTAAACAGTCATCCATATAATGGTTGTTTATAATTACGTCAACAGCCTCTGGATATTGATCCTGATACTTTAACGCATTTTTATTTCGTATATATAAAGCTATAAATGGTGAACATGTGGCGCCAAATATAAGACTTTGCATTATATATTTTTTCAAGGGCGCCTTCACATCAGTTTGCCATAAAAATCTTAACACGTGTTGGTCCTCAGGACGAACTTTTATTTGAAGAAACATATCTTTTATATCTCCAATCAAAACAAATTTATGTTCCCGGAATCGTAACATAATCCCTAACAAAGACGTATAAAGATCGGGGCCGGTAAGTAAGAAATCATTTAGGCATAACCCGTTTACCTTACCCGCACCATCGAATACTAATCTTAACTTCCCGGGCTTATTAGGATTTTGAACCCCAAAGTGAGATAAATACCAAACGCGATCAGCTGAGAGTTCGTTATCATTTAGTTCTCGAGCATAACCGTACTCAATAAGTTTATCTATCTCCTTTCTATATCGTTCTGCGTACGCGCTGTCAGATTGAAACTTTTTCAATAAACCGCGTAACCTTGACCGTGCATATTCATAGCTATCCGGTAAAATAAAATTGTCATTTACAAAAGGCAAACCAACTTCCCATCGATTACCTATATTTCGTGCTGTTTCATCTAATATTCGTACAGCTCTCAAATGTGCCGTGTTCTCACGACGTAAGGTTGAAATTCCTATGGAGTCTAGTTCGAATGACATTTTAACTAATTCGTTTAATTTACGTATATCACTGTCCTGCTCCTCCGAATGAGAGAGATGCAATATTTGTCTAATCGCGGAGGAGTGAGTGCGACCGAAGCAGCCATGAATGGACCATCCTAAGCGACATCTTGTAGCATAAGGCTCATTTTTGCTGCCGTGTAATATCTCTAAAGGAGCTATCAAAAAATAATTATCTTCGCCGATTAGTAAGCGAGGCACTACACTTTGGTTACATACATAATCTTTTATAGGTAACAAGTGGTCACAGTGAATGTTATTTATTATTGAAAGGTTCTGCATAGGCAAATTTAATCTATCGACCTGGCGTAAAGTTATGTCATGGTAAATATTATCAAAGCCAGCAATTTTTGTACATAATTTTGGAGCATCAGATTGATACACCTCAATACCAAACGCATCAATAAACTTAATTGAGCTACAATGTAAACTTTTAAGACCTAACTCGTCAACCAAGTCCTTATCGATCATAGATATAGATGCACCATCGTCTAATAAAGCAAATGTACTCACGTTACCGTTGGGTCCACTTAGATTAACTTTTACCACTTTGAGCATCACATCACTGCACTGAGGTGTCGCCGCTGGCGGCGATTCGCGCTGCCGCGCGACATGCGCGACGGTCGTGGCCGCCTCGCTCTCGGAAGGCAGCGGCGGCGGCGGCGGCGCGTGCGCCTCGCCAGCCTGTTACGCCAGAAGCAGCCAGAAGCAGCCAGAAGAAGCCTGTTACGTCACATAGTCAGCTACTATGTGACGTAACAGGCTTCTTATAATGAAGTAGTGGGTGATGAGCGAGCCCACATCCGTCAATGTTGCACACAACTGCCTTGCAGGCACCCCTGTCGTGCTTCAGCAAGCAACAATAACACAATCCCTTGGTCCTTGCGTACATCCAACGACTCTTTGTCATAGCTCGTCTGAACTCTCGACAATCAGGTAATGAGTGAGCGGCCTTTTTACAATAGTTACATAAACGGCTATTATCTGTAGATGCAGTTGTAAGCACCGGTCGACCGTAGTTAATGTTATAGCGTGATCGGTCGTCCGTTTTCTTAACATAGGGCATAGAATCGGGTTTCTTCTGTTCTCGAGGCTGTGATATTCCTACGGCTGTTATCATATCGGCTTCGTGTTTTAGAAATGTAGCTAACAGCTGTAATTTAGGTACACCTCTAGATAACCGTGTATATGCATAATCAGTCCATTTACGTAGCAATACACTTGGTAACTTCGATATAATAGCTGACAACAACTCTGGACTGCGTAGATAATCTTCTTGATTCAGTGCATGTAAAGTAGCTACGCAGTTATTTACTTTTATTGAGAAATTAATTATATCATATTGGTAAGATGTAGGCAATGGGCTTAGCTTTTTCATCTGTGTGGTGAGATGTAGTATTATAGTATCAGAGCGGCCGAATCTTCGTTCCAGCGAATCCATTACAAAGTCAGGTGATGTGTTGCCGATCAGCAGGTCGGTAACTGCCTCCTTAGCGTCGCCTCTCAAGGCTCGACGGAGTCTCCACAAGTTTTCGGAATCACTAAATTTGCACATGCGAGTTGATTCTTCATAAGCATTTTTAAAATGCAGAAATTCTATACAATCACCGGTAAATGCCGGTAGTTCCCGTGGTGTAGATAAGCGTGTCAACAAGCGCTCCTGCTGCTAGTTAGCCGGAGTAAGCATAATATCCTTAAGCGTGTGGGCTAGCTGTAGAATACTATCGGCGGGCATATTCATATGTGAAGCTGCTGCGCGGCTGGTTTGTGAAACATTCGGTGCCAGCGCTGCCTCTGTTACCTCGCCCTTCATCAGTGCCGCCTCTGGAACGGTATTCCGTGACGGCTGTATATCGCTCTTCTCCAGCCATTGTTCCACATTAGACTGTGCTTTTTCTTGACTACTAGTTCTACTATCGGGTGATGAACATCGAGAAGCGTTGCCATCCTCTTCGTCGAGCATAGCTAAATCGACTTCCAGCTTCTTGTCAATCAGTTCCATCTGTAATTTTGCCTTAGCGTGAGCAGCTTCCAGCTCCAACTGTTTGCGTCGACGACGTGTTGACGATGTCGAAACCTTACTGGCGACAGACTCGTTTTTAACAGATATTCCCGGAAGTGTATTTTTACAATCACACAACATAATATCACTATGAGCCGTACACACGCGAGTATTTCGATGTTCGCAGGGGCGGTTAGATTTTGCGAGCACATTTTCACTAGCCGTGTCCAATCTATCCGATATAAGTTGGCTCTTTAGCGTGAGCCTGTCCCGAGGGGGTGTTGTGAACATAGTTATTTACTAAATAGGTACTAGTCCAGATTTGGTTCGAAGGCCAGATTGTTAGGGATGGAAAGTAAAACACGTTTTTAAATCAATTTGCGTGCACGATGAACCGCCGTTGTACCGATCCGCAAGCTACTAACTCATCGTGGCGCGGGGTTCTCACACCACTGAGAAATTATAAATTATGGCGGGTCATCGCGCATTCGTATGCATTTTTATTTTATATAAAAACATTTACAAACAAAATATTGTACAGTTGAAATGTAGTGCGTCGCTTACAAATGTTGTTTTCATGACTTTTCAGGGGGCGTACAATTATATCATCTTGGGCCTTACTCATTAAATGTCACAATTGTGTCCATGTGGGCCAGACTACCTACTTGCCACTAATAAAGGTTTCTATTATATTACTAGATGAATATCAATAAAATATTCATAATTAACAATAAATCACAATAATAACGTGACAATTGCATAATTTTACAATAATTTTAATTACTCACCTGCAGCGAGACCCCAACCAACACTAACGGCGAAATGAATGAGTTTAAATTTGAAGTTCGCGATACTTGCTAGCTGTTTCACTCACACCAATAGATAGAGCATATCCGTCACAAACGTGTGGCCGTGGGCCCGATCACTTACGCCTTGAAATACCGCCAAAATTTTACTTCAACTTAACGTCACAATTGTGTTGGGCTGAGCTGAAAGGGAAACATTCTCTCAAGAAAGTAAGATAGGTATGAAAAACGTGGCTCGGACTACCCAGCCAGTCAATCTAGTAGTTAGCTAATAGCTAGTAACTTACTAGCTAACTACTACCACAGCATACTCGTAAGTAAATAGTACGTATTTCTCTTCTCTCGCTAGTCGACCTGACCTCCCCTCTTAGTCAAATGAGGAACAGTTCGCAAGGGATGCCACCGCGTGCGAATTAACGTCGCTCGCATTTATTCCTAATTCAATTTAAAATATAAGATGGGAGGGGATATATTTCACTCAAAGCAAATGGCAGACATATCACATCATAATAATATTCTATTCACAGTTTGCACAAGATAGTGACATTTGTGACAGTTGTTCGCGCTGCGTTTGGTTATGCGCTGGTGTTGTCACATTTCAACTACGCGAGAATGTCATTAATAATAAATTTTTATATTCTAGATTTATTTTAATTCTAGTTTACATTAAATCCATCTTAATTTTTGGTCGGCGATCAGGCATTGTCACATGCGCTGAAGTGTGGCTAATTAAATTGTATGATTACTTGTGATAATAATGTCGTTCTGTTTGCGACCATGACTTGTGTTGTGACTCGTGTTTTTGATGCACTATTTTTTGGTGACTGGCAACTTTGGGATAGAACTTTGACCTTTATGGTACATCATTTTTGTTGAAAAAAAAAGAAAAAGTTTTTTTTTTAAGTGAGGAAGGAATTTCCCGTCGAAGATCATCCCGGTCCCGTTCAGGGAACGGGGCCTGTTCCTGGACCTATGAAGTAGTGATTGGGACCTATGGATCGATTGTGGAAATATTTCCACGTCGATGACTGCAAGCGCGCCAGCGTTGGCGCCGATTTGCGAAGACCTCGGCGTTTCCCCATAGAACTGTCGGTATAGGGGCAGGCCTGTGTCACTCCGCCATTCGGCCGAGTTATTCACCTACACGCCCGACCCTCCCGGGTACACAATTTAGTCGATTGTCACGCGCGCTCGCTTACGCAGGCGGTACGCGACGCGGCAATTTTTTTCACGTTTTGTTCTTTTTATAGTAGGTACCTAGGCTATTTGACAATATTCAAAAATTATATAAATTATTTAATAATATCGTAAAATACACAAAACTATAAAGATCTGCAAATTATCATTCTACTTAGTGTCTTCCGTCAGACTTATTTTAGAGTCGATCAAAGTTTGGCGGGAAAGTCCATTTTTAAAGTATGAAATTATTAAAATATGTATAATATTGTTGAATGAAATTGTTGTTGTGTATTAGAGAAGCAATAAAAATACTATAACTTTTATTATGATACTATTTACATAAACGTAATATTTAACATAGCTGTCGTACAAATTTCTGATTTGATGCACACAAAATACAAACGTGTGACGTCATAACTCAGTAGCCTTTTGTATGGTGCGTTTTCTGGAAAAAAAATATGATTTTCAAGTTATCATATCTGGAGAAGATTTTGTGCAATTATCGAAGTAATTCTTATATTATTGAGACGTCCCTACATATCAAACCATAAAAAAATTTGGTCAAATAGCCTAATGTAATGGGTACTCGTATTTGACCAACATTCAAATATTATTGTTACTAAGTACCTACCTATGTACTTACTTAATAATCACAGAGTATAATAATATAGTAACATAAGTAAGTACAGCAGAGTATTAACACAACTACCTACTACAATTTTTGATGGTTTCAGTATATGTATTTTATTGATCATTAACAAACAAGCGTATGTATTTATACCTATCTACGCGGCACGATCGTGAGCGCTTCATATTCAACCACAGTTCAACCGTATGAGCGACACGCAGCCGGGTTACGTCAAGGCCGTGATACAGGATTTTGTAAAACCAGCGGCGATCGCTCGTAACACGTTAGATATAGGGGTTACTTTCGATTGTCCCTGCTGCTGAAAGACTTGGGTACGAGTATAGCTGCAGAATTATTTTGGATCGTATTAGCGCGTATTGAAGGTTGATATTTTATTCCAATTGTGTCGAAAGTTGATTTTCTGTAGTGTATATTATCCTGTGATAGGGGACCTGTTGTGTCGCGTGCTGCCCTGGCATGCGACGACGCCAAGGGGCTTTCATCCTCTGCCCCCTTCATGCCACGTTGGGGCAATCTTAAGGTGTCGCCAGGTTGTGACTTCAATACGACAGTGTGCCTAAGCATTGCCGGAGCGGTATCGTTGATGCGTTCTTCATTACTTACGTAAGTGATCACTGCATAATATTGCGTAATTTTGTTGGCCAACCAATAAATTCATTGATGATTGATGATTGTGATATATAATAAAATATTATGTAAGTGTTTATTTTATTCGAAGGAGTAATGTCGTTTAATATTATTTTTCTCTTTTTCTTAGTTGAACAGTCACTACATAATATCTATTTTCTAGACACTGTTCTATTTTATTTTATCTGCTTTAGAACCGTATTCGTGTATTTCTGCCATTCCCAAAGGTGGACTGGTAAGGAATACTTTTAGCGTTAAGTCCGCCTTTTGTACCCTAAGGTAATTTTTGTGGTCAATAAAGTTTAAATAAATAAATAAATTCAGTGCGTGCGTCTGGTGACCGTCACCAATCGTGTTAAGGACTACGACGTACCTATACCATCCTACGATGGAGTGGTAGATTGTGCAGATACCTATGTACTCATGTTAATAAACTTGTGATTTTTAATTTGCTTATAAAAATTGTATTCATTTCAAAAACCCTAAAGCGATCCCAGCAACCTTTAGCTATCTGCATGGCACGGTCCTTGAACTAAAGGTCAAATGCCTTCTACGAGAGCCTATCCGTAGATAAGCATTCTTTCTTAATTTCTAAATATCTTGTAGTATGTAAATATTCCATTTTGTATCCAGGTCGGGACTGCCATCTGACTCCGTAGGGTCGGCCTGGGCACCCTTAACCCTCCCATCTTATATTTATATACTATACTGTATATAAATTAAATTTATATACGACAGCTACTACGCAAGTGTCGATTCGATAGCATAGCCTGGGTAACGAAATGAAAAACAGTACCTATTTACAATTAGTTTATATAATTTATGGTAACTGAAAATCGATCAAAAAACCAATTATCGATAGGATTATTTTAATACATATTTTTTAGCATAAATACCATAACAACACACATACAAATAGGATATTGCTAACTTCTTCGCCGATGTACTATTTTAAGCCATAAGTTAAGTTTCTTACGGAAGAAGTAATATGTAAAATCATGTAATTACAGAAAGAAAATACTAAATTCGTAAAGTAGGTAGGAAATATTGAAGGATTTTTTAAAGTAAGAATGACACCTAAAGTTTGTATTCTTCAGCTGTTAAATCTTCTTTGGCAAGGCAAAGGAAACAGACTTGACTTCTAAATAACCATCCAAGCAATGGATACCACTGAAACAACAAAGAGGAATTGTTTTAAATATGTTATGTAAAGGGGGATTCAGCCCGCCATAATAAGTATAATAGGCCGTTTGAAAACGTCATAATAAGTATAATAGGCCCTTTATTCTGTTAACCAATCAAGTGTTTTGTATAACACCTGAAAGTGTTCTGCCTCATCGGGACAAACAATTGCCTATTTGATGTTAATTTACATGTAGCATAAAATGCTGAATGAAAAGTCAAACACAGCGAACGTGTCGTATGAAATTTGTAACTATTTGTACCTTGTTTTTGGGTGTAAGTTGCTCACTATCTCTTTCTATCTTTGAGTCAAACCCAACCTCACTTGCACGTGGTGCACCCTGCTTGCTGACAAACGAGACTATGGCAAAAAGATGTAGGGCATCTGCGCGTATTTCTAAACTGCCGAACTTAAAAAGTATATTTCAGGTCACCAGGAAGGAAGGATTTACTTCATTGGCAGCGGGACTGGCGGCACGCAAGCAATATTTCATGTTGCAAACGCTTATATGACTACAGTTACCGCTTCATATCAGGGGAGCCGTATTGTTGTTCGTCCCCCACGTATAGTTTATTAAAAAATTTAAAAAATACCTAGCGATATGAACGATAAAGTGTTAGTTTACTTACTGTTCACGTCCAAGACCGGACTCTTTGAAACCTCCGAATGGCAGTTGTGGACACAGCAGGAAGTAAGTGTTTACCCTATAAAAATATTAAATTGATCTGTGATGTGATCACTGATTACTTACAAAGAGATCTAATTATCTATATTATATAATAATCTATATTAGATTAGTATTAGATTTGTTTCAAGTAAAAATTACTTGAAACAAATATAAATAATTTATACGAAGAGCCCGGTGGTCGAATGGCTAGCAATGTCTACTTTGACTCCGAGGTCACGGTTTCGATTCCCGCACTAGACAAATATTAGTATGCATAAACATCCCTGTTTGTCTTGGTCTGGGTGTCTTTTATGTAAGTATATATTATAAGTATGTATTTACAAAAAAAAAAAAACATATTTAAGCACTTCTATCAGTTGTATAGTACCCATAGTACAAGCTTTGCGCTTAATTTGGGACTAGATGACGTTGTGTAAATTGTCCAGAAATATTTATTTTATTTATTTCAAAGAAAACTACTACTATCTATTTGTGATATGCAAAACAATATAATAGTGCAGTCAAGAATCTCACCAAACGACACCAGCTTCCACGTGTTTCGTGAATTGGAGAGCCGTCTCCATGTTGGTGGTGAAGATGCCCGCGGCGAGACCGTAGTTGGTATTGTTGGCGCGATCAATGACCTCCTCTAGAGTGTCGAATTTGAGGATACTCTGAACTGGCCCGAAGATCTGCAAATTATACGGTAAAATTCATCATTTCTCTGACGTAAGTGCTTCACCATCATCATAGCGCCAAAGATTACTTCATCTGCACTTTAACATGCAACCTGCCAATTTACAAACGAGGATTTGGTAAAACAATTTTTGAACTAAAGCCGCTTGTATACGGGTAGAGTAAAATCGCCGAGTAGGGTTACATCGACCTCGACATCGATTAAAATTCTTAAGTTGCGTAGCTCCAGAATGTATTTGTACTCACCCGATTTTACTCTCCCCTTGTACGTTAGGCTTTATTATGATAACAATGAAGCCTAACGTACAATGGCAAAAATTTTACTATTGTAAAATCTAGGAGAATGTGGCTTACTGTAGGGCAAGTAACTGCGTGGTGCACCCTGCTGATTGACAAACGAAGCTCTCACGAAAAGAGAGGTGGGCATAACGTATTTTTTAAGCTGTCCGACTGGGGAATTACCTCCACCTCACAGAATATCGCAGCCAAATAATAATTCCCTTGAGGTTTGTTCTGTTCCTGCGAGTGAGTGAGGTCCCCAGAAACAAAGGAAGGAGTAAAGGCTGGCAAATGGAACAGCGACCCCTTGGTGTTGCAAATCTCCATGTGCGGTGGTGATTGCTTTCCATCAGGTGACTAACATGCTCGTTTGCCCCTCACATATAAAAAAATAGACAATTGAGACAAGCATTTTCAATATTATTCGGTCTAGTCACCACTCGCCCTCGCATGACGGAACCATTCCGATAACGATTAGGCCCCCAGTTTTAAAATAATAAACAATCACCTCTTCTTTGGCGATGGTCATGTCATCCTTGACGTCTGCGAACACCGTCGGCTCGATGTAGTATCCTGTGGTGCCGATACGCTTGCCGCCTGTCATCAACTTGGCGCCTTCCTGCTTGCCCTTCTCGATGTATCCCAGCACTTTGTTCATCATTACTTCGTCCACCTACACCCAAGTTTCTCATCACAACATCTTGGTCTGTTCGTTAATCAGCAAGAGAATGAAGTTAATAAATAATAAATCATTTTATTCATCTCTCTCACAGACAAATTTGTAACAACTATCAAATAGGAACACTTATGATTTATAGACTGGAGTGTGTGAGAGACTGAGGCCTGAGCTAGGTATAATCCTGTTGTAACGACAGGTGTGACCTGTCGTTACAACAGGATTATACCTAGCTGTCTACAGCTAGTCACAGGGTTAAATATAAAAAATACGGGTTGGCAAAGCTAGTATTTTCTTTGGGAAAGGTTCCTGGCTAAGGCTAGGAGATGCATTAGTTATCCAAACTATTCTATCTTTCAAGTTGGAACAAATTGCATAAAATGTGCCAAATTTTATAAATACTTGTGCATACATATTATAATTCTATGGGCCTTAAGTTTCTATGTACCTGTGGTCCTTGTTGAGTGGTGGGGTCGGCAGGGTTACCGATTACGATAGACTGTGCATGTTCAATGGCAGCCTTGACGAACTTGTCGTAGACACCAGATTGGACATACAGACGTGATGCAGCGATGCAGGCTTGCCCTGAGCGACTAAATACTGCCCTTGCAGCAGTAGGTACTGCCACGTTTACTGTAAGACATAGTGATAATTAGATAGATACCTCAGACGACAATATCAGAAGGCCTAATGTACCTTGCCTTTAATTTCAATAAAACACACATTTATTATGATATATGAAATATATCAGGATTCATAAATTAATTTCTAGAGAATGATTAGGACTCTACTCTTTGTGAACAGCGTATGTTTCGATACTTCACCATATCATGAAGAAGGGAGAAGATAGTTTGGAAAGGCTTATCGTTGTGGGTAACACTGAAGGCGAAATATCACGTGGCCGATAACCAGCACGATGGACTGACCCAATTCAAAGAATCCCACTGTCAGAACTTCTACAACGTTATCAGGAGCGCCCTTAATCGAAACCAATAGCGAGAAAGAGTTCGTTCCCTTCTGAAATTCTAATTTACAAATTCACAAATTCTAACTTATATCAATCTAGTCGAATGACTAGCAATGTCCTCTTTGACTCAGGGGTTCTTTGATTCAGGGGGTTCGATTCTCGCACAAGACAAATATTTGTGTGTATGAACATGTCCGTTTCTTGGTTTGGGTGTTCTATGTTTTATATATTATGTATGTATTTACAAAAATAATGAGTATTTAAACATTACCTAGTACTAGTACCCATAGTATATTATATAGTTTTGCTTAGTTTGGAACTACGTAGGTCACACTAAAAGTTTTGCGTAACTTAAAAAAACAACATGTTATAACCAAAATATTATGTTTATTGCTTTTGAAAATACTCTCTTTTACATTTTTTCATGCGATAGAACCATTTTTTAAAACAGGAGGACCACAGATCTGAAGGCATGTTTTCTACATGCTAATTGAACGCTATCAGTGCCTCTTCAGAGTTGGTAAAAGTGAAACCTCTCATCAAATCTTTGGTTTTGGGGAAAATACAGAAATCACAGGGTGCTAGGTCGGGGCTATGTGCAGGATGGGTGACGAGTTGTACTTTTTCGGAAGCTAAAAATGACTTTGTTTTGTTGGCCGTGTGTGAAGAAGCGTTGTCATGATGTACGAGAACACGGATTTTTGGTCGTCTTACGCGAACTTTTTTTAACACCCTGGGAAACAAATGGTAGAATACCACTCGGCATTAACACTCTTTTGATATTCAAGTGGAATTGTGCAGACGGGACCCGTAGCTGAGAAAAAAAACGCGATAATTTTTTTACCAACGTTTCTCGCCTGCCTCATTTTTGTTGGCCTATTCTCATTTTCACACTCATTCACAAGATTGCTGTTTTTTCTTCGGGTTCAAAACAATAAATCCACGTTTCGTCTCCTGTGACAATGTCATGAACAGCATTAGAATGTCCGTGGTCGTACTTCAGTAGCATATGTGAGCAGGGTCGGACTGGGCCGGAAGGGCCCGGGTGGCTGACAAGCCCGGGGCCCGAGACTAGATGATGGTAGATGGTATATTATCCTACGGTTGCCGCAAGCCCCGCAAGCCAAGTGGGGGGCCCGCGCAGGCTGGGGCCCGGCTGGCAAATGCCACCTCGACTATATGGCCAGTCCGACGCTGTCCGTGAGCACCATTCCACGCGAGCCCGCTTCTGCTCTGCTGTCAGTTCATGAGGGATCCAACGACAATAAGGTTTCCGAACTTTTAATTCTTTGTGTACAATTTTCTGAATTTGGCTCATACCAATCCCCAATAGTCCTCGAATGGTCTCATAGGTAATCCGCGGGTTTTCTTCAATTAGCCGCTTAACAGTAGCCACATTATTTTCGTTGACGGCAGTTGAAGGCCACTCTCAAATTCAAAAAACCATCGCCTCACGGTACTTAAACAAGGTGCTTCTCTCCCAAAAGCATTTTGAAGACGAGCGGCACAGTCTTGCGGAGAGAGAGAACTTTTAAAATCATAAAAAATCATCGCTCTAAAATTTTTTCAACTTAATTCCATTCTCGTTGCGTACGTAGAACTTTGATGTATGATAAAAAGACAATTGACAAATGATTTCCCGCCATTTTTTTTTATTATTATGAAGGGTGCAAGTCATTTCAAAAAATATAACATTCGAAATTAAAATAGTTCTGATTAGCTAGAAGTGCAAAACAGCAAGTTGTTTTATAATAATTAAAAATACTTTACTAACAATTAGTGCGTTGTTTCACTTCATTTTATTTCATAAAAGTAACGCCACTTGCACAGCTCTATGGGCCTACTGTCACTGACACTGTAAAGAAAATAGTGCCTTAAGTAACTTAGGTACTCACGATCTGCGTCATTCATGATAATAAGTGGACTCTTTCCACCAAGCTCTAGAATAAGTCTCTTGATATTGCTGGTGCCGGCTGCCTGTTGAATCAGCTTGCCGACCTAGAAAATAAACATAATATGTTCAGGAAAGATGCAAATAAACATAATATACTTACTTAGAACATTTTCATAAGCCAGTAAGAAAAACCAGAGAGTAAACATTTAGATAAAATATTAGGAGCACGAAACTTTTTTTTACATAAATATACCGCGGTAAAGCTGAACATACCTCGACGGATCCAGTAAAGGAGATGTTGGCGACATCTGGGTGGTGCGTGAGGGCAGCTCCAGCGGTCTCCCCGTACCCGTTGACCACGTTGACGACCCCCCGCGGCACTCCCGCCTCTTTTAGTAGACCGGCCAGCGCCAGGGCCGTCAGAGGAGTCTGCTCCGCTGGCTTCACGACCACAGTGCAACCTAACACACAAGTTATGATTAGGCGCCTGGATCCGCTCATATAAACAATATGACCACTTATAATAATAATAAAAAAATAAAAAAAAATTTAAATATATCCTGGAGCGGCTCACGGCGGGCGTACAACATTACATCAAACTTCTCAAAGGGGCCTCTACGCATTGGATTCATATCCCCGCGCACGCCTATCAAATGACCGGGCTTGACCCGTGATTAAAAAGAGATACATAATAATAATTTTATTTATTTTCATCTCACATAACTTTGTATTACAATATGGTGTGCTTAAGAGTTCGTATTTGAAATTACGCCTATTTTGTAAAAAAATGCGTAACTTTGTTCCGTTGTTTTCAGAAAGTGTACATTTGAGTATATATTATGAAAGACCATTCCAATACAGATGTAATAAACTAATAATATTTTTTATTTAATATATTAATTTCGATAAATCCACGTCGATTTGACAACAATTCTCTCGAAATGTGATGAACAGGGTTCAAGCAACGTCTTTGTTTCTATGATATTAATAAGAAAACACTTCGAAAAAAAAATACTAAACATTGTTTATAAATTCTTTAACTGAATATACTAGTAAGTTTTTGTTAGTTTCATATAAATTTGGTGAGAAAAAATAATATAGTTAACACATCCAAAGTTTCCAAAAGTCGGCGCAGAAATTATGGTTTTTTGGCTATCCTATAAAGTTAATATACCTATCTATCCAGAGCAATATTTATAATAAAAAGAAACACAAAAATAAATACGTAAACGTTCATATCTCCATCGTGAACAGCAAAAGGTAATAGAGCAAAGCAGCCACCTCCTCAAATTTCAGAAAACTTTACGAAAAAAGATATTAACAAAATTCATGTTCAAACACATTTCGCGAACCATTTAGTTTCAATTGTTTGAAATTGTCAGGTTGTCAGGACAAGATTTGTATGGAAAATCCACAGAAATGAGATTAGATCTCCCCAGATTGACCCACAGCGAAGAGTGCCAGAGTCAATCTCCGTGTTATATGTATTTTACTCGGTCAGAGTTAAATAAATATATGACACACTTAAATACTTAATTATATATGTATACTAGCGGCCGCCCGCGACTTCGTACGCGAGGAGTTAGTTATTTGCACATAATTTTTATTATATTCGAAAATGTTAAATACATAATAAAAGGAAAAGATAAAAAAAAATATAAAAACAATCAACATCTAGACGAATTTTTAGAATCAGTGAAGTCGACGGATATTATTTCAATCAAAACCTCTCTGTAAAACCTAAAATATTTTTTATTGTTATAATAAAACATCCCTCCTTATAATATTAATAATGTATTTGTTTTCAATAATTCTTATACTTAAATACCATTTAAAATCCTTCTGCCATAATTACTTTAACTTCAATAACATTGGACTTTCATATCAACTATCATCTCCCGTTTTAAAACCAAAACGGGGTTGATTTCTAAACATACATTATTAGTACACCTCCACTCTATCTATAGAGCATACATTTAAAATTTCAAGTCACTTGCTTCAAAAACATAGGACTTTCATACAAACTTCCAACCCCCGTTTTAATTTAACCCAAAAAGGGGTTGATTTCTAAAGATACATTATTAGTACACCTCCACAATACCTAGAGAGCATACATTTTAAATTCCAAGCTCTTACTTCAAAAACATAGAATTTCACACAAAGTGCGAACCCCGTTTTAATCACAAAAAGGGGGTGGATTTCTAAAGATACATTATTAGTACACCTCAACACTATCTTCAGAGCATACATTTTAAATTTCAAGTCTCTTACTTCAAAAACATAGGACTTTCATACAAATTTCCAACCCCCGTTATAGTCCCAAAAAGGGGTTGATTTCTACAGATATGGTAGTACACCTCTACACCATCTATAGAGCATACATTTTAAATTCCAAGCTCTTACTTCAAAAACATAGAATTTCATACAAAGTTCCAACTCCCGTTTTACCCCCTAAGGGGTGGAGTTTCGTAAAATCCGTTCTTAGCGGATGTCTACACCCTGAAACCTCTCTGCCAAAATTCTCTCAAAAATCTGAAATTTCGTGATTAATCAGTGAGTGGTATTTCGCTTTTATATATAGGTATTATATTTTATAGATATAGTGTTATTCATAAAAAGTTAAAATAGGTTTATTAACTTGTTATAATGAGAATCCCGAAAAGCATTATTTATAAATGTTCAATAACGCTAAAAAGCTTTGTAAGTACTCAATAGCGGCTTCGTAACTTAAAATAGGGTCGACCCTACTATAAACCTTTCTATAGAATCACAAATGACGTTAGTACTCTGTCTGTGGTGATGATGAAATTGGATGCACGTTGCACATGATCGAAGGAAATGGAAAATCTGAAGGAGGCATACACCAGACTGTTGGTAGAAAACAGCTAAAAAGAACAAGACAAACAAACAAACAAATTGTCTTTATTGTGAACAACAGGTTTTACAGATGTTACAAGTTTATATCGATCCATTCTGTGTTCCACCACTTAGGCATACAATAATTATTAACTTTAACCAAACACTAATCATGCACTATACAGAGTTCTGTCATTCTGATAATCACTAACGCTATAGTAGCATTTATCAACTAACAGAGCATGGAATTTCTTTTTAAAATCAGTAATATCCTTAATGCCACGTATTTCTTCTGGTATCTTGTTGTAAATACGAGGTATATCAGAAAAGACGCTCTTACTTAATAAAGCCGTTCTCGCAGGCTTGGAAAATATTTTATTTTTGTGTCTGTCACGTGACTTAAAATTAAATAGCTCCATGTTAGTTTTAACGAATAAGGCACATTCAAAAATATATAAACAGGGCAGAGTTAAAGAAGAATATAAGTATCTTCTTCTTATGTTGACTTTCGACCCGGTGACCCTAAATAGCGATAAATAGCGATTTGAATAAGGTTTGACGACGAACGGACCGTCGGACTGCAATGGGTGAAACGAGAGAGACTATAATCCGGTGATTATCGATCACTACACTATCTAAATATATAGTATCTGCTTAGTGTACGATGTGCTTTATATGCGCTTAGTTCACATGTAGCGAAAACGCCACAAAGCATAAGGTCATAATCATAAAAATATATGGACTAATGAAACTTACCAGCTGCTAAAGCTGTGGCGACTTTTCTGGCAAAAACTGAAATCGGCCCATTCCAAGGTAAGATAAGACCGCAAACACCAACCGGCTGCTTCAAGGTGTAGGAGAAAGCGTCGCCTTCTACAGAAATAAACGGAATAGGATCGAATTTAAAAATTACATTTCAGTACAGTTAATTACTATTTATAATACCTAAAAGGTATTATACTTTCGCGTTGAAAGGTTTAAATGAAAGGTGCACTGACTGTCGTGGTCGTCTATGCGACAAGTGTTTCGCCCCTACGCGACGCATCCTCAGGCGGTCTGTAGATGTTGATGGTTAATCGTTATATCGATGTCACTCTCTGGGTTTAGAGGTAGTGCTTGCGTGGATCCCCGGGCATGTAGGTATTGCCGGTAATGAAACTGCAGACAGATGTGCTAAAGAAGCTATCCATACGGGAGTTAATCAGACTATCGGCAGATGCGCGATTAAGAAAAGATTGGGACGAATTATGGCAAAAAACGGGAACCGCAAATGCAAAATTTTACTCAAAAATTCAACCGGTTGTCCCTAACCGTGGTTCTCCAAACACCGTAAATTTGATAAACACTCCACCTCTGTTATAATTAGGTTACGTCTTGGTCATGTCTGCACTCCAGTGTTTTAGCCAAAATCAAGATCCTCGATAGTTCTTTGTGTGAGTGCGGCTTAGAAGAAGGAACCCTTGAACACATTTTTTTTAACTGCCCAAAACTGCAGGTTCCCTTGTATGAAATTCTCCCTTCTAGTATACGTCGTCCTGTTAACATCCCTTTCCTACTTACTCTTGTTTATTCTCGTTGGATTTCAGTCTTAGTTAAGCTCATAAAAGTCAACAACATCTACTTGTGAGTTTTGTATTATATATTGTCATTTTGTACCGTCCCTTTGTTAAGTTATATATGTGTTATTTATTCTATAATTACATGTGTTAAACCTACTAATCTGTGTTCGTCTGGTTAGGATACTAACTAAATGTTTGTATTGTGTTGTTTTAGGTCGCTCATTGGACTTCCGCTATTTAGTACCGATCAATAGTCTTATTAACGTGTATTTCTCAACCTCGACATTGGCAAACCATCGTGGAAAAAAAACGATGGAGCCATTAAATTAAAAAAATAAGAAGAAGAAGATGTTGATGGTTAGAACAACAATGTGTAGGTTGTTGTCCTAACCATCAATATCTCTACAGTCAGCAGCAGTCGCACGTTTCTTCTGTTTCAGATGTTGGCAATTCGCCGAGACGACCGCAGCAGCTGGAGCAGAGACGACCAAAACAGTCACGGCAGTCCCATGCATCTACTAACGGTAGTGAGTGGGTGCCGACCGGCCGTAGTTTTCATAAACTAATGTGGCGGAGGCACGCAAAGCAGTGTACATCAAATTGCCTGTTTTAATAATAGACACGAGTATTAAACGATCATGCATGTACATACAGTTACAATACAGTTACTCGCAAAATGGTAAATATGACTCGGAAGTCGAACATTATGTATTAGGTAAAAAAAAGACTACCTTTACCGTAATGTTGTTGATTTTTTTATTTTGTTTTTCTTATTACTTGTCTACACATATTTATTTAACAAGAAAAAACTCAATGCAACGAAAAATAGGTCTTATGTTTAAGTTATTAAGGAAAACAAACATCTTCAGCTGAGTTGGTAGAGCTTCTAGGGTTACCTACTATCAGCTAAATTAAACACAGGTACCATAAATCTAAGCTGAGGCACAGTATAAGTAATAGTTGGCTGAGGTATTATTTTCGCAATCAAAAAATCCAATGGTAAGCCCTCTGATCTTGGTTTGAGGTTGGATCAAGGTTAAGATTAAATTATTGTTGTCTTGTGACCCGCAACCTGTAATAAAAGACCAGTGTAAGAGCTATAGAGATCCGCGATCGGGACTCCGTGGTGACTTTCATGAAGTAAAGTGCGCTTAATTGAAATCACCGAAGTCGACGTCTGCTTTTGTTTGCAGAACTTAATCGAAAAACTACCTCAATGCACAGAGTAGATAACCTCACATGAACAATCTAAGCATCAGCCAGCCGTTAAATTAGACACATTGACTGTAAATCAATCAAGCCGCTTAGCAAAAAGTCTAGGCTGTTAATTTAAAGACTAATTAAGCTAGTTAAACATTCTCGGCGGATCGATACAATACCTACGACTTACCATTAAGAATAGTGTCGCCTTGAACTTTATCGGCCAAACTGGCAACATATCGGATGCTCTCGTAAACCTTTGTTTCTAACATGTCTTTAGCAACAGAAAGCACCATGCCGTTATTATACGACTCCAGTTCCGCCAGATATGCTACATCTCGTTCAATAAGATCCGCGAACTTGTTCAAGATCCTCCCTCGCTGCGAAGCGTCCATCAGGCGCCATTCGGAGTTACGGTGGAAGGCGCGGCGTGCAGCATCAACCGCTGCATCTATATCCGCCTGTAACACAAAACTGACATGAGTGTGGTGCATAATCAGACTAAAGAAATGTAAATATTCTTATGCTTATAATGTACACTATAGATAATACAAACAAACAAACAAACAATGAATAGATATAGTTTTTAATTTGAGGAAGATAATATTTTAAATATAGGTAAATAAACCTATGGTCAAACTGAACATATAATATTCCCAAATATGTATATATTATGTAAGTTGTTCATAAACATCTTTAAATCTAAGCCAATCTCACCTGCACTCTGCTGACGGACCAACAAGGCTCTGGCGAAAAGAGGGGTAGTGGATAGCGTATTTTTAAGCTACCCGACTGGGGAAGTACCTCCACCTCACAGAATACCGCAGCCAAATAACAATTTCCTTGAGGGTTGTTGTGTTCCTGCGAGTGAGTGAGGTCACCAGAAAGAAAGGAAGGACTTTAGGCTGGCAACGGATCGGCGACACCTTGGTGTTGCTAATCTCCGTGGGCGGTGGTGATTGCTTTCCATCAGGTGACCTACATGCTCGTTTGCTCCCCCCCCCCCCCTCATAAAAACAAATACATGGTTCAAAATAGTTCGAGTTTTTCTCGAATTAAAACATTTTGAATAAATAATTTTCCGCGCACAAATATGATATTATATAAGTATATGATAAGCGTGCAAAATTCAAAATACTACTCTATTATATGTCTCATCCGCAGCAACTGTCCAAACAATCCACGATGGCGGCACAGAACGGGACTAACTAGCCAGAACCGAAATGATCTTCAAATTCAGTGAACAAATTGCTAATAGTAGGGGAGTCCTGGATGCTAAATTTGCAGTTACTAAAGCGTGATGGGGACTTGTCGGATCGTGAAGATTAGGTCTTAAAACGAAAGTTTATATAAAGTTTTTCATTTTAGTGGGGGGACAGCGTGTACAAATTTTCAAAAATCTAAAAAAACAGTCACATGGAAATACTCGAGCGCGTCAGACATTTATGTATACGCGCAATGCCTTTAGAGATATTAATCTGACGATTAATTAGTGGGCGGTGGCTGTAAAAAGGGCTAGAAAGAAAACAAAAAAAAAGTTATTCGAGAGTCAGATATTCATTCAAGGGAAATGTTAAGTGAACTCAAAAAAGTGTCCTATTTAAATAACTGACGACTTGGACGCGGCAGTCATAACCGATTTTTGAAAATATGAAAACAATAGAAATTCTGTCATGTCAGGCATTAACCTATAATCATCCCACTGTTGGGATACGGGTCTCCCCTCAAACGATGGGGTTTAGAGCATACCCCACCACCTATATTAAAGGTTCATATATGGTAGGGGTACATCAAGGTGTAAGGTTTCTCCCTATATGATTTTTGACGCGCTCGAGTAACGCGCAAAATCCCCTCTTGGGCTCCCCTACCATAAGTATATTTTGGAAACTAAACTTCGAGTTTATAGTGGCATGTACCTATTCAAGGGTTGCCAACAAAGGCTACCTGAATCGATAACATAGTACCGCACAAATCATCAAAAGATCTTATTTCTATGGTACAATACAAATATTATTTACATAATGTTTGTCTTGTGTCTTATAAATGGCTCACCATTCTTTAGACGCAAAGCCAACCCTACTTGGGCATAACGCTGTCTTCCTTATTAGCATATGAGGTTCTGAGGAAAAAAGTTAAGGCATACCGAGATCATCTGGGAAATAAATAATAATAATAAATAAATATTGTCAGACAAATTACACAGCGCCATCTAGCCCCAAAGTAAGCGATGCTTGTGTTATAGTTACCTACTAGACAACTGATAAACATACGTAAATACATTTTTTTTTTTTGTAAATACGTACTTATGATACATAGAAAACACCCAGACCAAGACAAACAGACATGTTCATGCACACAAATGTTTGTCCTGTGTGGGAATCGAACCCACGAGCGTTGGTGTCGAAGCCGCATCATTGACCGCTACGCCACCGAGCTCGTCAAAAGCATCTTTTCTTCACAGAAAACTGTAACCAAATAACAATACCGAATTCTTCTATTTCTACGTGTAAGGAGGGAGGTGAGGAGATCCAGCGTTAGTAGTGGATATGTTAACGTGCGAAGCCAGAAACTACGTAAAAACGTAATGTATGGTATATACTACTATACTTACTTTCTAGTTACGAGTACAATATCTAAATATGGATTATGAGGACTGACCTTATCTCCTTCAGCAACTTTAGCGATAACAGATCCATCGTGGGGGTTGTACGTTTCGAACGTCTTGCCGCTCACAGCGTCTACCCATTCGTTGTCAATGAACAGCTAAAAGATAAGACAAAATAAAATATTATGGGGGCACCAGAAGCGCATTAAACAAAAATTTCGTGTTGTTGTAATTCATGATCATCATTATTTTTTATTAAAAAGACCAAGAGCTCTTATTTTGTATAAATAGCTCAACATCCACTTGTATCTGTACTCTACTGGATAATTGGATATAGGGCTTCTTTATTGCTTTTCACTATTATGCCATGTTCGTAGCTTTCGGCATCTATCTCTTCACAGAAAAGAAATAGTTGTTATGGCCGCTTTGTTTAGATCATAGCGTGGCTTTTAATTAAGAACTTTCCTCTACAATCTGACGTCCAGATGCGGAATTTTTTTAAGGCCCACGCCCGCACCTATGGTGGCTAGCTGTACGAGCGCTTGCAGGGCCTTCCCGAGGGATGATTCTTGCAAATTATAGATTGATTTAACGGTTTTGTAGACAATAGGTATAATGTGCCTCCGTAATAGGACGTCTCCATCGCTTGCTGTGCGATTTTTAGTTTAGACCAGCCCAATATCCAAGATTTTGCACTGTAGGAGAACGCACGGAAATTGTCGAATATCCCCGAAACCTTGATCGGCTTACCCGATTCGACCTCTTCACAACCGAGTAATCGGATAGTCAGCTAAAATCATAGTCGGTCGTCTTTAATTTATTCGTATAGGTACACTCCATACAAAAAATGTTAAAAACCTAAATCATAGAACGTCCTCTTTGCGAAATAAGTACATATATAAGCTAGCAGCTAGCTAGCTTGTACTAGTAGCGCCATATGGGGGTAGATTTAAAACTAAAGTTAATTGAACGAATTGCTCGCAAAAACTTGATGCTGAACTTTTTCTTAAGATACCCACCAAATTTCATTGACATAGAAGCACGAGTTCGAGAGCTACCTGTGACAACAACACAAACATGCATACAAACATGTCCAATATCTTTTTTTTGCTCTAAGTCGACTTATAGAATTCACTAGCTTCGCTCGCTTGATCAAATTCTCTTTATTTATTACCCGACTGCCGAAGGAGGGTTATGTTTTTCGAGCGTATGTATTTATGTAGGTATGTCTTATTATTAATTGACTTTTTGCTATCTTCGTCGAATTTTCCTTTTGTATTGTATCGTTAATAACTACGGGAAGCAATATAAAGAGACTACACCGCGGGACCCAGGGCACCGCCGAAGCTGAAGCCTTCCAAGAATTTGTAATTTGCAGTTTGATCGGTCTACCGATATCCACTTGTATCTTCGTCCCTATCGGCTAAGCTTATTAGCAGAAATTTTATGTGAAGTTAGATTTTTGCAATCAATATATGTAATCGTAATCGGCTTCAGCTGGCGGTAGAGCCCCCGGTCGATTAGGTACTTACTTTTGTCACCAGGTGTGGGATCTTTTGGGAAACGTTGGACTATACTAATTAATAATTGAAAGGTTAGTAAATACTCACTTTGGTATATTTAATTTGTGGAGCCATAATGCGATGTCGTCTATCCCACGTACGATAGCCAACTATTAGCTAAAAGTATAAACCAAAAGAATTTTGAACGTAGCACAACGTAGTACAATTACTTATACAGTGGCACAACTGTATCAACATCAGAAAATACATATTGAAATTAAAGCATCCTTGAACGTGATGTGCATGCATACCTCATAACAATTAATGCAAATTAATACAACCTATTTAAAAAAAAATACAATATTTTCGTACCCTTACCAGTGCTGAGTGCAAGTTTTCTAGTCACGTTCGATAATGTCAACGTAAACCAACCGACCAAATAGATAAGTACTCTCATGGTGTGAATTTATATGACGCGTGTTACTTCAAAATTATATAGCTTACCCGCTCACATTTCGAAGTGAGCAACCCGGCTAAATTGGATTTGTAACACGCGTCTGGTAAATTCACAACATGCGAGTACTTCTCTATTTGGTCGAGTTGTTTACATTGACATGATTGAACGTGAATAAAAAACTCGCACTCATATCAAAAACTAAGAGCAGCGTAACAATTTACTTCCTAGCCCTATATAGATGTTTCTGCATTGTAAAGTTGTATCAATTTCAAACAATTTTGATGCAATATTAATTTCTGTATTTCGTTCCATTGCCAAGAGTATCTATTGCTCGCGGCAAAGACTACTGCTTCATAAAGTGAAAGTTTGACCACATATATACTTAATGCTGTTTGTCACTATTATAATAAATAAATAAATAATAAATATTGTCACACAAATTACACAGCGCCATCTAGCCCCAAAGTAAGCGAAGCTTGTGTTATGGGTACTAGACAACGAATAAACATACGTAAATACATTTTTTTTTTGTAAATACATACTTATTATACATAGAAAACACCCAAACTAAGACAAACAGACATGTTCATGCACACAAATGTTTGTCCTATGTGGGAATCGAACCCACGAGCATTGGTGTCGAAGCCACGTCATTGCCCGCTACGCCACCGAGCTCGTCAAAACCATTAGGCTACAACAGCTAGCACCTTGTGACTCGATTTAAAGAAGAGCTGTGAGCATTACTACGATCCTAAACTAAGACTAACAGACGATATTGAAACTGTGGTGGATCGCGTGGCCATGAAAATCGCTGCGTTTTCTAAAACAGCAATGCCCACACTAATCGCCACGAGACGCTAGTCGTCTCCAACCCAGCGAAACGTTTGGTATGTACCTACTTTGTTGTATTATATTGTATTTCATTGTGTATTTGTGGAAGGAACAATTAAACTGTATTCACTCAGACTTAACGTTTTGTTGTAATTGATTCGATGCTATCTATACAGGGGTTTAGGTATAGGGTGAATCGCGTAAAGCGAATCTCCTATGTACGGACTATTACAAAATTATATCGAATAGCAGAATTATATCGAATATGAAGGCGTCGTAAGGCTTCCAGCACATGGCGACATGGCTCCCGAACCGACTCTCAATAATTCTTCACACGTCGAGGCGCGGTGTGACGAGCCATGTTCAGAGTTGTTCAATCTTTGACGTGAAAAGCACTTATTAATTGATGAACGCCGGCTGCACGCACGAATAATCAAGACTCATTGTCACGTTCCGCCTGAGCCGAGCATGCAAGCGTCTATCTCTCTTCCACTCCATAGGCCGATGTTTTCTTATACGTTATCACGTAAAAATATCGTCCGTAAACCGACTTTACAGAACCAATTTTTTTTATTGTACGTGCTTGCATAGTCTCGTCACACCCCGGCCACCCCATACAAATGTCGCAACGGACTACTACATTGTCAATGAAGTTTGTGCAGAGCGCGAATGAGACTGTGTGCGTGCGGCGCCATACATACTGTTCCAGCTTCGTCTCAGAGCAGAGATAAGGTCGACACGAGAGAGCGGCAGGGAGCGGCCATACTAAGCGTACTTATTACTTATGCTGCGGCTTCGTCCTGCATACAGCAAAGAAAAGACGTACGGTCTTAACCTCCTTCCTGCCGACCATGACCACAAGACCGTGTACACTTCTGTACGTCTTTACCTACAAAGGTAAGTACTGTACGTCTTTATCTTTTTTTTTATACTACGTCGGGTGGCAGATAAGCATACGGCCCATCTGATGTGAAGCGGTTACCGTAGCCATATTAACGCTGGCAACATAAAATATCGCTCGCGCGCCGCCACCCCCGCTACAATTTCTCCTTCCTTTCTAGTGACCTCACTCACTCGCAGGAACACAATAGCCCTCAAGGGAACCGTTATTTGGCTGCGGTATTCTGTGAGGTGAAGGTACATTCCCCAGTCGGGTAGCATACAATTACGCTCCCTACCTCTCTTTTCGCCGGAGCTTCGTTTGTCAGTCAACAGGGTGCACCGCGTGCAGGTGAAGTTGGCTTTGGTTCAAAGATGTTGATGAACCACTTACACCCCTAAAAGAACGTTGGATCTTTGGGGTGTAAGTGGTTCTTAAACATCTTTCAAACAAAGCCAACCTCATTTACACGTGGTGCACCCTGCTGACTGACAAACGAGGCTCTGGCGAAGAGTGGTAGGGCATAGCGAATTTTTTAAGAAGCCTGGGGAAGTATCTCCACCTCATAGAATACCACAGCCAAATAACAATTCCCTTGAGGGTTGTTGTGTTCCTGCGAGTAAGTGAGGTCACAATAAAGAAAGGAAAGGAGTATAGGCTGGCAACGGATTGGCGAGCCCTTGGTGTTACATGAACTCTATGAGCGGTGGTGATTGTTTTCCATCAGGTGACCCACATGCTCGTTTCCCCCTCTCATATAAAAAAAATATATTTTAGAAGTAAAGACGACAAGGGCGTAGCGAGGTTCAAGTGTCTTCGTTCTGAGTTCGGCCTTCTATATCAAGTCAAATAAATCGAGCTTTCGTTCAAGTTGGCGTTACTTAAGGCGATATTCGCGTGGCGATAAGGCGAGCTCGACGACGTCGTTGCGCGTGGCAATCGGCCATAGCATAGTAAAAATATTATGGCCATAACCTGTCTATACATGGGTTTATTTATCTTAAGCTCCTCCGTACTTCGGATGGCTATTAAGCCGTCGGTCCCAGCTGTTGTCGGTAGATACCAGTCGTTAAGCCAAGTCAATGGATTTTAGGCGGTTTGAAAACACTGGCCTCTACCAACCCCGCAGTTGAGGGGAAACCCCTTCAATTAAGGGGAGACTTGTATCCCAGCAGTGGGATGAATAAGGGTTGACGAAGAAGAAGAAGGCGATATTAGACGCTTCAATTTTGTTTTTATTTCAGCGATGAAAGATAAAGCGTTATAATATTTTCGATGCTTCAGTTGTCTCATCAAAGCATCGAAAATAAAAGCAAAAATGAACAGTCTAATATCGTCTTTAGAATAATCATGATATCATCCCCTAACTATTTTTAGTCAAGGGTAAAAAAAAACATGATTTTGTATCAATAAATGTATTTTATTCATTATGATGAATATTCTGAACTGTTAAATCTTAGGAATGTATGAAGTGAGTACAGCACACATAAAAAATAAATTAAGTACTATTAAAAAAATAACCAGCACGTACAGTTCGGAACTACGTTCATGACGGTCGGGGGAGCACGAGGCTGGTACCCGTGCACTTCCTCTCTTCGCCAGTTGTGACACCCGCGCACCAGTGCCTTCTTCATGTCGATATTTATCCTACACATTCGGCCTTCTTTGATTCATATTTTGTTCATATTTCTATTAAAAATATGCATTAAAAACGTATTTGTATTCAAAGTCAAGCGCGATGAATTGTAAAAAAAAAAACATAGTACGTACATAATTCAGTATATTTTTAAGGGTTTTCATCCATTACCGATACATCGACATACTGAACTAAAAGACGAACGCGCAGCACTAGCCGCATTCCTTGCGCCCGCCACGAACGTAGTCCTTACCTATAGTCTTATATTGTACAGTATTAACTACGGTTTATCATATAAACCTTTATTTTATAGTCTGTACTTTCCACAAAGTTCTGTTTATGTACAATTTAAACCTAGTTACATGACGTTATATAGTTATGTACAACAGAAACTAACATAAATGCAACTATTGGCTGGTCAAGTTTCAATGAAGATGTCATGGGATTGTCGAAAATTATTATTTGTAATTAATTCATTATAATCATGCTAAATTTGTAGTCTGTAGAACCAACGTGTCATATATTCGTAAAAGATGTTGGTGATATTTGATGGATATTTGTAAACCACTTGTAAACTATTATTTCATTGCTTTGTATAATAAAAATTTTCACCGATTTGCTCCACGTTTAGATTGCTCTAAATTCTTGTAGTCGACGACAATTTTATTCATATTGTCAATTTATCAGCTATCGTGTTACATATCCAAATTAGCCGGGTTGCTCACTTCACAATGGGAGCAAGTTAAGCCACATCATTTTGATATGTAACACTCGTCGTATATAAATGCAGAACATGAGAGTTCTTCTCTATTTGGTGGGTTTGATTACATTGACATGAACGAACGCTAACAAAAAAACTCGCACTAAGCACTCAGTCGTTTTTGAGAAAATTGCAAACATACGTAAATACGGCAGATTCAACAAGGCGATACTGTAAATTATACCTTCACAGAGAGGCACAAATTTGTAAAATTCATCGTCCGTCCGTTTCAAACACGGATAATTCACTTCTCATTATCAACAGATTACGAAGCTCCAGTTTCAAACACATTGGCATTGTAGAACCATCAGTGTCCTATGTATTTTTGTAATTAATTATTAGTAAATACTATATATATAGTAAATACTGGCTATTAATTAATTACAAAAATACATCGGTACCGAGAAAAAATATTACGATAGGAACTATTTATAAACAAACTGGTTTAATAAAGAAATCATTATACGCGATAAATCAACGTATAAAAGCAATTATAAAATTTATTACTTAAATTTAAAACTTGGAATCTAATAATTGAGTGACACGTTGGTATAACTAAAATCACGCGTTGGTATAACGAAAATTGCGTGAAGAGGGTGACACTATTTCTGTCATAAACCCGCCACAAGATGAAGTGTGATTTTATCCCTATATAGTAGGTATCCTATATAGTATCTTATATAGTAATTTCTATACTACAACTAGTATAAATTACCAAATGCTGATTATTTGTTAAAATAATGAGGAATGTTCATAATATGTTATGACAAAAATTTATGGAAAAATAATTATGGAAACTATCCATATTGAACGAACCGCTTCGGAGGGCACGTTAAGCCGTCGGTCCCGGCTGTTAGACAACAGTCGTTAAACCAAGTCAGTGGCCTTTTTAGGCGGTTTGAAAACACTGGGCTCCGCCAACGCGCAGTTGAGCAGCGTGGTGGAGTATACTCTAAACCCCTTCAATTGAGTGGAAACCCGTATCCCAGCAGTGGGAGGAGTAAGGTTTGATGACGACTACGACTACGAACGAACCGCATCTCTCAATTGACACACAATATATTTTAGCTCGGAATAGTTATAATAGCACATTTCTAGCTATATAATAAGAGGCGCCAATACTCGAGATATTAAATTTAAATTTTCACTCATAAAGCCTCTCCCTATATACTTCATTCGCTGGCTCCATAAAACACTTCCTCTTAAATTTAAAACATCAACATTGGACGTTTTAGATGATATCTACTACGATCATTAATACTAGAACTAGATACACATCAATACCCAAAAAATGTCCTCTAATAAACAGCATTTTGGGGTGTAAGTGGTTCATCAACATCTTCAACATCTTTGAACCAAAGCCAACTTCACCTGCACGCGGTGCACCCTGTTGACTGACAAACGAAGCTCTGGCGAAAAGAGGAATAGGGAGCGTAATTGTAAGCTACCCGACTGAAGAATGTACCTTCATCTCACAGAATACCGCAGCCAAATAACAGTTCCCTTGAGGGTTGTTGTGTTCCTGCGAGTGAGTGAGGGGTGGCGGCGCGCCAGCGATATTTTTAATGTTGCGAGCGTTAATATGGCTACGGTAACCGCTTCAAATAAGGGCCCGCCTTATGCTTGTCTGCCACCCGAAGTATTATAAAAATCAAAAAGCACCCAGTAGACGATCTGAGAACTCTTTACCTTTCTCGAACGCTACAATTGTAAACATCGTTTAACAGCTGTAAAATCACACTTCTAACACAATGAAAAAAGAGCGAATTTCGTATTTTTAACAAGTAATTTAATACTGATTTAATTTAATTAATATTATTTTGTAAAAAACTTAACGTAAATGTTTATTTTTATTTAAAATCGTAATATTTAGAGAAAATTTGATATGACTAAATTTGATACGCACTTATTAAATGAATTAGTGAAACTATTTCGGTACCACTTCATTTGGTCGAATTACATATTGGCTCTGTTCTAAATGGAATAAATGGAGTTGCTAGTGTTCGTCTTTTTTATTTTTTGATGTAAATGCAATCAATGTGATACAATTGCTATACAAAATACAAAATTATATTTTAAATAAACTCAATTTATATTATATTATAGCTTAATGAAAACCCAGACCATACTCTATTGGTGTGCCAAATCTCATGCAAATACTGTTTATTTTGTATGATTATGTAATCAACATACAAACAAATATTCTAACAACATTACAAACTTTCCCATTTATAATCTATATAAAGAAAAAGGTCAATCAGTCACTCACTCCCTGATTAAATAGGAAATCTCGAAATTACTTGATCGTTGAAGCTGAAATTTGGCAGAAAGGTAGTTTATAGTTAGGAGACGCCCTCTAAGAATGAATTGTAAGACAAGGCTGCAATAAGGAAATCTTAAGACCTTCAACAAATTGAAAATACAACTCTATTCCTTCTTTATTCCCAAATTACGGTAAGTTCGCATTCCATATTTATAATATTTTCAAATGAATGTGTCTTTGTCTGAATCTCGTTTTTATAAAAATGATGACATAAGAACTAGTCTGAATTGTAAACCTTAAATCGAAAGAGTAAGGGCGAATTTACAATGCGTGTTAAAAAGTTATAATTTATTTTGTTATTGGTCATAAATAAGTAAGATTTATGTCATATTCTGTCTACCACGGACATTATTTTGCTTAGTTTTTGTACCTCGTTGTGCATCTAGTTCTATATTAATGATCGAAGAATATCTAATTACCTTTAAAGAAAATTTCATTAGTACCCGATAGACAGTAATTAAGTAATCCCTCATTAAAACTACTTTAAAATGCATCAAGCGTCGTATATAAAACATATAAATGATTGTGTGACCTTATTTGTGCATGATTAAAGCCATGATCAATGACAATGAATGTTTAGTATATAAGTTAGGCAACGTCTATCACATCGTAACCTACATCTATGACTGCTAACTTAATTAAATACTAATTATTTCCTTACATAAGCCCGCCTCTACACTTGTAAGTTTTACTCACGTAGGTAACTTACGTAATTAACTTACGATAAATATGCAAACATAAAATCACTTTGTAACTAGCTTATAGTAATTTCTTACTACTTGCGTAAGTTGGAAAATTATAAGTCTAGTTTTAATATACTTACGGAATCGTCTCACAACTTATCGAAGCGAATTGATAAGTTGAGAACTTACAACAAAAAATATTTTTCAGAAACAATGGCAAAACAAACATAACATAATACTGGTCACTTTGATTTTAACTTTAATTGCGAAATAAAACCAGAAGCTAAAAATCAAAGAGTATCAATTTTTTTATTGCAAATACACGTCGAAATGTTGTTCTTTGCTTTTGTCTTATACTTGAAACAATAATATAAAGCCCGCAGGGCAGCTTTTGGCGAGCTGTTGGTGAGTAACGACACCACGGGTACCGAATCTCCAGATCGGTCAGGGCCTTCGTCTCCGGCGTGCCTTCGACGGTCGGGCTGGAAATCCAAGAAGGGCCGCAGGACTCTCAGCTCTGGTTGACTGCATTGGCCGTCGAGAAAGGAGTGGTTAGAGCTATATGCTCTAGGTGTGGAAGTGTTAAAGGACATAACTCCACTAGTAACTTCGGAGAAAGCGCAGCACACCTCATGACACCCCTGAGTCACTCACATCGGTGTTGCCCCCGGCCGATTTCCTGGCATTTCAAATCAGCATAAAAATAATCTGTGATGATATACATATGCAGCTAATCATTTACGCAAGTTATACTTAGAAAATTTACGTAAACTTTATTTAATGTAAGTTTATATATATGTCTAAATACAATCGTAACGTACTTATGTCAATTTTAAAGTAGCAACTTACAAGTGTAAATGCGGCCTAACACTACATACTTCTCCAATTCGAACGCAATAAATTAAGTGCATAATTTTTGAATAATTGCAAAAAACATTGGATGGCGAAACACAACCAGATTATTATGGTCACGAATATAATTTTTATATTATAATATACGAACATTTAACTACAATTTCATTTATCTTATTTTTACAAAGGTGGTATTTTTGACTGATCCAATACAAAATCAATTAATAGATATGTATTAAAAAAGGTACAGCGTTATCTAAATAACAATTAAATGATTTCTGTACAAATACAAAAATATATTAACTGTAGGTAAAATATGGCTCTCGCTTGATAAATATAAGTAAATATACAATGCAATATAAATATACAAGATAGGGCTTACCTACCAAAATGAACTTTGGTTAAATACTTCCGATAAAAAGATTATATAAGTATATTATAAAATCGTTAGAATAATACTTTACGCGAATAAGGAATGTGTCGATCACAATTTTAATATAACCTGCCTGGCAATAATTACACAGAGTACATCTCCTTTCCAATAAATAATTTTATTTATGTGCGGTGAAATAATGGCACAAATTTTATATCGTACACAACGCTTAGTCTTACATCATAAAGCTAATATACCTAGCGAGATAGAGGACCAAACGACTGAGCGAGCGAGATGTCACTAGCAGTCTCACTGTATGGTAGAAAGAGATACGTGATATAAGCCGGTTGAACAGATTTCGATAATGGTTTGACAGCTTGTGTGCTATTACCGAAATGCTAGATAAATATAAATAAAATAGTTCAATAAACCGTCCGAATTGCACTCGCCATAAAAATTGTGCATATTTTGAGGAAAAAAAAGAATGGGCCAGGTGCAATAAGCAAAGCGAATTTCGATTAAATCTGCAATGCAAAGTTATCTGCAGTTCAAATAAATTCAAATATCTTTTGGTCTTTATTTTTATTAATCATTCTAGAATTACAGTTTTTTTATTTACCCGTGCATCATCTCATCTGAGTCTATTATCTACAACTATCGATGTCAATATGAATATCGATAGAGCTAGGGTACATCACTGACACAAAAACGTAAATAAATTTACACAAAGAGATGTAATTAAATTTCAGTTTTGACAGCTTTTGTTCCTCTATTTTGCTAGGTATATTTATGTCTTACATACGAATCTTACACGATTAGGCTTACTTTTTACACAAACAGAAATTACATTTGAGATACGAAGAATTCACGGCACTGCCACCCGGGGACTCGGTGTTACCTAATTATAAACATATTAGGGATACTAAAGTACCGGCGACGATAAAGCAGAACACAACTTCACAAATAATATTATGCACCAATGTCAAAACACACGCTTAGGCCCATCTCCCCGTTTCGCTCACTAACATTTTACTTTCTACCGATATTCAAAAAAGTAGATACATATAGTTTATTAATTATTTTTTAATTTAATTGATTTTTATTTCTACTTCATTCAATTTATAAATAAATATTTTTGGACAATTTACACAATACCATCTAGTCCCAAATTAAGCGCAAAGCTTGTACTATGGGTACTAGACAACTAATAAATGTACTTAAATACATTTACATACTTATAATACATTGAAAACACCTGTGCAAGACACAGGCATGTTCATGCACACAAATGTTTATCTTGTTTGGGAATCAAACCCGCGACCTCGGAGTCAAGGTAGCCATTGCTAGCCCTTCGACCACCGGAGTCGTCTAAGTTTGTTTTGTCCAGTTCAACTTAAGACATAGTCTTGCCAGATAAAATACGCGTCCTGTAAAATATCTATAGTGTAGGAAATATTTACACAATATTAATTCAATAGAAAATTACAGTCATCTTACAATTTCCCTTACCAACAAACTTATTCTAATACCTCGCCATTTTACGCCTTCGTCGCCGATTTCATCATGTCCCTCGGATGACAGTTTACAATCCTACAATAATAATTTCATGCTCGCGATAACATTGAGCTATAAACATTAACAAAATTATACATAAGTACTACATTTCCCTCTGCTCGATGTCAGCAAGATCAAATTATAAATTATATACAGCATAAATTATATGCTAACATTAAATACAAACATGCATCACAGAAGCTTATCAAAATTGTATTAGAAATATAATGTTACAACCAATAAAGCTTCACTTTACTGCATTTGAAAATATCGTTATAAAACCTGCAAAGAAACCGATCTGACGCACGTACTATATACACGGAAAGAACAGCTCGCCACCACAAAGCACGGAATATAATTCTCTAGCTAATTATATACGTAGCTGGAATATTCTCTAGACGACGTCCGGCCACGCGGTTTGGACACTAGTGGCGGTCGCAGTAGAGGCTACACTTGCGTGACACAGTGTGCTAATTTCTCAATCTCAGCTTGTAGCAATTGTCGTTTCTCCGTCTCCGCTTTCAGCTTGTTGCCGAGGTCTTCAATGGCAGTGTTGAACATTGATTTTTGTACTTCTATAATTTTCTCTAAGTTTGATATCTGAAAATAGTATTTTTTTAACTATACAGAATCACAAAAAACCTAAACTAACAAACCAAATAATAAATAAATATTTCTGGACAAATGTCCCAAAGTAAGCAAAGCTTGTACTATGGGTACTAGATAATTGATTTTATATTTAAATACATTTTTTTTTGTAAATACATACATATTACATAGAAAACACACCCAGATATGTTCGTGCACACAAATATTTGTCTTGTGCGGGGATCGAACCCGCGACCTCGGAGTCAACGTGGCCATTGCTAACCATTCGACCACCGAACTCGTCAGTACGGATCCATGATAGCGATTGCGGTACTAAATGAATATACAAAAACTGTGTGAATTACGAACATGGCCGCGGATCACCTATAATGTCGATTAGTTCTTCAAACAAGAAATTAATTAACCAAATCAAAAAAACACCGACTGCAAAATTATAACATATTTTTTTTTATAGATTATCCTCCAATAATTTTTACCCTATTATTATTATAATAAACCCTATGTCGCTCTTACAGCTGAGACGAATCTAATGACACCTCATGTGTCGAAATCCGTCAAGCAGTTTAGGCTGTACAAAAAAAAGTAAAAGCAACTAATTCCGTGAACTGAATGTTTCAAACCCAATTACATTTTTTTTTAAATAATAAAGTTGATTTTAAAAAAAAAATTAAACCGACTTCAGTTGGCGAGCGCAGCTTATTGGTGGAATACCCCGGCAGACGCTGCTGCCCGTCTTCCGGGAGAACTGTTATTGCGTGACACAAGATTCCTTAGTCGCACGACGAGTCCTTAGTTGTACGACATCCAGCGCAGAGCAATGGAGTGGCACAATTTTATTCTGCTGGCTACCAAAGGGCAAATTTAAAGGTTTCCCTCGATTTTTCTGGGATGGGTGAATATGGAACCACCTCGCAATTACCCTTTCAAATAAAAAAAATTAATTTGACCATACGTGCTGGCATCCTATCATCAGATCCTGACTTGGTGAATATGGGACCACCTTGCAATCATACCCTTTCAAATAAAAAAAGAATTATGAAAATCGGTTCACAATTCGCAAAGATATCGAATAACACACATACAAAAAAATATTCAGTCGAATTGAGAACCTCCTTTTTGAAGTCGGTTAAAAAAGGTAGGGCATAGCTTATTTTTTGAGCTGCCCGACTGGGGCAGTACCTCCACCTCACAGAATACCGCAGCCAAATAACAATTCCCTTGAGATTTGTTGTGTACCTGCGAATGAGTGAGGTCACCAGAAAGAAAGAAAGGAAGGATTCCTTGGTGTTACTGATCTCCATGGGCGGTGCTGATCGTTTTCCATAAGGTAACCGACATGCTCGTTTGTCCCCCTCTCATACATATTATTATTTAAGGAAATTAATTTACTATATATTAATTAATCTAAATAAATTAATTTCGTACAATGGTAATTGTATAACTCACCCTATTGTTGAGCTGAGCGATTAACGCATCCGTGCCTTCTGACTTTTCTGTTTTGACAGAATTCAATCTCTCCAGAGTCCCCGCTGCGCTTCTGTCATTTACCAAACTAGTTGGTCTCTCTGGAACCTTTTCCTCGATTTTTTCTGTAACCTCCGGGGTACTAGATTTTTCAAAGAGACCCGATGTTTTAGTGAAGGAGCTAAATTCATTTTGTTTCACTTCGCTGTGTTTTATTTCGCTATGTTTCATTTCACTGTGTTTGATTTCACTGTGTTTCATTTCATTGTGTTTAATTTCATTATGTTTCTCCGTGGCAGTCTTCTCTAATTTGGTATTTGGGGACTTCTCTAAGTTGAAATCTGTATTTGTGCGAACTGAGGCGGAGGGTGGTTGCGGCGCTGGCGGTTTCTTGATTTCATCCAACATGGCTGCTAAAGTTCGGCCTGAAATGAATAATTAAGAATTGTAAATAAAGACGACAACAGACAGAGCTTTCAGACGTAATTTATTATAGGTATGCCATGCCATAGCTATAGGAAATAAACCATAATTTCAAAAGATCAATTCGGTTTGCAGTTTTGCGAACAACTATTTTCTTTCTACAAATAGAACACTTAAACCAAGATGCCTTGTTAAGGTCGATTTTTTATAATTTCAGATATTTTGTAAGTTTCAACGGTCCAATGATTTTAAGCTGCCTGTACATACCTGCAGCAGTAGGCGAGGGCAATGTCGGCTTGATCGGCGGTGGGTCGTCGCGTGGGGCGGGCGTTGCGTCTTTCTTTGAGTCCAATGAATGGCGCACTTTTGGCTGAAAGGTCCAACTTAATTACTACACATAATTTAACAAATTAAATCTTCAATTCAGAACGTACATTTCAGAAGGCAAGAATATTTAGTGACGGATAAGTAAAAAGTGGATACATAAAAAAATAGTATACTTATTCAAACATAACAAATTATTTTTGCTTTTGTAAATTCAGCATCTTATATATAAAAATGAATTGCTTTTTGTTAGTCTCGCTAAAACTCGAGAACGGCCAGGCCGATTTAGCTGATTTTGGTTTTGAAATGTTTGTCTTAGCCCAGGGAAGGTTTAAACGGTGAGAAATTTTGGAAAAAATTCAAGAAAGATAGTGAAAACAACAATTTTAATTTCCCATACAAAGTGTTCCTACTATAGTCGAATGTCATAACAGCAAAGATGGCGAACCTACCTATCAATAGTGTCATTGTCACAAAGAATCGACGTCATATTTGTTGGTTGTCAAATATGACTTTCTCAGAAATGACATAGGAATGACACAATACTATAGACATCAAGAAAGGAGTTGAAATATATAGTGACTGTTTATGGTAAACCATGCTTTGTACAGTACTTAAGAATTAATAATAGAAATTTGTAAATTTCATAAACACTCGGATTGTAAATTACAAAAATGATTGCAAAAAATGTAACCAGTGTCAGCAATGCGAATAGACCAGAAAATGGGGGCTGAACGCAGAACGAGGTTTGTGGATTCACATAAAGTTGTATAACTTTGCATATGGTAAGACCTACATCACATTATATAGGTCTGTCATGTTTACCAAGGTGATATTTATTACAAAATAAAACGGATCCTCATTATTTTCTGAAGTACTTAAATCTGTAATCTTATATATAAAAATGAATTGCTTTTTGTTAGTCTCGCTAAAACTCGAGAACGGCCAGGCCGATTTAGCTGATTTTGGTTTTGAAATGTTTGTCTTAGCCCAGGGAAGGTTTAAACGGTGAGAAATTTTGGAAAAAATTCAAGAAAGATAGTGAAAACAACAATTTTAATTTCCCATACAAAGTGTTCCTACTATAGTCGAATGTCATAACAGCAAAGATGGCGAACCTACCTATCAATAGTGTCATTGTCACAAAGAATCGACGTCATATTTGTTGGTTGTCAAATATGACTTTCTCAGAAATGACATAGGAATGACACAATACTATAGACATCAAGAAAGGAGTTGAAATATATAGTGACTGTTTATGGTAAACCATGCTTTGTACAGTACTTAAGAATTAATAATAGAAATTTGTAAATTTCATAAACACTCGGATTGTAAATTACAAAAATGATTGCAAAAAATGTAACCAGTGTCAGCAATGCGAATAGACCAGAAAATGGGGGCTGAACGCAGAACGAGGTTTGTGGATTCACATAAAGTTGTATAACTTTGCATATGGTAAGACCTACATCACATTATATAGGTCTGTCATGTTTACCAAGGTGATATTTATTACAAAATAAAACGGATCCTCATTATTTTCTGAAGTACTTAAATCTGTAATCTTATATATAAAAATGAATTGCTTTTTGTTAGTCTCGCTAAAACTCGAGAACGGCCAGGCCGATTTAGCTGATTTTGGTTTTGAAATGTTTGTCTTAGCCCAGGGAAGGTTTAAACGGTGAGAAATTTTGGAAAAAATTCAAGAAAGATAGTGAAAACAACAATTTTAATTTCCCATACAAAGTGTTCCTACTATAGTCGAATGTCATAACAGCAAAGATGGCGAACCTACCTATCAATAGTGTCATTGTCACAAAGAATCGACGTCATATTTGTTGGTTGTCAAATATGACTTTCTCAGAAATGACATAGGAATGACACAATACTATAGACATCAAGAAAGGAGTTGAAATATATAGTGACTGTTTATGGTAAACCATGCTTTGTACAGTACTTAAGAATTAATAATAGAAATTTGTAAATTTCATAAACACTCGGATTGTAAATTACAAAAATGATTGCAAAAAATGTAACCAGTGTCAGCAATGCGAATAGACCAGAAAATGGGGGCTGAACGCAGAACGAGGTTTGTGGATTCACATAAAGTTGTATAACTTTGCATATGGTAAGACCTACATCACATTATATAGGTCTGTCATGTTTACCAAGGTGATATTTATTACAAAATAAAACGGATCCTCATTATTTTCTGAAGTACTTAAATCTGTAATTTTAATATAATATTTTATCATTTAGTCAAAAATTTATTTGGCGAGAACTTTCTTTACTGAAGTCTAAAGGGCTGCCAGGTTTTTATATCGACATCATCCGAGACATGTACCGAAATTCCAAATCCATAGTTTAGACCTCTGTCGGAGAGGAGAGACAAAATTCCCATTAACGTCGGTGTCCTCCAGCGATCAGTCTTAGTCTGTTTTTGTTTATATTAGGCATATTCTTATATATTAGACATTTGTGGTTTCTTAAATATTAGACGAATTGTCAAGTAGTATCATGGATCCACATGGACCAGGGAAAGCCGAAGCTGAAGCCGATTACCATCGAATATTTTGATTCCAAAAATAGGTCTTATTACTTACGTTTAAGTTATTGATAATCATATTCAGCTTAGTCCGTAGAGCTCCAGAGTTACTGTCAGTTAAGCTAAACGCAAGTGTCATACTTCTAAGTTGAAGTTTGATTTTCGTGATCAGAAACACCGGTGGGGATCGTCTTCAGCTTAGCCGGTAGGTGTCCATGTATGCTGATATAATTGAACTGGCGGATGCGGATAGAGGGCAGTTGGTGCGATGAGTGAATTAATGGAATAGATCACTTGAGAACTATGGGCTGAATCCGAATACGGGAAAGATCGAGTACTTGGGCTGCAAAACAACAGATCCCCGAACGACCGTGCACATAAGGATATGGTCGAATGCACGGACAGTTTAAGTACTTGGGTTCTGTTCTTCGATCATCGGATAGCATCGACTGCGAGATTTCAGTAGCTTGGACTAAGTGGCTTGAGGTAACCAGTGTCATCTGTGACTAGGGATTGCAATCCCGCAAAGCGGGATCCCGCATTCCCGCGGGATCACGACGCTTTAATTAATCTGCGGGATCCCGCACATTCAAAGGGCGGATCCGCGGATCCCGCAAATAAAGAATTTGGCGCTAAAACTAAGTAAATTTTTATTTATTTCCAAAATCCAAAAAAGTACGATGAAGAAACCAAAAATACAGATCGTACATATACATTCTTCATGCCAAGAAATGTTGCAATACTTACGCCAAGAAATAAATAAAATTATAGAAAAAGTCGTAGTTCAAGACGATGAAATATATGCAGATGACGTCTTGGAAAATACACCTATAGCTAGAACATCTGCTACTGATACAAATCCTACTCTAACGCTAAAAAAAGAATGAGAAAAAAGCTTCTACAAGAAAAAAAATATTTAAGAAAAAACCAGACATTGTTGTCTGGCTTTTTCATTCATTTTTTTTTTATTTTATTTTTTTTTATTGATATTTATTACAGTCTACAGACCCGGGGTCCGTACCTTTTATTAACAATGTTCTGTTTTTTTTATCTTATAATATTCTTACAATTAATAAATTGCACGTCGCTATTGTGCTAATAGTTATATTTTTTCATTCATTTGACATTCGTGGTATTAGACAAATTGTCAAGTAGTATCATGTATCTACATGGACCAGCTCTGTGCTGTACATGAACACCCGTCGACCCACCACGGGTGTTCATGTATGCTGATATAATTGCACTGGCGAATGCGGATAGAGTGCAGTTGATGCGATGAGTGAATTAATGGAAGAGGTCACTTGAGAACTATGGGCTGAATCCGAATACAGGAAAGACTTGGGCTGCAAAACAACAGATCCCACGACCGTGCACTTAAGGATATGATCGAATGCACGGACGGTTTAAGTACTTGGGATCTGTTCTTCGATCATCGGATAGAATCGACTGCGAGATTTCAGTAGCTTGGACTAAGTGGCTTGAGGAAACCAGTGACATCTGTGACTCCGAAATTTCGTCAAGTTGAAAGGACAAATATATAAATCCAAGATTAGACCATTTTATAAGTTAGTAAAAAATCGTCAATACTTGAGCGACACGTACAGGTGTTGTCTTTCATGGAGTTGAATATGCTGCGCAGTATGCGCGAAGTTTCGTAGAAGGACCGCGTCAGGAATTCTCGGACATGGCAAGCAAACTGCAAAAGAGTCATTAATGCTGGTATTTTCAAATTTTATGGAAAGCGGCAAGTTAGGAAACAAATGTCTTGCAATGGCACATCCTCCAGGTTCGGGCACACAGGTTAGGTAGATAGATGTAGGTGAAACAAAGTTCACCGGGTCATCTAGTTATATCATAAAAAACAGCACACAGTTCATCCAGATAAACATTTGCCTTCTACGGAGCTAGAATCCGCGTCTGTTGATTCTAAAGTAGCAACTGATAGCTATCCGACCTGGGCTTGCCCCCAATACATATTCATGCACACATTCTGGTGATTTTACATTTCTGCTTTGACAATCACTGGGCGGTAAGAGTTACGTGTAGTTGATATCTAAACTCTTTGTTGACAAACAAGCACCCGCCTGATAGTACCCGCATCAACCCATATTCATCCTACCGCTGACATACGGGTCTCCCCTTAATTGAATGCATAGTTTAGAGCAGGGCTGTCCAAACCATATACAATACCGGGCCATTACAAATTACTACATAGATTAGCGGGCCGCAGAAATAAATACCTACATAAATACCTACTTGACATTTTTACTATCTACTTTGAAAGTTTAAGCTTAGTTATAACTAGTTAGTCATAAAACTTTAACTTTTCTAAAATATACAATTTTCAGTCAGATTTGTTGTAAATAAAACCTGAATCGGTAAAAAACTGTATAAAAACTGGTAAATGAAAAACACGTCACGGGCCGCACAAACATAAGCCGAGGGCCGCATGCGGCCCGCGGGCCGTGCCTTGGACAGCCCTGGTTTAGAGCATACTCCGCCGCGCTGCTCAATTGCGGGTTGGCGGAGACCTGATAGTAAGCAGATATTAAATCTCTTCACGCACATTATGAACTCCACCATTAAAAAATGGTCTCCTAGGAGCTCACCTTACAACTTACTACTAAAATATTTTGCACGAGCACTCCCTACCATAAACGATTGATACATTTTAATTCCGGGTGTATGTTAGTCGCACAATGAATCCGGGACACTTTGTAGATATCAGCGAACAGTCATACAGAACTAGTATCACTACGGCAAAAGATTGTCAAATGTAACACCTTTTTTTTCATTTATCATTTATCGAATTCAATTACAGATTAACGACACGTTGATGTATTTCTGCAAATTTTACCTACAAATAGATAACGAACTATGTACAGATAGGCGGCGTCAGTGATAATTGAAAAAATACTTTAAAAAACAAATATTATTAAATTAATTAACTTTAAATTGTAATTTGGCTGTGGTTTTCGGTAACTTACAGGAGCTGCTTCCCTAATCAGCCTTCTAAATTCTTAATCATTTTCTATATTACACATTGGAGCTTAAGTGGTCGCGTAGTGTGCGGTTCCAGAGAAGTTTTCTCCCGCGTACTGCCAAGCTTTGGATTGATATGCCTGTCGAGGTTACTTATAATAATATAATATAATAATAAATCATTTATTTCAGACTAACATCTTGGGAGACTGCAGCATGGGATTCTTCAAAAAGGGCGTAAAGTGGTTTTTACAGGGTCGGCAATACGCGTGTGATGCCCCTGGTGGTACAGGCGTTCATAGGCTACTTTATTAAAGTTATAAGTTTATGTAAACTGTGTGTTCTGGGTATTAAAAAAATATAAACACGAATATTTGGTTGGAATCGTCTTCAGCTTAGGTGGTGACCTAAGCTGAAGACGATTCCTACCGGATATTTTGATTACGAAAATTAAAACTTTAACTTAGATTTATGGTACTTGTGTTTAACTTAGCTGGTAGTAACTCTAGAGATCTACCGATTAAGCTGGAAATGTTTGTCAATGACTAAAACGTAAGACCTATTTTCCGAACCAAAATATTCGATGGCAATCGGCTTCAGCTTCGGCGGTAGGGCCCCAGCCCCCTTACCACCATCTCTTATTGCGATTCAATAACTGAATAGATTGCTTATTTATACTAATGAATAAGCGACTCTATTCCATTTGAAATAGAGTCGCGTATTCATTGGTATGAATAAGCAAGCGATTCAGTTATTGATTCGCAATAAGAGATGATGGTAAGGGGGCTGGTCGGGAGATAATGAAATCGTAATCAAAAATATGTTTTGTCGTAGTTACCTCTTCGTAACTCTCCGTAATTGACATTTTGCTGCTAATAGATGATGTGCTTTTTGACATTTCCATCGAGTGCGTCGATGATCTCTTCTCTTCTAAGCCACAGTCTAAAATTCTGTAAACAAACACCAAAGATTTTAAGTGAACATGAAACATCTGGGGTGTAAGTGGTTCATCAACATCTTTGAACCAAAGCCAACTTCACCTGCGTGCGGTGCACCCTGCTGACTGACAGACGAAGCTATGGCGAAAAGAGAGGTAGGGAGCGTAATTGTAACCTACCCGACTGGGGAATGTGTTCTGTGAGATGGAGGTCCACCGCACAGAACACCGCAGCAAAATAACAATTCCTTTGAGGGTTGTTGTGTTCCTGCGAGTGAGTGAGCCAGAAAGGAAGGAGATGCTGCGTTGGATGCGGGAGTGGCAGCGCGCTAGCAATATTTTATGTTGCGAGTGTTAATATAGCTACAGAAACCGTTTCACATCAGGCGGGCCATATGCTTGTCTGCCACCCGATGTAATATAAAAAATAAAAACATTTACGTATGAATCAATATCATTTATACATTAAATTATAAAAATTTGTTCAGAAGCACAAGTGCGCTCATCAAGTTCGCGCCAAAAAGTCAAGCCGCGAGTAGAAGCGAGTAATGTAATAGATAAACAATCAGACAGACTCGGAAAGCGACTATGCAGCAGCCAAGTAATAATTCCCTTAAGAGTTGTTGTGTTCCTGCAAATGAGTGAGGTCTCAGGTATTGCTGCGCTGGCAGCGGAGGTGGTAGCGCGAGAGTGATATATCATGTTGCAAACGACTGTTGCGACGTGTTTGGGGGTCAAATGGTTAGCAATTGCCACTTTGACTATGACCGAGGTCGCGGGTTCGACCACGCACAAGACAAATATTTGTGAGTATGAACATGTCTGTTTGTCTTGGTTTGAGTGTTTTCTATTAATTTTTAATAATAATAATAGTTTACAAAAAAAGTATTAAATACAATATCAGTTATTTAGTACCCATAGCTTTGCTTAGCATGGGACTAGATGACCGTATGTAATTTGTCCAGGAATATTTATTTATTTTACTTATTATTATTATAATATGGCTACGGTAACTGCTTCACATCAGGCGGGTCGTATGCTTGTCTGCCATCCGACGCAGTCTAAAAAATATTTTTATTTATCCAGGTACTGCGTTCATGTGTGGCGAAGCCACGGGTTTGAAGCTAGATAGATAAATAAGACAGGCGCGGAAAGCTACTATGTTTAGTACCTGTCGGTGCTGCCGCCGCCGGCCTTACTGGCCATGCCTTCTCCGTAGCTGCTGACCGAGCGGGACTTGCCGTCAGCTCCGAAGCTTGTCTTCTTGGCCTGGTTCAGCTTCAACTCTTCCATCCATGGCGCTTTATGTTTCTCCCACTCTCTCGTACGGGGTTTTATTTCTTCGACCTTTTCGGGGGGTGGTTTTTCGCCCACTAGAAATAAGAAATCCTATTAGGTACCTACTGCATTATACTTTTATTACTTTATTATACATATGACAACTCAATGTTTAAGTCCCTAATACTGTTAGATATTTAAAAGCCGTGGTGCTCGGCAGTGGAACTTCACTTGACTAGCCATCTCTTTAGGCTTTTAATGCCTTATTTGCCATATAGCTGTCTCTCACGTTACCAAGAGGGGGAGTCAAATTCCAAAAGTTTCCTACTCCTACTAATTCCTTCTGATTAAGTTTGACTTCCAAGGAAGTCGTAGTTTTACTCCCGGGACTGCAGTGGATTTCATTGTTCATTGCCTTTTTTGGTAGTCGCCGCTGTTAATCCTGGCTTTACAAGAGACACAGTGGTGAGAATGTGTGGTGGACCTCGGTCCCGATGTGACATTTATGTATGTAATTCAGTATATGCGGCTTCTACCTATTTTGTATCATTCTCGTCTCGTCTTAAGCAAGCCGTCCACTCCATACTATTGGGACGTCGTTAACTGTTACATAAACAATGACGTCATTGGAGAACGTGGTTGTGTGCGTACGGCACCATCAAACTGTTCCAGATTCGTCTCAAGGAGCCTTACTGTACGTAGAACTATTATTAATTATAATGTACGTTATGGTTGTCTGGAAAAGATCACTGTACGTAGTAATATTAGTTATTATATATTGTTATAAGTAATAGCATTAAGATTATCTGGGTAATGATCACTTAGCAATAAGGCTGCTTCTTGTACTTTTAGTCAATGTTCTCCCGACTTCGTTCGTACAAATTGGACAACCAGTGTTTATACTATAACGTAATGAAACTATTGAATATAGATAAAAATACCATAAATACAGTTACCTTCGTGTCCATTACTTAAGCCTAATTGCGGTGAATCGTCACGAATCGATTGACTCGGGGGTCTGCGACGAGGTGCTTTTACCCTGTAGAAGAAATATATGGGTGATAATTTAATGGATACATGTCTCCCTTTAATCAAAGAGATTTAGAGCATACTCCACCAACTGCGGGTTGGCGGAGGCCAGTGTTTTCAATCCGCCTAAAGGCTTCACTTGGCTTAATGTCTGTCATCTAATGACAAAGCCGGGACCGACGGCTTGACGTACCGTCTGAAGTACGGAGGAGCTCGAGATTTATAAACACATCCGTGGACAGGCTACGGTCGATGTTGTTTAAATGATTGTTGCTGAAAGATGTACTAAAGTACATGGAACATGTCCCTAGACACTCAGGGGAGAGTTACTAAAGAATAGGGAGTGAACAAAAGAACCAACAGGGTCGACGTGCCACCGGTGCTGCAGCGCTGGACCCACTTCATGATAAGACGTTGCTTAAATTGCGTGATCGATTAGACTGACATCGAGCTCCTCAATTTAATGATGCCATAATATAAATGTAGAAATTTGTGGAGATATATGAATGATAGTGACTCAATCATGCGAAACCGGTAATTTAGCACACATTTATTGTTGTTACCTTTCCTATAGTGATGAGCTTGATAGCGTCATTGTGGGTTCATGGTAATCAAACATGCAAGTTAAACCTCAGGAACCTCACCTCCCTCTGCAAAAGCAAGTCGAGCCTCGCTCGCTTCGCTCACTCAGCTTTTGTTGATCACAAGCTTAACCTAACCTTGACTTGCTTTCGGAGAGGGAGGGAGTTTAGGGGTATAAGTGGTTCATCAATATCTTTGAACCAAAGCCAACTTCACCTGCACGAAGCTCTGGCGAAAAGAGAGGTGGGGAGCGTAATTGTAAGCTACCCGACCTGAGAATGTACCTCCACCTCACAGAATACCGCAGCCAAATAACAACTCCCTTGAGGATTGTTGTGTTCCTGCGAGTAATCTCTTCTCTTCTAAGCCACAGTCTAAAATTCTGTAAACAAACACCAAAGATTTTAAGTGAACATGAAACATCTGGGGTGTAAGTGGTTCATCAACATCTTTGAACCAAAGCCAACTTCAGCTGCGTGCGGTGCACCTTGCGGACTGACAGACGAAGCTCTGGCGAAAAGAGCGGTAGGGAGCGTAATTGTAAGCTACCAGACTAGGTAGTCTAGTGTAGTGTTCTGTGAGGTGTCCAGAAAGGAAGGAGATGCTGCGTTGGCAGCGGGAGTGGCGGCGCGCGAGCGATATTTTATATTGCGAGCGTTAATATGGCTACGGTAACCGCTTCACATCAGGCGGGCCGTATGCTTGTCCACCACCCGATGTAGTATAAAAAAGGGAGGTGAGCTGCCTTAGATTTAACTAGTCAAACCTAGGAGCCACTAGATTTCGGGTATTAACTTTACATGTATTTGTGGATTACCTCTGTCGTTGCTAATTACGAGAGTATTTTGAATATCCGACTCGTCAGTAAACAAATGTATTTGCAATTCTAATGCCAAATTAGTAACGTACTAATCTCCATATACGAACAAAGAGTACTAATTAGTATTACTAAATCAACTGACGAATTCTTTTTCTCGTCATCTCGGACCCAAAACCAAACTTCCCTGCAAATGGTGCACCCTGCTGATTAATTAATGAAGGTCTGTCGAAAGAAGAGTCGACCACAGCGTGAAAATAAGCTGCCCAGTTATATACCGCTATATTTACAGAAGACCTTCATGCAAGCGAGATTACAAGTCAGGAAGAAATTGGTAGCGGGAGTGGCAGCGCGCGAGATACTTTTGTTGCCATTAGGTGGTCTGTAAGTTGTTTGCCACCCAACGGGGGATAAACACGTCAAGGGGAGTAAGGTACCAATTACACCGTGGTTATGCACTTGGAGTCGAGGCGTTAGGCAAGACATCTAAACGGCCACGAGTGATGTAATTTGAGCTTACGCCCGAGTGATGTACTAGGTACTTTATTTCACTTACAAAACTAGAAAAAATACACATACTGTCGGGCACATGTCGGGCACATGTTTCTTGATTTTCCAGGATTCTCAATAATTCTTAGGCGCCTACTCTTTTCGGGAGTAATTTGCATCCCTTTCTAAGCATAGCATCATGTATGTCAGTCATTTACAATAAAATTTATTCCGCAGAAAATAATGAGATAGGACTACGATACGATGTGCATATGCACGCGACATTTCATTTTAACGCGTCAAAGCAAAGTCGGAATGTACTAGAATTAGTTTCCTCGTTTATTTAATAGTCGCTATTCAGTTTTTTCATGAACCTGCATTGCGTCTATCGAAAATGAAAAGTAAAAACCATGGAGATAATGGATTATGACACATTTTTACCTCCCTTATTTTCATAGACAATGGATTTCCATACAACTTTACGTCACGGAAATTTAAGAGCGAATAGAATAAGCAAAGGGTGGCTGACCAATAGTGGCAAAAAAATATACTTTGCACGATTTTATTATTTTAATGCCTCGTTTTATTACGTATTTGTCCAAATCTTATTTGAACATGTATCTACGGGTGGGTTAAATAGTATAATGAATAAATAAATAAATAAATATTCCTGGACTAATTACACACTACCATCTAGTCCCAAACTAAGCAAAGCTTGTACTATGGGTACTTGATAACTGATATTATACTTAAAAACATTTTTTTTTTTTTGTAAATACATACATATAATACATAGAAAACGCCCAAACCAAGACAAGGCAGACATGTTCATGCACACAAATGTTTGTCTTGTGCGGGAATCGAACCCGCGACCTCGGAGTCAAAGTGGCCATTGCTAACCATACGACCACCGGGCTCGTCCCTTATGTATAATGCATTCTGTTTTACGATTGTTTCCTTCATCACAAAGATGAAGGAAACAATCGTAACCCAACTGATTTCAATGCATTTGAATATAAATCGAGTATAGCGTGAATGATTGGGGCGAATAATATTATAGGGGTTAGGGCGACCATGGCCCGAAATCAGCCTCAGCTGTCGCTAATTACCTGCCGGCGCGGGGGTCGTTGAGCATCTGGCTCCGTTCGACATGGTCGAAGGTGTTGGTGTTGGCGGCGGTGTTGGCGGCGGTGGTGTTGGCGGCGGGCTTGCTGGCCGCGCAGCCGTCCGGGCGGTCCCACTCGCCGCCGCTGCTGCTGCCGCTGCTCACTGTAGTCGACGATGACTTCTCTCTACGATAACACAACACGACATTCTATACCAACATTTAAACAATCCTACTACTTAGTACTACGAACTACTTCTACTAATAACACAGTATACGAATTATTACTACGTCCAGTATGCACACTCAATGCCGCTCTCTGTGTCGACCTCACCTTCTCTCTAAGATAAATCTGGAACAGTTTTGTTTACTCCCTCGACATTTGTATGGAGTGGCCGGGGAGTGCTAATACTGTAAATCTACAAGTTTATACGAACGAATGTGTGGTATTTTATAGGGTGTAAGTTTTTCATTAACATTTTTGATCCAAAGCCAACTTCACCTGTGGTGTACCCTGCTAACAAACGTCTCAGCGAAAAGAGACGTAGTGCATAGCGTATTTTGCAATTTGCCCGGCTGGGGAAATAACTTTAACTCACAGAATACCGCAGCCAAATAAATAACAATTCCAATGAGGTTTGAAGTGTTTCTGCGAGTGAGTCAGGTCACCAGGAAAGAATCAGTTGCTGCGTTGGCAGCGGGTGCGGTAGCGTGCGAGCGATATTTCATGTTCCGAGCGTTTATATAACTAAGGTAACCTACGGTAACCGTTTCACATCAGGCGGCCGTACACTTGTATGCCATCCGACGTAAGTAGTATAAAAAAAAATTAAATTAAGTGTATTTGGGGAAAAAATTCAAGCACTACATACGGTCTTTAAGTAGCAATAAAATAAAATATAATCAACATTAAAAATTATAAATAAACAGAAGCTAAGATCAAATGACGCCCCCATCCTACTAAGAAGGTGTGTTACTAACTTTTCTGTTATCAACATTTTGCTCTTGAGTCCGCTGATCAGGCCACCCACGCTGGACGACAACGTAGGGCTGGCTTTCTTTAATGGCACTGGAGGTTTCTTAATCTGAAAAAATATTTAAAAAAAAATTGATGTATTCCACATTTCGCCAAGTAATTTTTTTCATACTTAAAACTCATATATTTATTCTATAAACAATATAACATTGTGTTAGGATTTACAAAGTTATATAACAACTAGAAAATACAATTTACAAATATTATTAAGGCAATTAATACATATTATAATACTTTTTTTCATGTCATAATTTCTTTGTTATTCAAATTAAACTGATTGAGGGGGACATTTACGGAGCCGACCTCATTGGCCTATTTAAATCAAAGTTGATATCCTTCGCTTCCATCTAGCCTTGTCCGTTTAAGGCGAAAACTATAAAAAAAAACCTTAAATAAAATAGCTAGTTGCCCATGACCCACTTAATTGCTTAATGAAATAAGCACATGCATATTTTGAGCAACTTTTTTGATGAAAAGTAAAGTTCTACAAGAAATCGTACAAAGGATGTAATTATTTTTTGCAAAGGTAAGCGTTTTGCTAAAATAATTGTAAATCTAAATTAAGGGATTATAATTTCAATTAGTCAATAAACAGATGCGAGCTCGTTGATGAGTCCTATCTATCGCCAGCACTGCGGTAAATAATGAGAGTGTGTTTATATTAAATGCAGCGCGACAAGAACAATAATTTTTGCAATTTTATCCTCGTTGTAAATGTCACATTAAAGTTTTGTAAATCAAGATGGCCCTTTTAGCGAATGCGTTCCGTTTTACCCCGGTCGTCCCAATAGCACACCCTTTTCTTACCCATAGCTAATGGAAAGAATAAAGAAAGAAAGAAAATATCTTTATCTAATCTCATACTGAAATTTACACATTAAAGAACTAAACACAGTATCTTAATGACAGTCTTTACGCACAAGCTATCAAAATAAATTTAAAAAGTTATTTTTCGATACAGCTCTTCTATGGACAACTGTATCGTAAAATAACTTTTTTACCATTTCGATACAGCTTCAGCCCTGGATACAGGTATTTTAAACAGGTTGCAATGCAAATACATTGCAACTATGCAAAATTTTTCTACATAATCTGTGAACGCGGCGCCGCGCGGAGCGAGGCGCATGCGCACTACGCATGCTCGATCTGCAAATGGATTTATAAGTAAGAATTATAGCTGTTAAATTAACTTCATGGTTGTATTTAAAATATTATTATCATATATTTCATGAGATTAGATAAAGTAGTGTATGAAACTGCACATAATTAGGTATTAAAATACTCGTGTGGTCTATTATAACATTCGCCTTCGGCTCATGTTATAAACTCACACTCGTATTTTAATACCCCTTATTATGCAACAGTTTCATAAACTACTATTATTACATCACAATATGAAACAATAATTAAACAATACACGTATTGTGTAATGTGTACAATTGTACATATAACATATCAAACACAATGTACATAAAAGTGATGTTGGCCATCACTCGGCATTAATGCTATGTACCGAATACATACACCGCCGGTATTCTGCGACAGCCAACAAGTGCCGACACGGACATCGTCGGACGAGGATGTATCTTTCAAAAACCCTGCATCCAGTGCTGTCTAGCACGTATAATGGGGACAGTTCCCCATAACACATACCGAACAGACCGACGGCACCGGATGGCACTGTGTGTGGCACAGATACTTGACGCTACAGAGAATGTCCAATTGACAGCTTGACAGCTTAACAGCTTGACAGCTTGACACAATGACACATTCCTACCTCCCATCTCACTGCTTCCGTGACTAATGGCTGCATCTTACGTGGAAATAACGGGCACAGCAGAAAATAATAAAATGCAATCTATAGAAGCATTTATGGCAGGCGTCCGTCCCTCTTCTGTAATAGCCGGGTATTTCGTTCGCCCAGATCTCATCTCCATAGCCCATTTATTTTCTATCACACTTTGAAATAATCTCAACCCCTGCCGAGACCTGCTCATGGGTATATCATTCCATTGATATATCCTGTAGCGGGTCACGGCGGGAGTACAACATTACATCAAACTTCTCAAAGGGGCCTCTGTGCGTTGGATCCATGTCCCCGCACACGCCTATCAAATGACCGGGCTTGACCCGTGAATTAAGAGAGATATAAAACGCAATCTTACTTGTCCATCTAGTGTTCCGTCGGTGGTAGTTTCGCTGTGTATCACTTTGTCCGATTCATTCTTATTCGTGTGCGTCACTGTGCTCTGTGTACTGCTCTCCTTGTTTATTGTGTTCTCTTTGTGCAAACTGAAAATTAGACATTATAAAAATTAAACTATTGTGTAACTCAACAATAATTACAATTTAAGGACCATTAACGAAGTTATATGTATCGTTTATATATATTCTTTATTGCATAACAATAAATACAGATATTAGTGAACAGACAAGTATACAAAGATGAGCTTATCCCTTGAAGAGATTTCTTTTAGTCAACCTACTGTGCATAAAGAAGATTACATGGCTGAGAGTCGAGCAAGCTACGCATAATATTTTAGTATCTTTACATATTCACATATTGCACTTGTATCACAGAATAAGTGCACAGAGTCACGTCGCACAAAACATTTATCTTTTATTTATAAATTTTTGTATGCAATTAAATATTAATAAAAATACATTTTAATTGAAATTATCGATTATATTAATTACGATTTATCAAATGCAATTGTGATTATAATCTATATTTGATTGGATAATTGATGAAATTAAATTTTGTACGTGAATTGTGTTGTTACATTGCGCACCGCAATAAAAAGAGAAACGTGGAGAGTCACGTCAACCGCCGCACTTTTTTGGTAAATAGCTATTATAACAAACCCTATATATATAGGATACTAGCTGACTCGACGAACTTCGTAACACCTAACAGTCAATAAATATCGTGTTAGTTATTAGTTGAACTAAGTTTATGATTTTATGGAAGTAATATCTTGAATATAAAATAAATATTAAGTTCAGTTCTTTATTAATATAATAACAAAAAAACAAATATATAAATACAAAAATCAACTATATCATAACCTTAATCCACAAAACAATTTTCAATACAAATCACAGTCAACTTTCGAGACTTAGAGAGATTACACGCACGTATAAATATTTGACGGCCAATAAATATCTCAATCGTAAAAATCTCAAAAATATCAAATTGTATGTGAAAATGTTTTTTTCTTTTATTTTATGTCAATTTTCCAATGTTTTTAGACGTACTTATTATCCTGTTCCGGACGATGATAAATCCAAAAACACAAAAATCATAAAAATCAGTCCAGCCGTTCTTGAGTTATAAATGGTGTAACTAATAACTTATTTAAATATATTATATAACAAATGAATACCTTCATTTGATTACGTAATCAATATCTTTAGTTTTACCAGGCGTAGGACTTTCTCAAGGCCCGCCGCTGATCGCCATTTCAAAGTAACCCACGATATTACATAAATTTACATAAAAGATAATGTTTGGTACTACATATTATTATCAACAAAAAGTTTATAAGAAACATTTTACATGTAAATGTACAGCATAATTTAAAAAAAATATTCAGCATTATCGGTATAATTCTTTAAAATATTTATGGAATCTAGGTCAGTTGATCTAGGTCAGGTTGAAATATAGTCATACTTGAAAACACGGGACTCTGCCAACGAGCAGCTGAGCAGCGTGGTGGAGTAAATTAAACCCCTTCGATTGAGGGGAGACCCGTATCCCAGCAGTGCGATGAATAAGGGTTGTGGACGATGTTAAAATAAAAAAATATTTCAATGTTAATCCAAATTTAAATCAACACGATATTGCGATCTATTCATTGCAATATTTTTATCATTTTACATGCCAGTAATGGTAGATGTATGGGTTGCTTTTATAAATAACTAGCTTTCACCCGCGGATTCGCTCCGCGTGAACACAATATATGGATAAAAAGTATTATATGTGTTAATCCAGAACATACTCCATATGTATGCCAAATTTCTTCCAAAATCGTACAGACCTTTTAGATTAGTAGTCCGCTACATTAAAAGTTTAAGAACCCCTAGCTTAGAAAACGCACTCAGTGCTACTTTTTATTTATACTATGGTTATTGTGTTTGGAACCTTATGCATATGTATGGACTATAACAGACTTTCGTTTCTTTGCAATAATGTAAACGGATAAATCTCTAAAAAATTACATTTTAAATAAAAATGAAATGAATGTGTAAATCGGTCCAAAATAACACCCCATATAAATAAAAATGAATGTTGCTAAGCGCAAAACTCGAATACGGCTCGACCAATACTGCTTATTATATTTTTGTTTTCATATTTTCGTTAAGGTATATGGAAGGTTCTTATGGAGAGAAAAGTTTTAAAAATTGGGTTTTAAAAAGAACAATAGTAAAAAAAAATCTTAACTTTTCACAGAACGAAGTCTGTCCGGGTTGCTAGTAATTACATAAAATAGTCAATAACACAACTTCCCATTAACCCTAAGTATAACACCATTTTCCATATGTGTGTTAATAAAACATACCTTATCCTAGATGTCGTTAGTTCCTTCACGGACGCAGTCGTCTCCAAGTATTTGTTGAGTATGGGGTAGACGGCATTTGCACTCTTAGAAGGTGGCCGATCTGGTTTCTTCTCCTCTGTGTCCGGTTTTACTGAAAACATAAAATAAAACACTAATAAGTATTTTATTGCATTTAACTTCAAAAAAATTTGAGATCGGTCTCTTAACGGGCCTATTGCATTATGACGTTTGCAAACGGTCTATCATGATGCAGTCTCGCTTACACCTTACTAAAACAAGCGGTACCTTATCATAATAAATTACTTCTGAAAACTCCTGAAAAATGTTACGGTTTTTAAATTTTTCTTATTGCCCAAATAGATTGCCCATAACTGCTATATATAATATTTATAACTATAAGGTAAACCTCGGTATAGTGCGGGGTAAATGCGCGCGGACAAAAGTCCCTCGTCAGTGCAGGCCTTAAAGGAGATATAAAGTATTAGATTATTTAGATTACTTAGTTAATACTTGAATTATGTTGCTGTGTGACCATAAAACTAACCCAACGAGATTCGATTTTTCTCAATGGAGACACAAATGTTTCCGAAACTCTCTTAACAATGTATCTAATTTACACATATTACAAACTTCCTACTTTCTAAATCAAGTTTCATGGTCACATTACTTATGTCACATTCGACTTATCAGTCGGATAACGAACGTAAAAACAGACAAGAACTGAATAGTTATTGACTAACCGTATATATGGTATTAAAATAGTAATTAAATTAATTATGGTACAATATATAAGTGCCGCTTCGCATGGCGCGCTAAGAGTACGCATGCCGCAAGGACGAACTCGTCGATGGGCGTGACTAAAATGCTTGCTATTTCCCTAAAGTGCGTTGTTAGAAAAAGATAACCCCAATGATGAAGAAGCCAAAGTATACCACTAATTACTTAATATCTAGGTAAATATATTAACTTTATAGTATTTTGGAGTGACCCCTTACAGGGTTGTGATACGTGAGTGATAAATGAAAACTGATTGTCATTCCGATACGATCATTACAATTATTGATTTTGATTTCCATTTTAATATCGATTTCTGTTTTCATTACGATTACGATATCGATTTCCATTCCGATATAGATATATATTACTTAGAGCACCGTGTGTGAATAGCTTTATGAGTTACGTAGTTAACACTACATTTTGTATTGAATAATAACACAACTAAGCAACGCGGAAGACATTACATTATTATAAGATTAACAAAACCGTCTTTACGAGAGCGACAAGCATAAAGATCTAAGTAATTAAACACACATTAAACCAGCGGTCGTCAAACTGCGGCCTGTGGGTATCGTATAAATAATTGAAGTGAAAACAGAAATTTTAAATAATATTAATATTAGAAGTACAGGTGAGCCATGTGATATTTCACAATATTAATAGCACACGCAAGTTAAGTAACGTCTACCGCAGTCAGTCCATGGGTGAGTTTATTTATCTCGAACACCTCCATGCTTCGAAAGGGGACGTTAAGCCGTCGGTCCCAGCTGTTGTCATTTAATGACAACAACTGGTTAAACCAAGTTAGTGGCCTTTAGGCGGCTTGAAAAAACTGGTCTCCGCCAACCCGTAGTTGAGCAGCGTGTGGAGTATGCTCTAAACCCCTTCGATTGAGGGGAGGCCCGTATTCCAGCACTGAATATAAGGGTTGATAACGACGATGAACCTAGTTATTCTTTAAGAATGATTTTTAAATATCATCATTATTGACTTTGTTGGTTGGCCCTTAAAAAAAAAAGATTGACGACCACTGCATTAAACTAATATTACGTATTAGCAAACACTCGGAAGCCTCTCCACACATGACGTCATAGTTATTCTAGTCGATAAACGTGTATGCACAATTAGTGGACATAGTAGCGATGTACGGCCCTAAACTCGTTTTAATGTAAACAAATTTACATATTTTCAAGGACATTTCTGTGGGTCAACTTATTACCGTGACGTTATGAGTATTATTTCTAAGGCACAATTTACCGCCGCGGAATGGAATGGAAGCGACTTTTTGAAACTAAATTGTACATAGCATAATAAACTTTATGCCAATTTCATAACATATAATCTTAAATACGAGCCAAAAAAGGTCGCACGTCTTCCGGCGAATCCTGGCGCATTCTCGAGAATTCCCTTATTTATGGCACGTATTTAAGTTTATATGTTATAACAATTGACATAAGTTCATTATACATAGCATATGTACAATTTCGTTGCAACTCGCTTCTATTCCATTCCACGGCGGTGTAAATTAAGCCTAAGCGGTGTTTACATTTGTGAAAATTTGAAATCTTTATAGACATTCAATTCGCAGCTTGCAACTTGGTTTATGAAACTCAATAATTTTGTAAGAAACTTATCTACCGAAACAAACTGATCAGTCACGACTCACATTGTCTGCAAATTATGTAAAGATTTTTTGTTTAGTTATGACATAAACTATTTCCACTATATAAACAGATTAGCTGTACCCGCGGCTTCGCCTGCGCGTCTACGGTCTATGTCCACCCCGAAAGTAACATTCTATATTATTATCTCTAGCTCTTGGTATCAGATGAGCAGTTTAGTAGTAGAAGTAGTGAGTAGACTACATCTTGCATGGGATAAATTTATAAAGTTTACTTCTTTATAAGTACATATTATTATATACTTTATATATAATTCTTTCTCCTAATTTCTTCTGATTAAATTCGTTGTGTGCTCCAAGGCAGCCGTAGTTTTACCCTCGGGACTGCAATGGACTTCCTTGTGCATTGCCTTTTTTGGTGATCGCCGCTGTTAATCATGAAATGTGTGGTTGGAACATTTTTTTACATCATTTCATTCTTTTGAATATGCGCGTGCGAATTAGAACCTCTTGTCATAGATTACTCACTAAAAGGGGAAGAACATATCGATGGAACGGCGACCTGTCGATACTAAACGGAGTACTAATATTGTCCGTATGCTTCTCAATAGGAAAGTTTGAGAACTTTTGCCATCGATGCAATCATTTGCTTTAAAAGATTTTTGCAAGCGCATCCATTCACCGGTTACACTGCTTCCTATTGCGAACAAAACTATGCAATACCCGGAATATTATTGTACATTTTAAAACTCACCAGCAAAAACATTAACATAAATACAACATAAAAATATACCACATATCAACACCTTTCACCAATAAATCACACAATTTCGAAGGACAAAACTCACATTCAATGCCCATTTTATAACTATCACAATGGCGGGAAAACTTATAAAACATTGGAGAGTTGTAACAAATCACATGGCTGTTAGTCAACTGATTGTAAAAAGATAACTAAGGCCCGGCATGGTAGGCGAGTTGCGCAAAATCACGACTCGGCGCAACCTTCATGAGAAATGTCAATAGCAACCATCCATACTAAACTAGTGTAGGCGGCGTGTTTACTAACATAGTAACTTGCTGCACGCGAGGCGTGTAGGGCCAGTGAAACAAATCATCGTTTGTTTCGCACGCGTTGGTAAACAATTAATTTTCTGCAGAGCACTTGTATGGTATAATTATGTGTCTAATGTTATTTATGTTACTTTCTGCATATTATGTAGATTTATACAGGATTTTATACTACATCGGGTGGCAGACAAGCATACAGCCCGCCTAATATGAAGCGGTTACCGTAGTCATATTAACGCTCGCAACATGAAATATCGATCGCACGCCGTCACGCCCGCTGCCAACGCAGCAACTCATTCCTTTCTTTCTGGTGATCTCGCTCACTCATGCCTCTTGGAATCAGATGGTGATCTGATTCTATGATCTCACTCACTCCCAACAACCATCAAGGGAATTGGTATTTGGCTGCGGTATTATGTGAGGTGGAGGTACTTCGCCGGTCGGACAACTTGCAAATACGTTGTATCCTACCTCTTTTATGCCAGAGCCTCTTCCGGTTGACGACAGGGCAAAGCCAGGTCGGTGGCCTTTACATGGCTTGAAAACACTGGCCTCTGCCAACCCGCAGTTGAGCAGCGTGGCAGAGTATGTTCTAAACCCCTTCGATTATTGGAGACCCGTATCGCAGCAGTGAGATATGAATAAGGGTTGTCGACGATGGCACTCGTAAGACATAAAAATTGCACGTGTATCTATTATCTATTCCAATTATTGATACAAATAGAATAATTTCATATTAAATTTTTAATAAATTTATTGAGAAGTGCATAACATATTTTTAAATACTTCACTGTATAATACTTAAATAACAAAATATCTCAATCTATGAACGGATTTAGATTAAATTTGGCATACATATAGAATAGGTAGAAGCCGCAAGATGAAGCTATTATAGTGTTTTATAACGTACCGATGCAATGCTACATTCGCTTCAAACATTCTCAGTCAATTTTAAAATAGCAGCTTAATTTGATATGCTATCGCTACCATATGTCCAGCCAACTCATGGCATAAAATAAAATTATCAGTTATTGCTTTTAAACAAAGCAGCATAAAGCCACAGTAATCCACAGAGGAACGTCAGCAGCGTTCAAGGTCTGCTTAAAAACAAAGACTCTAAACATACAAAATCTTCGACACGGTGGCAAGGTAATTTAAACTGACATTTTATCAATTGTACTAAACGTGGAAAGCGCGTGTGGACGGATGTATAGATTTATATTACATATCGTTCACGCCCAAATCGCTAAACTAATTTTGATAACATTTGACCATTTTTTTTAACCCTCCCAAGAGGATAAAAGTGGAAATTGATATTAATGTCAGGTCACTTAGAAATCACATTGCTGAAACCCACTAAATATGTTTTTGTACTCTTTACCAAATTATTAAAAATAATTTTATAATTCTCACGTCACACCCAATAACAAGAATAAAATTGAGGAAGAAAGTTTGTCCAAAACTCACAGGGCATAATGAGATATGGCTAAGCGAAGCTGCGGCACGTCACCCACTGGTATCGTATAGCCCAGCTAAAGAAAATAGCAATAGAGTCCATGTAAATTAGATAAGTGAAAAAGCTATAAACGGACAGAGAAACGTTGAATTTATAATATGTATACGATTACGTAAGTAGTACTTTGGCGACCGAACTTCGCTGCGTGTTTTATTACGACTAAATTATTTTTGGGAAATTCCTTTCCGTAAATGCCATGTAGTGAGTGACATTTGATGTCGAGTGAGGTAATTCAAAAATACTTTACTCATTTTCATGTTTTTGCATTACACATACTAATTTTGATGAGCTAGGTAACAATGATAACTTTGGTGCCGAGGATCACACGTTCGATCGCCGCAAAACACAAACACTTGTGTGATTGCTTTTGACATGCACCTGCATTTGGCGCACCCTATTGCTTAGCTAACGAGGCTCGGCTAGAGACGATAGTCGCCAACCAGCCTGCACAGCGTGGTGACTAAAGCTGAACGCACAATTATCCGAGCCGAATCGTCCGAATCGGAAAGAACTACAGAAATCCTACAAAATTTTGAAGACGTCATCAGACGCGGACGAATCGACCGAATCGATGGATGCGGAAGGATTCTGACAGTATTATATGCCTTAGAGTCTTTTCCCCTAAATTTAGGGACTTTTTTCATGTCTGGATTTTTTTACGAAATTATATTGAGTATTTTGCAGAAGAAAATTATTTATAGTATGTACCTACTACATACATTGCCTATACCTAATACATTGCCGTGTGGTTTCCGGAAGACTAGAATAGAATCACTCCGTTTCTTCCCGTGGATGTCGTAGAAGGCGACTAAGAGAAATACATTATCAAATGTCTATCAGGCCTCCCCAACCCGTTTGGCGAGCGTGGGGAGTGTAGGCCAAATCCTCCTTCCGTCTTGGACGGACGAGAGAGGGTCGTGCTCCTGTAGTGGAGACTAAAATGGACCTGATGATGATACCTACTACATACAAAACTGTCATTGTTATGATTTGTTATGTAATGACATCACAATAATTAATTAAACGTGAAAGAATTACTTCGCTTGCACAAAAACTCCTCGAGATAACTTGAAAATCAAAATTTTGGACTTTCCCGAAAACGCTTTCAAAAGGCTACTAAAGTCACCTTACTGTTTTGTACGCATTAAATCACAAATTTGTACGATAGCCATGATAAACATTGCGTTTATGTAGCCAGTGCCCTAACAAACATTATAGTATTTTTATTTAGTTAATAGTATTTTGACGCGCTCGGTGGTCGAATGGTTAGCAATGGCCACTTTGACTCTGAGTTCGCGGGTTCGATTCCCGCACAAGACAAAACATTTGTGTGCATGAACATGTCTGTTTGTCTTGGTCTGGGTGTTTTCTATGTATTATAAGTATGTCTTTATAAAAAAAAATGTATTTAAGTACATTTATCAGTTGTCTAGTACCCATAACATAAGCTTTGTGCTTAATTTGGGACTAGATGACGATGTGTAAAATTGACCAGAAATATTTATTTATTTATACATAGCGAGAACTGCAAATCTAGTTATATATTCGGACAGATTATAGCAGTTTGATAACATATGCTTTACAAAACTTATACTCCGTGATATTTTTAGTCCTATTTAAACTTAAAATAGATTTAACTTAAAAGTAACAAAATGTCGGTTGATCTAAAGAAGTTTTCATTTCAAAAATGGATCCTCCATTTTATGACTAGTTAGTACTTTATTTTATGACTAGTGAAAGAGTTCTAGTTATGTATATATAATGATATTGATAAATATTTTTTTTATAATTTTAGATCATTGTCAAATAGCCAATTAAAATTAATTAATATTGATATCTACTATATTGGTATGTTATTATTACTTATCTATAAAAAAATTCGTTGGCGTTCGGCAGACTATCATTAATATCATTAGGAATGATAATAGATACGATATTTCTTCGAGGTAAGTTTTACCCAATCGAAACCGGTCCGTTGGTGATGAGTTATGACTAATACGGGTTCAAAAAATCCGTAGTATGCTCACTAAAAATGAATTGATGTTGACAAATCGTAACTCCTACAATAATTCTCCCTATTACGCTCCCCTAAGGGCAATGACACACATTATCATATTTGTTATAACGAAGAGAGCTGAATAATGCTGGAAATACATTGGTCAGATATGTGAAAATATCACCATCATTTCAGCTTTTAAAGTTTGCGCGTTCATCGATAAGAAAACCCATTTTGCTCTGGTTCTTCGATTCCAGAACACATCTCTTACCATCGCTAAGGGCATCGGGATCCTTGAAGTCAAGTTTCTCCTCCTCCTTGCGTCGTTATCCTCAATACTGAGTTTCAACGAATCATGCTTCTCCATTTGTCTCTATTCTGGGCGACGTGTACGGACTCGTTCACCGACGTTTCCAAGGCGGTGCGGACTTGGTCGTACCACTGCATCGGGTTGCGCGCTCGGGGATTTTTGCCTTCGAGCAACTCTTCTCGTCTGGTGATGTGCACGAAATATTCCAGAACTTTCAATCTTACATCTACAACTATTTTGTCATTCCAATCCAGGTATCGCAGAGAATGCAGCTATTGAAACTTAAATACTACGGACAGTTCATGCAGCTTGACTGGGGTAATTTCAATCAAGAGAATCAGTAGATTTTTGGCATTTAATTGGGCTGGGCAGATTTTGGAAAGCTTCGCTGCCAAATCAAGAGACCCAAATGCTTGAAGCCTCAAGGTGAAGACTTTAGCGAGTCCTCCCCGCCATAAACTGCACCGTGGTTGACTTGGACATTGATCGTTGAGCTCATAAACAAGATAAAGGTCGTATAGTCGACGGAAAGAGCTATGCTCGGGGGTTCACTGACCGATCGAATTTGGAACAAAAAAAAAATCGACAGAGACCCAAAGCTGTTGACATAGTTTTCCTAAGCTGAAGCGGCAGACGCCAGGTACATCTGCTGACTTACGTCAGTACGCCGAAATCACGCCGGAAACACGCCACCGCCGAATTAGACCGCCGACAATTTTGCCATCGGCGGACATGTCTAAATCCTAATATGTGTAAAAAGGAGCTAACGATGTAAAACGTGTCCTAATTATGTACTCTTGGTGCCATAATTTCTGTCAGCAAAATAATCTCAACTTTAGGTATTATGTAAACATTGGAGTTTTAGAAAGCGGTATAGCTAATTTAATTTAGTAAAACATCGTACTTGTCATCATAATTCAACCTTGACACTTCGACCTTTGTGCCGTTCTTATGACGTACATAATAAGAGTTACAATGGCATTCAAATTGCCAGTCAACCATGATCGTTCTTTCCATTTCACCCAGTGCTGCAGTGGTGTTATATGGAATCTCTATTTCTATATACACCATTACTAACAATTTTAGTTAGGAACAAAACATCGCTTTGGTTGTGTCAAAATTATCATAGTCCTTAGTGTGAGTTTTTTGGTCACATTGGAACGTGTTAACGTTTACAAGCCGACCAAATTGAGAAAAACTTTCATATTGTGAATTTACCAGACACGTGTTACATATCCAAATGAGCCGGGTTGAATGTGAGCAAGTAAGCCACATAATTTGGATATGTAACACGAGTGTTATAAATTCACATGAGAGTTCTTCTCTATTTCGATGAGCTCGGTGGTCGAATAGTTAGGAATGGCCACTTTGACTCCGAGGTCGCGGGTTCGATTCCCGCAAAAGACAAACATTGTGTGCATGAACATGTCTGTTTGTCTTGATCTGGGTGTTTTCTATGGATTATAAGTATGTATTTGCAAAAAAAATGTATTTAAGTACATTTATCAGTTGTCTAGTACCCATAACACAAGATTTGCGCTTAATTTGGGACTAGATGGCGCTGTGTAAATTGTCCAGAAATATTTATTTATTTATTTATTTGGTCGGTTCGTTTACGTTGGCATGAACGAACGCGAATAAAAAACTTGCACAAAGCACTCAGAGATTGAATGTTATTACAGGTGGTGTTACTTTGGTGGCGTGAAGTAGAAGCAAGTTAGCTGTATCTTTTGGAGCCCTTACCTTTAGGTAGCAACTGTACGAAGTTGTCAGGGAAGAGTCCGACTCGGCCATGTAGCTCGCCGCGCCACCAGCCTCGGTCTGGAGCGTCCTTTGATACAATCGTCACTATATCGCCTTCCGCCAATGTCAGCTCGTCTTCGTTCACCGCCGTGTACGGAAACAGCACGCAACATAGCTCCTTAACTGTTAACAAATAAGGAATACTATTGTAAACAATTATTGTACAGTTTGAGGTTATTTTTGTACACGGGTTACCTGCCACAACTGCCGAGTCAGCGATGGCAGATAGGGAAAAAAAAAATTAAGTGGGGCCCGCGCATGTGCAGACTAAGACATGGTACGTCCCCTCTCTAGATAGACGGATAACTTAAAAAAATAGCTAGATGGGAAGAGCGGAGGATAGCATGGTGAAATATGTTGGGTGGGGAAGGCCACTATCCAGCAATGGGTAGACACCAGCTAGCTAATAATGATAATAATGACACGTGTGGCAAGCAAGCGGACGGCTTTGTGTACGGCTACTACATCCTATATAAGCTTGAAACACAAATAATGTTGAATGTTTGAATGGCTATACCTTGGAACTTAATCAGAAGAAATTAGTAGGAGTAAGAAACTCAGTATAGTATAGAAATAATTGATATATAGTATAGAAATAATTGATATATGATATACAAAGTACTGCTTACTATCATGGTTTTAATTAAACGTTACTCTGAAGAATTGTAACCACATGACGAATACTAAAATGATACTAACAGGAACTTACTAAAAAAAATATTTGAGAGTTTATTTAATTTATATTCGGTGACATAATTTCCTCGAATCGCCGAGATAAGATAAAAGTCAAGGAATCATAAGAGTTATTCATAGAGTATTGCAAAATAAAGACAGCATTATTTTGTATAAAACTAACTTCCACCTGCGGCTTCGCCCGCGTTTACTTTTTTTAATAAAATGTAACCTATGTCCTTCCTTAATACCTTTGAGAATATGCGTACAAAGTTTCATGATGATTAGTTGAGTAGTTTCGGTGTGAAAGCGTAACAAACAAACTCACATTCAGATTTATAATATTACTAGTACTGGCAAACGTTATTTTACTATTAAATCGCTATTAAAAATAGGTGTTCACGGTAGAAGGGTGAAAATTTAGGGTTGTATGTATTTTTCTATGCTAAATCATAATAAAAATTAAAATGAAAAAAATTGACAATAAAATAAAATAAAATATTTACGGGTGGGTCACCCTTATCATTTAGGTGTATGAATAAAATAATAGTTTAAAAAACACTAGAAAACACGCTTTTATAAATGCACCTGATCGTGTGCAAAGTCCATTACGTGGCCTTTCTCACAAGTGCAAACACGACTATGATACGATATTCCATCATGGAATGCCAGTGTTTATCTTCCGGCTTCATCATCAGACCTTGAAACCTGATCGTCGTCAAAGTTCATTAAAAGACTTTTCTAAGAAATCCAAAAACAGCTATGATACGATGTTCCATCGTGAAGTTCCCGTTCATATCTTTCGGCTCCATCATCAGATCAGTTCGACAGTACCATATTATTATATTGTCATCAGAACTACATACAGCTGCCAATTGTCATTACGCTACGATCATTGGAAGATGGTTAAATTAGTTGCCTTAGATTCCATTACATAGTTAGTTACATACAGGTCGACCTAATAAAAGGGTGTTAAAAATAGATGTTGGCTGATTCTCAGACCTACCCGATATGAACACAATATTTCATAAAAATCGCTCCAGCCGTTTCGGAGGAGTTTGGTAACAAACACCACGACACGAGAATAGGCTATTTTCCAATATTTAAAAATTGTATAAATTATTTAACAATATCGTAAAATACACAAAACTATTAAGATCTGCAAACTTTCATTCTTATATCTTCAGTCAGACTTTTTTTAGCGTCGATCAAAGTTTGGCGGGAAAGTCCATTTTAAAAGTATGAAATTATTAAAAAATAATATTTCCATTGGAGAAGCAATAAAAAATGCTATAACTTTTATTATGATACTAATTACATAAACGTAATATTTAACATAGCTATCGTACAAATTTCTGATTTGATGCATACAAAATACAAACCTGTGACGTCATAACTCGGTACCTAGTCTTTTGTATGGAGCGTTTTGGGGCAGTCTAAAAATTGAGATTTTCAGATTAACATATCTCGAGAGATTTGTGCTATCGAAGTAATTCTTTCACCTATGGTTATATTATAGAGACGTCCCTACATATTAAGCCGAAAAAAATGTTAGTCAAATAGCCTATTGTATATATTAGAAAGTAGGGATAGTAGTGTTTGGAATATAGCCAAATCGAACCTCATTCATACATACTTGATTCTTACATTTTCCGAAAATGACTAGATCATTATTAAACTTTAACTACTATGTCGTAACGAGTAATACGAACCGGCACTTATATAATGTACAATAATTAAATTACCATTTTAATACCACATATACGGTTGGTTACGGTTTCGGGTATAAGCGGCTCACTCCGATCTTTAAGGCCAAAGCCAACCTCACCTGCACGTGGTGCACCCAGCCGACTAGCGAAAGAGGCTCTGGCGAAAGAGAGGTAGTGTACAGCGTATTTGTAAGCTGACCGACCGGGGAAGTACCTCCACTTCAAAGAATACCACAGCCAAATAACAATTACCTTGAGGGGTGTTGTGTTCCTGCGAGTAAGTGAGGACACCGGAAAAGACGCAGTTGCTGCGTTGGCAACGGAGGTGGCGACGAGCGATATTTTATGTTGCGATTATATATAATACATAGAAAACACCCAAAAAAAGAGTCACGTTCATGCACACAAATGTTTGTCTTGTGCGGGGATCGAACCCGCAAAATTCAATCACACACTGGATAGATGAAGGATCACAGAATTTATTACGCTAAGTAAGGACTATAGAACATCGCGTACGGGGCAGGGCGAAGCGCTGCCATTTTGAGATAATTTTACTGCATATAACGTATTCACGTACAACACACGGCCGTGTCCATGACGCACGCACACCCCATTTTTTTATATACCACTAAGGTGGCAAACAAGTATGCGGTACGCCTGATTTTTGCAATAAATGATTTAATATTGAAACCTGCTGAGGCGTCAGTACCTCATGTTTTTGAATTAAAAATATCTCGACGAATAGAAAGCGTTACATTTCAAATTATTTCAAGCCGCGACAAATTGCGAAAATCACGACGAGCATAAAATATTACGAAAACGGACGTAATTAATTTTATTTGCAAATAGCGAAGTCCAGTGACTTCATTCGTATGGTTAGTGCAATATTATTGTTTAGGCTTTGATAACCTTTTCTTTGGCTTTGATAACAAACATTGGTGTGCATGAACATGTCGGTTTGTCTTGGTCTGAGTGTTTCCTATATATTATATGTATTTACAAAAAAAAATGTATTTAAGTACATTGATCAGTTGTCTTGTACTCATAGTACAAGCTTTGCGCTTAATTTAGGATTAGATGGCATTGTGTAAATTGTCCAGAAATATTTATTTATTAATTTCTATTAAGGGTAACATAGAAGTAATAATCGCTAACTCTATTCTGATATAGAAGTTATCGTCACTATGTGTGTTCGCCAACAATTACCCTAATTATACAATCCACAAGATATAATCAATTACTTAAATTACGCACTAGCATCTGACCGCGGTTTCATCTCGCATACACTACGTACAGAGGAGCAATTCTCTTATTTACAATGTAGTAAAAATTCAGCTCAGAGTGCTGAGTGCGAGTTTTTTATTCACGTTCGATAATATCAACGTAAACAAACCGACCAAATAGATAAGTACTCTCATGTTGTCAATTTATATGACGCGTGTTACATATCAAAATTATATAGCTTACTCGCTCACATTTCGAAGTGAGCAACCCGGCTAAATTGGATTTGTAACACGCGTCTGGTAAATTCACAACATGAGAGTACTTCTATATTTGGTTGGTTTGTTTACGATGACATGTTCGAACGTGAATAAAAAACTCGCACTCAGCACTCCGATCCAGTCTCTATCTACTCGTATCTCACAAATGTCAAGTTTTATATTCTCGTATCGAAATATGAAACTTCATAGTCCAATTTAAAGTGGGATTCTTAACGAAATATTACCGAAAATTAAACAAACTAAGAATGTTATTATGCCGACAATAAGAACTGATAATAATTAATTAATTAAATCAAGTAGGTATATATAATTTTCAGTCAATCCACAATTCAATCTCGATTCGGTCAACTTTCATTCCGCGATCGTAAAATAATTATGACAATTGGCCTGGGATACAGACATCCTTACTAATATTGCAAATGAGAAAGTGAGTTTGTTTGTTTAATTATTACGCTTTCACACCTTAATTAGTGAAGTGATTGCCATGAAATTTTGCATTACCTTATATTAGAAGTCCATAATAATTAATAGGATACCTTTTATCTCGAAAACATGAGCCGTTCCCAAAGGATGACGAAAAGTTTGCGCGATAACCGACATTCACGCAGGCGAAGTCGCGGGCGGAAGCAAGTATTCTATATGTATGCCAAATTTGATCCAAATCTATTCAGCCGTTTACACGATAAAGTAACAAACGTATACGTAAAAATAGTAAGACATTTCCTTTCCTAGTATTAATAAGCATTAATGAGAAATTCTCACAAGGTTTGGGAGGTAGTGCGGGCGCCGGCTCGAAGTTTGCCACCATCTGCGGAGGGTCCAACATCTCCACGAAGTTAGAAGGGAACACGCCGGTGCGCCCCTGTCGCTTGCCTTGCCACCATCCTTCTTCTACCTACAAAACACACATAAGTAATATTATTAGAAATATATGACTATTATTTAGAAACACTATAATTGCATTAGTTCCAATTTCGGCTGCCTAAATAGATTACAGCAATAAACGATGAGTAAAACTACTCTTGCGGAGTCACAGGTGCTCAGCTATTCTGGTAACGTTGGTGTCCATTCTTATAATCCTTATTAAGTTGGTAAATAGCTTATTATTAGCAAATTTACTACAAAAGAAAACCAATTCAGCTTATTTTTTTTATTTTTATGGAAAGTAGTTACCGGTGCCTATGATCGCCTGTGACATCAGGGGCAACACACGCACGTTTCCGACCATGTAAAAACCTCTTCAAACCCTTTCCAAAAAAGTGCCTCCGCATAACACAGAGAGTACAGAAGTAAACCTCATGCATGTAGCTCATCCTTGATACCTAGACTCACGTGAAGCGCTAGGGTCGTCAAAATGCCGACGCAGCGTTCATCAAAAATAAACTAACTTGGGTATATTATATCATATTTATGAATAATAAAGTTCTGAGTCAGAACGCGTCATGGATGTAATCATTTGCGAGCTTTAATAGTTTTATTATTGAAATTTTACAAAACCTACTCAGGTCGACAATAGGTGAACCTCGTAACCCTGTCATGACGACTCATTGTTAATGTTTGCAATAAGAACTTATACGTAGACTAAACCCAGCAGAACATTAGTTTCTTCTTTTATAAACATAAGCAGTATTATTTTTAAGGTTTCGTACCTCGAAAGGAAAATACCCTTATGTACCCTTATGAATTACTCCGTTCTGTTTAACGAAGCGTCCATCCGACAAATGACATTCGTCCGACGGACAGACAGACAGACATCTGTCAACCTCGCATTCCTGAGAAAAGGGGTCATAACAAGAATGCGTCGAGGTATCAAGTTGAATTTAATACCAATTACTTAGGTCTGCCTTGGAGCTTTGAAATTATCAATCTTCTAAGTCAATGCAATCAAAGGAAGCAGTAATTTATGCGTTACATTTTGTATTTTTGACATTACCAAGGGAATCAATACATACAGGGTACTTCCTACTGACCTAGAATCATGAAATTCGGTAAAAAGCAAGGTCTCACGGCATCGCATCTCACACACAGCACAAGCACAGAGTACAGAAGTAAAGGTAGGTACGTAAACGCTCTTCAAGAACGCACATATAGACAATGCTCACGGACACGAAATAAAGAATTAAGTCGGACTATTAGTAGTAGTGGGTACCTACCTAAATTCAATTTTAAACAGTGAATACATATTTTTTAAAGCTGCCTGGAGGGTATATGCCGATAGGCTTCGGGGACACCCTCTGGTGGGAATCTTTTGCGGCGGTATTTTCTTAAGAGGTTGTAAGGCTCTTTAATACCTATATTTTTTGTTAGTGGACTGTATTTTTTATTGTTGATAATTAATGTATCAAATATGACACGATGTAATAAATAAACATGTGTGACACTACCCTTATTACAAGTTATGTATGCAAGAAATATCGTTAAGTATATTCATTCAATAAATAATAGATGCGAACGCCCCTTTAGGAAAATGGAACACAGAAAATAAGTGATATTGGTATATGTATAGAAAACAAGGATATATGGAATATTCTGAGCAACTCACCGAGTGATGACACGTTCCTTTGTTCTTCGCGTGTTGGCGATCGAAGATGGCGGCGTGGTTGCACACGTTCACTTGCTAATAAATAGTTTCTAATCACACGTTATATGCATATATATATAGTTAAAAATGTCTTTACGCAAATATAGTTCGAAGTTGTATTATATATCACAATATTGAAGCGGTAATATAGCTAACACTACACTTCCGAGGCAACAGTAAAGTCGTTGCTCGCAACTCGATTTGACGCGACCTTGCTTGAAGTCGATCTATGGGCGTCTGGCGGCGGCCGGCGAGACGATGCGCCGGCACATTATATCTTCAAGTGAGGGTAGTCCGTCCAATATTGACGGTTGTAGTAAAAAGTTGCTCAGAGGAAGGTATGCGGAATTATTAAATATAATAGCGGGAAATATTTGTAAAGGAATAGGAACGTTCGCATTGAACAATTGGTATATAATGTAATATAATACCAAACATCCCCCCGCACTTGAAGGATTCCTTCAAAATAATAATAATAATGAGAGAAAAGAAACTAAATTAAATAGATTTCAAACAATGAAACCAAACCATACCGAAATACATGCTTGCATAGACGTAAACGACGACTATATATGATAAAGAAATATAAGATAAAGTATATGTAATGATATATTATAACTAATTAAGTAGAATGGCAATCGCATAATTACTATAACCTATTGAGTAGGAAGTGGGCAAAGACGTATAATTGGACGCTCGTACTTTCCGCTACGAGTTTTGACCTCTGCGACGCGTACGATCCCATCTTTGCCCGGAAAAAGACGCGTTATTATTCCTAACGGCCATTGTAGGGGTGGAGCGTTTTCCACGTTTACTAAGACGATAGTTCCTACTGTAATAGGATTAGCAGGCGTATTCCACTTTTCCCGACTCTGTAGACTGTGAAGATATTCAGATTTGAAACGCTTCCAAAAGGATTGGACAAGCGAATCTAATAAAGAGTAACGTGTTAAAAGGTGTACACGTTCCTGGCTTAAATCTGCTGCGGGTAGACACTGCAAGGGTGCAGTGGCCAAAAAATGAGCGGGCGTTAACGCGGATGGTTCCGAAGGATCGGAACTTAAAACATACAGCGGTCGACTATTAAGTACAGCTTCGACTTGAGCAAGTACAGTAATAAATTCTTCATAGGTTAGAATTTGTTCACCTATTACACGATGGAGATGCGTTTTTATACTTTTTATATTAGCTTCCCAAATACCTCCAAAATGTGGCGCATTCGGAGGGTTGAGTCGCCAATTAATGCGGTTTTTTATAAGTTCTTCTGAGAACATTTTATAATAGTCTTCTGTCTGCAAGAATGAATGAAGTTCATTGAAGTAAGCCTTGGATGCGACAAAATTAGTACCGTTATCGCTATAAAGAACCTGACAAGTGCCACGCCTAGATATAAAACGCTTGAAAGCGTCTAGAAACGCGGCTGAACTCAATGACGAAGCCAACTCAATGTGCACTGCCTTCGTCACTAAGCAGATGAAAATACATAGCCAGGCCTTCTGGCTTCGTACGCCACGCCCCCTAGTAGTAGTTACATGAAAGGGGCCCGCGTAATCAGTACCTGTGTGTGTAAAAGCTTTACTCTGCTCTACACGACATTCTGGTAAATCTGCCATAGGAGGAAAAGTATTTTTTGGATTAGCGCGGAAACAAGCGTTACATTTGTGAATACGCTGTCGTATAATTTGTCTAGCAGACAGAATCCAAAATTTTTGATTTAAAATTGATAGCAAGAGCTGGGGGCCTGCGTGAAGATTTTCACGATGATAAAAATCGATTATAAGGTTAATTATATGCCCATGTTTAGGCAATAATGCGGGATGTTTACTGGAAAATTCTAATGATGAGTTTCCAAGACGTCCACCAACGCGTAAGACGTCGTTAGAAATGAAGGGGAACAATCTGCGGATTTGAGGGGAGCAGATTCTACCCATTTTTATTTTGTAGATGTCATCCGAAAATGAACTTTGCTGAACAGCCTGCACGATGGCCAACTCAGCTTTATTTAAATCTGCGGCTTGCACTTCGCCACTAAGCGGAAGCTTTTTGATAAATCTCAAAAAATAAACTGCAGATTTAAGAAATTTGTGCCACGAAGAAAACTTCATACTTAAAGTTAGAAGAGGATGCTCCCTGTCATTTGACGCAACATGAGAGACCGTCCTTTCCTCGGGCAATTTCGTAGCAGACGATACGAAATGTGATATGGGCCAATCAATAGTCGGCAATGATGCCCAAGCGGGACCATGGAACCAAAGCTCATGGTCCGTTAAGCTAGAAGGCAAGAGCCCTCGTGATAAACAATCAGCGGGATTTTGCGACCCAGGAACATGATAAAAATGTTCTGGGGGGAAATTATTTTGAACTTGAGCGATGCGGTTGGCTATGAAAGTCATAAATCGGTGGGGCGAGGAATGCACCCAGCATAAAGCGACCTCAGAATCCGAAAATGCAAATATATTGTCAATTGGGTGACGCTGAGAAAGAGTATCATATACGATACGTAACAGTTTAGACATCAGGACAATAGCGCAAAGTTCCAGTCTCGCAATTGTTTCGGTTTTGACTGGTGCAACCCTTGACTTTGAGCAAATAAGACGTACGGTTGGACTTTGATTTGGTTTTGATACATGTGCATAAATGACGCAACCATATGCCTTTTCGCTAGCGTCAGCAAATGCTAAAAGTGTCAATGATGAGTCCTTCTCAACGCCTAAATGGCGCGGAAACTGAAGCCTTGAAATCAACGGAAGTTCGCTGACAAATTGATGCCATAAATTTAAAACATGCGGTGGCGGAGTATCATCCCAGTCCATTTTTAATAGCCAAAGCTCCTTTATTAGTAGCTTAGCAAAAACTATAACGGGGCCTACGAGACCAAGCACGTCATATAAGCGGGCGGTGGCCGAGAGAATAGCTCGTTTAGTGCCAGTAAGTTGCGGGGGTGAGACTGAGAAGACAAAATCATCGGTATCAGGAAGCCACCGAAGACCAAGAATTTTGAGGGAGTCGCTGTTATCTAGCGATATGGACTCAGAATGGCGGTGAGAGTCAGGAATATGTTCCAGTAATTGCTCAGAATTACTAGTCCATTTGACCAAATCAAACCCACCGGCCTTGAACAGCTGAATAAGTTGGGTCGCTGTTTCAGCTGCTTCCTCTTGGGAAGGAGCAGAGGAAGCTAAATCGTCCATATAAACGTCTCTTTTGAGGACGATGGCAGCAAGAGGATACTTCTCTTGCTCATCACTCGCGAGCTGACGGAGTGTCCGAAGTGCGAAAAATGGGGATGACCGTAGACCAAACGTAACTCGGTTAAACTGATATGTGTCTAACGGAGCATCCGATGAAAAGCGATATAAAAATCGCTGGAAGGAGCGGTGCGATTTATGTACTTCAATGCATAAATACATCTGCCGAACGTCGGCAATAAAAGCGATGCGGAAAATGCGGACATTCAAAAGAATGTGAAATATGTCGGCTTGCAAGTTGCAGCCTGTGTGAAGAATGTCATTAAGCGACAGACCACTATCGGTTTTAGCACTACCATCAAGGACGATACGGACCTTGGTAGTAGATTTGTCGTTGCGGATAACGGGATGATGCGGCAAATAAAACCCGGGAGTGCAATACTCTTCAGGTTTGACTAAAGAAATGATTCCTTTAGTTAAGTAATCGCGTATAATCTCATTATATTTAACCCGAACATTCGGGGTTTTAGCGAGTTTGTTTTCGAGCAATAAAAATCTCCTTTTTGCGGTTATAAAGGAATTACCTAAATTATCTGGACTTTCCTTGAATGGCAGATCAACAGCATATGAACCATCATTATTACGTGTAGTCGTTGATGCGTATATTTGCTCACAGTCTTGTTCTTCTGGGCTTAAAATTTTGTTCGAGGGCACTTCCTCAATTTCCCAAAATTTTTCTATAAGTTGATTCAGAGGTTCACTTGTGAATGTACAAAGAGCGCGAGAGGCGCGCGGAGGTGATGTCACAGCGACGTCACCCATAATTACGTAACCCAAGGTGGTTTCTATAGCGGTTGGCAGACCTTCATTACGAATTTTATCAAAGAGCAAAATTTCACAAAATACATTGACCCCCAGAAGCATATCAATAGCTCCAGGCTCATTAAAACTGTCGTCGGCTAAAGGCAGATTTTGGAAATACTCTAAACCTGACAAATCGAAGCGTGTGTCGGGAAGAGGCGAAGTGATTTGTTCCACAACGAGTGGTTGTATAGAATACATTTCACTATTTTCGAAACGAGAAGCAAATTTGATGTTAGCTGCTCCTATAATTTTTTGCGACATACCTCCAATACCTTGAACCTCAGTATAACGATTCTGTCTCGAAAGCGGAATAGATAAGCGTCTACAGCAAGAAATTGATATATAATCACTTTGCGAACCTGGGTCAATTAATGCTCTGACATAATGAGTATTGCCCGAAATATCACGAAGTTTTAATTTTGCGGTACCCAGAAGTGTGGTCTTATTGACCGAGCCTTGTGAGCAATCTTGAGAATTATTTGATGATAAATGACTTAATGTGGAACTCGATTGTGGCGAGTTATCAATTTTATTTATTATAGGTTGTTGTTGACAATTGCCTGACGATGGAACGTTATGGCTTGTATTTGATGGCGGATTAAAATGTAAAAGAGAATGATGACGAGATGAGCAAATTTTACATCTGCGCGTTGACGTACACACAGAAGTTTTGTGTGTGCGACTGAGACAATTATTACAACTAGAATTAGTTTTGACGTAATTAAATCTTTCATGCGGAGTTAATTCTAGGAATGATTGACACTGATATAAATGTTTATGTTTATTATTACACAATGAACAAATAGCGTTGACGACTGGCTTATTGACAAACGTCTTTGTTGGAATTGGAATTGATTTGTTGATAGATTTTGCATTATTGTTATTTGTACGAGATACGTTTAGTTTGATATTTGATCGTGAAAGAGCTTTACTTTGCTCGTTAATAAATTCTATTAAGTTAGAGTATGATGGATATTTTTCCTTACGATAAAACATTTCAAATAAATTTATTGACTCGGAATCTAATTTTTGTAATCCGATATGTAAAAATAAGAAGTCAGCTAAGTCTTGCAATTTTAACTGCTTCAACGCCTTAACTGACGCATCGAAATTGCATAGGAAAGATTCCAAAGCTGCAGCGGAATTATTTATAATTGGTTTAAAATCCAACAACTGATTAACGTAACCGGCAGCAAGGGCGCGGACGTCATCATATTTGTCAATAAGCGCTTGCCAAATTATAGGATAGTTTTCTGCGGTAGGCGGTAGTCCTGCACAAACAGACCTTGCCTTGTCAGTTAACTTACTGACTAAAAATTGAACGCGGTCGCTATCTGTTAAATGCGGATGATCATGAATGACACTCTTAAACTGCTGGTAAAATAAAGGCCAGCTACGTATGTCTCCGTTAAAGGGAATTATTTCAAGAGTTGGGATTCTGTGTTGAATACCCGATGAAGTAGACGGTTGTGGAGACTGTTGTCGAATGCTTTCTTTCAGTTCAGAATAGGTTTGTTTACACTGACAATACAGCTCTTCAAACGCGATCAATGGTTGATAATTTATAGCGACTTTGGGCTTAGACTTTATCAAAAGTGCATTATAGTTATCCATGACGCGCTCAAAATCAGTACGCAATTGATCTAAATTAACAGCATTTCTAACGAATGTTTGACGTTGAGTGTCATCCTCATGTGCTATAAGAGCCATAGCATGAATGTTTTGTAGCCTTTGAAAGTAGGCGCCTCGCTTGGCTTCCAAAACTCGAAGTTCGCCATCGTCACATTCCGAATCGATACCTTTCTTGTCTTTATTCATGGTGGAATATAAGATCAAGATATAAGCGGATGAAAGAAAGTATAAAAACTGTATTATTCAAATTATTGATATATGCGGGTAGTTCTATATATTAGAACTGCGGAGTTAACTTAATGCACGTTTAAAAATAATGCGGTAATAAAATATTGCGGATAAGCAAATCAAGTCAGGTGCGTGTGTTTAGCTATGCAAAATAAGTAAAAAACATATGCGGTATATAAAAAAAGTTGAATGCGGAATAAATGGGATACTCCTACAATGCTAATGCGTCAAATGTGAAAATGCTATAATGCTTATATGCGTTGCGGTTTAATAAAATATAATTATAAAAATAACTGCAATAGTTATAATTATATAAGGATGCGGTATAATAAAAATGCGATTATAAAAATAACTGCAATAGAAATTATATGTGGATGCGGTATAATAAAAGGCGATTATAAAAATAACTGCAATAGTTATAATTATATACGGATGCGGTATAATAAAAAGCGATTATAAAAATAACTGCAATAGTTATAATTATATTCGGATGCGGTACAATAAAAACTAAATTATAAAAATAACTGCAATAGTTATAATTATATGCGGATGCGGTATAATAAAATATGATTATAAAAATAACTGTAATAGTTATAGTTATATTATGCAGATGCGGGTAAAGAAAAAATAATATTAATTATGATTATAGCAAGCATGTAGCGGGTTTGTAGATTTACGTTTCACTGTGATATATAATTGAATTTAAATTGAATGAAAACTGATAAAATATCCGGGTCGTAGGACCATTTGGAGGGTATATGCCGATAGGCTTCGGGGACACCCTCTGGTGGGAATCTTTTGCGGCGGTATTTTCTTAAGAGGTTGTAAGGCTCTTTAATACCTATATTTTTTGTTAGTGGACTGTATTTTTTATTGTTGATAATTAATGTATCAAATATGACACGATGTAATAAATAAACATGTGTGACACTACCCTTATTACAAGTTATGTATGCAAGAAATATCGTTAAGTATATTCATTCAATAAATAATAGATGCGAACGCCCCTTTAGGAAAATGGAACACAGAAAATAAGTGATATTGGTATATGTATAGAAAACAAGGATATATGGAATATTCTGAGCAACTCACCGAGTGATGACACGTTCCTTTGTTCTTCGCGTGTTGGCGATCGAAGATGGCGGCGTGGTTGCACACGTTCACTTGCTAATAAATAGTTTCTAATCACACGTTATATGCATATATATATAGTTAAAAATGTCTTTACGCAAATATAGTTCGAAGTTGTATTATATATCACAATATTGAAGCGGTAATATAGCTAACACTACACTTCCGAGGCAACAGTAAAGTCGTTGCTCGCAACTCGATTTGACGCGACCTTGCTTGAAGTCGATCTATGGGCGTCTGGCGGCGGCCGGCGAGACGATGCGCCGGCACATTATATCTTCAAGTGAGGGTAGTCCGTCCAATATTGACGGTTGTAGTAAAAAGTTGCTCAGAGGAAGGTATGCGGAATTATTAAATATAATAGCGGGAAATATTTGTAAAGGAATAGGAACGTTCGCATTGAACAATTGGTATATAATGTAATATAATACCAAACACTGCCAGTGGTTTATGTAAGGTAAATAGGAAATATTAATCGTTATGCAGTAGTGTATTGTTTGCATATAATAATTGCATAGTGTCGTAGATAATTAGTTAAAAGTAATTAAGGTATATTCAAATTCGTAAGGAAGGCTTTCATAGTACTTTTTCGTCGGATGGCGGACAAATACGAGTATATATATAATATTATATTTAATACTAAGTATTACCGAGTACCAAAGATAATACTGAACATAAATTTGAAACTACTACTCCCATTACATCGCACAGTGAACACGAGAACAGTATACAATATTATTTACCACAAAATTTCATGAAAATCGGATTAGGGCATTGCGAGTAATCATGTAATACCTAGCGAAATATTTATTTTCTTGAAGAAGATTGTGTTTACATTTATAATTTATGTTCGGTAGTTATAGACCACAAACATACAAAAATGTTTACTTTTTCCCTAGATGTTTTGAGGGCCACCAAGACATTTAAATTGTCTCTGTTCAATGACGCGTGCATCGGTATTTTGACGGCCCTAGCGCTTCGCTAGTCTAGGTAACAAGAATAAAGTACAAGCATGAGGTTTACTTCTGTACTCTATGTATTTTGTGGCACAAGTAACGGAATAAAATTCAAATATGTCCACACATGATGTCAAATATCATTAGGGGCCGTCCATTAATCACGTGAGGCTCGAAAGAGGGGGGAGGGGGTTCGGCAAAAATCACGAAACATCGCAATCGGGGGAGGGGGTGAGTGCTTCCCATCAGGCGGACCGTATGCTTGTTTGTATTGACAGAGTTTCTTTCGGCATTTCTTCTCGTCAATGGTCATTCCGAAATGCTGGTAGATAAAAAAATATTCCTAATTGTAAAAGACGTGTCTAAGTGCCCGCGAGGGCCCACAGAATAAAGAATTTTGACTTTGACTTTGACTTTGTCACCTTAGTAGAGTAACAAAATCCTTATTAATATTCTGAAAATTTTAAGATTCTTTGTAAATAAAAAAATACACGTAGTTTGAGGGGGGGGGGGGGGGGTAGCCTTACACCTCACCAAGTATCACCAAGGGGGTGGGGGGTGTTAAAAATGCAAAAATAAACCTCACGTGATTAATGGACGGCCTCATAAAAGAAAACCATTGTTTCATATTAAGTGTAGGATGTTAGGGTATAAGTAACGTGAATAAGGTTTTTTATAACTTCTAATGAAATGAGGTTTTAACGTTCTTCTATGAAACGAATGCGATTTATTTACCACATCTTTAAGTTAATAATATACTTTTAATACGTTTAATTTGTCCCTTTGAGTTTAAAAAAAATTACAAGTTAGGCTTTTAAAATAAACGCCAAAAAAACTAGAGTCCAGTGTCATCACTTAGCGACATTGTATACCTCTTCACGTTGATCTACATGATGGTTCATCGCATGAACTAAAACCTCGGCAGAGGGTTCATCATGCATCGTGGATGTTTGCGAAAGAAAACTCCTCTTGGAACTGAGAGGTTGCGCGGTTTTCCTATTTTTTTCGGTTTTAATATTTGAGAATGAAACCCCTGTGTATATACCCCTGATTCTCTTCTTAAATTAACTCGGGGTCTAACTAAATATTATTTACTGACCTCGCAGATAACTTCCAGCACGTCTCCAACGGCCAGTGCCAGCTCATCGGGGTTAGCGGGCTGGTAACTAAAGAGCGCGCGGCACCTACCCTGTACGTCTCCCGACCTGTCAGAGAAAGATAAATACTGAATAATCATCCAATAAGTGTACATTTAGACCTGACTTTGGTCATAGTAAAAAGAAGTGAAACCAATGAAAATACAAATGGTCTCTAAAGGCTAGAATTCAGTTTATTTTACACGGCCCTGAATTCTATTCAGGGCTGTGTAAAATAAACGCCACAGTCACATTTCAATCAGCCAACACCTTACAGTTTTGCTCTTATAAATTTCCCTAGGAAATTTCTAGCTAGTTACATAATTTAGTTTTATACAATTCCTAAGTAAATAAAAAACGAATAGCACAGAAATAATATTATGTCCTTATTATCGGGGTATTCCACAAACTCAGTAGGACGATTGAATGTGTTGATAACGAAACACTTATGCTCATCCTTTATAACTTGCACTAATAAAGAAGAAGCACTGAAAATTATTGGATCATGTCTTAGCAATAGAATGCAAATAGTTGAATTAAATGGTAGGCACTAATCCCTGTGATGTGAAATGGGCATTCCTTAGGGTACAATTTTAGTTCCACTTTGGTTGCTTGTATATATATTTATATAAATGTGAACTGAAATTGGATGCGCCCTGAAATTTAAAACAATAACCCCCGTACACTGCGGTCGGGCACAATATAATTTAAAGTTCTTTTTTTTCTATTTAACGCACTCACTACGTTCGTGCCTGCCCAACCCGTCTGGCCAGCGTGGAGAGTGTAGGCCAAATCCTCCTTCTGTCTGGGACGGACGAGAGAGGGTAGTGCTCCTGTAGTGGAGACTATAATGACCTGATGATGATTATGACTACGTTCGTTGTTCACATCGTCATCACAATACACATATCACATCGTCAGTTGCAATAAACAGGTCATCGTTGATAATGATTAGTATCGTAAATACTAAGTATTTGTCAATGTTTCTTCCCACACCGTTCGTACTATAAGGGACGAATTGATGAATTTAAAATTCATCAATTTAAACACTTATCCTGACCTCAATTCTGTCCGCGCGTTTGAAATCTCACCGGAACCAAACGATCTCCAGAATAATAAGTAACCAAATGTGTTGTACGGTTTAATACATACGTAGTTTTATATACATATAAAACTTCGCGAATATATGTGAATCAATGAATGATAAACAGACTCAATAAAGAAGTTATGCAACAAACCAATCGCAATTTTCGGTATCATCTGTGCTACTACTGCTACTCCCCGAACTGACACGGAACACCTTGCGAATGACATGTTTGAAACGGTGCATTTCAATATACCTAATCTAATGAAACAACTATCGTTATGCTAATTCATTCAATGACTCATAGTATTGAATGAATTTATAATCATGTTAGCTTCACAACTTCTATGCATGCACATCCAGCACAATCACAGGCACAAATTTCTTAATACACGTAAACTACACCAAAATGATTTCCAGCACTATACTACACATTTTTTTCTGATCACTGATTCACTTTATCACTGCATCAAATCTTGATGTCAATAAAAGGACAGACGAGTTACAGATATATAAAATTTAATAAAATAGTCGTAATCACGCCGATTTAAGAGTAAGAAAGCCTCAAAAATACAAGTAGAACATAGAACGAGTATGAGGTGTCTAAGTATATTTATATTAGTGATTCACGTTCATTACACAGACGATAAGTCTAGGAACAAACAATGATTTAATCTGTACGTTTTGCATATACACTAACTAAAGGTATGTATCAAAACTTGCCTCCATAGTTACATGTGTATTTAATTCCCAATAATTTAATGAAACATCAGAAACTTCACAATTTTTTTGAAGATCAACTGAAAAACTATTTTATGATGATCGACTGCACAGTAATGAAAAGGGAATAGAGTTCTGAATCACGTCCTATCCTACTTCCCAAATATCTTATAATACAAGCACGCCACTAAAACACGTATAATGATCACATTACTATATTGATGTACGTAATAATATTTCCTCAACTTGAAACTGGTTTTCTAAATGGATGTACCGATCAAATTTATGATAGATGACACATTGGCAAAGCGTCTTGTCGACGCCTATTGCTTCTTGCACTGATTCTGATCTAATAAAGAGTTACTTACGATTTTTCTCCACTCTTCATATTTCACACATTGGTATTTTTAACACTTTATCACGTTTAAAGTCCTATAAAATTAATAATATTAACTTGGCAAATATATAAGGTAATTAAATTATATAAAAACGTTTCACTAAGGACAGCTCGACAAACATTGACTAGCAAACCTAACGCCTTATCACGACCTTATCCACACTGATAAGATACACAGCACAATCATTACAACTATACTAATCAGAAAGTACGTTTAAATGAGCAAATCCAATCATTTCACTAATTTTTTACTTCATCAAGACGGCTCCTGTCGATGGTGATCTCTCCAATACTCCTCCGCTAACGTCTTACTTTGATATCTTGATATATAACGCACATTTAGTTTTTTGCAAGAGGTTTGCATTTTTCGCGCATATCTATGTATGTAAACAAATTTCATATTAATAAATCGTTACGTAACCTTGGAGTATTATTCTTTACCTCACACTTAAACGGCTGGAGGAAGAACAAAAATAAAGTTGATACTGTTGATTGTTGGCACTTGGTGGAACATTATTATCATAATGTTGTAATAAGGAACAATACAAGTGCTTTATTATAACATCATGCCAGGTAAGAACGATCAGAGAGTATAGAGTTTAGATCATCGTGGCTTTGGCAGATAACAAGTAACAAAGGTGTAAATTAAATAACTAGCGAAACTGTCTGGCTAGTAGGGAAACATCTTTTGATAGTTTCCCAAGTAATATATATGAAAGTTAGCTTTTCAGTATAATTACAATTTGTTAAAGTGTGACTGGCAGGTGATTGCCACTACTATATACTACTATATACTAGTGCCTGGTAATGAATGACGTGATTAAAGAACAATTTTGTATGTATATGACCCTTGTCCTTAGCATTGCACCAAGTGATATAATTATTTTCGAAAATAATTATATATTTATTTGTAAGGTATAATATCAAGAAGGGTGATTCTCCTTATCAATATGAATTACGTTTACTATGCGACCATTCTACAATAAAAATAAAATGAACTCGTGTATTTCTCCAGATATGTCACTTTTGAACGGAAAAGTCGAAATAGAACAATAGAGCATTATATAAATTTAAGACTTAGGCATTTTTGTAAGTCCATTTTACGAATGCCACATTATTCAGTTTACTGCCTAATAATGACAACAATACTACCCAGTATTAGTATGTTTTTGCTAAATAATTGAGTAGTTCATAAATCAATACCCGCCGCTTTTGTGTTATTCTCTAGGGTTGCCACCATTTTTTTTTTTCAATAAATTGGGTTATATATTCGAAGAAACAAATAAAATAAACAGTATCTTATAAATAGAGTTTGAATATTATTTATTTTGAGGATAATCTTCGGAATCACTGCACCTAATAGAAAAATTAATTCTCCAAAAAAAAGTACACCTTTCCAAATGGACAAAGTCTACATATTTAATTCAACGAATCGGGTCGAGGATCTAGAGTCTAGATCCTCGCCTCGATTCGTTGAACTAAATATCTAGATTCTAGACTATAATAATAAAAAATTCTAATATATTTTTTGCTTGGAACAAGTAGGCAGTTACTTTTCAGAAATGTCTAAAAACCTGTATATGTTATTGGATATTACCTGTAGAGTGCTTCTGGAAAGGTTATTGAAAACACTATAATGAATAATTCTTATGTCCAACGTCTATTGCGGGGCAGGTCACACCGACGCCGTCAAGAGGACGAAAGAGTTATAAACCGGCAGTTGGCGTGGTGACGCGCAAGTCTCCAGCATAAACCTTTCGTTCATGCTATTTGCTATACAAAATAGTTTCGATTTCGATGTTAGAACCAGCCAGACGTTACACGATGGCTTAACTTTTATTCTATTGAAAACCGTACAATATTATTTAAAAGAGCATAGCTGACATCCCTCTATTCGCTGGTAATGTAATGAGTCACTATCTATCACTGCGTGCGTGATCTCTTTCCGTTCGCTAGCTATGTACTCGACGTAAGACAGGTACCTAATATTATTATGTAAAGACAGGTTAGTAAGTCAACCAGGTGGACATCAATCGACACCATCCATTTATTTATTTTATACTACGCTAACTCGAATTTCAGGTAAATTCGTTTTTTTATGCCAAATAGTTTAAAGTATGGTGTTTTATATGTAATAAAAAACTGTGAAGAAATAGACATATTACAATTACAATTCTTACCGATATTACAATTCTTATACAGCGCCAATTAAGCGTACTTCTGAAAATCACTCGATATATTAACTGAGTTTGCGCGGGGAGAGGAACGCAAAGTTGGTTTATCTTGGTTGAACGTGCTAATCACATGAACTACTGCTTCGAATTGAATAACTATTTTAGTGTTGGATAAACCTTTATCGAGGAAGGCTTATATACCTTACGACCAATAGGAAGGGAATATCAATGAAAAATGTTGCAAAAACGGGGAAGATTCCACATGGGCAAAGCCAGGGCAGGTCGGTATTATATTTATAATTGTCTCGAGACTTTGAGATATTTATAAATATCTCAACATCTCCAGACGCTTTCTTGAGACTCGCAGACATTTCTTTGGCCAGTGTTTGTTGATGACATGTACGGGCACAGAGACATGGGTCCTTATTACGAGCTTCATTCGAAAGCTCAAAGTTGTGAAGCGATGAAACGATGGAGAGAGCTATGCTCGGAGTATATTTAAGTGATGAACGCAGGAATGTTATAACAGGACGGGGGCCCATACATTCCCACACATACCTACCACTGTGTCTCCTGTGTAGCCAGGATTAACAGCGGCGACCACAAAAAAAGGCAATGAACAATGAAGTCCATTGCAGACCCGGGGGTAAGACTACGGCTGCCTTGGAACTCACAACGAATTTATTCTCTCTTATTAATGTGAGAGCAAGATTGTTACAGTATAAGTATATCTTAGTTAAAACATAGCCCTAAGGATTAGCAGTCTGAAGTGGCAGTGGGCAGGCCATATAGTTCCGTAGAACTGACAGCCGATAGAGCAGCAAGGTTCTGAAATGGCGACTGCGGATCGGAAAAAGCTGCCGTAGGACACTATTTCTTATTCAGTAGTAGGACGTCAATTAACATAGCAGACAATGGATTCAAACGGCACAAAACGAATCATAGTGGAAGTCTAAGGAGGAGACCGAGAGGAGGAGATAATCAGCAATGACAATGTTTAACTGAAATGATGATGATATTTAAAATCTGTCTTCTGAAGCAGGGGTCGACAAAAGTTGGAATCCGGTGCACTTTCGGAATGCGGTCAAACACTGGACCACAGTTCTAAAAATGTAAATTACTGATACATAAAAATGTTTTTCCGTAGATAACGTTTGAGCGTTATCATCACCGTATCAATACTATACTGATCAAAATACCATCGCAAATAAAGCAAAGGAAGCATATTTTTATAGGTAAAATTGTAAAATTGGTTACCTACATCACAGCTGCATACTTTGGAGATAAACAGATGCTCACCTTTTGGAGATAAACAGATGGGCATTGTGGATTCTTCTGTAGGCCTTGATATGACGTACAATTATTTAATTTAGTACATATGTTATAGTCAATACCCGAAATCAAAGCGCTTCTAGGTTTGACTAGTTAAACCTCGGGTACCTAATCTCCAAACTTCTAAACGACTGCAAAGATTGGTCAAAAATAGTTTTGACTAAGGACGGTGGTCAAAACCACTTTTAACTGACTAATTCAGGCAAAAGTAGTTTTGACCGATGTTGTTGGTTAGGATTAAGCTTATGACTAACAAAAGCCTAGCGAACGAAGCGAGCGTCGCTCGACGTTCCTATGGAGAGCGAGGTGGTTCCTTTGGAACCCGAGGATTATAGTCATAACTAGAAGTGCCTAGATCTCAGGTATTGACTACAACACATACATTACTTTGATTTAAACTTTAAAACAAGATGTTTAACTCGAAAAACCTGTTTTGACACTGTTGACGTTTCATTACAAAACACCGGCTGTATTTTATACTATAATATAAACAGTTTGAAAGAAATTATCTAAATGTCTATCTTTAATGCGATTAAAGATAACAACTACATATACGAGTAAAAGTCAATTGCTTAGTTTAAAAATAAGCGGCCAGGTTCAAGTCGGACTCGCCCATGAAGGGTTCCGTAGCAGCAAGTATTTATATATACATATATAATTATTGGTTTACAATTTAAGACGTTTAAAAAAAACTACTTACTAGATCTCGTTTAAACAAATTTTCGGTGGAAGTTTGGCTGGTAATGTACATCATATATTTTTTTTAGTTTTATCATTCTCTTATTTTAGAAGTTACAGGGGGGGGACACATTTTACCACTTTGGAAGTGTCTCTCACGCAAACTATTCAGTTTAGAAAAAAATGATATTAGAAACCTCTGTAACCTCAATATCATTTTTGAAGACATATCCATAGATACCCGACACGTATGGGCTTGAAGAAAAAAAAAATTGGGTTTCAGTTCTAAGTACCCCATACTTAGAACTGAAACCCAATTTTTTTTTCTTCAAGCCCATACGGAACCCCCAAAATTTATTGTTTTTTTTTTTCTATTTTTGTGTGAAAATCTTAATGCGGTTCACAGAATACATCTACTTACCCAGTTTCAACACTATACTGTTGAAACTGGTATGGGTATTCTTATAGTTTCGGAAAAAAGTGGCTGTGACATACGGACGGACAGACAGACAGACATGACGAATCTATAAGGGTTCCGTTTTTTGCCATTTGGCTACGGAACCCTAAAAACTTAGTAGATGAAACAAAAAGACAGACTGATACCGACTTTTAATTTATCATTTAATGGTACAAAATGCAAAAGTGTGGCTTCCAGTGCTACATTATTGAGGCTTGGCTAATATTGATTACATCAACTATGGAGAGAATTAACCCTGAAGAACGACGTCAGACTACTTTTCTGAGCATCGGGCAAGCGTCGTCACGATCGAAGCCTTGTAATATCTATCACTAAGAACAGATACTACTTATAATTATATAAACTACCTTTGTTATGTGTAACTAATTCAGATTAGCTGTACAAGATTTTAATCTTTATACAATCTGTAGACCACGTATCAAAGTTTTCTGGGTAGTCTAACCTTCCTACGTTATTGTCAGTTATTTCTAGTCAAATATAATTAAAGTATTAAATACATATCATATTACAACTCCAGTACTAGTAAGTGTAGTATCGATAGTATGGCCACTCCCTGCTGTTCTCTCTGGTCGACCTCACCTCCCCTCTGAGACAAATCTGGAACAGTTTGTATGTCGCCGCACGCACACATGCTCATTAACGCTCTGCACATACATCAATGTTTTTGTAGTAGTGAACGATGCGATATTTGTATGGAGTGGCCGGGGTGTAGTATGAATATGCATTGATTCTTTGGCCGATTTGAACCGAATAAAATCTGCTGAATGTATTTTTTTCTTAGAATCAGCAACTGGACTATCGAAGTCGTCGTTAACCAGTAATAATCTGATAAAATACATTATTGCATTTAGATATTGAGTTAATGGACACTGACACGGACCAATTGCTGTATCGACGTAAATGTGGTCCACTTAGATAATCGATGCAGTCGATAAATTCGTATCGATTATTACTGATTACTATATGTGAACCAAAGCCAAATCAAACCCCGGCCACTCCATACAAAAATGGCGCTTTTGCATGTAGTAACCAAATGACGTCTGTACACGTGTCTATGTTTGAGTGACGTTCTCTAGGGCTGACATTATTCAATTATTAGTCGGACATGTAAGGGGGTGTAAGTGGTTCATCAACATCTTTGAACCAAAGTCAATCTTACCTACACGGGGTACACCCTGCTGACTGACAGACGAGGCTCTGACGAAAAGAGAGGTAGGACATAGCGTATTTTTTAAGCAGCCCGACTGACGAAGTACCGCAGTCAAATAACAATTTCCTTGAGGATTGTTGTGTTCCTGCGAGTGAGTGAGGTCACCAGAGAGGATGGAGTTAGCAGCGTTGGCAGCGGGGATGGCAGCGCGCGAGCGATATTTAATGTAGCGAGCGTTAATATGGTTACGGTAACCGCTTCACATCAGGTGGGCGTAGTGAAGAAAAAAAAACATAGTAAATACACTACTCTGACTTCAGCCAATATTTACAAAACGCCTTGTTTAATTGCCATTGCTACCTTACCCAAAATTTTATATTTTCTAATCACCACTAAATCGATTGTTCGCCTTCCGAACACCGGTTCATTGTAATGGTCAAACCATTTCATTCTCACTAATTGTAGCTTTTTACTATTCATATAATAGGTAGGGGAAAAAGTCTTTTCGCATTATAGTATGTATGAACTTGTAATAAAATCTCTTTGGTTATACCATTTGTATCTGGCAGGTTTTGATATCTTTAAAAAGTTTAAATTTTAAAAAAGATAATTCCAAATTCAAATTAGGTAAATGTGTGATTTTCATTTGTTTTTTTTACTGTCAAGATGAGTGAATCTAATGAAGAAATTCGATTCATTTTAAAATTTTACTACAAAAAAGGTAAAAATGCAACGCAAGCTGCGAAAAAAAATTGTGACGTTTATGGACCTAGTGCAGTGTCTGTGTGAGTAGCACAAATTTGGTTTAAGGGTTTTCAATCAGGAAATTTTGATGTGAAAGATGCACGTCGCCCTGGTCGCCCTGTTACGGATAAAATGGATGCTATTTTTGAAAAAGTGGAGCAAGATCGGCATATCAGTAGTTACGACGTAGCTGAAGAATTAGGAATTGACCACAAAACAGTTTTGGCGCATTTGATAAAAGCTGGGTACACTAAAAAGCTCGATATTTGGGTGCCTCACGATCTCACTGAAAGAAACCTAACGAAACGTGTACTCATTTGCGATTCTTTACTACGACGTAATGAAAGCGAACCGTTTTTGAAGAAGCTTATAACTGGTGATGAAAAGTGGATCACGTACGACAAGAACGTGCGAAAAAGGTCGTAGTCAAAGGCCGGTCAGGCTTCACAGACTCTGGCAAAACCCGGGTTAACCCGCAACAAGGTGATGCTGTGTGTATGGTGGGATTGGAAGGGCATTATTCATTATGAGCTGTTATCGCCAGGCAGGACTATCGATTCTGAACTCTACTGTGAATAACTGATGAGATTAAAGCAAAAAGTTGAGAGAAAGCGGCCGGAATTAATTAACAGAAGGGGTGTGATTTTTCATTATGATAACGCACACCTCACACATCTTTAGCCACTCAGCAAAAATTAAGAGAGTTTGACTGGGAGGTGTTAATGCATCCGCCGTATAGTCCTGACCTTGCACCTTCTGATTTCCACCTGTTTCGGTCTCTTCAGAATTCTTTAGGCAATGTCAGGTTAACATCACGAGAAGACTGCCAAAACCACTTGTCGTAGTTTTTTGAACAGAAGTCCCAAAATTTCTATAGTAATGGGATCATGTCTCTACCTACAAGATGGCAAAAAGTTATCGAACAAAATGGCACCTACATACTTTAGTTAAGTGTAAATAAACTTTATTAAAAAATGTTTTGAATTTTCATATAAAATACGAAAAGACTTTTTCCCCAACCTAATATATGCGATTTCATTCATATATATTTGACTATTCATATATATTTGATTCATTTTCATATTCGCATGGAACAAACGTAATTTAAAACTAATACCACACATGACATCACGCGCAATAAACATTGAAATGTAAATAAGAAAATTGTAAATATTAACAATAAACCACCATAACTCAAGTGACAGCAATGTCTATCCGCGTCTGCGCACTCACTTGCTCTTTGAGACATAAAGCTGCTATAACGCTATCCTTTTCTCATCTCGTATTAATTGTATCTTGTATCCTACTTTGACAGACATGAATTAGTTATGATGAAACTATGGCTACCGCATGCTTTTTAGGTAATTTATAAAAAAAACAGTATACTTTATTTCAAAAAGGGATCGAATTGATTTCTTTTTTTGATTTCCATGTGTTGAAACATCCGTCCACTGCACAAGTCACTCCCATCTTTATTTTGCTGAATGAAAAATAAAACACGAGCGACGTCAATTCGCACGTTCTGGCAATCCTTGCGAACGGTTCCAAATCGGTTCCATAGGGGAGGTGAGGTCGACTAGTGAGAGCGGCAGAGAGTGTCCATACTGTACGTTAGTACTATTACTTATACTGTGGCCAAATCAAAGATTTTTTCTTTTTACAACCTTTTCCTTAATTCTTTCGCTTATTTATATGATTTGAAATGAAATGAAATAAATTTATTGCCAAACACACACATGATACAATAACAGTAAATAACATCACTTAATTAGATCCATAGAAGTTTGTATTGCAAAAAAGCATTGACTCAGGTGTTGACCAATGTTTAACAGACTGCAGACACTAACCAACACTAGTTTTCAGTCAGCCTTAACAAATAAAGTACCTAGCCTAGATTTAACAGATTTTTGTATTACGCCTGACATTTTCCAAGAGTTTCCTGACATTTAAATATAAATCGGAACAAGTTAAAACACAGCACACGGAACAAGTGTGTCAACGAACTAGAAACATCAGACCCACATGGTAATTGTATACACACATGTAGGTATACAAACCAGTTCCGAAGGATCACTCGCCCGGAGCAAAATGTAGATATGCTAACGCAACATTATAACAGTAAAGTTTGTTGCTGACCACTGAGATTTTATTATTGTCACCGCCTACTGACCTCTGACATCGGCTTTTCGAAACAAAATTAGAAGATAATTGAAAATGAAAAATTTCTTTATTCAATCTTTTACAAATGGTAGATCAAGTTGACGGTGTCTCCTTTTAGGCATAATATGCCTGTGCCGGGAGGCACCTTAATTGAGTGGAGTGAGGGGATTATATGCCGAAAAGTCAATCTTGGAAATAAATGAGCTCCAAAACCACTGAACCGACTTTGATAAAACTTGTCACAATTAAAGACCTAGACATGCTATACGTTTGTTTCAAAAAAAAAAATTGAGATAATGATCATCAAATACATTTTCCATTGAAATTAATGGGAAACATACACTCAGCGAATCTACACACTTCACTCAACCCCGATTTCGGTCCCGTGGGCTAGAATCCGGCCTGGTGTAGTTTTACACATACTAGATATGAGATCTCGGGATTGTACGTGGTTAGTTAGCCGCCAAGAAAAGTCCTGACAAAAGCAATAACAGCGATTTCTTGCTCAAATTTACATATCTTTATTTGCTATTGGGTCCTTTCGGTTACTTCAACACACCATGCATGCATTAATAGGGGTTCAAAGTTGCATAGGTAAAACAAGAAAAAAAAATTGTTGTCTGTAAAGTCGGTTAACGGACGATAATGTAACATAATAACGTAATAAGAAAACATCGGTCGATGGAGCGGAAGAAAGAAAGATACGTGCTTTCGCTTGCACGCTCGACTCAGGCGGAACGTGACAATGAGCCATGCTTTTTCGTGCGCGCAGCGGCGTTCATCGATTTATGACGTTATCACGTCAAAAAATTTTCACAACATAGGAACATCACACAAGTAACTAACATTCAAAATACACAGGTGCATAATCTATACAAATGGCACTTCGAACCTCTCGAGTAGTTGTGACCTTTAGCTCATGTAGGTGCATTACTTCATTGTCAGGCAAGACGATACTGTTGGCACGGTGCAATTTTTTTTACCGTGCATAGTCTTTCAGCTATGCTTTTGTAGGATTTCTACCTACTTACACCCTAAACTCTTCATTGTTCAATGCCTCTTTCTGTGGTCGCCGCTGTTAATTCTGACTACACACGTGACACAGTGGTGCGTATATGTGGTAGGCCCCCGTCCCGATAATCACAGTGAGTAGATACAAGCTGATTATTTTGATATTATATAAGTATTAAACGCTGTTCATGGATGGATGCTGCACAGATTTGAATTTGTTTAGTTTTACCACACCCCGGCTACTCCATAGAAAAGTCGCGTCGTTTACTACTACATAAACAATGACGTCTGTGCAAAGCGTGAATGAGCGAGTGTGCGTGCGGCGCCATACAAACTGTTCCAGATTTGTCTCAGAGGGGAAGTGAGATCGACACGTGAGAGCCGCAGGGCCATTTGTATGCGTATGCAGTAATATTACTTATACCGTGGTTTTACTGAGCTCTCTGCGCCATTAAAGTCTTGGTTTTAGTGCGCGTGGGGCTTATTTTATTTAAATTCAGTTTTCAATTTAATAATGACAACTTATTTCAGAATGGGTAAAATGTGGTTTAAAATTAGTCATATCCACTATTACAATCATGGTCAAAATTAGGCTCACCTCGAAGTAATGTGTTCAGCCAGTACAGAGACGAAGTTATCCGGGAACATTCCGCGTCGTCCGCGCAGCTCGCCGCGCCACCAGCCGCCCGGGAGCCGCTCCACGTCGCGGACCACATCACCGGGCCTCACCGTCAGCTCGTCTGGCTCCGAGGCTTCATATGGATAGTTCACTATGCAGGATACTGAAATAATATCGCATTATTAACACGTGATTAATAAATAAATAAAATATTCTTGGATATTTTACACACTGTCATTTAGTCCCAAACTAAGCAAAGCTTGTACTATAAGTGCTAGATAACTGATATAATACTTAATTATTATTTTTTTGTAAATACATACATATAATACATAGACATATAATACATACATATAATAGATATAAACACCCAGACCAAGACAAACAGATATGTTCATGCACACAAATATTTGTCTAGTACGGGGATCGAACCCACAACCTCGGAGTTAAAGTGGTCATTACTAGCCGCTCGACCACCGAACTCGTCACTAAATGAATGCCCTTTTATTAAAATTATTAAGAACTTTGAAACTGATTTAAAATGATGATGTTGATTTAAAACCTCATGAATTTCCCAAAGATAATCGCCCTTAATCCAAGGTGTTTAGACAATACTCCACCACGCGGTGGGTTGGTGGAGGCCAGTGTTTTCAAGCTGGCTAAAGGTCACTGAGTTGACTTAACAGCTGTCATCTCATGCCAACAGCTGGGCATGATGGCTTAATATGCCCTCTGAGGCACGGAGAACATGTTAAGCTAATATATCGTTATACATAAGTTGCATGGTTTAAGAGGTATTAGGGTAGAGAACAAACAGATAGACAGAAATGGGACACACATTGGAAAGGAGTAGTTAAGCATCGTTGACTATAGTCTGTCCATGGATGGGATTATTTATCTCCAGCTGCTCCGTGCTTCGGAGGGCACGTTAAGCCGTCGGTCCTGGCTGTTGTCAGTAGATGACAGTCATGAAGCCAAGTCAGGGATCTGTAGGCGGCTTGAAAACACTGGCCTCCACCAACCCGCAGTTAATCAGCATGGTGGAGTATGCCTCTAAATCCATTGAATTGAGGGGAGGCCCGTAGCCCAGCACTGGTATGAATAAGGGTCGACGGCGACGAAACAGAACATATTTCAGTTTTTGTCATTTTTGTCTATCTGTTGTCTATTCATTTTTTTTCTAATTCTGCCATAACTGCTAGACAGAATTTGATGTATGATATGCTAATAATTTATAGGAATGTGCAGTCATAGAATAAAAAAAGTTAATATTATTAGAGATTTCATCTGGATGCTCACCAATTTAGGAGTGCCACAAGGTTCAAGACTGGGTCCTTCTCTGTTTTTAGTCTACTATTATTAGTCTATAAGTCCTTATAAAGATTGTTTTCAGCAATAAGGCCGCCTTGTTGCACATAAACATTTTAGTTTTTAATTGTATTCTCTGTACATTTTGACGAGCTCGGTGGCGTAGCGGTCAATGACGCAGCTTCGACACCAACGCTCGTGGGTTCGATTCCCACATAAGACAAATATTTGTGTGCATGAACATGTCTGTTTGTCTTAGTCTGTGTGTTTTCTGTGTATCATAAGTATGTATTTACAAAAAAAAAATGTATTTACATATGTTTATCAGTTGTCTAGTACCCATAACACAACCTTTGTGCTTAATTTGGGATTAGATGGCGCTGTGTAAATTGTCCAGATTATTTATTATTATTTATTTATTTTAAAGCATTTTCTATTTATCTATTTATATATAAATTTACCACCTCTAAATGACACAAGACTTACGTGGGATTATATTATATGCTGATATATTTTTCTAGTTCTTAAAATTGTAAAATGTTAAAATGATAATATAGGAAAGAAAACTTTTGATATGTAAATGTCTGTCACTATCACATGTCTATCAATAGTTCACAGCCAATAATTTGGCACTCAAATGCTAATGAAACAAAATTAGTAACCTGATCTCTCGCAAATGTAGAACAAACAATTGCATCACTGGAAAAGAATGGTGTAAACTTGGAAATAACATTCAGAACAAATAACATTTTTTTAGGATTATCTTAAATGGAAAATTACAATCACATTATTTTTACATACAGAAATTATTTTTTTAAGTAATGTAAATGTACAATCTGTTTTCAATAGATTCAATTTTTAATATTCAAGGAATATGTAGACTTGAGTACACGCCTATGGAGGCCTACTCTCTGATTAAATTATTGAATTGATTTGATTGCCATTTGCTATTAAAATGCTGGCGTCAATTCTTAAACACTTAGTAACTTTCTCAAGTATGGACTCACCAGCAAGTAAATGTGAAATGAAACAACAAAAAAGTGTCAAAGTATCCGCACTTCCCAGTTGTTTGTTTCTCCTAATAAGAATAGAATAGAATATTTATTTATTTGCAAGACCATTAGGTTACAAATAACAGATGTTGTGGTTTAAATGAAAACTGTACAAAATGTTCACCTCTTTCTCACAGGCATGCAAATATTGGGCATTGATTACTTTTTAAATTTATGTAGTTAACTAGTTACAAAACTAACAATATATTGGAATAGTCATAATACATTGAATAATATTTGAATACACATGTCATTCTGGATATAATAAAATTAATAATATTTTAAAATGTCAAGAAGTAAAGTGTCAAAAATACAAGGAAAATGTCAAACCATAATTGAGAAATATTTACAATAAAATTAGTAATATTTTTAAAATGTCAAGAAGAAAAAAATACAAGGAATAATGTCATAACCATAATTGATAAATATTAATTAAATTCTGTGCTTATTATATAATTGCAATCAAATTCTTAAATGTCATTAACATGTATATTTCTGTCGCTCTATACCGATGGAGTAAAAACAATTTAATAATAAAAAATAAAATTATATTAATAAAAAATAACTAAACTTGTTCCCAGTTTCTTGTGTTAATTATGTTACATGTTGTATAGACTCATCACAGAATGCAATTAGTACACTTTGTAGTTTCATTACCAATGCAAAACTAAGTGAAGATATTTTTACATTGTATCGTAATGTCTCATGTTACTAAAACAGGCATAAACTCATAAAAACCCAAGAGGGTAACTAGCTCAACACCATCTCTAGAGCTAGAACCAACAAGTGCAAGTTGCTGACTGACGAAAGAGCCTCTGGTGAGAGAAGTAAGGCATATTGAGCGTGACTGGGTAACTACCTACATCTTATGCAGTGGAGTAGCTTACGTTAGATGGGCCATGTATCAATACTTGGTGATGAGCCCTTCTACCCAAACACTTCAAAGCAAAGGGGGCTGTTCTATCTACTTGAACCGAACACACCGGGGGCCCTTATATCCCAGGGGCCCCGTACCATTGATATGGCTGACACGGCGGTAGCTGTATCAAAACCCTTCTACCCAAACACTTCAAAGCAGAGGGGGCTCTTCTATCTACTTGAACTGAACACACTGGGGGCTCTTGTAGCCCGGGGCCCCGTACTATTGATACGGCTGACACGGCTTTAGCTACGCCTCAGAGTTTATGGAAGACCAAAGCCAGATAACAATACACTTGAAGATTGTTGTGTTTCTGTGAGTGAGTGGGGTTACCAGATGTGAGACAATGCTGCATTAGCCTGTATCTGTATTAGGATTAGTATATTGCAAGAGTTTATATAGTTATGGTAACAGCTACACATCCGTCATGCCTTATGCCTCTTGGCAGCTGGTGTTGTATAAACAAAGCATGCATTGTTATAAGTAAAGGTTGAAGACTAAAAAATATTTTTCTCTTTACATAATTAAACACTTTTGCCACTCATTTGCTTCTGTAGCATTATTCTAATGTTAATATAATGTCCTACTTTTTTCAGATTTACAAAATCATCTTAAACATAAATGCAACCAAATACATGTAATGTCAGTGCTTGTAATCCATTCATAGCAAATTGCAGTCACTCAAAACAATCAAAAAATTTTGTTAAATATAATGTGTACCACTTGTGATTTGTGTCGTAATAGTACCAAGGCGCGTCGAGCGGTTTGTTTATTAACATTCAACAAGCATATGACATCACAATGCTAAGAAAATGAGTCATACACCAATAAAAGTCACAGTATGTGTGTTGGAGTTGCAAAATAAACGACGAGATTTCTTAGTAACATTCGTGACGACTTTTAGACTCGAAGTTGAGAGAAAATAGGTTAAACATAAAAAGGTGAAAGATGATACCTCTAATTTCATTCTAAATAAACAAAACATTAGTTGAAATTCTTCAAATTAGATTAATCATATTTTGTTTTGATATATGCAAATGTTTTAGGTTCTCGCAAGAAACCCAACGATTGCCATGAATGAGAGAATTGTTGTGAACGACTCATCGATCTAGACAGGTCACCTCAGGAAAAAAAATTCACGAGATAAAGGGCACAACTATATCGCACAAATTCTAAATTAAAATAAACACAATACGTCAGCTAAACTTAAGTCGCAGAGTACAGTTATTTCCATACAAAAACAGACATAACGTCTGGACAATCTATTGGGTCTGATAGTACTCACCCTTCTGATTTGCATTTATCTCCATCTCAATTGATAAATCACATCACATTATCACATAACATACACTTGATTTATAATTAGCATACACAATAAATAAGTAAAATCAAAATGAATTTAGTTTATATTGGATAAAACGCGACACAAACGCTGACAAATAGCTGCCAGTAGATGCCTTCACACTTCCTAAAACGTCAAAAACTAAGTTTGCCAGAGCTTGCAAGTCGAAGTCGCCTGATTTGGTCATTTTCAATAGCTAACTAATCAACTAATCCTGAGTTTCAACTTGTTGGACAACAAGTGGACTAGTGGAAATCCAGCGCGAATTGATTTTGAAAATATGTTGAGCTTTCTGTTCATACCACGTCGATTATCTTCTCGACTTTGTTTGGTAGATATTCTAAACTTATTTTGGCAAGCTGTTTTAATACGACGAGTAGCTAGAATATTTACTCTTTAATAGCTAAAATGACCATAAGGGGCCATCCATAAATTACGTCACACGTTAAGGGGGAGGGAGGGGGTCGATGAAGTGTGATATAGTGTGACAAGGGGTTGGGAGGGGTCCTAAATTTCGTGACGTCACATTTCAAAATCTATTAGAATCTAAGTGTTAACACGAACTTGAACTATTAACGAAAAACTCAGAAACATTTGCAACACTAGATGTAAATTTGCAAAATATGTGACGTCACACTAGGGAGGGGGGGAGTCTCAAAAATGTGACCAGCTGTGACAAGGACGGGGGGAGGGATCAAAAAATCATGAAATTCGTGTGACGTAATTTAAGGATGACCCCTAAGACGCGAGATATTATGATAATGGCCTAGTCGGCCAATGGAAGTTGCACGATAGGTAACAAGAACAAGTCGCCAATAAAAATTAAAAAAAATTGTCGGCTGCCCGCTATGTTGCAGTACTATGTACTGCACGGCTTATGCAAGTAGCCCAATCGGTGACAAATCGCCAAATCTGGCAACCCTGCGACAAACTTTAATATCTCCGTCTTCTTTTCGTTTCTGGCAACCACTATTTAGTCGACGGTGACTGATGACTGTATTGACTTTTATATACTACGTCGGGTGGTAGACAAACATACGGCCCGCCTAATGTAAAGCGGTTACAGTAGCCATATGAACGCTCGCAACATAAAATATCGCTCGCGCGCCGCCACCCCCGCTGGCATCGCAGCATCTCCTTCGTTTCTGGTGAACGAACTCACTCGCGCTATTCTGTGAGGTTGAGGTACATTCCACAGACGGGTAGCTTACAATTATGCTCCCTACCTCTCTTCGCCAAAGCTTCGTTTGTAAGTCAGCAGGGTGCACCGCGTGCAAGTGAAGTTGGTATTGGTTCAAAGATGTTGATGAACCCCTTACACCCCGTGACGTGAATACATCTTTAAATTTGCTACATGCCATACGGGGGCAATCCAAAAAACTGAAGGCCCACATTTTTTTATCAATCTTTGAGCCAGGAATTTAGTAAAATAATAAATGAAATTAAATCTAGTAATTTATTGAATACTAAAATAAGATTTCATTTTTCCGTCACATTAGTTCATCACAAGCGTGTTTTAAAAAAAACGATTTAAGGATATTTTTTCAGTAACCCTACACAATGTCATTTAATGATGACCGATTCGATTGTTAGAATAATCATTACGAATCTAGAATAATCATTAGAAGTCGATTGTTAATCGATTATATAAAAATATTTCTTTGATAGTCAGTTGGATGTCATTGGTCAAGAAAACAGGTTTGGTGTGGGTTCGAAGCCCACATGAAGCATAATCTTTGCGAGATAACATACATTAATCTACATATATTGTAATTTGTTAGTTGATGTGATAGTGCGAGGAGTTACGTGCGACCTACATTAATTTTGTCTGACAATTTGCCTAAAGAGGCAAATTCTTATGAAAGCATTTCTCCTTTTTGAGTTGTCTTTCAACATTTTAAGTAAAATTAAAATATAGGTGTCGTGTTAATTAAATAAAGTCGTCTCACCGTCGAATGATTTGTGATCGTATTATTAAAAATATCCACAGAACGACATCACTAACTTTCACAAAAAAGAAATTTGAGGACTTCCCTGTTTGCCATGATATTAAACATGTCTAGTGCTACAAGGATCTAAATGAACGTGGCAGAAAACGGAACTAAAGCCGCCATCTTGTAAGACGTCACTTTGACAGTTCTTCACCATTGAATGTTGTGGTCCGATTTTAGAGTATATTTTGTTAATATAGTACGATTAACATGCCGAAAGTTTTACGAAGTGGTGTTAGGGAGGTTGTGTTAAAGGTGAAAGAGGTTTTGTAAAAGAAAAACAAAACAACGGCCCATTAATTCTTTTTGAAAAGGTTCACGAGCGACTCGTTGCTGCTACAGGTAAATGTTGCCAGAAATGTTTGTTTACCTTAAATTCCCACTTTGTTCCACAGTAAACAGTTTTATTTGGTTTATTATGTTATACGTAAATATTTATGAATTTAAATAATTTTCAGGTGTTACTTTACACACACTTTATCAAACATTGTCAAAGAAGGCAATGTGGCTAAGGCATCATGCAGTAAAATTGTTACACCTGGTAAGAACAGGAAAACAAGAAAAGATAACAAGAAAAGATAAACTCATAATGGATGATTCTGATCTTGGAGTTTTAAGAAGAAAGATTCACGAGTTTTATAAGACGGGTCTCTTCATAAATCCTTGTGGATTCTAATAAGTTCCATTCGTGCAAAATTATTGTTCATAGTGAACAATAAATATGTAGATAAATGATTGATGACCATATTTTAATAGATATGTATGTATCCTATGTAATATAGAAATAAAATCTAAATTGTATATGTTGTTTTTTTATTTCACATATTCCTCAATCCTTCATTTCACAGATCGTTGTTAGACTTTTTATTTTTTATTTGAGGAGGTACTTCCCGAGTCGGTCAGCTTAAAATATACGCTTTGCTCTCTCTTTTCGCCAGAGCCTCTCAGTCAGCAGGGTGCACCATGTACAGGTGAGATTTGCCTTGGTTCAAAGATGTTGATTATCATCATTTTAATTAACTTTTTATCTGGGCCGTATCGTTATTTAATAAACTTAACTAAAATATGTACTATAATATGGTGTTCATTACAGAATTAATTTAAAGTAATTAACTTCTGCCCAGCTAAGATTGAGCATTTTAAATGTCTTAATTAGGATATGTAAAAATTCCCTTGAAGTAAGGAGATTTTTCCTAATTGGCAACCCGAAAGTCACAGTAACGCCCTCCTACAAACGTCACTCGCGTTCATTTAGATCCTTGTAGCACTGTATTGTATCATGTATATTTGCTATACATCTATGTATGTTTGGTAGACAGTAGTTGATGTTGTGAGAGTAGAACTATTGTGGTAGTGCTATTTTATATTTTTACTCTTAATCGATTAATGCAAAGCAAAATCAATGGCAATTGATTACTGTACTAATCGATTAGTGATAATCGATGTAATCTTTAGTGTCATCAGTCAACTCTCTCAGCTGGCTGTCACTGATGTCAGTGTCAATTTTGTTCTGTTTGTCGTGTTGATCGAGGTTGCTTGTCAGATTTTGATTCTGGTTTTATTTTTATGAATTTGTATGCGAACCATTTATTAATTGAAAAATGTTAACACGAAATCTTGTTTCGAGGACTTTATTTTTGCGAGCCTTAAAAACTGTCGGAGAAAATTTTAAACAAACGAACCGAAACGCAGGTCATGGGTAAGTACGTGTGTTATGTCATACTCCTAAATCTATTTTTTGTAAATATTGTCCCTGTTACTACCGAGTATCACTCGCCGTTTTGTACGAGAAAATATTGTTTTCCAAAATTGACATTTATCAATATTTATCGTATAGTTGAGCCCTTAAATTTAAATCTCAACGATGTTATGACCATTTGTTACATTCGTGATCATTTTTTTAAGATATCTGAGAAACTGAGATTTGCTTGAGCCACTAGAAGGTTGGAAGAATATTTGCATGATTTCATTTATAGAATTAAAGATGTAGTTACATCGATTTTGTGTCACCGAAAATAGTAAAATTATTCACCTCCTTCGTTTTTGAGAAAACTGTTACTGTTTAATATGTTCGAGAAATATGTATTTAAATTGGTATTTAAATGAAACAAGCTGTGTAGCCTGATACGTGTTTTAATGTCACCATCATAAGTGAAGTACCCACATCATCCAACTTTATTATAATCAACAAAGGAGGTATATGAATAATTAATACATGACATACCTTCCCTCTTAAGTCTAAACTAATATATAAAGAAACTAAGACATATAATTATCCTTAAATACATGAGGTCTGTCATATGGTGATTTAGAATGCACATTTAATTTGTTTTTTATCTTTCCTGGCTCGGCATATGCTCCTTCTGATGTAGACGGGATCCCTAGCATCTCTGCCCACTTCTCAGCATCGGGTATTTCTATAATTATATCGGATTCCGAATCCTGACTACAATTCTGATCTTCTGGCTCCAAGTGTTGGTCAGCATTTTGTGGTGTGGTATTTATAAACACTCTCTCGCCCTCCTCTGACCTGGAGTCCAGCGTTGTTGGCTTTTTAATCAATTGGTCAATATGACGATTTACAATAGACCCATCATTAGTTCTGACTTGATAATTTGAGGGGCCATTCTTGGCGACTACCCTGCCTGGCTGCCATCTCGGGCCGCTGTTGCTGTAATTACGGTACATTACCTCTTGACCTATGTTTGTTTCTCTAGTCTTTTTCGTATTATTGTCATTAATTTGTTTCTCTGTCTTTTTATGTTGTATATTGTCTGGGTGGATGGTGTCCAACAGTGTGCGCAAACGTCTATGCATTAATAGTTCAGCAGGGCTCTTATTCGTAGAGCTGCATGGTGTGACTCTGAGACCAAGTAACAGATTTGGAATTTTCACATCCCAGGTGAAGTCATCTAACTTCTTCAGTTTGTCTTTGATGGTTTGAACCATTCGCTCAGCTAACCCGTTAGTAGCCGGATGATATGGCGAAGATGTCACATGTCGAATGTTGTTAGCTTCCAAGAATTGTTTCATTTCACCTGATACAAAACAGGTACCATTATCAGACACCAGTGTCTCACATAAGCCATGTGAAGCGAATGTAAGTCTCAAGTGCCGGATGACTGTGGCAGAAGTCGTGTTGTTCACCATGAACAGTTCAGGCCAGCGGGAGTAAGAATCAACCATTATTAAAAAATATTTATTTTGATATGGTCCCGCAAAATCAATGTGGACCCTGGACCATGGTCTAGTTGGTGTTATCCATTTGTGCGATGTTCTAGGTGGCATGTGCCGATTTTCGAGGCACTTGGAACAACCACTGACCAGTGACTGTATATCCTCATTCAGACCGGGCCACCATACATAGCTCCTTGCCAAGGCTTTAGTTTGGACTATACCAGTGTGGGTTTTGTGTAACATGCGTAACATGGCTTGACGGAGTGATTTAGGTATCACCACACGATTACCCAGCAATATACAGTCCTCTAGGAGAGATAATTCCGTACGATTCAACCAAAAAGGATGGACTTCCGCATTGGTTACTTTCGCAGGCCAACCTCTTTGTATGTAGTGTATTATTTGTGATAAAGTCTTGTCTCTTCTCGTTTCAGCAGCTATGTGTTCAACATCATATGGAAAATCTTCTGGTGTCTCTGCCATCAACAAAACTTCACACAGTTGTGGTTCTGGTACCTCGGGTACTGGTTGTGGCCATCGACTTAGACTGTCAGCATTTCCTATTTGTGCCCCCGGTTTATAAGTTATCTCATAATCATGTGAGGTCAAAGCAATAGCGATTCTAGTTAAACGTGGTGACAGCATGTTTGACATTGGTTTCTTTGGATCAAAAATACCAATCAAGGGCTTGTGATCGGTCACAATACAAAAGTGTCTTCCCATGAGATAGTTGTGAAACTTGGTAATCCCAAACATGATCGCTGTGGCCTCTTTGTCGAGCTGGGAATAGCGACGTTCATGCGTATGTAGTGTTCTAGAAGCCATGGCTATAGGTCGTTCTTGACCGTCAATAATGTGAGATAGTACTGCTCCCACTCCGTACTCCGAACTGTCACATGTCAAAACTAATGGCAACTGTTTGTGATAGTGAACTAGTGTTAAATCAAATGTTAGTAAATTTTTTGCAGTATCAAATGCGTTCTGCTCGCTGTCACTCCATTTCCATACCTGTCGTGTGTCCAGTAACCGATGTAAAGGTTCTAATAATGTTGCTTTATGTGGTATGAATCTCTCATAGAAATTGTACAGCCCGAGAAAGGCTTGTAACTCTCTTTTGTTTCTGGGTGCAGGAGTATTCAATATGGATTCCACTTTACTTGGTGCTGGATGGATACCGTTACGGTCTATGATAAAACCAAGGAACTCAACTTTATCTTTGGCAAACTTGCACTTGTCTTTATTGAGTCGGAGTCCTGCTTGTCCGATTCGCTCCAACACAGTATCGAGTCTCCCTTGCATTTCCAGCATCGTACGGCCAGATACGATTATGTCGTCAATAAGAACAGCTACTCCTTGAATATTCGCCAGCAAGGAAGTCATCAACCGCTGAAAAATACCTGGGCAGGCTTTTACTCCAAAGGCTAATCGATGTACAGTGTATAGACCCTTACAGGTGTTCAAGGTCAAAAGCTTTGCTGTCTTATCATCTACCACCACCTGTGTATACGCTCTCTCTAAGTCCAAGGTGGTATAAAATCTTCCTCCAGCAACTGTAGCGAAAACTTCATTTGCAGTAGGCATCGGATAGGTATCTGATTCCGAAGCTTCATTAACAGTACTTCGGTAGTCCCCACATAATCTTATTTCACCAGACTTTTTTACAATAGGTACTACTGGAGTAGCCCATTCTGAAAAGGACGTAGGGCGTAACACCCCCTCGCTTTCCAGCCTATCTATCTCTGCCTCGACCCTTTCTTTGATGGCGTACGGGACCGGACGCGCTTTCAGAAACTTTGGGTTTACTGATGGCTTTGTATGTATAGCCACAGGATGCCCTCGGTATGTACCGAGTCCATTTTGAAAGACCGCCTTGTGTCTAGATAGCATTTCCTCCATGTCCATACGATCTGCATTTGAAATATAATTGATGTTCATTGTTATGTTCAATGGAGCCAGCCAGTCGCGGCCAAGCAAGTTGGGACCGTTACCTCTGGCCACAATAACAGATAATTCGCGTTCAACATTCTTATAACGTACTGGTAGTGTCATCTGCCCCAGCAGCTTAACAGGTGTCTCGGTCCATGTGCGTAGTGTAAGTGTGACGGGGCGTAGCGCGGCGTGTGGCACTCGGGCGCGCAATGAGCGCCAAGTGTACTCGTTAACGATAGAAAAACTGGCGCCGGTGTCGACTTGCATTCGAATCGGGACGCCCGCGAGTATCGTTTCCACTTCATAGGGCGGCACGCGGCTTGTGCTCTGTACACTATAAAGTCCGTTCAAACCGTCGTATGTATCTTCTGTAAAATTGACTTTTCTGTTGTTCTTCCTCTTCATCATGCAAATCTTTTCTAAATGCCCCTTCTTGTTGCAATATCTACACACGGCATTGACGAAACGGCATTCCCCTGCGTGGCGATCACCGCAGCGATAGCATAAGCGAATGTTTGCTTTGGAATTGACTGCATTAATGTCCATGGGCTCCGGGACGGGCGGTGACGGCTCGAGCGGGCGGGCGGCGGTCGGCAGCGCGGACGCGGCGTTGTTTGCGCCGGTCGCAGCTGTCTGTATCATGCGCACATCCCTACCCGCGCTCTCTGATGATAGCATAGCATCCACCACGTCTTTATAACGTAAATTGTCACGTTTTAACAGTTCAAACTTTAATTTGTCGTCGCACATACCGCATACGAGTCTATCACGTAACATTCTCTCCAGATCACTAAAATTACAACCAGAACTAAGTTTTCTCAGCTGTGCTATATAGTCTGACGCCGATTCGCCGTATTTCTGATTACGATTGTAAAATTTAAACGACACTGATATTTCATTAGGTTTAGGACTATAATGTTTGGTTAGGACTGATTCAATTTCATCAAATGTCAGGTTATTTGCTTTTTTCGGCGTAATTAACGCAAGTAACGTTTCGTAAACTTGTGAACCGCATACAGTGAAGAAGTTAGCCCTTTTTGCAACATCTAATACGACGCCATTTGCCTCGAAACAAAATTTTAAACGTTCTAAATAAATGTCCCAATTGTCCGTTTGTGGATTAAACACATCGAATTTCACTGCTTTTTTGTCCATTTTCACAATATTTTAACACTCGTCGCCACTAATATGTTCGAGAAATATGTATTTAAATTGGTATTTAAATGAAACAAGCTGTGTAGCCTGATACGTGTTTTAATGTCACCATCATAAGTGAAGTACCCACATCATCCAACTTTATTATAATCAACAAAGGAGGTATATGAATAATTAATACATGACACTGTTAGATGGAAATCTACGCGAACAGAGAGATATCCAAGTACTTGTCACGTGTTCCTGATATTTCGCGTTGAATTATACTGACCGATAAAATATAGATTTGGTTTTTGAATTAGCTTTTGGGGCTACCGGGTCAGACGCAGGTAGTCCCATTCGCAACTCGTCACGCATTCGGAACTAGTCCCATTCGCAGCTTGTCCCATTCTCAATTCGTCCCATTCGCGTCTCGCCCCATTCGCAGCTCGTCCCGTTCGTAGCTCGTCCCGTTCGCATCTCGTCCTATTCGCAGCACGTCCCATTTTTATTTTTTTACAACTTGTGGTATCGTTAAAGATAACCAGGATGTTAATTTGAATGTATGCCATAGCCCAGGTAGTGATTGTCAAACGGCTTAATGATTTTTTTTTATGAATTAAGGAATTTGAATAATATTTTTTTTTGTAAATTGTGTAAGCACGGGGATTTTTTTGTGGGTTAATGGTTTTTTTATGAATTAAAGAATTTGAATATTCTTATTTTGTAAAATGTTTTGTAAGCACGGGTACCTATGGGGATTTTTGTTGTATTTTTTAAAATAATTTTGTTTGCCTTTTTATTATACATAACTTAAATAGGTAATTTAGAAAATTCAGGATAATTTTGATTAAAGCCATTGCTTTTCACCTCAACTATATTTTTTAAGAAAATAAATGATTTGCAGTATTTTTTATTATTTAGTTAGTTATATACCCAATGCGAGCAAAGAACGTACAAGTAGCGAATGGGACGAGTTGCGAAAAAAAATAGAGGATAGGACGACTTGCGAATGGGACGAGACGCGAACGGGACTAGCTGCGAATGGGACGACACGCGAACGGGACTAATTGAGAATGGGACAAGTTGCGAATGGGACAAGTAGCAATATGGACGAGTTGCGAATGGGACGACCTGCTTCTGACCCGGGCTACCAAGCGCTATATTTGGAGCTTTCTGAAATTGAGGGAAAAAAATATTTTTTAATATGTTTGTGTCAATGTGACACTCGAAGGTCCTCTGATTTTTATCAAATTTAGTTGATATGTATGTTGAAGTAAATACTATTTTGTAAGTTTATTGAACATCAAAATCGGTTTAGTAGCTTTTAAGATATGTCATTAAAGTGAAATTATTGCACTATTAACTGATATGATTTTGATGAAATTTGGTTGATAAGTAGATAACTACGTTCATCCAATTCACATGTTTATTCAGTATTATTGTAATTGGTCCAGAGGTTTTTGATATATAAAATTGAATGATGACAAGATTTAAGTTTGCAAAGAAAATAAGATCAGTATCTCAAAAGGAAAAACATTATAGGACCATTTCTGTTCAGTATGTCTGTTGGCAAGAGCCTTCTGTATTTCGTATTTCCAGGAATGTATGAAAAGTTGACCTTCATAATTTTATTTGCATTTTCAGAGTATGGTCATATCGTGTACCTCCCCCAAATCCATCAAAGAAATCAGTTATGCTAGCCACTGGTCTAGGAGGACTTTGTTGGTACTGGATTCTTTACCACATAGCAACCGAGCCAGAGCATATTTCTGTAAGTAATTATATAGATTTATTTTATACTACACTGAGTGCCGAACAAGCATATGGCTCACCTGTTGAAAAACAGCTATTGTAGTCTAAATTTTATTTAAAACAGGAGTTGAAAGTTTGTGTTCAATACCAAGTGGAGCAAATTGCTAGTAATAAAAAGGAAATATCCCATACTACAGGAAAACAGTATCACAATCGCCATAAAGAAGAATTGAGACTTGGAAGTATTGGATGGCCCCAGACACAAATTATTTAATAAATATTAAAATTTTAGAAAAATGATACAGTCAGAATAAATCATTTGAAAATGTAAGTTTTCCGCTAAGTGTACCATTTTCCAAAAAAGTATTATGCAAATGACAGTCAAAACTTTTTTAGGGTTCTGTACCTCAAAAGGAAAAACGGAACCCTTATAAGATCACTTTGTTGTCCGTTCGTTGTCTGTCAAGAAGGGTCTTGACAGACAACGAACGTACATAGAGGGCTATGTAGAGAATGCGTGGAGGTATCAAGCTGAAATTTGAACTGTATAACTCAGGTCTAAGGTCCCATGAAGTTGTAAAAAAATCAAACTGCTAAGTTTACAAAAAAATATATATATATTTCGACACGTTCTCAAGGGAATCAAAACTCATAGGGTACTTCTCGTTGACCTATGAAATTTGCCAAGTAACATCATTATAGACTACAAGTATAAGAATAAATCTCAATTAAAACTATACATTTGTAATTAAATCTTATTAAAAAGGGGCTCTTTATAATAATATACGACCCCTATAAAATATTATAGGGGTCAAAATATCAAATTGAAGCTACTAGTGCAAATGGGGTATCATATGAAAGGGCTTGATATGCACATCGCAAAATATATTTTATTTATTTTTTCCGACGCATTATTTCTTATTTATAATGAAAAATATCAAATTTATAATGATCCTACGTATGGAACCCTCAGTGGGCAGTCCGACTCGCACTTGTCCGGTTTTTTAGTCATTAGTAGGCTCATAACACTGTTTTCCTGCAACTCGTATAACAGTAGAATTTCAATGAGAAATATTTATTGTGAATTCTGATATTTCTAGTATTCTCACATCAATTGTTCCAGCTCAAACAATGCAAAAAAAGCTTGTGAAAACATTGTACATTTCTAAAAACTTTTCAAAATTTCCTAAAACAAGTTGTCCTGTACCTATATTTATAAGCCAGGCATCTCTTTTTTTAATAAAAGACGAGAATTTTATTTACAGGGTGAATGGAAATATGTTGACCCCCGTACATGGACTGACGAGGAACTGGGCATCCCTCCAGACTCCGCTGGGACAATCAAGAATCACTAAAATGGAAGAAATTCAGTAGATAAATGATATAATTATAAACGATGTTTTAGTCAAGAATTACTATTAATTAAACAAGTTAATTTTAAATTTGTATTTTTTAAATACATTTTTTTAACACATCTTAGAGATACAAGTGACACAAATCATACAATTATTTCTTTATACACGCATAGTGCCACAAGGTTGCCTGATGTAAAGCAGCTACTGTAGTCTATAGATGTTTGCTGTACAAGCCGTTCGCTCATGCTCTGCCACCCCTGTTGCTATTGCAGAATCTCACATCTGTTGACCTCTCATTAACAAGACCATGACAATTCTAAAGGGCATAGATATATTGTTTTTAAAATAAAATGAAATTATTTATTCTGCCATTGGGCCCTTGTGGGCATTTAGACACACGTCTTACACATTTTATAAATAATATTCTTATTTTTTGTAATTATTTAACTAGGTACAAGTGTTTTGGTATTGACCATGGGCAAAGAAATGCTCAAAGAAACTTGCCAATATGGGTCTTTAAGTAATCAGATAATACAACAATTACGTGTTAATTTGAATAATAGGTAGGGGAAAAAGTCTTTTCGCATTATTGTATGTATGAACTTGTATTAAAATCTCTTTGGTTATACCATTTGTATCTGGCAGGTTTTGATATCTTTAAAAAGTTTAAATTTTAAAAAAGATAATTCCAAATTCAAATAAGGTAAATGTGTGATTTTCATTTGTTTTTTTTACTGTCAAGATGAGTGAATCTAATGAAGAAATTTGATTCATTTTAAAATTTTACTACAAAAAAGGTAAAAATGCAACGCAAGCTGCGAAAAAAATTTGTGACGTTTATGGACCTAGTGCAGTGTCTGTGAGAGTAGCACAAATTTGGTTTAAGCGTTTTCAATCAGGAAATTTTGATGTGAAAGATGCACGTCGCTCTGGTCGCCCTGTTACGGATAAAATGGATGGCATTTTTGAAAAAGTGGAGCAAGATCGGCATATCAGTAGATACGACGTAGCTGAAGAATTAGGAATTGACCACAAAACAGTTTTGGCGCATTTGAAAAACCGCTTTTTTCATACATTAAAAAGCTCGATATTTGGGTGCCTCACGATCTCACTGAAAGAAACTTAATGAACCGTGTACTCATTTGCGATTCTTTTCTACGACGTAATGAAAGTGAACCGTTTTTGAAGAAGCTTATAACTGGTGATGAAAAGTGGATCACGTACGACAAGAACGTGTGAAAAAGGTCGTGGTCAAAGGCCGGTCAGGCTTCACAGACTCTGGTAAAACCCGGGTTAACCCGCAACAAGGTGATGCTGTGTGTATGGTGGGATTGGAAGGGCATTATTCATTATGAGCTGTTACCGCCAGGCAGGACTATCGATTCTGAACTCTACTGTGAACAACTGATGAGATTAAAGCAAAAAGTTGAGAGAAAGCGGCCGGAATTAATTAACAGAAGGGGTGTGATTTTTCATCATGATTACGCTAGACCTCACACATCTTTAGCCACTCAGCAAAAATTAAGAGAGTTTGACTGGGAGGTGTTAATGCATCCGCCGTATAGTCCTGACCTTGCACCTTCTGATTTCCACCTGTTTCGGTCTCTTCAGAATTCTTTAGGCATTGTCAGGTTAACATCACGAGAAGACTGCCTAAACCACTTGTCGTGGTTTTTTGAACAGAAGTCCCAAATTTTCTATAGTAATGGGATCATGTCTCTACCTACAAGATGGCAAAAAGTTATCGAACAAAATGGCACCTACATACTTTAGTTAAATGTAAATAAACTTTATTAAAAAATGTTTTGAATTTTCATATAAAATACGAAAAGACTTTTTCCCCAACCTAATATACATTTAGTAATTAAGGTATCAAATCTATACATATATATCTATAGATTTGATTTGTCAAGCTGTGAATTGAACTGTCGAGATTTTCTCGGGAGACTACAGCATGGGGTTCTTCATAAAGGGCGAGAAGAGACGACAAGTAAGAGGTAAGATAAAATTTATGAAAGAGTAAGTGTCTAAACACATTATACCGAAGATACGGGGCCGAAGTTCGGCGTCATTGCGTCTGCAATACTTTTTCAATTACTATCGACACATTTGACGAAAATTACGTCGCGTTTTCTACTTACCAATCCTAATAACGCGGAATTTTGGCTTAGTGTGGTTTGACACAAATTTTTCATAAATTTTAAGTGGTCAAGAGGCACAAGTGTTACAACAGATAACTCCCTTAGAGAATTTGATTATGAATGACTAGCATTAAATGTTGTGTTTAAAAATTCCTTTTATTTACATCTATAAATTATAATAGATAATCACTTGTTTTGACTAGGTACTACTATTTAAATAATACATAACATAAAATTATTTAATTTGTAATTCATTTTGGCAGCACGGTCCTGGTTTCCTTATTTCTGTTGATTTATCATCGATAGCCTCGTCATTGTATGGTTTATTCTCTAACTTCAGAGTATCTTCTGTTATCCTAGCCTCTGGAAAAAATATTTATATAATTTTATATTCCAACATCAAGAATATTAGAGTCAATGCACATTGAGGTGACAGTGACGCAGCAAGAAATTTTACTATCAAAGAGATAAAATACAGTCATACTATTGCTTGAAAGAAGAGAGCACCTCTCGTTCGCCGGTATTCCATACCTCTGCCCTTGTCACATAGTGCAGACAAAATTTATTATATTTTAATTCCTGTGAATATGTTGGCTTGTGCTGTCATGTGGGTGTGTATAACCTTATGAAATCAATAATAAAAGAATTCCATATTGATAATTTGAGGTGTAAGAAGCTCCTTATCTACTTTAGAGACAAAGCCTAACACACTTGCACTTAATGCACTCTATCGATTAGCAAATAAGACCCTGGCAAAAGAAAGGTGGATATATGGAGAAGCTCACAGTAGACCACAGATAAATAAGACTTTGCATTAATTACTTCATTAATAATACAATTTACTTGGTTCAGTCAAGCCAAGTTAATTATGTAATATCGTACAATCTTGGTTGTAGGAAGAAGCAACCCTGAGCGGCAGATCTTGGAAAGGCCCTTGCGCTTTGTGCAAACTATGTTCAGGGGATGTTGCTGGTAATTGTTGTGTGCCCATCTTAGACAGCAAGGTTACTACATTGTTAATAAAATTTCTAATCGTTGTAAAAGAAATTTCTCACATTTATAAAAAGATCCAAGTCACACCACTGAAGGTATGGTTACTTAGTTCTTTCATAGAACCTGACAGACCTATGAAAGTATTGTTTACTTACTTACATAATAGATAATTGTGTAATGAAAGAATTTTTTTTTTTACATGGACAGCAATTATAAATAGTGGTGGAGTTTCCTTTTTGGCAAACAATATGCTTGTATTAGGATAGGAGACTCCTCTCTTCATTTGTAATACATCCTTAGCTACTGTCTACTTGATAGGTCCATTTCTGTGGTATTATTAACTAGGTAGAATAATATATAAAGAAAAATATATATATATTTTAACACAGTACAACACCACACGAAACACACCTATAGAGTCGAACTATACATGACTATATATCTAATCTATTAATAATCTTTTAAATACACGCAATTTATAAACTGAAGGTAAAAGTATTACAGTCAATCTGGGTAACTTTGATCCACTTTTTGAAAAAACTATTTTATAAGTTTTGAGATTGATATTTAACACGTAAAAGTTATGTGTTATTGGTGGTTTTTAATTGCATAGATTATTGTGAAATGACTGCCTCATATCACTTATATTCAAGAAATCGACTGAAATTCAAAAAAATCGTAGGGTCAAAGTTACATTGAAAGTTCGGGTAAGTTTGGCCCACCGTTGACCAAAGGCAGTTTTTTCGTTATTTCTCTATATTTCAAGTGATAATGTAAGTTTAGCCCACATATTATTCCATAGCTAAACATAGTCGAAGTCCATAGACAATATTTCATTCGGTTTTTAAATTCGTGATGAAAAGGGACAAGTTGAAATAAAATGCTGCCATATTATAAACCATTTTTTTTACTAAACTCTTTAAAACTGATACAATAGTTCTACTACGAATTAATAGTATTTAAAGCATATAATATTGAACAAAAAAACTTATTATTCAAATCAATACGTCAATATCTTCAGCATTCCATCCATTATGAGATCAAATATAACCAGTATTTTTTTCGCCTTATTCTCCTCTTTCTCATCTGATTTTGGTCCTGTAAGTTCTCTTCACGGCTATATTACGGGCTTTCGGGTCTTAGGGCGCTCTGTGGTCTATCTTGACATTATTTTTACGATCTTTCCTCATCCTCAGCTGCCTCGTTTATAATAGTATCGTGTGTATTAGGTGCCTGATAGCAATTACCGTCTTTTTCTCTTTTTTAGGATTTTAACAACCTTATTTCGACTCTATTTTGAAATTTAATCAAAATAATTCTTCACTATCATAGACTGATAAGTCTCACGTCAATTATTCCTATGGGTATGCCAAGGCCTGACAGAGCTATGAATGGCTTATGAATATGTCTTCTTTATAATTTCGAAAGAACTGCCAGTTCCCCTAAGAGTGTTCTCCCTTCAATTTATACTTAAGCGTATGTACTTCTAGGAATATTGGACTTCTTACAGGCAGTTCTTTGAGTTAATTTGGATGATTTTACCTTCTCCAAGGCTAGATTCAGGTCTTGCAAGGTATATCGAGTTTTCCATATATTATAGACCCAGGGCTTGGTATATATATATTTTTAACACACCATTATTTGTATATATTCCTAAAAAAAATTTTTATGAGGCCACGGTCCTTTTTTGGAAGATTTTTCATTAAATAACAACCAAGACTGTGTCTTTAATTTATTTTAGGGTAACTTTGACCCGGACCAAAGTTACCCTAATTGAGTGCCGGTGAAACACTGCTCCAAGTTTAATGACAATATAATATAAAATACAAAATGCATGCCAATAATTTTAACGTCAGATGAAGATGAATAACCAAGAAACAATTCAAAACATAACTCACTTTTCAGAACTGCTAATTTACGCTACTCCACACAGATTTTTAGCTTGTATCTGACGACACTGCTTCGCAGTACTTTGAAAAAAGACAGTTATTTCAATGAAGTGTCAAGTTGACACTTGATTGTCCGGTTTTTATAGGACATCAAAGACTATAGAAAATATTACGTTAACAAAGATAGTTCCACATTTCACCATCGACAACAAAATAAAATTAAAAGCGAAAAATTTTTTATGGGCCAAACTTACATTGAAAGTTTAAGTTACCCAGATTGACTGTACCTATATATAATAAAATTTCATGTTCAGTTTATAAATTGTTTAGTACCACACGACACTGTATTTATAATTTTACAAGTAGGTACTTAATTTTAAGTGGTAGGCTCATCCATTTTGCTTTACTTTTCAGTTCCGTTCTGATGACAGAAAAGTAAAGCACAGCAATCAGATATTAGAAGCACTAACCGGGAAAAAATCAATATTACCACAGGCAATTTGCCTAGAGGGTTATGTATTCCTATGTATGAGTCGGATGGCCAGAAAGCTCCTGACAAATTTTATTGTCATCATTATTAGAGTATTGAGTATTGTTACTACATGCACAGGTTTTTTTACATATATTAACTATTCTTGCGTGATTTGAAGGTCCTGCAAGAGAGAGATTGCAGGGGATCTGCTAACTACTCTTTAAGGCCACTACTGCTTGTAGGCATAGGCATTGTAGGTGTAATAATTCAGGTTATGTAAACAAACCGTAAACGCCTGGTTTAATCTCTCGTGCTTGAATTACTTGGGATCGGAGTTCCTTTTCAACATCTTCGCCAAATTTGATCATCTAGAAATATATACAATGCATGATTAGTACTACTCGTGAAACAAAAAATGTACCAGTGGTACATTTTCTGTTTACATATCTAAAGAACACAACAGACTACTTACAGCTCTAATAGAATTTTCGTTTGTTACATGTTTATTCTTGCTAAATTCTTCATAAATTTTTATCCTGGCTGCATTGAGAGCTCTTTCGTCACCTTGGAATACTTTAATCCTAGTGCGATGTAACTTTTTATAAGTTTGAAGAACCTGAATAAATTTTTCGAAATATATTCTAAGTGATTGATTATGTCTGTAGTCTGGTGTAGCTACAATTTTAATGATACTTACTAATTTCTTCAAACTACTCATATTGAATCAGAAACAATTATATTCTGCTTGAAATAAACAAACAGCGAGCAAGATTTTCCTAATCCTTCCAACAAATTCTACATTTTCATTTTAGTTCTGACTACTTCTGACCTTGATTATGAGTCAAACTGTCAAAAACTCAAATCGAAAGCTTGTCATGTATTTCTGCTTGGCGACCACTCCGCCATTATTCCACAGTAAGTTAACATACATGGACGCAAAATATGCTATGAGATCACAGACATTCAGTATAGTGAAATTGAATGTCTGTTTATGAGATTAATATTTCATGCAATTTTTTGGACGTGAATGTTAAAGCGGTCGATTTACAACAAATTTTTGACAAGCATTCGAAAGTTCATACCCAATTTATGGGGACGCGTTCTTACTGTCAAAGTTTATACATTCCTGTTATTACAAGTAGACTCACTCTTTACTTGCTAACCGTGCTAACTAGTCATCAGCTGTCAATATATGACATTGCATTTCAATATTTTCAATTGTTAATTTGCATTGATTGACGCTAAATTATAACAATATGCTAGTAGCTCTCATTGTATCAGTCTTGCCTGCCTGTTGTTGAACTTTATAAGTTGCCAAGTCTTTCTGCCTAAAGGATAGTATTAGCATTAGCACACATAATTATGTGTTCGGCTACTGCTTGCCCGTCGTTTCGTTACCCCCGTATTCATTCACAGACGCATAGCATTCGCGGGTATATGAAGAATAATGACATACCAAGGGTATTACCAAATCAGATCAATGATGTCTTATTATTTTACAGCAAAAAGTTCCTCAGATGGTATGTTAATTATGTTATATATGATATACCATCTTTTTGCTGTAAAATAATATATGTAAGTTATCGTAGCATCTTACCATCTGACTGCGTTCACATGACGACTAATACTATTATGTTATTATTGTACGTTACAATTGAACAGGATAGTCCTCGTGTGAATGAGTGCAAATAATAAACGTAAAAAATTCCAATCGAGTGGTCGTCGTGTGATCGTATCCAACGTGGTTCTATGACTAAATGTTAAAAGGTTACTGGGGTTGACTTGAGACAGGACTGCTTCTCTCATGATCAGTTGTATGTAGCTTGCTCAGGAGTAAGTTCTTTTGGAAGCCTTGCAATTTTGGCTCCTGGTGCGAATGCCAAAAATATTGTTTGCCGGGACGTCTTAACCTATGGTGTATGTTTGTAATAATGGTCAATACGAAACAGTCCTTTATGGGGAAAAAATTAAATATCTGGAATTTTAACAAAAATAGACGCAAATCAGGAGTGTTCCCGTAGCGAAGCACGGGTACTTTACTTTACTGCCTCTGAGATTTGTTAATGGTCATAGCGAAGCATATCTTTATGAGAAATTGAAGTGTCTTAAATTGAACGGGGTGGTCTGATGGAATAATGGGAATGCGGGGTATAAAGAGAGATTCCTCAACAGCGCATCCCTTACTGTCCTCACTCAACAACTCATCGTTTCAGTTATTTAATAGGTGAACAATGGTGGCACGAACTTCCTGATGATATACCTCCGTTCCATGCAAGTGGAAGGAGATGGAGCCGAACAGGCCAGCTCCATCACCTTCCACAGCTATAATGGTATGGGGCATCTGCACACATTCCACAAGTATAAATTTAGTCAATCTTGACGTCATTGTTTGAAAAATACCGAAATTCTTATATCAAGTAGATATACCCCATATAGTCGGTACTTATAATAGGTTTTTAATTAAATTTCGGCACCAGATGTAGCTTCATTTGAAGAACGCAGTTTTTTTACGCCCTAAGCGCGCGATGGACAACCTCCGGGGGTAACTACTGGGATGAGGTGAGCGATAAACCGTCACGAATAACCCCATGGTTTGAAATAATCTCTCGTATATAACCTTTCGTTAATAACGAAACCATAGCGCGCTGTACAAATGCTAGGTATGGCGCCATCTAGTGATGAGTTAATTAAAATATAAATATAACATTTTTAGACATTTCTTGGCTGGGCACTGGTCAACAGTTAATCAGTTACCCATAAACATCCCCTTTTTTTATGAACAACTATTCCAGTAAGTCTCAAAATCGTAGGTGAATCGATTTCCAAAAAGAGGGTTTTTTTTTCAACCCCCTATTTTCAACCTTTTAGTGGTGAAATTTCGGAAAATCCCGTCTTAGTGTGCGCTTACATTCTATAGGGAACACATATCCAAAGTTTCAGGTTTCTAGCTTCAGTGGTCTGGGCTGTGCGTTGATTAGTGAGTCAGTCAGTCAGTCAGTCAGTGAGGACAAAAGCCCTTTACTGTCTAGCTTTTCCCCGCGGCTTCGCTCGTGTGAAATTCGCGCATTTTAGATTATCCAAATCAAGTCTAACACGCAACGCAACCACCTTCATGTAGTACCTTTAATTGTACTAAATACGGATGCAAGTGATAGGGTGGACTACAGCAATTAAGTAAATAAATAATACTTGGAAACATTGTTTTCTTGTATATTAGTAAATTTTATATCATAATAATGACACCGCACATCATTCATAAACAACACAATAAATCAAATTCAAATGTAGTGCATCATAGACAATATACGTATAAAATATGTGGACAGCATCACGACCTTCCAACACCTTCTCCTGATGTTCACTCATGTTGCCGAGACACGTTTCTATACATGCATTAATCTTGTACAGTGTCTTTCAAATTTTACTTTTGACAATGGTTTTGTCATTATGTCAGCTAACTGAATTTCTGTGGGACAGTAGCTAATATTAATTAATCCATGCACAAAGTGTTCATGAATAAAATGGTACCGCACGTCTATGTGCTTCGACCTTTTGTTGAAGGATCCAGACTTCACAAGTTGAATCGAACTTTGATTATCAACATGCAAATTTATTTTTATGTCCAATCCGGTTATTTCTTGTACTAGAGATTTGAGATACAATGCCTCTTTGCAACAGTCTGCTGCGGCTATGTACTCGGCTTCAGTCGACGATAGCGCTACTATAGGTTGCCTCTTGGATGCCCATGATATTGGTCCATCGGCTATCATTAGCACGGAGCCAGAAGTGCTTCTTCGCGTCAATGGATCTCCAGCATAATCCGAGTCGCTGTAAGCATCGATGTTCTCTATCGGTTGGTTTCGTTTGAAAAAAATGCCTTTCTCTTTGGTTCCCACTAAATATTTGAATATTTTCTTGAGTTTTGTGACGTCTTCTCTAGTGGGATTTTCGACCTTCCTGCTAACTAGATTGACCGCTTGTGCGATATCTGGTCTGGTTCTGGTAGACAGATACAGTAAACTTCCCACTGCTTCCCTATAGGGATATTCCTTCTCCTGGGCAGTTTCCTGTATCGACTTTGAATCGCTACTTGCGGGAGTGTCACAAGGTTTGGCATTTTTCATGTTGTATTTTTCCAGTACGTCATTTATGTAGGATCTTTGAGTAAGAATTATTCCTTCTTTTGAGTTTTTTATTTCCATACCCAGATAAGTACTTGGATTTTCATTCTTTTTTATTTCAAATTTGGTTTCAAGTTTCTTCAAAATAACTTCTATCTTTTTCTTGTCTGTCCGATTATTATTGACTTATCTTCGTTTATGAAAACGCATCGATCTGTTTTGATTGTCTTGAATCCCAAATCAAACATCGCTTGGGTAAAAGTTTTGTTCCATGTAAATGGAGCTTGTTTTAATCCGTACAACGATTTTTTTAATCGGCAAACTACTTCAGTGGTATTGCAGTCAGTCTCATAGCCAACAGGTAATTTCATATAAACTTCATCTGTTAACTCTCCGTATAAGAAAGCTGTCTTGACGTCAAATGTCATGAAGAAGTAAGATTTAGATGCGGCAATTGCTAATAATGTTTTGACGTGACAACGTCTTATAAATTGGTTAGCCGGGTGACACTTCAAGAAACTGCGTTACGCTGCGCTCACGTTATGCGCTCACAATGAGAGCGAGTGAGAGGCACGCGTCCCTTCCACTCGGGCATGGTTAGCCCGCCTAAGAGCGAGAGAGACAGACATAAAAAGTGAAAGGCATGCGTCCCTTCCACTCGAAAACATTTTACCACTCAAAGTCGTTGTCACGTAAAACTTTCGCCCGTATACCGACTTTACAGGCAACCATTTTTTTAATGCAGATTGACTTACTACAGGGCTATAAATATCTTCGAAATCCAGGTTTCCTTTCTGCTCGCATCCACGTACGACTAATCTAGCCTTGTACGTACCGTCATCTTTAATCCGAAATACCCATTTGTTCGACAGTATTTTGTGTCCTTTGGCTTCTGACTTGTCTACTAATACCCAGGTATTATTTTTCTGTAATGATTCCATTTCAGATTGTATCGCCTTCTCCCAATTTCGTCTGTCGGTGCCAGTCACAGCTTCTTTGTATGTGAGTAAAGAGCAGTCATAGTCATCATTATTTTCTGACGTAAGCATGGTCACGCAGCGACTTAACTCATAATCTTTGGTCCATGCTGGTGGTCTCACGTCTCTTTGTGGTCTTCCACTTGAGGGAGATGTTTCATCAACAGGATCTTGACTAGAGCTGGAATAAAGGGGATTAGGTTCCTGAAAAGGTAAGTTATCATTAATTTTGTTTCTTTTTTCTGGAATTTCAATTTCAATTTGTTCTGTTTCAGGTTCTGGAGTAAGATCTTCGCGTTTCTCAGCAGGAGTATCGACATAATGCATCTTTTCGATTACTTTTACATCTCTGCTGATAACAACATCATTCCTTTCGGGTATATAGATTCTAAAACCTTTTGTATATTCCGCATATCCCAAGAATACTCCTTCTGTGGCTTTGGCTGTGAATTTTCCTCTTCGGGTTTTATTCATCACAAACGCTCTATTTCCGAATACATGTAGGTGATTTCCTGATGGTATTCGTTGAACCCATTTCTCATATGGGGAATTGCCTTTGAGAGCTCTTGCTGGGCTTCTATTTATTAAATAGTTTGCAGTGTTTACTGATTCTGCCCAAAATTTTGCAGGGATATTGGCATCTAGCATTAGACATCTGGCTTTATCCATCAGCGACCGATTTTTCCTTTCACTCATGCCATTTTGCTGTGGGGTATAAGGTGCAGATAGTCTTCGGCTTATACCGTTATCTTTGAGGAATTTGTCAAACGCTTTAGACCTGTATTCGCCTCCATTATCAGATTGTAGGGTTTGAATTTTCTTTTTATGAAACAATTCAACATAGTTTTTATATTCCTTGAATTTATCGATTACTTCGCTCTTTTCTTTTAAGAAATATACACAGCAGTATCTTGTATAATCGTCAATAAATGTTACAAAATACTTTGCTCCGGCCATTGATTCATTCTCAAATGGACCACACACGTCACTGTGAATTATCTGGAGCACTTTAGTAAGGATTAATTCTCCATGGCTTTGGAATGGTAGAGTGGAAAATTTTCCTTTGATACAAGTCTCACAGGTACCCAAAGTTTTTTCTTTAAAGTCGAGTCCTCGCATCATTTTATTTTTAACCATTTCTTTTAGGTCTCTTTCATTGACGTGACCTAATTTCTTATGCCATTTCATAATTTCGCTTTCATCGCTAGGCGTGAAGTTTGCTTTCTCTTCTGGTTTATCAAATTCAAGATAGTATAATCCATTTCTTCTGTTAGCTTTTAATACAGTTTTCCCGCCTTTTTTGACACTGGCTTGTTCCTTTTCAAATAGAACCTTATAGCCATGATCCGTAATTTTACTTGCAGAAATTAGATTATTCGACAAATCAGGTACATGTAATGTGTCACAAAGACTAATTTTATAGCGTCGATCCTTTGTATAAAGTTCGGCTTTTCCTTTCCCTTTAACTTCGGTCGTATGCTTTTCTGAAGCTAGCTTTAAAGTGTCAGTCGCGGGAATTAAGTTTTGGAGTATACTTTTATCTCCCGTCATATGTGACGTACAGCCACTGTCAAGACACCATAAATTGCCTTTACATTGCGACGTTCCTGTTGTTAAACAGATGTTATATGTCTTTTCTTGACCTTTAGTTTTATTGGGGTTATTAGATCTCTTCTTTGACCAACAAGCTTCTGTGGAATGCCCTTTCTTTTTACAATCCTTGCAAAATTGTACCTTTTTCTTCGTCTTTGTGTAGAATGCTTCTGAAGTCTGAGATTCACTCACTTCCGTTTGCCTTCTTGCTTCGTATTCTTCTACGATTTTTATTTTTAAATTTTCAGGACTTGGCAGAACATCTCTCGACTCAATAGCCGTTCGGAAGCTATCGAAATTTGTAGGTAAACTGTACAACATCATTATGCTTAATAACTCTGGATGAATTTTGACATCCATGTCTTCTAATTTACCTACTACATCCATAAAATTACTGAGATGGTCTTTCACATCTTCTTGTGGAGTCATTTTCTTCAATACTAGTTGCTTTAATAGCGTAGCCTTTCTTGCCGGCCCTGAACTTTGATGTACAGACTTTAGTTTGTCCCATACCTCCTTTGATGTATTACACCCTTTAATTTGTTTAAGTTCTGGTGGAGATATAAGTAAAAGTAGCTCTGACCTTGCCTTTAAGTCTTCCTTTAGGAACGCACTCTTTGCTTCGGCAGTCGCAGTTGCCGCTAACGTTTTTTCACCACTAGCGTATTCCCACAAATCATATCTGATGAGAATCGCCTGTGCTTGTAAGCACCAGGTTTCGTAGTTTGATTTTTTTAACGGTTCTATGCTTCTGATACTCGAGCTCATTTTAAAAAATTTACTTACTGTACGCTCTGCTACCACTGATAGGGTGGACTACAGCAATGAAGTAAATAAATAATACTTGGAAACATTGTTTTCTTGTATATTAGTAAATTTTATATCATAATAATGACACCGCACATCATTCTTAAACAACACAATAAATCAAATTCAAATGTAGTGCATCATAGACAATATACGTATAAAATATGTGGACAGCATCACGACCTTCCAACAGCAAGAACTTTCCAGATAACTACTACACCCGTTCCGCCCTATACAAATTTAAAAACCTATTAGGATAACACTTCAGTCAACACACAAGTCTTATTCCATCCGCTTAAAAAGGATAAATCAAATTTTAAAAAAATTACATGATGATGGTCACGTTAGCCACGTTGAATTTTAAAATCGTTGTTGTTTTTGACCCCATTTTACTCCTTTTTTTTGGGTTGAATTTCGAAAAATCCTGAAACACGTGTTCACTCATTTATTTAGAGAAGTACTCGTGTAAAGTTTATGATAAAATAGTCCAACTAATCTCGTTTCCCTACACAAACTTTGGACCTCCGTTTCACCCTCTTAGAGGTAAAATTTGAAAAATCCTTTTAAGTAATTTCGTATCCACTATGTTATATTTTCAAATCGATGCCATTTTCGTAATTGACGTCCTTGAAAACCTTAGAATCAACACCCATATTGATATTATGACATTTCAACCCCTTCGCACCTCCATAGTAGATTTTATGTCACGTCGGCTATGTTGGATTATAAAATAGTTGTTGTTTTCGTAATCAGCGACCCGATAAACCATAAAAACAATACCCATGACGATTTTCAGACTTTTTTACTCAATTTTACCCCTTTAGGGGTTGAATTTTGAAAAATCCTGAAACACGTGTTTACTCATTTATCTTTAAAAGTATCCGTGGAAAGTTTCGGATAAAATAGTCCAACTAATCTTGTTTCCCCATACAAACTTTTGACCCCCATTTCACCCCCTTAGGGGATGAAGTTTGAAAAATCCTTTCTTAGTGCATCCCTAGACGTCATATGGAACCTACTTGCCAAATTTGGAATCTCTAGACCCAGCGGTTTGGGCTGTGCGTTGATTAGTGAGTCAGTCAGTCAGTCAGTCAGTCAGTCAGTGAGGACAAAACCTTTTATTATTATAGATAGATATGATCTAACATCTTTTTGCTGTAAAATAATATAAGTAAGTTATCGTAGCATCTTACCATCTGACTGCGTTCACATGACGACTAATACTATTTATTGTACGTTACAATTGAACAGGATAGTCCTCGTGTGAATGAGTGCAAATAATAAACGTAAAAAATTCCAATCGAGTGGTCGTCGTGTGATCGTATCCAACGTGGTTCTATGACTAAATCGCTACGATAAAGTAGCGGTTAAACATTTACGTGAATTTAAGCACTGAAACCAGGACAAAAATAATCTTCGACTGCAAAATGATTGCCATAACGAAACAAAGCAGAAGAGGCACTTCAGCATCCAAATTGTCAATGTCTTACTTAGAGTGATGAGATGTCATTGTCATGTGATAATGACATCTCTTTTGTCTTTGTTTGTTTGTTTTGTTTTGTATTGTGTTATTTACTCAATTGGACGTAGTACCTAAATTTATAAAAATCAAAAATCGAAATAATTTTCAATTTGTTTAATTAAGAAATAGTACGATTGAAAATTTGGGGTCTAAAATCGAATTGGATTTCGATGCCCTTACATTTTTGCAGACCTATGTTTTGCATTGATCTAAAAAAGCAGCGGGGTATTCTAGACCAAAAAATAACCACGCACGACGGCCACGTTCTCCACGTTGATTATTGTTGTCCCGTAGTATAGTAGTTGAAGGCTATTTTTTGCTTAATTAATAGTGGAGTGTATACAAAGGAAATCATTTTGTGTTAAAATTTTTCTAATATAGTTTTGGTACATAACTGAATTTAAAATGGGTTTTTCTATTTGGCTTCTTCAAACAGTTGCGTTTTTGGTATGTGTTTATTCTCACATCTATAAGATTTTCATGCAGAAAAGTTTTATGTCCATATTACTACTCTGAATTCTATCCAAGTGAAGCCACGGTCAAAAACTATTCTGTGCCAGTAAATACAATTGAATTGTCTGCCTGTGATTGCAAAAGAAATGAAAAATTTTGGGAGGAAGCAAAAAAATATCTTACAGAGTAAAGAATCAATTGAGCACTGAAACTAGGGTCAGTGGGTAGCTTTCGGTAGTAAAGAATAAGAGTTTTCTTTTATGTACACCACTTAGCATACAAAGAACCAGTTTGACGATAAGCAATTATCGTAGCCTGTAGATACTTGTAACACAAGATGCATCAAAATGCATAATTCCTTTCACAATATGTGAAACCGTGATAAAAATCATATCTTTGGAACAGCATGACTGATAGAGAGCTATGTGATTATAGGATGTTGTTGACTTCATATTAAATATTTATTTTGAACACAATCTATGCTTGCAGAATTTTCTAATTACTAATTATATTATATCAGCTATAATACATTATAAAATGTTCTCAATTCCAGGATCTCCTAGCTGTAGGTCTCATCATTCCTTTATTGCCTGGACATGTGCGTAAAATAGGTGCCAACCATATTTATGTGGGATTGCTTGGTTCGATTTATGCTGGTTTCCAGTTAGGTTCTGGACCTTTTATTGTAAGTTAAAATTATTATTTTTGTCTATAATATATTATAATTATTTTAAGTTGACTTACAAGTGTAAAAATTGTTAAATTCTAAGGCCTATTCCAACACATTTTTTTAATGGTGTAACCTTTTAATTTACAAGCAATGCTACTACATATGTATTTGGTATTGACATTATTGCAACATTTTTTCAGGGCAGCCTTAGCGACTTGAAAGGACGCAAAAATATATTAATAATGACACTGATTGTGTGTGCTGCAGCCTATGTCACCTTGGGCTTCACTGCATCATTTGCATTAATTTTAATAATTAGAGCTGTGTTAGGTATGTTAAATTTAATTTTAAAATAATATATGTGGATACATGCATGTGTATTGTCGAACATTGGCACTTGGAATTATGTAGATATTTTGTAATAAAATCACTTGTACAGTCAAGGGCCATATCTGTTTCACGCTTATACAATTTATGTACTGGAAATGCTCTACCTACAGTTGACCTACATGAAGAATGTCTTAATGTAGGATCACCTTCTAGTCCAGCTTTCCCTGGATTTGCCCTAGTTTAGAGAGCATCCAGAGAGCATCAAGGCATTGTTCCATTTGTAGTCTGGGGTTAAAAGTTTTAAATCACTAACGGAGGCTGGTGGCGGCGCGGCGGTTAGCGTCGCGCCTTTCCTTCCATGCCGCATATAACCAAAAACCTATTCTTGCCAGAGAATAAGAAATAATATTAGTACTAAAAAACACTGTCGACATTATAAGCTTAAAATCCGGAGTTTTCATGATTCTTGTCTTGGTTGCCAGATTTTAGAGATGGAAATCCTACCAAAAGGACACAAGGGCAAAACCAACTTATGAAATTAATTTTATTAATCACAAAATTCATCATACTTTAAATAAAACCTCTCAGTGTCATGTTAGCAAAATACCCATATCTAAGTAAATAAATGTAAATGGTTACAGGATTTTTCAAGCAAACACAGATGTTGACAAAAGCCTTAGTCCCAGACTATGAGAAGAATGAAGAGAAGCAGTCTTCAATATATGGCAAGATGGCTGCCATATCTGGTGCTGGTATCACTCTGGGCCCTGTTATTGGGGGCCACATTGCAGAAGACAATCCAGTTCATGGTTTCCAGCTTATTGCTGTGGCTGTCGGTTGTTGCTTTGTTCTTAACGCAGGTAACACAAAGTTTAAATTTGTTTTATGTAGAAAAAATTGCCTGTTTATGGAGGTCATAATATTTGTTTTGTTTTTCGATTAAACAAAACAAATATTATGACCTCTAGTGAAGGTGAGTGTTGACGTATGTCGGAAAGGGGCCCCTTAAACCTACACCCGTGTCACAAGTCTCGGGATCTGCTTGGGGTTTCTCTCTCTGCCACATGATGGACCCGGCACCCGCACGGAGAATCCATGGAAGCTAAGAAGTTCGTCTCGTCTTTTGTGAATTGCATTCCTATTCCTTGATAGTTAATTCTGTTTAGTATTTGAATGTTTTTGTTTATAGATTGAGTATTACAAAATATGACTTTTGTTTTAGGTTTAGTATACTTTTTACCAAATGTGAAAAAGAGACCTGTCAGGAAGAAAACAGTCAAGACACCACCTACGACAAGGGATGTACTACATTCCTTTTATTCAAGTGTCAAACAATCTGGAATCGAGTTATACAATGTGAAATGGAGTCAATATTGGGACATATTTTTGTTCAAAGCATTAGTAGGGTTTGCTATGGGGGTTTATTATTCAAATTATAGTCTTTATTTGAAAACTCAGTATCATCTGTCTACAAAATATGTTGGCTATGTTATATCATTCCAAGGAGTTGTAGGATCAATTTCTAGTTTTTTCATAGGCTACATTAATAGTTTTTATAAAACAGATCTGGACTATAGTCTAAGGAATTTTCATGTATTTATATTGTTGAGTGTGGCATTAATAGGTCTGATTTTATCATTTAATGTCTATATTTATGTGGTATTACTGGTTCCTCTAGCTATAGGCAATGCTATAGGCAGATTAGTAACATTAGAAATGATTCTGAAAAGAAATGATGGAGATCATACAGGGACTTTGATTGGAGCATCTAATAGTGTTAGATCGATGTCAGGAGTAGTGGCTCCCATGGTGGCGGGCTTTATTGGGGAGTTCTTTGGTGTTACGTATGTGATATATGCTTCTTTATGTGCAACCTTATTAGGGTGTGTTATGAGTTACCATTATAGAAGTAAAAGATTAAAGGTTGATTGAATATTTTATTACTTTAAATATTTTTTTAGAATAAATAAAATGTTTATAAGTATATTTGTTTTTTTTTTGTGTTTTATTTCAATAACATTACATTATATTAAAATATATTCACAGTATAAGTAATAAATAAGTTTACCATAATAAGGTAGTTCTTATATTATAAGATCTACATGATTATGTATTAATTTGTTTATTGTCACACTGAAAATCTTGTAAATTGTAGTTAAATAATATGTGAAGACTATCTTGACATATTATTTTAACAACTATAATTTCAATATGTGATATATAATTCAAAATAATATAAATATTTTGAAAAATGGAAAAATTCACCTTGGATTTGAACCCACGACCTCTCGATTACTGCTCGAGTGCTCTTCTAATTGAGCTACCAGGAAGGTTTGTCATGCTGACGAATTTTTGCATCTTATGTCTACTGTGTGAGTCACAGTTATATTTTATAATATTCTGGCAAGTTGGCCAAGACAACTATTTAAATAATAATTTAATTCAAAATAACCTGGATTGATCATGAATGACATACTTAAAGGACTCAATGTATGACTAAGAACTGGTACTCATTGTTTTACTTTTAAGCACTAGTACCTATAAGTGAACAGATTCGGATGCATATAGTCCAGCTAATTAAAAAAAAAAGATAATGGTATAAAGTATCTGTGATCTAATTCTTACATCTATTATCTCCTACTTACTAATTCTTTAATGGAAACAAGATTTATACAAAACTGTTTACTAATCTATTTGTATGTACAATAAAATAGTGTTTTTAGTAAAATAATTGCTTTCCTGTGGAATCAAAACAACCTACAATCAGTTTCCTTCTAATCTAAACTATTCATTTGTTTCTTCCTCATATCTTTAATAAGCTGCTGAATATCTTCTCTGTCTTGGGGGTTCTCGGGTGGGAAAATATTGCGTTTGGTCTTCGTAACCCATTCTTCAAAATATGTGGGTTGGTTAAAGTAATGAAAGAGTGCCACGGGGAATGACATGTATACCGCCATTTTCCCGACTTCAAGTTTCCAATTACCCATTTTGTTTCCGTAGCAAATTACGTAAATATTCTTCTATTTCGGTAAATTCAAGAAAATATTTCAATCTGTTTTGGTTGCTTGCTGTTGAGTTTGTTAACTTTGTTTGATTGTCTTTGTAGTATGTTACGTCACCGTACCGTCAAAGCAAGCACCGCAGTACCGCACCGCCGGTCGACTGTCAAGTGTCTAATGATCTTCTTCTTCTTTGTTTCGTTTTGGCAACCACAGACAAATCTATGATTCTTTTTGCCATTATCAAGTTAATAATTTAATCATACCGTCTATCTTCAAGAACGTGCCGGAAATATCGTCAGGAATCCACTTCCTCAGAACAAAAAGTCTGAAGTAATAATCACTGCCGTTTCCCATGACTTTTTGAAACGTACTCGACGGTGACAGTTTAAGCACTTTAAATCAAAGATTCCATTAATTTTATGCACTATAATGATCACCTGTATCTTAATACACTATCTGTATTATGAATTAATATCAATAGATAGGAAAATTTGTTTGAAAGTACAACCGCGCAAAACAAATTCACATTGAAAAGTCTTCTTCTTTTATCATTGTTTGATTGGCGATTACTTTGAAGATTATTCTGCCAATAACAACCTATTTTTATTATTTTCATTGTCACCGCTTCAGGGATATGCTGAAAAATATCCTTAGCAATCCACTAGTTCAGGGTTTCATAACCTGTCGTCCGCGGATCCCTGGGGATCCGCGATTATGTGTCCATACACATAATCGGGTCCGCCATCCTAATTAAGAACGTTTGAATTGATAACAAAATGTAATAGCAAGCAAGACTCGCAAGTAAGCAGCACCAACTTTTATATTGATACAGTATTTTTGATTTTTATAAGAATGTAATTTCTTTTCAGTACTAAAATAAATAGTCCTAAATATATTCCTCTGTTTTTTATTATGGGGGTCATTGAAATTGTGCTTGATTTTTAGGGGTCCGCGGACTGAAACAGGTTAAGAAACGCTGCATAGTTCATAAATATCTCAGCAGCAAAATTGATAGTACAATAAAATTATAACACTTCTCGACTTCTTGGGGTTGTAAGTAGTTCACCACGTTCTTTAGAGCAAACCTCACCTGCAAGTGGTGCACCCTGCTGATTGAATAAGGAGGCTTGTGGTTAAGTGAGGTAGAGTACTGCGTATTTGTAAGCTGCCCGACTGTGGAAGTATCTCTACACAGAATACGGCAGCCAAATATCAATTCCCGTGACGGTCGTTGTGTTCCTGCGAGTGAGTCAGGTCGCTAGAAAGAAAGGAGTTGTTGCGTTGTAAGCGGGGGTGGCAGCGCGCGAGAAATATTTCATGTTGCGATGGTTAATATGATTACGATAACCGCTTTACATCAGGTGGGAGGTATGCATGTCTGCCAACCAACGTGGTATAAAAAAAAAGCGGCCAAGTGCGAGTCGGACTCGCCCATGAAGGGTTCCGTAGCAGCAACTAACATGAAAGGTAATTTGCGGTTTACGATTTATGATGTATTAAAAAAAAAGTTCATACTAGATCTCGTTCAAACCAATTATCGGTGGAAGTTTGCATGGTAATGTACTCGTAGGTACATCATATATTTTTTTTAGTTTTATCATTCTCTTATTTTAGAAGTTACAGTGGGTGGGGGGGGGGGGGGGGGGGGCACATTTTACCACTTTGGAAGTGTCTCTCGCGCAAAGTATTCAGTTTAGAAAAAAAATGATATTAAAAACCTCAATAAGTTTTTTGAAGACCTATCCATAGATGGGTCTGATGAAATAAAATTTTTGAGTTTCAGTTCTAAGTATGGGGAACCCTCAAAATTTATTGTTTTTTTTTCTATTTTTGTGTGAAAATAGAAAAAAAAAACAAAACAAAACTTAATGCGGTTCATAGAATACATCTACTTACCAAGTTTCAACAGTATACTTCCTTGGTTCCGAACCTAGGGGTAATTACCCCCTCAGGGGTAAAATTACGAATTCTGTAAGGGTAATTAAGCTGATAAAAGGTACATAACAAATTAGTACAAGCCAATAAAATCTAATCTAAGGAGGGGTAAAATTAGTGTCCTTTATTGGTCATAGGGGTAACAACATTAAAAAGGTTAGGAAACGCTGGTATACTTCTTATAGTTTCGGAAAAAAGTGATTATGACATACGGACAGACAGACAGACATGACGAATCCATAAGGGTTCCGATTTTTGCCATTTGGGTACGGAACCCTAAAAAAACTTGACAGAGGCGATTTGAACACTTTATCTCAAAAATTTCACAATTTTTTATACTTAAGCTGTGCCTCGCGTGAGTGCCTTTGGAAACATTGCTTTGTTAGTGTGTCTAACAGGCGTCGCTATATACATTTGTCTACTTATGCCACTACAATGCAATTTTGCTTTCCGCGGTCTGATGGAAAACATCCCCCGTTCGGGTAAAGTGGGGCAGGGTTTGCGTAATTTTATACTGCTGTGCCGCCTGTGCGCCTGGAATACTCCTGTTAAGGTAAGCGTTTGTAGGCTGTGGTAACCGGTTTACTTAGGGCAATTTTATGACCAGTTAAATTTGAGCAACAGGATGATCGTCTTTTTCCATACTTTACATCCTTCGCTGACTGAAAGGATCTCAGAAATAAATTTGATGCATGATAGAGAAAAAAAGAAACTCGTTGACTGCATGGGTATTCCTGATTGTAATGGATACGTCTGTCGTCAATAGAAATGGATATTTTGCCAATTATTCCAAATATTAGAAGATTGTAATGTTTCAAACAGAGTTTATCTTCAAACTGATTTCATTCCACAGTTCAAAGACTTTTATACACTTCCTGAATACATAGAAACGTTTGTTGTGTTTAGTCATTTCTGTATTATGCATAAATTAATTGCAAATAAGTATATGGCGGTTTCATACGTAAAATAAATAATATATATGTAGTTCATGCCTCTACACCTTCGGTCGTTGGTCGGTATAGCAATTGCGTCGCGTTGTATGGCGTCATCTGACAGCGGCCGCGGTAAATTGCATCGCTATTATAGGAATTTACGCCGTGTAATAGCGCCCATTATATCCATACCTGTCTTATTTTGATGCGGCCTGGAGGTCCAGAGTCTCGGAGTGCTCTGTAGCCGACAGGTTAGTGCGCCAATAGATGCCAATAAATCAAAATTAAATGATTTTTTCCATTTTACTGACAATAATGGTGCTGATAAGTTGTATCATGGATATGAAAGGCAAGAGGGCGGGAAAGGGGAGGGTGTGAGGGGCCAGGGTGAGTATATGAGGTGATTCAAGAGAAATCAAACTAATTAAAATTTCTTTGGGGCCATCGTAGTGTACGGGTGCCATGAAAGCCTTAGTCCATTACCGATTTTCCCATTTTTTCTCCATATGGAAGTAAATTAAGTAAATTCAGTGAGCGTATTAATAAACATAGGTAATATGAAAAATAAGTAAATAATAATTAGTCCTTTCAAGTTCTCCTAATCAATAGTGCTTTATAGTATATGACGTCGCATACAAAACTAGGATCAGGACGTCTGGTCTATCGTTATGAATCAAACCAGCCTCTAAATAATGAGAAGCGTCGGCAAGTATCTAATCTCTTGATGATATGGTGATTAACAGAGTATCTCTCTCTATTATCTCTGAAATCATCACCATAATTTCGTGTCGAGGGACTTAGATTGTTTCTTTGTTGAACATCGCCTTTGGACCACTTTAACAATCTGTTTTGTATTATCTGCATCCATATCCGCCCTTGCGACCTTATCAGATCAGGCTATCTAGTGGTGTTCGTTGTTGGCAATTGGTTGCGTAAGAAGAAAAATTTTCGTTGTTGACAACTACGGTTAAGAAACTCAACTCTTGCCAAAGTGGTCGAAAGAACTACGCTACGTTTACGTACTAATATGATGAAAATATAAAATATACTTAGTTAATAAGTATATTTTATATTTTCATACCCATTATGATGGTAGATTTAGAAACTTGGGAATTCTATTTTCTTTCATTAAATATAATCTCAATTGATGTTGGCTACCACATAATCTCGAGCCTACCTAACGGTAGGCTAATTGCGGCAACCACTAAACAACAGACGAATGCGGTATGCGGCAGGAGCAGGATGGATCCACAACAAAAATAATCACAAAAAATAAAATAGTAGTAATAGTCTTATCTTATTTTGGTTGACATACCATTTTTTTTATTGTACATTGACATTCTTTTTATTGTATTATGATAATATTGTATGGCTATTTAAAAAAAAAGACCTATATTGACAGAGTTTCTTTCGGCATTTCTTCTCGTCAATGGTCATTCCGAAATGCTGGTAGATAAAAAATATACCTAATTGTAAAAGACGTGTCTAAGTGCCCGCGAGGGCCCACAGAATAAAGAATTTTGACTTTGACTTTGAAACTTTGCTTTTATTGTGAGTAATAGAATTTATTCGCAAATGGCTGCAATATAGCTGCATTATATTTAATATCGTCTGTCGATAGCCCAGTGGACCACCCCGGTTTTACAATCGATTGGTTAATAAAGGCAATATGGCAATATCGAGGGCTCCGCGTGCTCTTAGACATTGCTGTAAATAGCAATCTTTCCTTCTCTTACAAAGTCAATGTATTGTGTTATGCAACGGTTGTTATTTTTGTTTTTCAGACAGTTGTTCGAAGGCAAAGAAGAAGATACTTAAAATAACGTACATATATTTGACCGAGCAAGCGAAACGTGTAAAATCTAAAACCGAGTTGGGGCGAAAAAACATTTTCCATGAGTGTCTTTGCATGTATGCGTTGTGTTGCGATAACTTTCAAATTTGGTAGATATATAGTAAACGCCGATACAGTTTGTGAGTTCGTTGAACAATGAAATCAGATTAAAACCTACCTTTTAGTACCTAAGCGAAAAAAATATTACTCTATTACTCGGGTTTCGCTGAACCCATTATTATGAGACATGGCATGTAAGTACATATAAGTGACATATTCGCTGAGTATCGAAATCGGTTCAGTTTTAGAGATATTAAAAGCCGCTAAAGGCACTATAATTGTACAGATTGTAGTCAATGGGTTACATCTCATACAACGTCACGGAAAGAATTTGGTTACACTGTAATTTCACTTATTACATATATTATGTCACATATATTAGGTAGGTATTCATATTTATAATCGTCATCACTAACCAGGTATCCAGGCTTTAGCCAGTCTTATTCTGGTCTCGTTTTATGTACGGACACAGACCCATTAATGGACGTCGGCTATCAAAAGAGTTATCCAGATCTTAGACACAGTATCGCGGAATAGGGATATTATGCCCAGTTTGAATCACGTCCGAAGATTTTTGATCCATGAAGAGCGTCTTCTTACAGGAGTTCTTATTTCTTGTTTCACATTACGTGACAAAATTACTCTAGCTTTTGTTTCTTGAACCTGCACCCAGGCCACTCCATACAAGTATTCCATTGTTAACTATTATGTAAACAATATCGTAACGTCTGTGCACAGCTTGAATGAACGTCTGTGCTTACAAACTGTTCCAGATTCCTCTTAGATGAGAGGTAAGATGATGAGGACGATAAAGATGAGAGGTAAAGTAAGATGGAGCCACATGGCGTGTTTACGAGTATGTAAGTACGATTACGTCTTATACTGTGCCTCTACCAGATAATAATTTTCATTTTAATGATTACAAATGTATAGCAGTTGAATTGTTGATAGAGAAGCTCAACATCAAATACCGTGACACTGGCCTTGGCCTTGATGCAAATGATGACAAAGAGCGTCGTGATCTGGGGTTCATGAAGGCAAGTCAAGTGAGGTTAAGTGACCTAATGAAAGTGCAATGAAACCGATAAGCGGTTTTGTCTCGGGTACCAATTTATAGAGGTGTTTGTATCAAACAATAAAATTCAGATCCTAAAGTCATTTCCGCAAAAATGGACTTTACTGTCCGGTTAACAGATTACTGTCATTAATGAATTATTGACCCATTTCCTCAAAATTCAAGCATTTCTTAAAATACAAATATTCTTTTATAACATACGAAACTTTGAAGTTTACAGCTGTATCTATATGAATCGAAAGAAATAAAATTATCCAACTTTTATTCAGTAAGTATGTTAAAACAATAAAAAATGTACATATCTAATGTTTGGACGAAATTGATAGAGATCAATAAAATAAAATGGACAATGGTATAGATAAATACAAGTATAATGCTGTAGCAATTTGCTAGTTAAAGACAGGAAGACCTTTCAAAGTATTTTCCGATTTACTAGTTAACCCTAAATTATATAAAAGCAGCTCTACCGTACGTCTGGGTTTCAATGGCGGCGATAAGAAATCGGAATCGTGCCGAAGTCACATTAGCACGCGGCACGTTCTGGGGAGCACGGCATCTGATAGGTAATGCTCCAACCGTAATGCTCTCCGGTACCCTATTTCATGTTATTACAGTTGGCACGGTGTTCTACCGTGGATTGCAGACAGCTAATATCGGCCTGGTAGATCGCGGCCCTCGCCGCTCCCACTTTATCCGATATAAACTGCTGATTCCTTGGAACAGGTTGCTATTGCACGAGACGGAAGAAGGACCTAACTTATACTAGGTTACTAAATACTTATTGTTTCAAATCACGTTTGAATTGAGAAATTTCAAACGTCAACGTACTGACTCGGCAACGTGCGGAAACATAACGTAATATCTATAATATTAAGTAACAGCAAAACACAACTCAATTTTATTGTCGGTAATGTCTTAATGCAAAACCAACAGCTGTAAGCCGATTTGAACATAAATTGAGCGCCACTTAATATGACAATTTACGAGCGTGCTTAATAGGGCTTCGCTTAGACGTACGAGAGGTAGTAGTCTCGATGATTAATTAATTTTACGTCTCAGGAACATCTTTATGCGTTTGCCATGGGGAGTTTTAACGGTACTGTGTAAGAAGCGTAAGATATAAGCACTCATCTGTCAACAGAGTATTAACGGTCTTGGTACAAGAATAATATTTATGCCGGTGGTAATTTGAAAGGGTCACCTTTAACTGTTGTAGTTGCAGGAGAACTGTCAAAAGACTACTAAACAACGACTTAAAAAATCTTTGGAGTGGCATATGGCCGTGGCAGATTCATGTGCGGAACCAGAATTTCGTTCCGGGCCCCTTTCTCGTGTACCTAACATACAGAATACCGAGCAGTGGGATGAAGATGGGTTGATGCATATATAATAATTATAAATAAGAATCGCTCATTTATACGTATTGGTAAGGATAAATAGAAGTTAAACTATTGAATTCAAAAATATAATCTTATATAAATAAATTCTGTTACTGACGATTGCCACATTGACTACCCTACTATTGGGTTCGTTTACGAGTTCCGATTTTTTTACGATGGCGGTGCTGCATGTAACCTCTTAGAAAAAAAAAATGATAAAAATAATAAAACAAAATTATAACAACAATGTTGTACAACTAATGGTCGCTTTTGTGCATTGGCAAATATATGAATTAATGAAACCAAGTGGCGTACGTAGCATCCGTAGCTACGCGGGCGCATAAGTGTTGCGGTCTACAAGCGATTAGATTTCTAGTTTGTGAGCTTGGATGTAAGTATAAAAACTTAAAAGTAGTCTTAAGACATAAATCGTACGAGTGATTTTAAAAATTCTTTCACTAGTCCTTCGTCGTGCATCATATTAGATTCGGCTGTTGTCTTGAAATGGCAATAACATATTATATAGAATATGAAAAAAAGATTTTAATACCGAGTTTTAGTATTTCACAACTTTATTTCATAAAATTAGTACACCATTAGTAATGCAGATTGCATTACATAACAGTAGTTTAAATTAACCACATAGCTCATTGTAAAAGCAAAACTAACAAATATTATCACTGTCACTATTAGAACTAATAAGTTACTGTATTTCGCTCATTAAGCCCTTTCATCATAGACACATACCATAGAAGTTACCGTAGAAATTATAAACCATCATTTTGTGGCAGTCGCCATATGGAGTAAAAAATGGCGGCTATTATGTAATTGGGCATTGCTATGAGAACCAAACGTGTGTGCCAAATTTCAGCTCAATAGGAAACTGAAAAGTGGGTTAAATTTAACTTTGTTAGATTATGCAAGATTTGTTTACACTTTTTTCAATATGGTCACAGTTAAGCCGTCGGTCTCGGCTGTTGTCATTAGAAGACAGTCTTTAAGCTAAGTCAGTGGCCTTAGGGCGGCTTGATAACACCACCACTGTCCTCCGCCAACCCGCAGTTGAGCAGCGTGGTGGACAGGGGCGCCGGCTTAGAAAACCTCATGGGTGCTCATGCTCATTTGATGACTCGAAAAATTGGCGAAGTGTGAGAAGAGAAATGCACACTGATCGATCGACAAATAAATAAATGTCCTGCAACATCATCATCAGGTCCAATTTAGTCTCCACTACAGGAGCACGATCCTCTATCGTCCGTCCTAGACGGAAGGAGGATTTGGCCTACGCTCCCCACCCTGGTCAAACGGGTTGGGGAGGACCTACTTACATACTGCGTACTTCTTACTTAAGTACTAATTATGTTTGATAAAAATATGAAATGAAACCATTATATAAAAAAGAAACTAGTTTTTATTATCAAGAAATATTATAATTTAAAGGCGCTAAAAAAAGGCGATTACTGATCTGTTTCTTGATGTCTATTCTCAGGGGTGCTCTGCACTCACTGTTAATTTCTCATGGGCGCTCGAGCCCCCGAGCACCCACGGAGTCGGCGCCCCTGGTGGTGGAGTATGCTCTAAGCCCTTCCATTGAGGAGAGACCTGTATCCCAACAGTGGGATGATTATGGGTTGATGCCGATATAGGTTTGAGTCTAGTTGTTACTATCTTTACTATGGTAGTTGCGACGCGACGCCGCGACGGTCGTCGTCACTTATGGGACGAATGAGGGTCGGTGTCCCCTTGATCAAAGGGGTTTAGAGCATTCTCCCCTACGTTGCTCAACTATCAGTTGGCGACGGCCCGTGATTGTGAAGTAACAATAATAACAATTCCCTTGCGGGTTGTTGTGTTCCTGCGAGTGAGTGAAGTCACCAGAAAGAAATAAAGGAAGGAGTATAGGCTGGCAACGGATCGGCGACCCCTTGGTGTTGACAATCTCCATGGGCGGTGATGATTGTTTTCCATCATGTGACCCACATGCTCGTTTGCCCACCTCTCATATAAAAAAAAACCTGCCACTGACTTAACTTGTCGTCACGACGATATTAATTTCCAATGAATGTGTTGACGCCTAAAGATACATCGTGTAATAGCCAATAAATCATTGTTATAAATTATAAATTAACGAAGGTGATAAAATAGAATGTGGACCAATAATTACGACAAAAGACGAGATTCCGAAACTCGATTTCGAATGTCCGGAAATATCCACCTACTTAATACATCCAGTTATCCAGACACATGCCTAGATGCATTCTAATATTTTCTCTCGACTTAACGCAAGGCAAAAATAAAGACACTTTCTTTCTTTATGACCTTATGTGGCCTATTTACCACCCATGAACATAAGATATATGGAATGAGAAACGGCAACAAGTCCCAATAAGTCAGGTATTCTAAAGTGGATATATTAATTATTAATGTGTTCGAAAGCGCTCCTTATGTCGCCATTGAAAACAAACATGTTTTAAAATTTTGTGGCGAAACAATTAGATAAGTGTTGTTACTTAACAAGATTACTTTTAATAAATAACTTCATTTAAGTAACAAAACCGATTGCTAAGCATATTATCGATTATAATAAATAATATAATACCTATTCAGCCCTTTCGGAGTCGAAACCCTCGGTCCTTGGGGCCCCTGTGCCTTGAGTCTTTTTGAAGACATTTCAAAGAGACTTTTTCAAGCCACCGGGGACCCAAGAGCCGGCGCTTACTTGGGTCAGAGGCTAAGCATCGCCATCCAAAGGGGTAACGCTGCTAGCGTTTTAGGCACGCTGCCTCACGGACCTACTTTAGATAGTTTTTGTTAAGATAGGTTTACACAGTTTAGTTTAGTTTTTATTGTCTGCATTATATTATTTATGAATTGATAATAAATTGTAACCTTTAAAAATTTATGAAAATAAATTGATTTACTACTTGATTCTTTTGTTACATTCTTCCATATAGCGGTGCACCGCAGGGGTCGGTGTTGGCTCCAAACGTTTTCAATTTGTATAGATTGCATAATTTAGGAAACTTTAAATTATTCATGTCGTATTATGAATGACAACCAACAGTTCAGATGGGAGATAAGAACTTCCCAAATATTGCATAACTTGTTTTAAGTCGACCTTGCAATGTAGTTCGCAATCGTAAATACAACCATACTTTCTTATTGTTTATCATGAAGACCATCAATTTAATAAATAGTTCCTGAGATTTCGTTGAGCCACATATACTTTACTTACGAATTAGGATACTAACGATTTCAAGGGTTTCTAAGTAAAAGATCTCTCGTAATGTAGAGACACATTATTACTATTTATGCTTTTAAAACTGTGGTAGAGATAAGTGTGCTTCCGCGTTATATAAGAGGGTAAGTAATCATACGCTGTGAGATTTATTGGGGCTAATTTGGGTACCACTCTTCAATTCGTTTGTATTATACGTCACAGATAAAAAATATATTTTTTAATAATAACATCATAATTTGTTAGATACTGATTGATGTCTCTCGGCGCATTAAGTCAGTATTAATGAACGCCGGAAGAAGTTCACAAATTTAATTACATGAAAATAATTACATATTTCATTACTTTCCAATAACAGGCACAATGAAAATTTGTTGCCAGGTGTCTCCGTCACACACCTAGTAAAATTATCGTATCTTTTACTATTGCACTTTAGCTCTATTTCGCCAACAATTTGTTCGAATATTATTATAAGAATAAGTATGATGGTGCATGGGAAATAATATACCTATGTACGTAGTATATAATATAATTGTTTTATGGTAACAATATATTCTTTATTCTAAATAAATTATACATTAGTAGTATACATAATATTATCAAAGGTGAGCTTATCTCTTCTAGAGATCTCTTTCAGCTAACCTGTACTGTGATAATTATTTTTAGAAATTTATTTTTAGAAAGTTGACGACTTTCTTTGTACATTCATCGATACAATAATCTTTTCCTCCGTCAACCCGCAGTTGAGCAGCATTGTGGAATATGCTTAAAACCCCTTCAATTGAGGGGAGACCCGTATCCCAGCATAAGTGGGATGAGTAAGTGTTGACGACGACGATAATCTGTTCGAGATTTGATTAGCTCAGAAATATATCCAAAAAATATGTAATGGGAACATTGACTAAACAACTATATAATAAATTACGAGTATAATCCAACAAGGATAATAAAATATGGTAGAAAGGGAAAATTATAGATACCTATAAAGTAATAAAAAAAATAAAAATTTAACAGGCTATAGGTACTTGGTAAATATGTTAATCCGCCACTGATGCCGTAGCGAGACAAACAGGCTTAACTGATAAGAAATATTGAAAAAATATATACGGAAGACGGAGATTGCTATATAAAGCAAATGAACAGCTATACTTACCACAGGTGTAGAAATCACTAGGAAATGATCACCTTCGGAGCTTTGTTTCCTTTCCTTTCACTGCGAACTGCCCTCGGCTGTATTTTGATTACAATACTTGGTTATCTTTTTATAAACAATATTGCTGCAAATTAAGTGAACTGGCTTCGGAAATAGCTATTTTGTTATTATAATGGAAAATCTGACTTTATTTGTTCGAATTTTTATACAGTATTGAATGAAGTCAAATGTAAGTATATATAATGAATATAGCTTTCTTCTTTTTTTTATCGACTTTTTTTAAACGTTATATTTAAAAATAAAGTGATAATCAAAATCCCTTCTTTTGTGAGGACACCTGTATGTCTTGGGATAGACCTAGATATATCTAGTTTATGAATGAAAATAAAAATTCCACTTAAGAGTTGTTTCATTCATCCCACTGATTACAAACCCAATACATACAGGTCTCCTCTCAAATGAAGGGATTTTGAGCATCACTTTTGAGAGTTGTTGTGTTCATGAGATAGAGTGAGGTCACCGAGTGGGAGGTAGTTACTGCGTTGGCAGCGGGGGTGGCGGCGCGCACTGCAATATTTAATGTTGCGATTTGTGAGCTACGGTAACAACTTCTCATCAGGCGTGCTGTATGATTGTCTGCCTCCCGTCGTAGTATAAAAAAGTCACCATGTTCAACTGCGGGTTCGCCGCATCGAAGAATTACCTTCATAAAAAATAACTTTATAATTGTGTAATTATATCTATATGTATTAAGTTATAAAAATCGGCAAGTATAAAATTTTCGTTTTCATTCACACGTTACATAATAGGATTTTTTTAAACATTCCCACCACGGTGTCTCCTGTGTAGCCAGGATAAACAGCGGCGACCGCCAAAAAAGGAAATGAACAATGAAGTCCATTGCCGACCCGGGGGTAAAACTACGGCTGCCTTGGAACTCACAACGAATTTAATCAGAAGAAATTAGTAGGGGTAGGAAGCTTTTGGAATTTGACTTTGCATAATAGGACTTGTCCAATTCTTCTAGCTTTAATTCCTTCCAACTTTTAGATAAAATCCTGTTCACATCGTTACCTTTTCCATCACAGTTACAAATAACTGTCAGAAGATCAAAACAACAGGACTAAAAGAGCGTGTTGAACATTAATTTGGTGGTGCAAGAACAGGAAGCTTGTAGCTCGTGTAATTTGAGCAGCCAGCGAGGTCTGAAGATCTCAGTAAATGAGCCCTAATGCGATTCGCTTCAACGTCGGATCCTTTTAATTCACAGTGATTTTGTAGCCCATTACACCTTGCAAATTGTCTGCAGAGGCCACAATTGTAGCGGTCGCGAAAATTATGTTGGTTTAATTTGATCTTTAGCGGGAATTTCAGCGGGATTTTTATAAAAACCATGTGAAATAATGTTTTTATAGTTATTATGTTTTCTTTTAGGTATATATATCTTAATCTGGTTTTTATTGTGATTTATTATATATAATTTAGACTAGTGCTTTTATTATCGTATCTTCAAAATATTTATGATTTCTTGTAAGGTAGGAACCTATTTTAATAATGTTAGAATATTTCTTTTGTATAATTATTACTTAATTAAAATTAATGTTAAAAATGTGGTCACCATGGTATAATTAATTATTCGTTCCAATATTAATGAAGAAACAAACACTAAAGGCTTATTAATGAAAAAACAAAAATAATCTACCTTCCTCGTTTGTTACGGTATTAAGTGGATCTGCAGACTAGTCATTTAACACATCTGAACTGAAATCATGTGGAACCAAAATCTCTAATTGATGAAATTTCTTTAAAAAGTCTTACTATATATGACAGATAATAATTAATATCATATATACAAATTACAACTAAATCGAGTCAAAAAATTCCTCCACATCACTGTCAAAAGGCATCGTGCTCAAAAGGTTAAAAGCATTGCCACGCTGAATGGCAATGCTTTTATTTGTAGTTAATAGAATAATTGATGAAATTAAAAATCTTAAATTTTTTATAAATATCAGCAATATAAAATTAAAAAGATATTTTGAATACAAAAGGCTATATACATTTTATATTTATTCTAAGGGCCACAATACACTGCTATGTGCTAGGGCGGTGGCCGATACAGGTGTCTTCTGTTTCAGATGCTGCAGTGGTGCACAGACGACCAAAGCACCCACGGCAGTTCCATGCATCTAATAATGGCAGTGAAAAAAAATATTTCTGAATAATTTACACAGTGCCATCTAGTCCCAAATTAAGCGCAAAGCTTGTACTATGGGATGGGTACTAGAGAACTGATAAATGTGTGTAAATACATTGTTTATGTACATACATATTTATAATGCATAAAGAACACCCAGATCAAGACAATTGGACGTAGCCGTTCTGGCTGTTTGTATTGTGCGGGGATCGAACCTGCGACCTCCGAGGCAAAGTAGTCTTTGCTAGCCATTCGATCACCGAACTCGACAACAGCTTAATACAAAGTAAAGAGACAAATTTGTACAACTGCGGACTTAAATTCCAAGAGGGCACTTTTCCAGACAAACATAGAATACCGAAAGGACAGTTGCTTGGCGATAGTATAAAAAAATATAAGCACGATCAAATTTTCATTCATATCTACGACAATAGGCTAGACGACAATTTTTTTCTTTCAATTTGTTTTGTAAGGATGTGATTGTAAGGATTGATGTTTTGTAATGAATTACTTCGAATATGAATGAATGAATTACCTCTTGAAACATGTTTTGGACTTTCCTGAAAACGCTTCTGAGTTATGACGTCACATCTAGGTACATACTATACGACAGCTATGTTAAATACCTACTGCGTTTATGTAGCTAGGGCCGTAACAAAAGTTATAGTATTTTTCATTGTTTTAAAGTAATACATTTTTTAAATTTAACTTTCCCACCAAACTTTGATGGACCATAAAAGATGTCTTAAGCCATAAGCTATTAAAATTTGAAGATCACAGATGACTCTAGTTTTGAGTATTTTACGATACTGATATTTATTTTTTATAATTTTAGAACATCGGCTTCTAGCCTATTACATGGTTATAACTTATATGCTATATAACAAGTAGTAGTACACAAATAAATATTTCTATCTAGACAATTTACACAGCGCCATCTAGTCCCAAATTAAGCGCAAAGCTTGTGTTTAGGGTACTAGACAACTGATAAATGTACTTTTTTTGTAAATACATACTTATAATACATAGAAAACACCCAGACAAACAGACATCTACGACAAATACATAATCATTATGCTTCAATAAATCCGCACATTAAAACTTGTTCGCAGGTTAATTTTGTAACACCTCTACATAAATAAATAAATAAATATTTCTGGACAATTTACACAGCGCCATTTAGTCCCAAACTAAGCAAAGCTTGTACTATGGGTACTAGATAACTGATATTATACTTAAATACATTTTTTTTTTGTAAATACATACATATAATACATAGAAAATACCCAGACCAAGACAAACAGACATGTTCATGCATACAAATATTTGTCTTGTGCGGGAATCGAACCCGCGACCTCGGAGTCAAAGTGGCCATTGCTAACCATTCGACCACCGAGCTCGTCGTGTATACAAATTATTTTAGTTTAGTATAATAAATAGTTACATATCGAGTGTACTGTTTGGAAAAGTTACTAAAGCTTGTTTTCTTTCCTTCGCAAGAAATAGTACAGCATGCTAAGTGTGAGTTTTTTATTCGCGTTTAATCATGTCAACGTAAACAAACCGACCAAATAGAAAAGACTCGCATGTTGTGAATTTCATTTTCATGGTGTGAACACGCGTGTTACATATCAAAATTAAATGGCTTGCTTGCTTACATTTTGAAGTGAGCAAGCCGGCTAATTTGGATATGTAACACGCGTTTGGTAAATTCACAATATGAAACTTTTTCTAAATTTGGTCGGATTGTAAATGTTCGAATGTGACCAAAAACCTCGCACTAAGCACTCTGTAGTGTAGGCCAAATAAGTGGTCTATCACCTGTAGATTGTCATTAGTTTGTACTTTCCAAAATGAGAAGGTTTATTTTCGCTCTTAAAAATAATAGAATATCAACCTTAGCAACATTTGAGTTTGTTAGGAAGTTATGTCAAAATTGATAGATATCACTTTCTTGGCCGACCGTACCTATTTTGTGACCTTCGTAGTAATAAATATTAATGTACTATCACTACATAATAGAAAACAAAGTCGCTTCCCTTTCTGTCCGGCCCTTGTATTCTTTATAACTACGCAAGGGATTTTGATGCGGTTTTTTTAATAGATAGAGTGATTCAACAGGAAGGTTTATACGTATAATACATGCATAATATAGTAGAGAAACACTGATCATTTTAGGGGTTTCTAATGTGATGTCGTAAATAAACACATTTTTTGCGCTTACATTGCAAACGCTGGCTGAACACTACGAGATAGATCAAAATAATGTAGTACAGTATTGTTTACCTTAAAATGGTCTACAAAAAAGTCCGCGATAGCATATATAAATAGATAACTTATTTTTAGCGTAAGTTTCGCTAATTTCCCTTAAATGATTCTCCTTTCACTCATTCCATTCCATAACAGTCACGCGAAAGTTTGTTTATATTATGTTTTGTTGCGTAATCAATAATCATGGATTAATAAATTGAGTAACTACCTAACTAAATAATATTTTATTCCTTGAGACAGTGAAAATAATCTTTGATTCTTTATTGAACAAGCCCTAAAATGCCATTTATTATTTGTTTACCTGAACCCAGGTATTTTCCCTTAGTTGCATGCCCCTACGTTTTCATTATAAGTACCTATAGAGCTCCAAAACCGTAAAAAATGCATTATCTCACTGGCAGCATCTGAAGTCACAATCACAAACAAAACATACTTCTTAATTCTTTGTGATTTTTTTTAAATAAAATTGATTCAGATTGGATAGTTGAAATACGGAAAATTAAAAATTATCAAAAAAGAAATTAGTTTATGGTTCGTTGTCCTTTTCGGGAACCTTCTTTTGGGGATTCGCTGCATGCAATTCTCTCTCTCTCTAACAACGGAATCTCTTTAACTACATATAATATCATTGACGGACTAGACCTAATTGATAGCATTTTGGTTCTTTGTCCATCTTCATGATCCATCTAGAAGTCCATAAAACTAAAAATAAAGCACCTATACATAAATATTTTCAGTATTATCGTTAGTATAGATCTGACAAGATTCAGTATGATTACGGAATACTTGGAACGCTGACAAAAAATAGCTATACATATATGTATTGAAAAACAGTTTGTTAGTGTTGTCGAGTACCTACTTTATATGCTAAACAGTTCTTTAAACACGAACAATATCGATCTTATCAGCAATATTTAAATTTAAAGAATACTTGATCTCCCAGCCTATCATTATTGGAGCTTCGATAGCGGTTTAATCTCACACATTGTGGGGTAACTAAGCTTTGATATTCAAATTGGTGTTGGGATCTGTGCTGTCATCTCGCGCGGTAATGAGGCGTGGAATGACAAACAACCCTCTTTCATCAACGCCCACTGATGGCCAGCATAATGGGGAATTCTAACACCCGTGTCCGGCATCGCATGATGAATATTGTTAACTAGACTTGTGTTATGCTGTGTACCTTTGCTTGTTGCATTAAGTTACATTGGTTTTATTATTTGTGACCTAGCTGTTATGATTATTGCAATCTAAATAAAGTCATTACATCTATTGATATTTTAGATCTATTGATGATTTGGTAGCAACAAGGGAGAATTACCAAGCGTTCAGATGATTTTGCAATTCATACTTATTATTGGAATCGATGTGTTAGGTAACAACTCAATGTTTAGGTCCCCAATAGAGTTAGATACCTACATAAAATCCGTGGTGCACGGCAGTTGAGTTTCACTTGACTAGCCATCTCTTAATGCCTTATTTGCCGTATTATTGCTGTCTCTCACATTCTTACTATTTGCTTGTGATTAAATTCGTTGTGAGTTCCAAGGCAGTCGTAGTTTTACCCCTGGAACTGCAATGGACTTCACTGTTCATTGCCTTTTTTGGCGGTCGCCGCTGTTAATCCTGGCTACACAGGAGACACAGTGGTGGAATGTGTGGTGGGCCCCGTATTAGATCTATTGATACGTTGATTGGATAATATTTTCTATTGCCACATTTTCGAAGCAGGCCTGTGCTCATTGATCTTACTAATACTATACTAGAAGTATTGTGTCAGCCTAAATTTGTTGTTAGGTACTTAGTTGAATTCTGACATTGTTGAAAACGGCGAGTCTAGACTCTATTAAGTAGTAATAGGCTTCCATCATCCGAGGGAATATCGAAACGGATCGTATGAAAACAAACTAATAACAATCAATATAATATACATAAATAAGAATAATCAATTCGTCAATATTTATGTCCATTAAAAGATATTACAGCTCATATCGTCGATGGTTTCCCGATAATCTTCAGTTCCGTTAGTCTTACCCAAGGCTGTGCTTCAACGGTAATGTGATTGATGAAGTCTTTATTGTTGCACATTTCCTAAATTGGATGAGCATTTAATCGTCGGCTGCCCACGTAACATTATGAAGATTAATTTATAATTAAAAATCTATTCTTTGTATTTGTATTCTATAGATACTTTGTGGCTGTATTCACGCTTTTGTTATGTTCATCTTTAGCGAGATTTTGTTACACACAAAAAAATCACCCAACTCAATCTGCAGCAGCAGAAGGAATATCGATATATTCCTCTCTATTGAGAGGTAAGTGATGAACGACGTTACAAAATAGTTTACAATTTTTTTTTTTACCTTGGACACACCCCGGCCACTCCATACAAATGTCGCGACGTTAACTAAGTACTACATAAACAATCGCATTTGTGCAGAGCGTGAATGAGTGTGTGCGCGTGCGGCGCCATACAAACTGTTTTAGATTTGTCTCAGAGGGGAGGTGAGATCGGTACGAGAGAGCGGCAGGGAGTGCACAGACGTCATTGTTAATGTAGTAATAAACAACGCGACGTTGGTATGGAATGTCCCGGGTGTGGTTTTACTACAAGAATGGCGACCGTGGACAGGAAATTGCAGTGTAGGACAACCCCTCACTAGATGGACCGACGAGCTGATAAGGATCGATGGATACAAAAGGCACAAAACCGATCATTGAGGAAGTCTATGTGAGATCCTGAAATGATTATGATGATAAGAAAAATGTGATGACGATGCTGAAATTCTAGGTACTGTATTTCTTGTACTCGTTTAGTATAGTAGGTCTTCTAGTTTTTCTTCTATGGACATATAAATATCATTTATCTAATCTCATACTGAAATTTACACATTAAAAAACTGAACACAGTATCATAATGACAGTCTACGCACAAGCTATCAAAATAAATTTAAAAAGTTATTTTTCGATACAGCTTTTCTAAGGACAACTGTATTTTACTGTATCGTAAAATCACTTTTTTACCATTTCGATTCAGCTTCAGCCCTGGATACAGGTATTTTAAACAGGTTTCAATGCAAATACATTGCAACTATGCAAAATTTTTCTACATAATCTGTGAACGCACTACGCATGCTCGATCTGCAAATGGATTTATAGGTAAGAATTATAAATTAACTTCATGGTTGTATTTAAAATATTATTATCATATATTTCATGAGATTAGATAAAGTACATAGTGTATGAAACTGCACATAATTAGGTATTAAAATACTCGTGTGGTCTATTAAAACACTCGCCTTCGGCTCATGTTTTAAACTCACACTCGTATTTTAATAACCCTTATTATGCAACAGTTTCATAAACTACTATTTCGATACAGTTGTCGTATGGACAACTGTATGGAAAAATAACTTTTTTTCCATTTCGATACTGCTTCAGCCCTGGATACAGGTATTTTAGACAGGTTGCAATGCAAATACATTGCAACTTTGCAAAATTTTTCTACATAATCTGTGAACGCGGCGCCGCGCGGCGCGTCGCGCATGCGCACTACGCATGCTCGATCTGCAAATGGATTTATAAGTAAGAAATAAAGCTGTTAAATTAACTTCATGGTTGTATTTAAAATATTATTATCATATATTTCATGAGATTAGATAAAGTAGTGTATGAAACTGCACATAATTAGGTATTAAAATACTCGTGTGGTCTATTATAACATTCGCCTTCGGCTCATGTTATAAACTCACACTCATATTTTATTAACCCTTATTATGCAACAGTTTCATAAACTACTATTAATTGTGTTCTTATTGTACTAGCTGACCCGTACTTAGTGTCGCCAAAGATTCATTAGTATAAAATAAAATATTCTCTGCATCTAATTAACTGATGTTCTTTATTGTTATGGTTACGTGTGTGATTCGCATTAAATTTATTTCATTTAATTTAAAATCAATAGTGCAAAATTAAAATGTTATTGCCAGTGGTACATTGCGTAAATTAGATAACATGTTACTTAATTTTCAATCTAAATCCATGCTAAATGTTAGGACATCACTTTCACCCAAATCACACGGAGTCCGACAGGGAGTCATAAATCTGAATCGTGCCACTTTTTATTGATTAAGGCTTTCCGATGGGTATTAATTGCAGTTTCACCAATTAAACATGTTTATTGAATAGTCTACAGGTGTCAATTACGAACAGCAAATAAAACAAGTTTTATAACAGTTATTAAATAATAACTACTCATAAGCGCAACTTTTTTTCTCACAAGGAGTTGTTTTATGTTGTCACTTTATAACAAACAAATAAATACATATTATGTACCTAGGGATTAACATTATACACTGTAATTATCGCCCCTGTAAATATCTGTTGGTTGTAGCGTGGGCCTTCGATGTTAAAGAGTGGACTGTATAAATTTTGACGTTGTTGAGGTGAGCCGTAACGGTGTCAGAAACGATACACCGATGCGGTGGTGCGGTGTCAGAAACAATACACCGTTTTATTTTTGTAGCGCCGCTGGGTTGAGGAATGCAGTCAGTAGACTAGTTTTCTAATTTTCTTGATTTCTTTTTTCTATTTTCTTCTAGTGGTCTGCTTCGCTCGGAGTCTCGATCGGTTGTGTTGTACGGCGACCCGATCCTATATTTATACTGGGCGGAGGCGTACCTCCGCCCCCGCCTGCATTCCCCCACCCCTCAGCGAATCGTTTATTTATTTCTTAATATTTCTTACAACTAATACATTTTACTTATTCTAACTTATACTACGTTATTAATTTTAATCTATTTTCCATATTTATGTATTAATTATCACCCTAAGGCGGTCGGCCTGTGCGCGAGGGCTCGTAGTCTCTTTTACTCGTATGCGAGGTTATAAATATAACCTGACGTGAGTCCCTCGCTGCCAGTGTTACGCGGCCGCCGCGCTGTTCACACCTCTATGGGGTAATAATTTACACGAAGCTTCAATTTCTTTATTTCTCAATTTTACAGTTATACTTATAACATTTACATATTTTAACATATACTTATATCTAATACAAAAACAAAAACGAAAACACTTATTCCTATCTTAGGTATTTGGTTATACTTTTATATGACTTGCGCTATATTTACTATGTATACATAATTGTTTTTATTACTCTAATTAATTTATTCTGTCGTGCACATTTCTCCCGCCGTCGCCTTGCGATCCCACTGGTAGCACGACGATTTTCTTGGTGGGCCGCCGCAGAATGTGTCCCTTGCTGGTGGTGACGTCCACGACGCGTACCACGCCGTCGCTGCCAGGGTAGGTCTTCGTTACGCGTCCCCGTGGCCACGTGTTGCGAGGTAGGTTGGAGTCGCAGATGATCACGACGTCTCCGACGACTGGACCGACGCCGCTGCTGTGAGGCTCCCGCCGGTTTTGGAGTAGCGGCATGTACTCGCGCACCCAGCGTCGCCAGAAGGTGTCGGCGAGCAGCTGGGCGCGCCTCCAGTGTTGGCGCGCGTTGCCGTCGTGCTCGGTGAAAGTGCCGGGGCCGGGCGTGTGGCAGTCGGGCCCGAGCAGGATCATGTTCGGGGTCAGCGCCGGTGGGTCATCGGGGGTCACCGCAACGTGGGTGAGCGGTCGAGAGTTGACCGTCATCTCTACTTCGGCCAGCAGTGTTTGCAGCGTCTCGTCGCTCGGGTAACGCTCGTGCAGCGTGACTCGTAGGGCTTCCTTCACCGTGCGCACCATGCGCTCCCAGACCCCTGCCATGAATGGAGCGGCAGGGGGCAGGAAGCGCCAGTTGATGCGGCGCGCTGCGGCTTCCTCTTTCACCGCCTCGGTGAGCTCGCGGTCTGCACCTCGGAAGGCTGTGGCGTTGTCGCTCCACAGCTCGGTAGGGCACCCTCGCCTGGCCATGAAGCGGCGGAGGGCGCAGATGGCGGAGCTGGTGCTGAGTGAGGCGGCGACCTCCAGGTGAACCGCCCTCGAAGTCATGCACGTGAAGAGCGCGACGTACCTCTTCTCTCGGTGACGGCCCACTGTTACCTCGAAGGGTCCGAGATAGTCTAGGCCTGCGAAGGTGAAAGGTCGTACATGATGAGCTAATCGTGCGGCCGGCAGATCCCCGGTATAAGGGACCGCAGGCTTTGCTTTCTTCAGACGGCAGACGGCGCAGCGGGCGATGACTCCTTTCACAGCTGGTCTTATTTTCATGATGTACACACGTTGGCGCAGCTCGGTCACGACTATCTCCGATCCTCCGTGGTGTAGCTTTTCATGTACATAGGCTATGTATAACTTGGTGTAGCTATGCTTGCCGTGTAGCACAGCCGGGCGCGCCGTTTCTTGAGGTATGTCGTTGGCCGCTGCTATTCTGCTATTGAGGCGTATTATATTATTCTCGTCGATGTACACACTCAGCGCGGCTAGACGATCATTCTTAGTCGGCGTTTGGTTTTTCTTTATTCTCTCTTTCTCGCCCTTATAGCTATCTTCCTGCGAGGCGCGGATCCATAATCGTTCTGCTGCGACCAAGTACTGCGCGTCCAACGTGAGAAACTTGTTTTTCCCTTCAGGCGCGGAGGCTGGTTTGGCCGGCTTGCGGTTTCGAGGTGCGGGTTCGTTCCATTTTCCGTCTCTTTCTTCGTTTGCTCGGGTTCGTTTTCGCTTCGCCGCCGCAATCAGCTGTCTCGCCGGATCGTTGGCCTTGCTACGGCACAGATCGATGAATTGCAGAACTCGCGCGGTCGCTCGTAGTAGCCTTGTCCATCGGGAGAACCGTTCGATGTCGGGTAAGTGACCGTGTTCTTGTCGCTGTAGTGTGTTGCATTTTTCTTGTCCTTTTTCTTCGCCGGTCGCAGGAATTTCGACTCTGTTCTCTACGGGCCAAGTCGATTCCGATTGATACAGGAATCGCGGCCCGTCGTACCATCTATGTTGCGCGTCGAAATTCGCCGGTGTCGCCCTTGTGGCGTCGTCCGCTACGTTGTCAGCCGACGGCAGCCAACGCCATTCATTCTTCTTGGTGGAGTCTTCAATTTCGGCGAGACGGTGAGCTACGAACGTCTTGTATGTGCGGGGCTCGGCGCGTATCCATGTTAGCGCTGTGCGTGAGTCGCTCCAGTACGTTTTCTGCGCTATCTCGTAATCGTGTTCTTCTGCTACCGCTCTAGCGAGACGAACGCCGAGGACTGCCGCTTGTAGTTCCAGCCTAGGTACTGAGACGAGCTTCGTAGGTGTGACCCGACTCTTGGCTGCTGCAAGCGCGACTTTGATACTGCCGTCCATTCGCGTCACCCGCCAATAGACAGCGGCGGCGTAGGCTTCCTCGCTTGCGTCTACGAAGGTGTGTAGCTCGTAGCGGGCTGCTGGCTCGGAGTCGTAGCACCTAGGTATGCCTAGGTTTCCTAGGTCACGTAGCTGTCGTAGCCAATCACTCCATCTTTTTTGTAGCTCCTCCGGAATTGTGTCGTCCCAGCCTGTCTTGTAGCGCCACGTGTCTTGCATGATGCGCTTCGCTGGCGTGGTAACAGGCGAGATGAGGCCCAGTGGGTCGAAAATCGACATTATAATGCTGAGGGCTTCTCTCTTCGTCGGAGGGCGCAAGTCATCCAGCACCTCGGGCGGAGCTCTGCGTACATTGAGTTTGAAGCGAATGCAGTCTTCTTTCGTGTGCCATAGCAAGCCGAGTGTCTTCTCAATCTCGCTCCCGCCGATGGCGACTGTAGTTCCCTCTCGCTCTACGCAGTCTGCGACGTTACTGACAGCTTCTTTGTTGTTTGTGGACCATCCGCGTAGCTGAAAACCGGCTTGTTTGTGCACGTAGTCGACGTCTCTAGTTATCCGCTTCGCTTCGCCCGTCGTCTGGAAGCTTTGGAGATAGTCGTCCATGTAGTGATTTCTTTCTATCGCTCGCGCGGCTTCTGGGTATTCGGCCGCGTGTTCTTGTGCGTTTCTATTCTTGATGTAGAGTGCCGTGCATGGCGACGACGATGCACCGAATATGACGGAAGTCATACGGTACTCCTCCGGTGCGCCCTCTCGCCGGCCGCCCCTCCACAAGAAGCGGAGCGCGTCTCTGTCTTCTTCTCGGATCTTGATCTGCATAAACATTTCCTTGATGTCGGCCGATACAGCAATGCCATGTTGACGGAACCTCATGATGACGCCTGGTAGTGACTGCAGCAGGTCTGGCCCGGGTAAGAGCATGTCGTTGAGGCTGCGGCCGTGTGATTTAGCCGCAGCATCATGGACCACTCGTATCTTCTGTTTCTCCGGGTTGCAGACTGCGAAGTGTGGCAGGTACCAGGTTCTCTCGTTGGGTGGTGCTGTTGCTTGTTCGGCGTAGTTCGACGACAGCATGTTGGTAATTTGTTCTTCATATTTCTTCTTTAGGTTTTCATCGCGATCAAGTTTCTTCTCGAGTGTGTATAGACGTTTGAGCGCGTCCGGTCGGTTACTAGGTACGTTAGTAACCTGCTCGCGCCACAGTAGTCCTGTCTCGTATCTGCCATCGGGTAGACGCCGGCTTTTTTCTTTCAATATCTTGAGCGCTTGTAGTTCGGGGTCGCTATCCTGTTTCCTTGGTTCGATAGACAGCGACTCTAGAGCGAAGTACCTCTTCATCATCTCTTCTATGGGATCTGCATGCTCGGTTTGTGTGAGGTGCGTGCAGCAGAATGCTACAGGCGCCGCTTGTGAAGTACGGCAGCCGTGTAGCACCCATCCCAGAAGAGTCTTCGAAGCGACGAGTTGATCGCGCCGTCCTTGTCTTATGTCGCGCGATACGATGAGCTCCCAGTTGTCTTGCCCGATCAGCAGCTTGGGCGTGGCGTTGATGTACAATAGTTCGTGCTTGATATCTTCTAGGTGTGAGCAGCCCCTTATTTCTTGCTCGCTCACTGACTGAGTAGTGAAGTCCAGACTTGCGACGGTGTGTGCGTTTCGTATCTGCAGCTCGTTGTCGGTGTGTCTGCCCCTTATGCTGACGTTCACTCTCTTGCTTTTGTCGTGTGCTATCTCTCTCCCGCTCACTCCTTGTACCCACATCGGTTCTGTAGGTCCATCAAGGCCGAGCGTGCTGGCTAGCGAAGAGTCTATTATAGTCACGGTGCTCCCTTCGTCGAGTAGCGCGTAGGTTTGAACTGTAGTTTGCGGGCCGCGCAGCGTAACTGGTGTGATTTTCAAATACGCGCGGCTTGCCTTCGTCTTGTTGCTTGCTACTTGTTCAATCGCCGACGCGACGACTTGTTCGGCTTTGTCTTGTGGCCGTGGCTGAGTCGCTTCGTTTGCTGGTGGTCTCTCGTGGTGTAAGAGGCGATGATGGCGCATAGGGCAGCCGTTGTGGCCGCAGGCTTTGGCGCGGCATACGGAGCGGCGATGCTTGTTGACGAGGCAGCGGAAACATATATGACTCTTCTTCGCGATCTCCCAGCGCTCGTTCGTGTCCGCTTTGAGAAATCGCGGACACGCTGGTAGCCGGTGATGTCCCTGACAGCAGGCACACGAAGTCTTTTCTTCTGTAGGCTCCGCGTTGTTTTCTGTAGTGACGGTGTAAGCACGTTCAACTTTTCTTCTTATGTTTCTGTTCTCGTTGGTCGACTCGGGCGCTGCGTAAGGGGCGCATTTGTCGGCTTCGTTGTTGAGAAATTCTGCTATTTTCTTTAATTCTGGCGTATCTTCGCTCGTAGCTGCGTAGTCGTACCACTTGTTCCGTAGTATAGGCGTCAACTTGTCGACGATGAGTCGCAGTATCTCGGGGTTGTGTAGGTACTGCGGCCGCTTCAGTAATTCAATCGTAGCTACGGTGTTAGCGATGCGGCTTGCGAAGATGCACAGGTCTCGCGGGCTATCCGCGAGTCGAGGGAGAGTCTTCATCTTCTCCATTTCGCACATAAGTAATGTGTCAGGTCTTCCAAATCTTCTCTCCAGCGAGCTTATGATGACTTCGGGGCGGGCTTGACTGATGAGGAGGGCACTGACTGCCTCCAAAGCGGTTCCCCTTAGACTTCTTCTTATTCTGGCGACGTTCTCGCTCGCCGTGAAGCTCGCTGCGGATTCGCTATAACTCGCCTTGAACGGCAGCCATTCTGTAGTTAGGCCGCCGAACTGAGGCAAGTCCGGTATATAATTCCTCTTCGATTTGCTGGTGTGGATGGCTTCTGTTAACGCGGCGGCCAGCGACGTAACGTCCATCGATGAAACTTGACGGGTCTGTGCTTCTTTGTTCTGCTGCTCGCGCATTGTGTATGTGCGTGCAGCCAGGCCTCCTTCAATTTCGTTGACTGGATGTAGCTCTATCGCTGTGTCTCTTTCTGCCGGCGGTGCGTTGTCAGCCTCTTCCACGGGCGGCAGCTGCTTCTTCTGTGTGGGCTGCCTCTCGAACCAATCGGATATCCTTTGCGGCGCTAGGTCATCGCTTGCTTCTGACTCCGATGAAGATTCAGCTTCTAATCTGGCTTGTCTGGCTTGTTCTAAAGCTGCTTCGGCGCGGATCCGCTTCAGCTCTAACTCAGCCAGCCTTTCCTTAGCCTCCAACTCCGCGAGGAGCTTCTTGCGGGAGGCTTCAGATCGGCGTGACCGAGCGGGCCTTAGCGTTTCCGTAGTTGCTGGTGGCGGCATCAATTCTGTTTGCTGACGCTCGATGACTGTGGCGGTGCTGGCGGCGGGTGTTGCCTTGATACCCGACGTGTCTGGTGGCCTTGCCGTGCCGGTGGATGAAGCCGTTGCACCGGTGTTTGTGGTTGTGCCGGTGCCGGCCGTAGCTTCCGTAGTACCCGTGCCTGACGAGGTCGCCGTGGTGCCAGTGCCCGACGTGGTCGCTGTTGCGTCTGTGCCCGACGTAGTCGCTGTTGCGTCTGTTTCAGGTGTCGTTGTAGTGTCGCCGCTGCCTGACGTAGCTGAAGTCTTCTTTCCGTGTTCGCTTCTGGTGACGACCATCTTGTAATTTTCTTTCTTCTAGATCAGTGATCCGGCTTCCAGAAGGACCAAACAATGTTGCGGTTGTAGCGTGGGCCTTCGATGTTAAAGAGTGGACTGTATAAATTTTGACGTTGTTGAGGTGAGCCGTAACGGTGTCAGAAACGATACACCGATGCGGTGGTGCGGTGTCAGAAACAATACACCGTTTTATTTTTGTAGCGCCGCTGGGTTGAGGAATGCAGTCAGTAGACTAGTTTTCTAATTTTCTTGATTTCTTTTTTCTATTTTCTTCTAGTGGTCTGCTTCGCTCGGAGTCTCGATCGGTTGTGTTGTACGGCGACCCGATCCTATATTTATACTGGGCGGAGGCGTACCTCCGCCCCCGCCTGCATTCCCCCACCCCTCAGCGAATCGTTTATTTATTTCTTAATATTTCTTACAACTAATACATTTTACTTATTCTAACTTATACTACGTTATTAATTTTAATCTATTTTCCATATTTATGTATTAATTATCACCCTAAGGCGGTCGGCCTGTGCGCGAGGGCTCGTAGTCTCTTTTACTCGTATGCGAGGTTATAAATATAACCTGACGTGAGTCCCTCGCTGCCAGTGTTACGCGGCCGCCGCGCTGTTCACACCTCTATGGGGTAATAATTTACACGAAGCTTCAATTTCTTTATTTCTCAATTTTACAGTTATACTTATAACATTTACATATTTTAACATATACTTATATCTAATACAAAAACAAAAACGAAAACACTTATTCCTATCTTAGGTATTTGGTTATACTTTTATATGACTTGCGCTATATTTACTATGTATACATAATTGTTTTTATTACTCTAATTAATTTATTCTGTCGTGCACAATATCCCAGCAGTGGGAACGACGATAAACCGATATCTGTAGATAATACCTATAATTAAACTACTCTAAAATTATTTTAATAATTTATGTATTAAATATATATACACACACAGTATACTAAGGTTATTTTGATACAAAAGCCATTATTCACAAAATTCTAATAATAGTAGACAAAAGATAAAATAAAAATGTAACTAGCAAAAAAACTAAATTGCCTGTTACTTACAAGTTACTTATGATAACATATAACAATGAATGACTAATACAATTATTTTAACCATTGTTGTCTGTTTGTATGTTTATACGGGCATCACGCAAAAACTACTTATATAAAAATTTTATAGGTACCGACATGAATAGATGCGGTTTTCACTGTCGTATAGTTGTAGTGTAACCGTAGTACTATTACTTATACTGTGGTGTAACTCAAAATTAATAATAATTGTTTAATATTAATTGATTTAGGTATAGATATAATAAATAATTAACTGCGGAAAACATTTACCATCAGATAGGCTGTACCCTTATTTCCCACATTAGTAATAAAAAAAAAATTACTTAAGTCCACGTAGATGATTGATGACGCAGGCGGCCGCTGGTAAGGTTTATTAATCAGTGATTAATAATCACGCAAGGAGCAAACCCTACTTTTGCGACAAAAGGACGGAGCCTGGCGCGCCCAAGTCGTGCTGTACGAATTAAAAAGCTCTTTATTGCATCGTATCTAGAGTCGCTCTTTATACAATGACCATATTTAAGTAACGCTTCTGTTGTAGTACTATTTCTTATCCTACGTTATTGATGTCCGTCATGGGTCATGGAACATAATGATATGAGTCGAATCACCAGTAGCTTGGGCCTTACATTCGGTTCAGAAACGAGCTTTTAAAATCTTTGGCGGCCCTAGTAATACAGTATCGATCAGAAACTGCACTGAACGCCTCAAAACGCTAGCCCGATGAAGCGCGTGCTCGTCCACACGAATAGTCAAAATACTGTCGCCTACAGTTCAGCCGCGATTTATCGAAACGCTTATATTGTTATAAATAGTTTTTTGGTTTCATACCTAAACTGTTTAGTGGTGATTTTTATGATGATTTGTTCTAAGCCAGGTAAGCACTTCTTGTAACTCCATGCAATTTTTGTTTATATTTAATACAACTTAAGTTGTAATTAACTATTACAAAAATAAATATTCATAATATTAAAAGAAGGTTTTGTTATATTTCCAATCATTTTTAGGTACATAATAAAAACTACTGCGTAGTATGAAAGACTTATCATTAAAATATAACATGATGTGTAGGCGTTAGAGGCATATAAAATATTTTTGGCCAGATTTTAAATCTCAACACCACTCCGTGCATCGCCAGCGAATTCATCCTGTCATATTATACTTGGAATAAAAATAGTCATGAGCTCTCAAGATATACAATGAAATCCCTGCCGTGTTTTTTCTGAGCGTTCGGGGCGTTTTCAAAAGGCGTGAAGTTTTTTCCGGAAACGCGTTGGGGCGCGCATTCTATGCGTCTGCTGTATATTAGACAGGTTCTATGCTTATTTGCGCTATAAGTGATATACCTAAGTGGTCAGTTGAAAAAATACTAACAACTTCTTACATTCAGCTTCATTACAATATATTAATATTTTTTGTTACCTACTACCATTTTTTAAAATGCTCTAATAATAAAAATAAGAAATAATTAATTTGCCATTACCTGGATGACCGAGCTTCGCTCCGCGTTTTTTAAGAAAACGAATTGTGTAAAAACCTAGCTAGATCGATTTCTTGTCCTCGTGCACCTATATTGTAAATATCATTATCTTTAATGTAAATATCATCGAAATTGTTAGACCCGGCTTAAGATGTAGAAATTACACAAAATTGATAAAATTGCCCAAAATAATCTTTGACGACTTTGACTGAAGAGTGGTTGCCAGTAATGATAAAAGAAGAAGTGTCAAGCAGTCAGTGTCAATCAGATATGAATGTCATATCATAAATGTCATTTGTCATGAAAAAAATCAAAATAAATAATATTATAGTGCCACAAACTTATCTGGCCCGGTGGCGGGGGCGGTGCGATCGACTTAAGTGTTGCTATTAAACGAAATGCCGCCCGTTTTAGAGTAAACATAAAAGTCAAAGAAATATATACACTGTTAAAATAATAGCTTTGATATACTTATTAATTGTGCTGTGTGGTGTTTCAATTAAATATCAATTGCCTTCTATTTTTTGTTGATTAGTTTTAAAAATGCACCACGTTAAATCGCGATCATAGCTATTATATAATATTAGAGAGTGATAATATTGCACAGAAACAACTCGTTGACGATTTTTTTATTGTAAGAAATGAAATATGTGTAGAAAAAGATAACATGTATTTAAAAAAATAGACCTCAATGGAATGTGCATATGCGGTAAGTAAATTAATTGTACCTGGCAATACTACATTTCAAGATGGCGGCTTTAGTTCTAAATTTCGCCACCGGGTCAGATAAGTTTGTAGCACTGTAATAGATATGGTTGTCAACGTCAGTGCTGCGAGGTTGGCTGCTTTTTCTTGTTTCAAATAAGAAATATTTTATGTGCGTGACGAAGGCCTAGGAGTAGTGTAAAGTATATGTAATAAGTTGAAATTAGTCCGATAGATTTGTAAGTACATATATATTTTGATTTTGTGTAGACTTCCAGGTAAACATTTTTCATTTATAAGAGAGACGATCGTGTTTTGTTATCATGGCGGAATCATCCGGTGGTGTCGATGAACCACCCTGGAGTCCTTCTCCGGCAATGGAGGTGGTCATAGAGAGTGGTTCCATTGATAGCGATGATGACTCGGTGGATTCGGTTGTGGATTTGAAAGCTGTAGGTTTTTCTCTGGTAGGAGAAAAACAAAAACGAAGAAATAATGACACGGAACCTCCTTGTAAAATAAGGGAGAACAAAAAAACAAAAATTGATTTGAGTATCCCTAAGCTCGATTTATCCAGGGAAAATACAGCTCGTGAAGTTTTAGACACATCCCTTCCCCTAGGCCAAAAGTCACAACAAATTAATGTACCATCAGAAAATAATTCTCAAATCACACACTCTGGTATTTCTCCTTCACCGCCTTCTTCATTTCCACAGACTGCTTATAAAAGTTCGCCATTAGGACGACAATTTTATTCCTCATCTGATAATGGCCCATTTATAATTCATGCTCAGCGGACTGAGGACTCAGCGGCTGCGGGCACCACTTTGAACGCAATTAACTTTGGTCGTCTTTTGAAACGAATGAATATTAAAGGCATAGTTGATGGTACCTTACAAAAAATAGGACGTAATAGAGTATCAATGAACTTCCAGTGTGCTGAAAATGCAAACTTGTTTCTCAAAAATAATTTTTTATCTGAACATAGATACAAATGTTTCATCCCAACATATAATACCACTCGTATGGGCCTTGTACGAGGCATACCAGCCGAGTGGAATGAGGATGAAATTCTGGAAAACGTAAGTCTTCCATCTGGGTGTGGAAATATTATTAAAATCAGACGTATAAATTACAAAGTTGTGGTTGACGGTCTAACTAACTGGAAACCATCTCAGGCATGTGTATTAACTTTTGATGGACAGACTCTACCTCAGAGAATTTTCATCTGTTACAGTTCACTTCCCGTTGAAAAATATTATTTCCCAACTATCCAATGCTTCAATTGTTGCCGGTTTGGTCATACCAAATCCCAGTGCCGCTCTAAGCCCAGGTGCTTTAAGTGTGGTGAGGAGCACCCTGGTGAGAACTGCGTTATTGAAGAAGATCGTGCTTCTTGTCTGTCTTGCTCTGGCATGCACTTTGCTACCAACAAGAAGTGCCCGGAGTATGACAGGCAACGGGCTATTAAAATATCAATGACTGATAAAAACATTTCGTATTTAGAGGCACTAAGATTGCATCCTCCTTCAAGGAAAAGTTACAGTGATACTGTCAAAACGGTATACTCAGTCCCTTCAGGCAAGTCAGACAAAAACTACATCAGTCACAATTCTTATAAAAAATCAATCGTCCTCAAGCCCAAAGGTCCTACAAAACCTTATACTGAGTACAATCGTGCTGCCCATCATGCTATTATTGCTGAACCTGTTCTCCCAAAAGCTGGTCCCGTTTGGGAGAAATCTGTAGAACCATCTATACATGATCTTATTCAGTCCCTTATTAAGTTATTATCCACATTACCGTCCAACGTTGCCCATTCTAATAACACTACTTTTAACACCCGCAATGGCTCAAACTCCAATAGCAATTCAATGGAATTGCAGAGGAATTTCAAAGAAAAGAACTGAAATACTGTATTTTATCAAAAAGTATAATCCTCTTTTGTTTGCTCTTTCTGAAACATGGTTAAAACCATCCTCTACTTTTAAAATTCCTGGTTTTATGTCCTTTCGTGAGGACAGATCTGACGGGTATGGGGGTGCTTGCATGCTCGTCAGTTCCTTAACTTCTGCACAAAGAGTCAGTGTTCCTTTCACTTTCACAGATTTTTCTATGTTATGTCTTAAAGTAAAAGGTGTCTTTTTTATATCATTATATATACCATATCCCTCCTTAAATATTTTAAAAAAATTATTCGAATATGTTTCCTCGTTGGCTAGTCCAGCAGTCATAATGGGTGATTTCAACTTACACCATTCCTCTTGGGGTTGTGGAAAAGATGATGATCTAGCTAATAACTTTCTAGATTTGCTGGATCATTCGGGATTATGTTTGCTGAACTCTGGTTCTCCAACCCGTAGGACTAAACCTAATGAATTTCGAAGTGCTATTGACTTAACTTTGGTTTCCCCATGTCTTGTACCATCTATGTCCTGGTCTGTACTCCCATCAAGTCATGGTAGTGATCATTTTCCTATATTACTACATCTCCCGTTTCCTAACTTCTGTAAAAAGAAGTCTTTCCCATTACTGAAATTTAGTATTAACTCTAATTCTGATTGGTCTAAATTTTCATCCCTTCTTTCGGCATACACATCATCACTTCCGAGTATTACTTATCCAAATTTAAGTTCTTGTACTCATAAACTCATAGAGCTGATGAATTGGGCTGCTGAGCAGTCTTTTCATTTAAGATCTTCTTTATGTACAAATCCAACCCTTCCTCCATGGTGGGATGAACATTGCTCGATCCTAGTCAAAGAAAGAAAAGAAGCAGAGAGAATTTATCAATCTAACATGTCTAACGAAAATTTTGAGCATGTCATATCGATAATTTCTGAAGTTCGCACTGCTCTACATGACAAGAAATCTAAGGGATGGTTGAAATTCTGTGAAACTATTAGCCCTAGTCATTCTGCCACTTTTATCTGGAAACAAATTAAAAAATTTAGAGGTTCATTTAAAGAACAAAATTTTCCATATCCATCCGACCCTGATTGGTGTGAACAATTTATGGATAAAATTGCTCCACCTACTGTCCCTAAGATGGAAGACTTGCCTTGTTCTCCAAGTCACCCAGGAAAGGTTGAGTACATAAGTACAACAGCATTCACACTGCAGGAACTTAAATGGGTTCTATCATCTTGTAGGGATTCCTCTCCGGGCATAGATGGTATACCATATTCTTTCTTCAAAAACTCTGGTCCAGAATTTTTGGAATATTTACTCTCCTTAATTAACGCCATAATAGACACTGGAGATATCCCTATGGAAATGAAAACCCAAATTATTGTACCTGTTTTAAAGTCGCAGAGGGATCCGGGAGTACCGGATAATTACAGACCAATCGCAATGTCGACGGTTATTACTAAATTGATCGAGCACCTCATTAAAAACAGATTGGAGTTAATTTGTGAAAGCAGGGGTCTGCTGTCACAAAATCAATTTGGGTTTCGAAAAGGCAGATGTACTATGGATAATCTGTCGCTCCTAATCACTGATATACATACATCATTTGCTAAGAAAGAGTCTACAATGGCGGCTTTCCTAGATGTAGATTCAGCGTATGACAGTGTATGTCTCTCCTTTCTAAGACATAAGTTAATTGCAATGGGAATTCCGGAAAAGTATATAACGTATATTTTTAACAGTTTTTCTGGTCGAATAGTATCGTTGCGTCTTGATGGTATATTAATGCATTCCAGAACCCTATATAAAGGACTGCCTCAAGGCTCTGTTCTCAGTCCTTTACTATTTAACTTGTATACTTCAGACCTAGATAAATCTATTCCACCATCTTGCCAAATTAGACAGTATGCGGATGACATTATCTTATATGCATCCCATAGAAACCCTATGTCTTGTGCCAGTCAAATTTCTACCGCCCTTGGTTTTCTCTCGGTTTGGTTAACTAATAATGATCTTCAGCTATCTCCACATAAAAGCTCCATTGTTCTATTTACAAAAAAGAGACTTATCCCCCGAATTGATGTATTGTATAATAATGTTAGAATTCCAGTAAAAAGCAATATTAAATTTCTAGGCTTACTTTTAGACTCTAAATTGACTGGTATTCCACATGTTGATTATGTTGTGGCAAAATGTGAAAAAAATCTCAACATATTAAAGTGTTTGGCTGGGGTATGGTGGGGTGCACACCCTTATTGTCTTAAATTAGTTTATAATGCCATTATACGGAGTATTTTAGATTATGGGTCCTTTTTATTAGAACCAGCTCATTATGGCGTCCTAAAAAAGCTTGACATAATTCAGCATAAGGCATTAAGAATTATAACAGGGGCTATGAAATCCACCCCGATCAATGCATTACAGGTTGAAAGCCTGGATCCTCCCTTATGTCTCAGAAGACAGTTTCTATCAGATAGGTTTTTATTGTATCGTTGGCAATTTTCATACCATGATCTATTTCCAAAACTTGACTATCTATCTAAAATGTATTCATTCGCGTCATGGTTAGATTATGATATACCATGTCTCATCAAAAGTTACCGCAAAATTAAACAATTAAAGTACCCCACCTTTCATTCAGAGAATTTACCCCTATTTATGTATGACCTTGCAGTGGTATTATATGTTCCAAGACTAATCCGTAATTTTGGAATCGAGAGAGGTGATCAGTATGCCTCTGCTCAATTTAATCATATTTTTGGACAGAGTTGGACTGGTTGGCACTCTATTTATGTTGATGCATCCAAAATGGATAGATTAGGCTCTACTGGTGTAGGTGTTTATCATCTAAATTATAATATAGTCCAAAAAATTAAATGCCCTCCAGAAACAACTGTATACACTGGGGAATGTAGAGGTATCCTTGAAGCTATTAAGTACGTAATATTGTGCAAATTAAAGAAAACCATAATATTTACGGATTCCCTTAGTGCTCTGTATTCAATTGAATCTAATCCCTTCAGGTTAAAAGATTCTAATTTAATATTTGAGATAAAGAAATTTTCGCTTATTTGCTTACAACGACATTTAGAAGTAGCTATAGCATGGGTCCCCAGCCACTGTGGCATAACAGGAAATGAAAAAGCGGACTCTCTAGCAAAGCAGGCTGTGGTGTGTGGAGACAAACTTCCATTTCAGAATTACTGTTCAGATTTACTTTTACTTCCTAAACAGAACTTACTAAAATCCTGGGCCAATATCTGGAAATCGAGCTCAAGGGTGACGGGGCGGCGTTACTCTACAATTCAACCTTTGATTCCATCTAAACCCTGGTTCCATAAAATTGTCACATCTAGGCGGACTACCACAACAATATGTCGCATTCGTTTTGGTCACTGTTGTATTGCTACACATTTGAGACGTCTAAGAATCCTTGACTCCTCCATCTGTGAGTGTGGACTTGAAGAAGAGAATATCAACCATATCTTCTTTGCTTGTAACAAATATGATCGCCATGCTTTTATAAATTCCCTCATTGAATATAAACATTCATTTCCGACTAGTATTGAATGTATAATATCATCTTTAAATCCATTCTATGTAAATATAATTTCAGAGTTCATTTCTGTAAATAACATTAAAATCTAAAACTAGCAATAGATGATGGTAATATCATAGTATAGAGTATTCTCATCCAAGTAAGTAACAAGTTAAGTTGGTAAGTAGTTTTGTTTTGGTTTCAGGTCTGAAGTTACGCATCTTCCAAATTCTAAAATTCTATATTGGTTACTCTAATTTTCACTTGACGTTGGCAAAGTAACATATTGCCATAAGGGAAAAAAAAAAAAAAAAAAAACAAACATACAGAATAGATGGTGGTTTGGTTTGGTTTGCCCATTGGGTGCGTGCGTGGTCAGAGAAATAAAACATGAATAAATCGATGCGTGTGTAGTGTATTTTCATGTTTTGAAGAGTTTTCTAGCTATTTAGTGAAAAGTTATTAAGTAAATTCCTTGTCACATAGCGCCGCCGTCGCCGGCTATAAGTCGGACGGAACTATCGAAACTAGATCACAATGTCTATCCACAACCTTAGCGATATTTTAGTTGATAAAATCGGACAATATTGTTTGGAATCCTTCAATAAATTATTAAAAACTGGAAAACCTACTGAAAATGAATGGACTGTGCTTTCATGTATTTTTAAATATGACTCTACGAATCAGAGTTTCGAAATGATTTCCTTAGGCACTGGGTCTAAGTGTATTGGCGCTAATAAAATGTCTTCATCGGGAGATATTCTAAACGACAGCCACGCAGAAGTTTTCGCCCGTCGTGGTTTCTTATTGTATTTATATGATAACCTAGATAAAGCAGCTTCAAATAAGGCTTCAATATTTGTCCAAGAAGATCAAAAATTTACATTGAAAGGTAATGTGGAATTCATTTTTTATTCATCACAGTTGCCTTGCGGTGATGCCTCAATTTTACCCAAGAGTGAAGATTATGATTTTGGTGATATTTTACAGTCAAACAAACGACAAGCTACAGATGATATTTGTGAGATAGATATGAAGAAACAAAAGATTGTTAATGATGTACACAGAACAGGGGCAAAATGTCTGCCTCATTGCGAACAGGATCTTAAGGGAACAGGTATGGAGTACCATTTACTTGGTCAAGTCCGTACAAAGCCTGGAAGAGGGGATAGAACACTATCAGTATCATGTAGTGATAAAATAGCTAAATGGATTCATCTAGGTATTCAAGGCAGATTATTGGACTTGTTTCTAGTTAATGAAATACATATAAATCATTTTATATTTGGTAGCGGGGTACCATATTCCGAAGAATCATTAAAAAGAGCTTTCTTGAATAGAGATTGTAATACCCCTATTGTGGAAAAAAATGTGCCAAAATTTTACCAAACATCAGCTGTGTTTTCTCATATTAAAAATGAGAAACATATCAGGCCAGCATCTGCGAGTGTTATTTGGATCGAAGCGGATAATAAGTAAGTTAATATGCTTTATGTTTTATTTTGCTTTATGTTCATAATGTTGATATCCCATTAATATTATAAACACAAAGGGTTGTTATTCTTTCATATGTAAACAGCTGAACAGATTTATATGAAATTTGGCACATTTAAAATATATAAATAAATATTTCTGGACAATTCACACAGCACCATCTAGTCTCAAATTAAGCACTTGTGTTATGGGTACTAGACAACTGATAAATGTAATTAAATACATTTTTTTTTGTAAATACATACTTATTATAATACATAGTGGCAGTGTGGTTTCCGGCAGACTAGAAATCTGTGAATAGAATCACTCCATTTCTAGTGAATAGAATCACTCCATTTCTTCCCATAGATGTTGTACAAGGCGACTAAGGAAATACATTATCAAATATCGATCAGGCCTCTCCAATTCGTTTGGCCAGCGTGGGGAGTGTAGGCCAAATCCTCCTTCCATCTAGGACGGACGAGAGAGGGTCGTGCTCCTGTAGTGGAGACTAAAATGGACCTGATGATGATGATTACAAATACATGGAAAACACCCAGACCAAGACTAACAGACATGTTCATGCACACAAATGTTTGTCTTTTGTGGGAATCAAACCCACAACCTCAGGGTCAAAGTGGCCATTGCTAACTATTCGACCACCCGGCTCGTCATATAAATACATTGATGAATAAGTATGGTTTAATAAAAATTTTTTTTTTAGAATTCATGAAGTTGCAGTACAAGGAAAAAGGCTTGGTGTGACTAAGAAAAAAGCAGCCTCCTTGAGCAGTTCCCTATGCATAAGTAAATACAATATTTACAAAAGATTCCAACAAATATTACATAAGCATGAAAGGCTCAAAGTTATTGTTGGTAATAACGTAGCTGATATTCCATACAATAAAATGAAAGCAAAGGCGACAAAATATGAAGAAAATTGGCAGTTTGTTAAAAATACCTTTTTTAAGACATGGACTGTTAAACCAGATATCTGGAATTTCACTGTTAATGTAACATGAACTTAAATTATGTAAGTGCTGCAATGTAAAAAAATATGAATACATTTTATATTGTGTTATTTACATAAAATGTGAATCAAGTGTTAAAGATATGTTATGTCTTGTTGTATAATACTTTAAGTGATAAAAAAATAATTTTGAATATTATTAGTGTCACTTTAAAACCTTTATGCAATTTTATTGCCCTACTTTACCCTACAAAGTATGCTATTTATAACGAGACTAGCGGCCCGCCCCGGCTTCGCACGGGTATTTAACAAAAATTTCAAAAATTCTCTCTGACTTGCAAGACGATTTTCAGTTTCTGCTGAAGATTCTCCATGATGACTTATTTTTGATGCCCTCACTTGGGAACTATTTCTAGAAAGTTGAGATCTTGATCTTTTGGGCATTTTAAAATGATAAAAAAATATTTGAAAAAAATCTAATTTTTGTTCAAATAAAAAAAAGGAATAAATTCAAATTCAAATTCAAATTCAAATGATTTATTTTGCTAAAAACATAGGTACAAAATATAGTTGTTGGTATGAATAAACGATCCATTATGTTCTGCCTTTTTCAACACTTTAGGCATGCAAAATGTCAAGATTAATAGCAAATTTAATTAAATTAATTATAAATGTCCGGATAGTCAAAGGAAATTTCTTGTTATTTAATGTCAAATTCATATGTAATTTTTATATCAAAGTTGTATTTAGTTGATGTCAAATTGTAGAAATTCATTAAGGGAGTAGAAACATTTGTCAATTAACCAATTATGCAATTTATTTTTGAATTGTGCGACGGGTAGCTCCGTGATATCACTTGGAATCTTGTTATAAATTTGTATCGCCATATGAAAGACATTTTTATTAACTACACTTAATTTCTTTCCGTGTACACACAGCTTATTGCCAATCCTACTTCTTTGTTCCCTTGTACGAACATCTTTATTTTTTGGGAAGACTTCGGGGTTTTGCTTTGCAAATATCGATATTTGTTTTATATACATGCTAGTCAGTGTCAACAGTTTCAGCTTCTTGAATAGTGGCACGCATGAAGTCAGGTAATGTGCACCACACATAGCTCTTATGCATTTTTTTTGAACTCGAAACACTGGTTGTATATTTGTGGAATTTCCCCAGAGTATCAAACCGTATTGCAATGTAGATGCAACATATCCATGGTATGCATTTAACGCTACTTCAATTGAACCAATGTCCTTAAGCCGTCGTAAGACGAAAACAAATTTATTCAACTTATTACATACAGCTTCTGTGTGAGTGATCCAACTACAGTTTCGATCTAGCCATATACCAAGAAATTTCGTGGAACATACTTCGTCAAGTTTTATATTATTATGGGTTATGTTTAATTGTAAAGGCGTAGCTTTAGTCGTATGAAATTGCATAATTTTAGTTTTGTCCATATTAACATTCATATTATTTTGATTTAACCATGTCACTATTTTATTCACGGTAGTATTAATTTCATTTTCGAATGATTTTATGTCAGTTCCTTTAATTATGATAGTTGTGTCATCTGCAAATAATATAGATTCATGTATTGTACTGTCTGGTAAATCATTTATATACAATAGGAATAAAAGTGGTGCTAAAATGCTTCCTTGAGGAACACCATTCTCATTCTTCCTATATGCAGACCTAAACTTAATTTTATTTACGTCATTAATAATATTTATTATTTCTGTACTCTGGTATCTGTTTATTAAATAAGTTTTGAACCATTCATTAACTGTTCCTCTAAAACCATACTTATATAATTTGCTTAAGAGCTTATCGTGATTTACGTAATCAAACGCCTTACTGAGATCTAGGAACAGTACAACTACAGGCGTCTTTGTATCAATACACTCGGTCACAGATTTTATGAGTTTAAAAGTTGCAAGAGTGGTAGAATAATTTTTCCTGAACCCATTTTGTTCTGATCGGATTACAGTAAATTTCTTTAAAAACTCATCAACTCGTATGTACATGGCTCTCTCAACCACTTTTGATAATATTGGTATAAGTGCAATAGGCCTATAGTTACCAATATCCGCTGAATCTCCTTTTTTGAAGAGAGGCTTAACTATAATATATTTTAATTTATCAGGAAATTTACCTTGTGAAAAAGATAAATTGATAATGTGACTCAATACTGCAGAGATAAATTTAGCACTTTTTTTAATGATACTTGTAGTTATGCCGTCGTATCCTGCTGCATGTGAATTCTTGAGATTCATTATAATACGAAATATTTCATCAGGAGTCGTGGGTCTAAGAAAGATACTAGAGGATACGCTATCAAAGTTTATATTTTTAGAGAAATTTCGTAAAGTATCACTTGTACTATCCACAAAATTATCGTTAAAAGTTATAGCAATTTTTTGAGGGTCAGTAATTATCGTTCCCTTATAGGCAATTTTGTTAATACAATTTTGTTGACTTTGTTTGGAATCATATAATTTTATTAAATTCCATGCAGCTTTGGATTTATTCTTTGCTGTTCTTATGTATTTATTATTGCCAATTTTTTGTGACAGTAGAATACTACGTTTTAGTATCTTACAGTAGCTTTGATATTTTCTAGTGTACACATCTCTACCTATAGCTGATCGCTTACTTTGGAAATATAGTCTTCTCTTTACAATACACGATTTCTTAATACCTTTAGTTATCCAACGAGCTTTATTTGATTTTATTGTGATTTTAATGTTTATTATTGGAAAGCATAGATCAAAGAACAATTGCAAAGTTTCATGAAATGCTGTAAAAGCTCTATTTGCATCTGATTCTTCGAATACTTCGGAGAATGACAGTGCTGACAGGCAATTAAAAAATTTCGTAATGTTTTCCTTACTAAAATCTCTTTTTTGCTCAAACCAATAATCTCTAACTTTTTTTATTTTCAAAGACAATTCTAGTATTTGGCCCGTATCGTGATCGCTTAATCCCAAGCTATATATAGATCCCCTGGCTGACGGTATATTACTAGCCATATGATCTATGCAAGATTTTTTCCTAGTTGGTAACGTTATGTGTAATTTCATATTAAAGTTCCAAGGAAAATCCCTAATCTTTTCTAGCAATAAATATAGCCTATGTTACTCAGGGGTCAGGGAGAATGTAGCTTTCCAATAGTGAAAGAATTTTTTAAATCGGCACAGTAGTTTCTGTATTACAAATATATACACAAAAATACAAATCTTTCCTCTTTATAATAGTAGTGAAGATAGTGTAGGTAACCATAGTTCGTTCGTTTCCTAGTCATGGCATCATGCCTTGTGTCTTTCTACTATGCTTGGCCATATCAAGCCCAACTGGAGGAATACGTCAACGCCACACAAGACTGCAGGCAAATAGCAAAGTCAAAAAGTCAAAATTCTTTATTCTGTTATCTACCAGCATTTCGGAATGACCATTGACGAGTAATACCCTTAAGCGCACTCTGCGGATTGTTGTAAGTGTTCCTGTCAGTGGTAGTGAGTGATCAGTGAGATTGAGGCAGCAGACGCGTGAAAATGCTACATTAGTAACGGGAGTGCCACCCCTTGGCGTCAATGGTAATAACTGGTATAAGGAAGCAAATTGTAAAATGTTTGTGATGTGTTCCACGTACTGAATTAACTCAGGGACGAAATTGTGGATGTCCATTAATTATTCAGTGGTTAGTGACGCGCTCGGCTACACCACCCAGCAAGTACCTTCGTTGTATTGATGTAACTGCTGTGTTTTGTATTCCATTGCTGATGAAATCTAGGATTTAACCCACTTAGGTTAACTGCGGTTTACTTACGTAGATGATGAAAATAAAAATAACTATTTGCCACTAGTCCTTTATGGGTATAGACATGTCTTGTACCTTTTTGTAAATCACTAGCTTCTACCGCGGCTTCGCCTGCCCACCTTTTATAGATACGGGTTACTTTGCCCACACTTCCGGCAAAGTAACCCGTATCTATAAAAGGTATCCGTTACTTACTGTCTCATCTATCAACACACAGCTCAGACTACTCGAGGGATCCAGTTGATATTTAGCATAAGGGTTATGTTGTAGGCAATTAGGCTCCGCTAAGAAAACATTTCCAGGATACGCGTGTGTAAAATCGCGAGCGCAGGCTAGTGATAGTATAACTAGGGTCCGGCGGCGTAGTTTGTGACCATTCTGTGTGCCAAATTTTATCCAAATCCATTTAGATAAGACGTACGAGTATTAGTATAGTTGAGGTAAGGACTTGCTGCGTTGGTAGCATGGGTGGCGCCCTGACGATAGATAAATTTGTTCAAAAATATTACCACGACGATATCGCAATTGGCTCTCACGATTTCGATGAAATTTACAATAAGTATATACAATGGAAAATGGATTTAGCTAGGTCTTAATTCTGGGAAAATTCGATATCCCATAAAACTCCGCTCAGCCATTTTTTAGAATTCTTAGTAAATCTAATTGTAAAGACTTTAAGAAAGATGTTATTTCTAATAAAACGCATTTACCAAAACTAACAACTTACCTGGAACACTGCACACTTGCTGTTCTATAATGAACAAACACATTTTTTCTTCAGCCGCGATGTTATAATCTAACGTAGAGGGTCCAACTAAATCGATACCCCGGAAAGGACCACCAGTAAACAATGATCCGACGTAAGAGGATGCATTCTGAGGATAAGAGCATTGAGGGTTAAGTAAAACAAATGGGTGCACGTCAAATGACGCCCACCAGTCATCTTGGGAAAAGATTATTAGTAATTGATTACGGATTTATACCTAACTGTTGGAGACCCTATGACGTTCGTAGTTGGTTGTATGGTTTAAGTGGATGTTAACAAATAGTTTTTTTTGTATTCTTATTTATATTCTTGAACAAATTACTCACTGCCATCTAGTCCTAAACTAAGTCAAGATTGTACTATGGGTATGTATGTACTACCAGTACACCCGATACTTAATTTTTTTTTTCTAATATGTATATACATATAATGGCCGTGTGAGTTCCGGCAGACTAGAATAGAATCACTCCGTCTCTTCCCGTGGATGTCGTACTGACTCGTACTAGGCGACTAAGGGAAATACATTATCAAATATCGATCAGGCCTCCCCAACCCGTCTGGCCAGCGTGGGGAGTGTAGGCCAAATCCTCCTTCCGTCTAGGATGGACGAGAGAGGGTCGTGCTCCTGTAGTGGAGACTAAAATGGGCCTGATGATGATGATATACATATAATACGTAGAAAACACCCAGGCCAAGATAAATAGGCATGTTCGTGCATACTAATGTTTGATTTGCGCGGGGATCCAACCTGCAACCTCGGAGTCGAAAGTGGCCATTGTTATTTGTTAGCCAATTGACCATCGAGCTCGCATAGGTAGATAGTTTACCTAGGTACGCCTAAACGATAAGTTTTTCTTGCTCATTAATTCCAATAAAAGTTAATTGTAAGTATCTGTGCCGCATTTTTAGCAAATTTAACTTGACCTAACTAAGGTTGCAAACTTTTTCTAATTCGATTTATTATTATACTAGCGACCCGCCCCGGCTTCGCACGGGTGCAATGCTGATACTAAATGTACTACAGAAGGTCTTTGCGCTTTGTCCTATCCAGTCCTTCCCCAGTTATAGGCACACGCCGCCGGCTCCGCGGCCGGTACCGCCACAGCCGTTATGTCCCTGCATTTTAAATTTTCTTCGATAATTGGAATTAGACTAGGTATACCCATCAAATTCCAAAGCTTACTAATTTCTCCTACATTTTTAAACTTTCGCGTTGCCTGATTGAAATTATAATAAGATATACCTAATAATATATAAGATTGAAAATATAATTATAATAAGTTATTATAATTTCTCCTACATTTGTACGTTGTGATTTACTCTATATATATATATATCTATTGCCTTTTTGGCGGTCGCTGCTGTAAAATCTGGCTACACAGGAGACAAAATGTTGGGAATGTGTAGTGGGTTTATATATAGGAAATACACTAGTGGAATAGACAGGTGCATGAAAAGATCAAATGTAGGTTTTTGTCTACCATAGAAATAATTACATATTTTCGCCCGGGCAAATTTGGTGTTTTGAACATAACAGTGAGCATAAAGCGTGTCTGAAAATGTAACTCGTCTTTTTTCTTTCTAGTTGTGTTATCCCAACATTACCTACATTACATACATAGTGGTATACCTTACATTACATAGTGGTATGCCATGAACGAGAGATTGTGGACATCATGCTTGTTGCAGGTCGTCTTGTTGTTGATTTTTTTTATATTAGCTCAGTATAGTGGCTCCGCTTCGCCATAAGGTAATAATAAATTTGGCCTACCACACATTCCCACCACTGTGTCTCCTGTGTAGCCAGGATTAACAGTGGCGACCACCAAAAAAGAGCAATGAACAATGAAGTCCATTGCAGTTCCGGAGATAAGACTACGGCTTCTTTGGAACTCACAACGAATTTTATCTTTAAGCTTTTGGAATTTGACTTCCCCTCAGCAATGCGAGAGGCAATATGTCAAATAAGGATGCCTTACGGTAAGCGTAAAGAGGAGCTCAAATTGCAACGGCCACTGACTAAAGACTAGACAATATTGTTTTGTCAGTTGACACTGCCATGCTGGCCCGCGAGGTGCTTCTTCATGCTTCGCTTATTTGTAGGAAGGAGCAAACACTTGTGCCTGCAAGGCGTTTTTATGGTTAGGTAAGTATGTGTTATTAAGTAAAACTTAACTCTTTTAGGCTTTGCTACATTTGGATTAAAAACTAAACTTTTTTATTATAGGCTTCGATCCATTGGGTATAAAGTAGTTGATTGTTGTTCCGACAGTAACGTATTATTTTATGAAGTATTAAAAAAAATGGAAGTCATTATTGAAAAACGGTGTGATGCTGTCAGACTCATATCAGTGTATAACTTCGACAGCCACCATCGTCACTTTGTCATTATTTCGACAAGAATCGGACCGATTCGGCCGGCCCGTTCCGTGTTAAGTTCACCCACTTTCTACCGGAAGGCAATTAAAAATAATATGCATTTCTCCTTGTGTCAATTTTGGTCGCATGTGATAAAATGGGAACTTGCTAAGAGTATTAACCAAAGGGGTATATAATATTAAAAAAAAATCTTCAAGGAAACTCGACAAGGAATTAATGCCAAACCTGGAGAGAGTAGAACACCCCTCTGGGATCGCTCAGTACGTGACCATTCTAGGTATAGACCTAGAATTTATATATATAGTTATGGACCTACATAGAAACCAATAGTGGTGTGAAGATGAATTCCTTGTTTAGACAAGGCGAGATTTGCGACAGAAACAGTAATTTCTTTTTTATATTATTTGGAAAACATTACAGTTGAAAAACTATATAAATAACACAATTAACATGTTTTTGCATACGGATTAACATGTTTTCGGATACGTATCAATGTCACTACTCCTCGTCTGAACACATAGTATAATCTGAAATTAATACTTTTTGTTTTTCTTTAGACTTATGACTCAATACCAACGGTAAGGTGGTCACTGATCGTTGCTGAAAAGTGTCACAATGTGCAAGGTGATGGGTGCTCCGGCCTAGAGATGACAACAGTACTCTATGTGAGTAATCGTATAAGTACCTATTTCATGACAACGTTTAGCTGTGACACTCATAGAAATTGAAGTGATTTATATTGATAACAAACAAGCTTTCAGATTTATTAAACTACTAGCGGCCGCCCGCGGGGTGAACTTCAGAATATAAACAATTATTGGTAATAACTCCTGTTCTATTTGTTGTATCAAACTAATAGATATGTCACCACCCGAAATCTATGTCGCTCCTAGGTTTGACTAGTTAAACATAAGGTACCTACTTAAGGTATAAGGTGAGGTCACCTTCCTCTCCAAAAGCAAGTCGCCGGCCGTTAAGTTAGGTTAAACTTGTAATCAATAAAAGCCGAGTGAGCGAGGCTCGACTTGCTTTTGAAAATTTAAAAATATTTGTTTTGGCGTCTATTGTTCCTAAAGACCCCTGAAATAATTTGTTCTTTAATATCTCTTAAATCGGCCAGTTAGAATTTTAATAAGTACCTATACTTATGTAAAGATTATATCTTTAAGTTTACTCAACTAAAAGGTATCTGACTTTTCTAACAATTACTTAACTGGAAGATGCAGGTAATCCCGTTGCTTGGTTGTGTTACTAGAATCTCGGTAATGATTTGTTTATCTTAAATACAAGACATTTGAGTTGGAACCTAGTTCATAAGTCTGCGCGGGCCGGTACCTATGACAGCACAATGGCAATTCGGACGCATAAATCATAGCAGATCGTCCGCAGGCCTTGCAGGTGCTTGATTTTACTTGGGAGCTTAGACTAACATGCTTATATTTTATACTAAGCCCCTCTTTTCGAGGAAAACTCTGCCTTTTGTGACTATATTTATGTACGTAATATATTCTAAGCTTTTGTTCCGCTATGCAATATGAATAATATTGTTGTATAAACATAACAGTTAGGTCGTAAATTGGATGCTCTTCGGATCCCGCTATCAGAGGCGGGGGGTGGGTTGGCTCACGACTCATTGTTTATCCACAACAAATTGCTACGGTCAAATCCTGAAGAAAGCTGACACGAAAAAGCACCTAATAAAATCTGTTGTACAACTACACTTGCAGCTTAGCGTCGAAATAGATATAGGCTTAATTCCACTTTCTACTTGCAAATGAAAGTATATTTAACAGCCGTAAAAATAACACGGAAACTAATACTACGTAGTACTATTATTACTTATTCTGTGCTTGTACCTTTAATCGACTAGCTCATGTGATATTTTCAGTTAGGTTTGTAGTCCATATGTATCAGCTTGCTTTTCATTGTTTTATGGTAATAGGCTGTTAGTTATATCTAATTCTGTCTGTTCCTTTTCAAAATCTACACAACTAGGTATTGCCAGTTGTGGACAGACGGTTAGGAAACGCGTAGAGAATTGTCTTTGTAAATTGTTTATAAAAAATCTTTGAGTGCTGTTTGCTACTTTACTAACAAACAATAGGTATTTACAGAAAAATATCGACTGAATAATTATCAATGCAACTTACAGATACAGTCAAGTCGCTGTGAGGTCCACTAGGAGTCTAGAGCATTTCAACGGATCATTTACCAGTAAAATTGGTCGCTACAGTGAGCGAACATTATCTCCGTGTCTGTTTTGCAGGACCGTTTCGTGCTCGCTTTGACGGTTTTGGGTCAAAAGTATTTATTTAGCTAACAGATACAATGAGATAGTGTATTTTTCGCAATACATTGCCACCCGCAAATAAAATAAGTCGGTGTCAGCGCGGCCGCCTGTTTCATTACATCTGTTAGTCGCTTGAGGACCGCTGGATTTATTAAGCTGTAAATAAAATCTTATGGAAAACACTTCAATTCTTCACAAAAGGTGTTACGTTAACAGTTAATCGCGTTTCAATACGTTATCGTTATGAATTGCCGTCAGCTGCGATGTGGAGAAAACTCGTACGTACTGAAGTGCGTTCGCGCTCTCGGTTTATTTTATTATTGCTGTTTCAAAAATGATGACGCCATTTTTTTGAATTATTGACATTATTGTATTAAGTTTCTTGGGTTTGGCACTTACTTGAGAAATTATTACGCCATAACAACGGCTCATTCGATTAACTACGTCTTTGTTAAAATACTGTGGTAAAATTAAGTTTACTGTAAATACTTGTCTGGAATATATTCTGAAGACATTTCGTTAATTTGCTCAATATTGAAGTGACCTAATTTATGCATGGTTTAATATTGAGTGGCACTTGAATGGATAATGGATAAATTCGTCGTCAGTTGACGTTGATTGTGTTGGCGCCGGCTGTATGTGATATCAGTAAGTTTTTGGTCAAAGATGTCATCTTAATTATACTTAGGTCTTCGATTTGAAAAAGAAATCAATGTTGTTAGGTTCATTTTCTTCGTACATGCATGTACTCAAACAATGTTAAATATTTTGCTAAACATATCTATATCGGTCGCCAACCCTTATTCATCCTACTGCTGGGATACGGGTGCAATCCCCCTCAATAAGAGGGGCTTAGAACATACTCCACCACGCTGCTCAACTGCGGGTTTTCAAGCCGCCTAAAGGCCACTGACTAGGCATAACGAATGTTATCTAATGACAATAGCCGGGACCGACGGCGCAACGTGCCCTCCGAAGCACGGAGCAGCTCGACACAAATAAACTGGTCCATGGACAGGCTGCGGTCGACGTTGCTTAACTTGCGTGTTCGATTAGACTGACACGCGCAACGACGCCATCGAGCTCATCATCAACATATCTATATATTAATGCCTTTCACACGTAACTCCGTACAGATCTATCTAATATAATTTGGATCACACAGATCCTATGCGTGATCCTAATTATGTACCTACCTACGTGACAATTTAATTTTAGATACTAACTCTGCTCTTGATTTTTTGACTTCTCAGCCTCGAATTTATAATTCCAGGGCAAGAAAGTTTGACACCTGCCCATACATATATCATCATACATATCTCATACTAATGAATAAGCGACTCTATTTCAAATTGAATAGAGTCGCTTATTCATTGGTATGAATAAGCATTCTATTCAGTTATTGAATCGCAATAAGAGTTGGTGGTAAGGGGGCTGCATGCAATCCTAGACCTAATAAGGTCCAAGGGTGCATTTTTGAAATCTCTAGACCCAGCGGATTGGGCTATATATAATATTGATATATATATATATCAGTCAGTCAGTTTTTTATTTTATGTAAATTAGAAAATATGCCTGGACATATCGCCATCTAGTCTCAAACTAAGCAAAGCTTGTACTATGGGTACTAGATAATTTATTTTAAAACTATACTATATAACTAGGTACTATAACTATATTTTACTAGAAAACTAGGTACCAGATCACTGATATTATATTAAAATACATTTTTTGTAAATCATACATATAATAGGTACATAGAAAATACCCAGACCAAGACACATATACATGTTTATGCCCAGAAATATTTGTCTTGTGCGGGGATCGAACTTGCAACCCCGGAGTCAAAGTGAACATTACTAGCCGTTTAACCACCGGGGTCGTCATATCCATACGAGTAGATTTGGCGCCTTCTAAAGTTGCTTCTCGAAACAAGCATTCATTCTGTTCTCATAAATCAATGAAATATGTCAATTTCTCTATTTGCATATTGTAAAAACCATTAGATTTAGGTTTATAAACTTTGTAAATTCTAAGAAAATTTAATAAACCGGCTTATGTCTATCAGGATCAGAATTGACCAATCAATTAATCGTATTAAATATGTCTTGAGCAAATTATTTGTAATAGTCGTATAAGCTTAGATTATATGCTGTAATCATCTTGATGATAGACGTCCGCGAGCGTTCAGTTTTTATGGTAAACCTGATAAGTTTGATCGTTATCTGCTCTTGCCTATAATCTTTGCTAGGTTGCATCCCATTTAATATGTCCGAGTTGATTAGTTTACAAATTGAATGTGCAAATGAATTCCTTACGTAACTAATAGGTTCTTAAATACTATATAGATATACTCGTATAAAGTTCTTCGTTCTGTAATAAATATCTTCCTTAATCCTAGATGTAGGTAGATATCGCGTGTGGTGGTATAGAGTAGCACGCGTTTATAGGCTCCGGTAACTGCTTTCCATCAGGCGGGCCGTACGTTTGTTTATCACCTTAGTAGGTAGGTATAAAAAAAGATAGAGCAGAATATATTCCAGATAAATAAAGAATATAGAGATTCATTTATTTGGTAAGAATAAATGAAGGTGCAAGGCCACTGACTTGGCTTAATGACTATCGTCTAATAATACCAACCGGGACAGTCGGCTTAACGTGCCCTCCGAAGCACGGAGGAACTCGAAATAAATAAACCCAGTTAATCAAATCGATCATAGCCTGTATATAGACATATACAGGCTATGGTCGATTTGCTTAACTTGCGTGATCGATTATTAGACTGACACGCGCAACGACGTCATTAGCTCCTCATTGTATTGTATAACATCGTGCAAATATACTTATATCAATTTTTTTCCGGTAGCGTGTTCACGTGGCCGAAGTAGAGTGCAGAAGCTAGTCAAGAATAAATAAGTTAAACTGAGAAAGTATCACATTTTACCACACCTATAAACACAATAAGAATTGCAGTCAAGCTGTTTTAAACAACAATCCAGAAATAAAGACACACTAATTGCTAGTTGGATTCTGTTATGCAGAATAGATCAAACCGACATTTTGTTACTTTTAAGTTAAAGCTATTGAAAGTTCAATAGGAACAAAAATATCACGCAGTATAAGTTTTGTGAAGCATGTGTCATTAAACTGCTAGAATCTGTTGCGGATAATAAAACTCGATTTGAAGTTTCTTCGCTATGTATACCTCTCAATTTGGCATAGCTTACCGATTGGATCTATTCTGCATAGCAGTTCAGTTTAAAAAATAGTAGTTGTTACCCGCGGCTTCGCCCGCGTGGTCCAGGGGAGCTGCCATTGATTAGTGTATATTTTTTTCTTCCTTGCTGCTGTAGTCGGCGAGGTGGAGGTACTTTCCCAGTCGGCCAGTTTACAAATACGGTATACCCTACCACTCATTCTCCTATTTCGCTACACGGCAGGGTGCACCATGTGCAAAAAGTAACTTATGTGTAAAAAGTAGCGTCACTCTCTAGACCGTAAACTTTCCCCGTTAAAAAAATGATGTCGGTACATAGGTCCCTTTAGACGTATTTTTTTTTTATATATGAGAGGGGGCAAGTAAAAGAAGGACAAATGATTATAAACTTATTTTTTCCCTGTGAGAATAAGATTTTTTTCCGGGATAAAGAGTAGTCTATGTCACACTTCAGGCCTTAAACAATCTCCAAAAAAAAAAATCATGTCAATCTGTTTGTTACTTTCGACGGGAAAGATGGACAAACAAACAAACAATAATACAAACAAACAAACACACTTTCACATATATAATATTAGTATGGATATGGATGTTTCACTCCGCAACAATGTTTAGTGAGTTCTTTGTCTGTTGGTGCCCTGTATTTATTTAGATCAGCTCTATAATGCCTCCATTTATTAGCAGCATCATGCTTTCTCTGTTGTCCAGACATCATAGCTTCGCAAGGGATGTACTCGGGCGTACGAAAGTAGGCGATCACTATAATAACGGATACTATTATTTCGAATCGGTGTTCGGAGGAATGATAGGTAATTTCCCAGAGAAAGTAATTGATAACATGATATTTGTTAAATGAAAACTTAAACGCCTTTAAAATATTGGCTAAAAGCTAATATTATACTTAAAATAGTTTACGTTTTTATGTTACAGTCAAAACTCGTAATAAGTCAAAACCATTTTCGACTACAACAATTTAGGTGTAAGTAAGTATAAGTTTGATTGATGTTTTGACCGACGACATTAGTTAAAAGTCTAAATTATATTAGTTAAAGATCTTAATTGGTTTATTTTATAAATATTTTTAGGTTCATAGTAGGCTAGGGCTGTATTTCTGTCGAATTAGCGTTGTCTTATGATTAGTTGTAAATGTACCTACCGTATAATTCCGAGTTGCTATGTATTATACCGGTATGTATACAATAAAATTCTATATAAATATTTGCATTTTATTTTTTGAATTAATGTTTTATTTTGCCCGAAATTCCTTACAATTCGGCTTTAATCACTATGGACATTACCTATACGCGTACCTATCAAAAGTTCAAAGAAAATATCATCATTTACCTACTATGTTATTTTCTAATGGTTATTTTCTAATGCAGGGTAGGCAGCAATATATTTACAATTTGGTGGACAGGCAGTGATTCCATAAAGATATCGAAACCGGCATCTTAAAAATCCATGATAATTACAACAAATAATGAAAAAACCCAACAATTGATTGGGAAAAATTGTGTTTTTCCCACCGCCCATCTCTACTCGCATGACTTGTCTTTGCATTTGCAAGTCAAAAAAAAAGTAAATTTACACTCAAATTATTGTACGTGAGTACTATCTTTAATATTATTTTGTGTTTTGAACGTGTTCCCAAGCTACAAATTAATGATTTGGAAAAAATATACCAGATTATAGAAAAATCAAGATCCAAAATCCGGTTTGAAATACTAACTTACGTGCACTATGTTTTATACATATCAAACGGCCGATGTTGGTATATTACGGTATTATACAATTCATACCATAATCACAGTCCATAATACTCACTGCATTATACACTCTTTACATTTCTACTGTGATCCGCCACTAGAAATAGGAGCTCCACCAAAAAGGGCTCCGCCTACTCATTGTTTTGCAGCTAGTCAAAATTGGTTTAGACTGGTTATGTGTTTTAATTGCAACATATATAATTATATAGCGAAATTAATGCGTATTACAGATTAAAAGAAAGACAAAAAACGCTGTAAATTAATTTTATTATTAAAATCACTTGCACCACTTAATAAAATTTATTTTTATCGATCAGTTCCGCCCTTACGGCATTTTTAATTTTGGTATATCTATGAACGATAGTACTTTGTAAAAAAATATTTTTTCAATTACAATAATTTTTTAATTGAAAAAAAGTTTAAAAGAATGATACAATTAATAAACATTTAATTACAGAAAAGTATAAAAGAATGGCGGTGTGGTTTCTGGCAGTCTAGAATAGAATCACTCCGTTTCTTCCCGTGGATGTCGTACAAGGCGACTAAGAGAAATACATTATCAAATATCGAACAACCCGTTTGGCCAGCGTGGGGAGTGAAATATTTTACACAAAGCTTTCATTAAATTTTTTTATTTTTTTATTTAAACTTTATTTACCACAATTTAAGGGTACAAAGGCGGTCTTAATGCTAAAAGCATTCTCTACCAGACAACCTTGGGGAAGTGCAGATATACACGAATGCGGCATACAAAATAAATTAATAACAATATACATACATACACATTACATAAATACAAAATATATGATACATATAAAATAATATAAACTTACATATACTTAATCAATAGGAGGATGATTCATAGTTTTGGCAATTTGTCCAAGAGGTGAGCATGAACTTTATTTTTGAAGTTAAATTTATTCTCGATTCTTCTGATGCTATCGGGTAGCGCATTCCAGATTCGTGAAGATTGTAGAGTGAAAGAGTTTGACATAAAGCCAGTACGAAAGAGCGGGGTAGAAAGCGCAAGGGAGTTGCCAGATCGAAGCTGTCTTTCATGAGAGTCACAAAGATATTGAAACTTACATTTTAAATATTCAGGGGAGAGAGGGTTATTCAGAATAGAGTGAAGTGAACAGAGCAACCTCTTTTGCCTGCGCTGACGAATAGGAAGCCATTTGAGCTGTGACCGGTAGGAAGAGACATGATCAAATTTACGAAGACAGAAGATGAAACGAATAGCATTGTTGATAAGCCGGTCCAGCTTATTAAGAAGATCTTCATTTAGATCAGGGTAGCAGACATCAGCATAATCAATGATAGGGAATATGAGAGATGTGACAAGAGTGACCTTAATATTGATGGGGAGAAAATTTCGAAACCGATTGAGATATCGTAAAGAAGATATGACCGCGCGACTCACCTCTGCGATTTGTGTAGTCCAACTCAATGTGGAATCAATGTGTAGCCCAAGGTTCTTCACACTATGACTAAAAGGAATTACACATTTTTCAAACATGACAGGTAAGACAGAGCTGGAATCCACTTTTGCGACTTGCTTAGAACTGCCCACAACAATGGCTTGACATTTGGCAGGATTCACAGAAATTCCAAAGTCTTTAGACCAGTTACTAATGCTGCATAAATCACAATTTAGCCGAGCAATTGCTAAGTTTACATCATCTGCAGTAGTTTGAACATAAATCTGGAGGTCATCCGCGTAGAAATGGTAAGAACAGCACAACGACAAGGAAAGGAAATTAATAAACAAAGAGAACATTAAAGGCGATAGGATCCCACCCTGCGGCACGCCAGAAGACAGATCTTTCCAATCAGATAACTCTCGACCCAGACGCACTGCTTGCTGGCGACCACATAGGTATGAGGAAAACCAATCCAACGTGATTGATGAGAGGTTCAGGTTTTTCAGGATGGCAAGTAGAATGTCATGGTCAACCATATTAAATGCGTTAGAAAAATCAATAAGAACGACTATGGTGACCATTTTATCCTCCATACCCAACCTAATATCTTCTGTAACTTTGAGAAGAGCAGTAGTAGTGCTGTGCCCTGAGCGAAAGCCAGACTGATGAGGGGAGAGCAGAGAGTTAGAGTAGACAAAGGAAGATACTTGTTTGTGAGCAGCGGCTTCTAAGATTTTCGAAAGGAAGGGCAAAATTGAGATAGGTCTGTAATTTTTCAGCAGGATAGGAGTGGGAATTTTAGGAACAGGAATAACAAAAGCTTTTAGCCATAAAATAGGAAAATCACCTTCTAAAAATGAGAAATTAACAATATGAGTAATGATAGGTAGAATTAAGTCTAAAATGCAAATAATCATATCCCTACTCACATCGTCGCAGCCAACTGCCTTTGACTGTATTGACATGATTATTTTACGTATTTCATCCATTGATACTGGAGAAAAAGCAAAAGACTCGGTGTCAGGGTGAGCCATGGAAGATATTTTAGCAATAGTTGCAGATTTAAGTAAAGGGTCAAAAGAAGGAGAAGATACGAAGTAATTATTAAAGTCATTAGGAGAAAAAGTTACGTGCGGTTGAGAAGGACATTTACCCATACCTAGAGAGTGCAGAAACTTCCATATATTGGCTGAAGAAGAATTAATGACATTTTTATGGAAATATTGCCGTTTGGCTGCTCTTACCATGCAGTTACAGCTATTACGCGCAGTTTTGTATAGGGTCCAATTATTGTCAGACCTGTCATGCTTGAAGATTCGAAATGCGCGATCACGCTTTGTCATGGCCAAGCGTACATCCCTAGTGATCCAGGGTGCGGGCGGCCTCTTAACCTTAACAGCTTTTAATGGAGCATGAGCATCAAACAGCTTGAGCAAATTGTTATTAAGTGATTTTAATGAGACATTAATTTGTTATTCATCGTGATTTAGAATTGTATCCCTTCACTACTGCGGCATGACTGCACCTCGACAAGACCTGTAGTGCAGACGAGTCGACGTAAATAGCACAATTTATACTATTAATGGATTTCTAGTACGCTTCTGTTCTAATAGAGAAGACAGGCTGTTAAGGCGCTCGTTTTGTTTCGAAAATTGACAACCCTAACTCTACTACATTATGTTTGGTACCTACATTAACGATACAATGTATTGTCGAACAAAAATGCATATTTTTATGTTTCTGTGACGATATGTCATAAAAGTATAAAAATAATATTTTTGTTACCTAAATAAATTACATTGACCGCGTAATATTGTTGTATGAGTCGTGTGAATAACAATGTGATGATAACTTTTATACAATGATCACAAATTTATCGTCAAACAATTTAATCTCGGCAAAAATACCAGAGCAGTTACGTTTTGTGTATTTACTGCTACTGTTCGCCAAATTGCCGTGGAATTTTATCTTAGACGAGACAGTCAGCTATTTAACGTCTTTTTCCACGCGACAACGTGTGGAGCAACCGATGTTGTCGCAGAATTTATTGTTGTATTGACTGAGATAAGTTATGCAACCTCAGTGAAATCTCCACGCTGAGGACGCTCTGGGAAGAATTCTCCAATCGTCAGAGTTGCAAACGTCTTTATCATTGCACCAAACATGACAATAAAATCGCTCAATATTATTACGCTTTAACTTTATATAACGACAAGTGTTGATATCGAAATCGTTTAAAATTTGGCGAATTCGGTCGATCGTGATAATTAACTTATTAGCGTTGACGGTTTCAGAACAAATTGTCAATAAGTTGGATTATTTATTGGATTTGTTAAGCTGCAAGATAATGTTTTCGGAGAATTACTACTAGCGATTGAGGTAGCCGTAAGGGGTTACAGGAGGTTAAGCGTAGATTGTAGATGTGACCTTTGCGGTCAAAACCAATGGTCATATTTTAACGCTTGTTCTTTTGGCGTAATCGATGTGTGAGTAATGGTTCTGCCTGACCGTGGACAGTAATACTAGTGTGTTAGTCCTACCGATACATCATATCCCATGTTAAATACTTAATTAGTTAAAATACTGCCTGAGGTGATTCCATGATCCGATGCTAAAAATAACTACCTTTATTTTTACAATACATTGCAATGATTCATGAATCAGCTGCATATTCATCATTCCTGTGAAGCACGATGGATTTATTGTGGCATAAGTACGTTGCAGAATTAAAATCTTAAAATATTGATAGTGTCAGAAATATTAGTTTCTTATTTATGATTATTTCTTTTTAACACGCTTTTGGTAGCTTCACCTGTATGTTTGCTTGTCTGTTTGTCAGTTTGTAACCGACTTCTTTAAACTTGAATTTGACCAGTTTGAACGGTCTGGTTTAATTTAAACTTCGTATACTTATCAAGGATCGATGACAATACAATATTTGATAAGTTTATTTAATTATCCCGGTAAAAATAAAGAGTTAACGAAAAAGATTTGTATTATTGTGAAAAAACCCGCTGGGGTGCTCGAAAAATGAAAAATATGGCACAAAGCACTCCACGCTTTTTTCACAATATTTAATACTAATCTTTTTCGTTAATTTATATTTTCTTCCTATATTAAAAATAATTTTTCGTTTTTTAGTTCGATCAATCGAACTAAAAAAAACAATAAAGCGTGATTTTCAGTTTTTTTAAACTGTACTTATTCATAGTGGAGTTGATTTCTTAAATATTACAAGTGACAACAAAATTATTTAAATTAGGTGTAATACTTATCTGATACGTAGTAGTTGTTGAAATCTGAAGCACGGCATTTAATTAAGACTAAGTGTAGTTCGGGATCGAAATAATAATGTTGGGCAAATGTTGGACACCAATCACATGACCCCATCTCAAGTTGCATTCGGTTTTATTAACAACGGAGTTGTTGGCTCCCGCCCCTTGCGGCCGTTTGAACTTTGGAATAACAGCCTTTGTGACACCACACAGCGATGAATAAATCATTACTGGAAGAGACAATGCCGCTTTCTTCTACTTTCTTTCGTTGCTATACTCACTGTATCTGTAATTCCTTTATATGAGAAATAAAAATATTCGAAACCATTCGAAAGCAGGAACGACATCAAATTGTAATATTTCTCTAAGAGTTCAAACAGGATAACTTACAAGATCAAGTTATGATTTGATCCAAGCAAGTTTAATTTAAGTTGCCGAGCTTAACCTTTCATATTCTAGTTAGATACAGTGTTGCTGTAGTTAACGATTTAGTCATGCGTGATCAATGTCTTGGCAAATAGAAGATTAAAAAGACTTTGTTCAACTCACATCTCAAGTTGGGAACTCGTTTTACTGATTCCTTCTTATGGCAGCAGATTATCATAATTATCGGTGATTACTGAACTGCCTGTCGTTTAAAAATAAAACAAATGAACATAGGGCATAAATCTCACTGATTGGAAACAAGAAGGACCAATAAGGATCTGCTCATTAAAGGACAGTTTCTAAACGCGTGGGCATGATTGATCACCGAGAAATAAAATATAGACGTTCTGCCCTATTGTTTTCAACATTTATGTAACTATGGTATAAAATTATTACGTCAAATACTAGATTCATTTTTCATGTTTCACGTTTAGCAATCATTATGAATCGACACCTTGGATGTGTACATTTTTCATTTCTGGTTTCAATGAACAAGAATCTATTATCAGGCAGTTGCTATTGTAGGTGTTTAGTAACCTAGCACAACTGAGAGGTTAAAAGATGAAGAGATATGAATCGTTTAATAGGCAAGTGTGAACAGTGTTGCCATTGTTGGTCCTATTAACAAACGAGTTTTGACACGCGAGTGCGCTTGTGAAACCCTCGGCGCACGACTAAATAAATAAATACTTATTTACGTGGTTACCCAAGATGCTGATAAGTAATTTAATTAGAACACCTTTAATTGAATATTGGAAATAATAACTGAGTTACAACAAGAGCCGTCGAACGACACTGTCGCAACAAATTAATCAAATATGATTTGCGTGTGCGTTTATGACTGGATTTACTGCTGCCAGTAAACTGAATAATTTGTTGTGTATTGTTACGACATGTAGTAACGATGCTTGTCGTATTTATTATAAACGATATGTCCTCACAGGAACAATTGAAACTAACAGTGGATATTTTAGCGCCGCGGCCGTTACCTTCGCTAGTAAAATTGCAACTGAACAGGATTATGTGAGAAGGTTGTTCGGTCCACAGCCGTTGGCTCCAGATCTTTACACCTATGTTACATTTTACTTACCTATGTTGCTAAAGCTATATTGACCTAAATATTTCACCGCGAAATACAACTCATAAAGTAGAAATTTTGTAAGACGTATTTCAGTTATCGTCTTTATTGACTAATTTCCTGTTGACGATAACTCTCACAGCTATATTAATTTGTCTGATAAAATATAGCGAGAACAACTTCTGTAAAAGTGGTGTAAACGGCATGTATCTTGTCAAGCACATGTTTCTTTTTTATTAAACAGTATTATTGACTTGACCTGTTCGTTGTTATTTTTTGAGTCTTTAGTCATTGAAATTTCACCCTTTCTGTTAACAGATTGATCTGATTAGTACACACCTTTAGTTGACAATTTAATTTATCACATTCCATTTGTGTATTTGAAAACAAGAACAACATGCCGGTTATATTTAACCATAGGTAGTGTTACAAAAAATAGCTCGATGGGCTATGACGATGATTGCATAAATAAATGTGAACTGTTCGAGGAAGCTGTCAATAATGACCAATTTGCCTCGGGAAGCAGAGCTGCCTTGTTTTTTCCAGCTCAACCTTCCTTAATGAGCAGAGAAACGCGGGCTGCTCTAACTTCTATGCAAATGTATTTTCTTCGATTTTCGAAAGTATATTATTTTGCAAGAATCGCTAATGAATCGTAACGAATAAGGATTGCAAGATTTTACTTTTACATATTTGGCAATAATTAATCATCTACATAAAGGGATTACAGTTTCACGCACTTTTGGTGCCTCTGTTCCACCTACAAGTAAAATGACTAATTTTCAAATTTCGAGACTATCGAGAACCAGGCTAATTTTGAACGAATATGATAGATCAGTCTTATCAAGTTCGTTCAAAATTATCCTGGCTCTCGATCACCATTACCTATAATGTAGATACAGTTTGCTTGCCTAGTGAACAATACAGAATGTCGTAGTAATCTAGTCAGCAGTCAACTATGCGTAGTTACTATGACAAATGGTCTTTGATATCGGGCCATAACTATTTAAATCAAATTATGGTCGCTAGAACCATTACTGACATCCTTGACTTGCAAGTAGGGATTGCAATCCAGCGGCGTTTTCAATCCAGCGGAATTTTTGCTGGATTGACCTGAATCCAGCTGGATCCAGCGCGGATCCAGCAAAACGTGGAACGAAAATAAAAAGACGACATTTTTAAGACTTTTTTTATTAATTTGTACTTCTTACGATAATCTTTGAAATCTTCCACTCATTTGGTGATATCTTATATTAATTTGCTTTGGTTTTTTAATAATTTGAGATCAAAATAATCAACATAAAATTAAATAACAAACATATAACCTTATATTCATATAACATTTAAGATAATGTTTCTAAGTAAGCACTATCTTATTAATTACGCTTATGTTTAATGATAGGACGGCTAATCAGTAGCAATCAGTCTCACAAATTCTTTTAAAATTAACTTAATTAACATTCTTTTAAAAAAGGACCGTAACAATAACACTATTTTAATTTTCAATAGTATTTTTGTATCAAACAAAAAAAGCTTTGAAATAATCTTCTCTCCGCTCGTTAATCCTTAATAATTAAGCAGTTTAAAGTCTGACGATAAGAGACTACTTCTTTTTTGAATTCTCTGAAAGTAAGACCTTAGAAAACAAATTTTATCTATAGTCTTATCTCCCAACCTGCTTCGCACAGAACTACATATGTAGCCGGCTGCTGAGAATGCCCTTTCGGCCTCTACACTGGTCGGTTTTAAGGTCATTAAATACTCATAAACCATTGATAAATGTTCACCTCGCACTCCTTCGCTCTCATAAACGCTCATTTCTTTTTTCAGGATCTTTTCGTAATCTAATTGACCACTTGGCTTTTGTTTATTAAAGTTCTCCTTCTCTCTTTTAAGTTCTATCTCAAGCTCTAGCTCTAAAGTTTTAACTTTCATGCGGCACGTGCTATGGTGACAGAACGGCAAGTTGCCGCGCCGATTCGAAAATGGCGGCAACTCAAAACTAAACAATAGAAATTGATACGTTTGCGGATCCGCATCGCTGGATCAAGATGTATGCTGGATCCAGCATGTTTAAAAAGGCGCTGGATCCAGCTGGATTGCTGTATGCTGGATCCAGCAATTGCAATCCCTACTTGCAAGGGACCTCCTATGTAGAGTTACTGTTATGATGGTGTCTAGATGTTTATGAATAGGTTACAGTGTAACAAGCACTAAGTTTTTATAATCAATTACGTGCAATGAATGCTGTAATTTTTAATGTAAGTACATCTATATTTTTATGGGTCTACCATACAAAGTAAGGATTGCTCTCAAATTGCCTGAGACTAATAGCGGCCATTACTCGGAGCAATTCCAGTTATTGAAAATATAGGTAAACGCAACAGAATGTAAAAAAGGAAGGTATCATCGTCAGGGATTCCTTTGATTTTGTAATGAGTACCATTATTATGTTCCACGGAATGGTGGAAAATTTACTCTACTATAATCATTTCAAAATAAGCTATTGAAAGTTTGTTTTTATTTTACCGTCGGAACCAAATACAAGACAGTCTACGGTCGCCCGCAATACCAGTATTGCTCGTCTGCTGGCACGCCTGCTGCTTTTAGTGATTTCACATACTAGTAGAAACGCAACAGTCTTCACGTTAGTTCAGTCAAGGTGTTGTTACTATTGTTACTCTCTCCTATAGAACATTTCTTATATCGCAAGTGTTCATAGACTAGACTACAGTAACCTTTTTACTTCGCGCAGCCCGTATGCTTGTTACTTGACGTAGTATAAAATAATTTGGGGTGTAAGTGGATCATCAACATCTTTGAACCAAAGACCACCTTACCTGCACGTGATGCAACCTGTTGACTGACTGAATCGAGGCTCTGGCGAAAAGAGAGGTAGGGCATAGCGTATTATTTAAGCTGCCCGACTGGGGCAGTATCTCCACCTCACAGAATACCGCAGCCAAATAACAATACCCTTGAGGGTTCTTGCGAGTGAGTGAGGTTACCAGAAAGAAAGAAAGGAAGGAGTATGGCAACGGATCGGCGACCCCTTCGTGTCTCCATGGGCGGTGGTGATTGCTTTCCATCAGGAGACCCACATGCTCGTTTGCTTTAAAAAAATCTGAAGTTTTAAAATACAGGTTAGTATGTTTACATTTCTTGGCTTTATAAATCGGTCGTCGTTTCGACCTATTGAACTTAATAGATCAAAAGTTGGTCGTGACTCCTACCACGTCGAGGCGCCATAACCTACAATACTAAGAAATAGAGGAAGCTAGGAAGCTCACGTAGGCGGGGGATCCAATTACGTCTCAGCACGAATGAATTTATTATTGCAAGCGCCAGCGTCGCTCTCACGTTGACATGTCGGCGACGTGCCCAATCTGGACCAGATACCCGGACCCTCCGACAGGTTTGTATAAGTCCTTTTAAAGGAGATTTTGGATTTTACTTATAATCCAGCACTTAATTTATTTCGGACAGGAACAGAGGCCAAATTGAACGGTGGTCGTTTGAAGTAATCATCTCCAGATTTATTAATTAAATACATAGTTGATTTTGGCCGTTTTTTTATACTACATCGGGTGACAAACAAGCATACGGCCCGCCAGATCTGAAGCGGTTACAGCAGCCACATTAACGTTCGCAACAGAAAATATCGTTCGCGCGCCGCGACCCCCGCTGCCAACGCCGCATCTCCTTCCTTTCTGGTTACCTCACTCACTTGCAGGAACACAACAACCCTCAAGGGAATTGTTATTTGGCTGCGGTATTCGGTGAGGTGCGGTGAGGTGGAGGTACATTCCCCAGTCGGGTAGCTTACAATTATGCTCCCTACCTCTCTTATCGCCAGAGCTTCGTTTGTTAGTCAGCAGGGTGCACCGCCAGAATATTATAAATATTTTCTACTTGCCAGAATATTATAATTATTTTAAAAATGGAAAAATTCACCTCCCGATGACCGGTCGAGTGCTCTTCCTACTGAGCTACCAGGTAGGTTTGTGATGGTGACGAATTTTTGCATTGTATATTTTACTGCTGTGAAGTCGGAGTATGGCGCCATCTACCTATTAAGTATTACACTACTAAACAATGCATAGCAGTCCATCCTTGCAGATGAATTTTTGGCTATTTTTTTATAACACCAAACTTGTTAAATAATTATTATTTAAATACTTGTTTTCAGCCACTTTGCCAGAATATTATAAATATTAAAAAAAATGGAAAAATTCACCTCCCTGCCTAAATGGGATTTGAACCAACGACCTCTCGATGATCAGTCTCCATATCCATTTTTAAATTGTGAGTTTTATATAGATTATATTATAATAAGCCGCTGTTAGTGTGCAACATAATCAGTTTAAGTCCCTTTACGTATTGATGCTATAATGTTAAAAATATTCCTCTATTTAGTTTCAGCATCGCGTAAAATAGTTATAGGACTTAAGTAGATGTCATATATATCAATAAAATCTGTTTCCTTTTTGTATATTTCATATCTGTGCACCAATCAGCTAAATTGCAAGTCTTATCTAATAAAAGCACCTAGGTCTTCGTAGTGGCGATTAGGCCAATCAATCAATAATGTTCATGTATAGAGAGAGGAATTATTGCGTCCGGAGCCTGCGCACGCGTTTCTCGATCCAAACAGTACAGTGCGGAGATGCCGGCACTCAGGCAGTCGCGCGGGAAACGCAGCGGCGGATGGTCGACTTACGACGACGCTCCGACACCGCACCCCACAAACCACAGTCTCGAAAACATTTACGATAACTTGTATCGATCTTTTCTATTTTTGTGTACATCGTGAATAGTGTTGAGCAATTGATGTGTTAACACGCGAGGACTCCATTATGTCCGGCTGAACGCTATTAATGCTACAGAGGAAATCGTGAAAATAAACGTTGCCCAAATGAAGATGACAGTGAACCGTATAAGGGTGGTGGTGCTAGGGAGCCCGCGAAGTGGGAAATCTGGTTAGTATAAACTCTAATACTTAAATATATTTTTTATACACGACAATTTTAAGCTATAAGTAGGTACACGTGCATAAATTATAAGCTACTGCTTTATGCATTAAAAAAAAAACTTTTGACTCGTGTGAATTTTTTACACATTTAGATTTTTTTTTCAAAGTCAGTATTTACACTTGAAAAAGAAAACTTGCTGCAGTGATTATTATTAATAACAAAAAAGAGAAATCTGATTGTTTTTGAATAAATTCCAATTTGTTTTTCTGTATAAATGCAAGCAATGCAAGAAAACTGCGAATAAGAAAAAAATACCCATTGAATAAATATTTGTCATCTTATCCCTAATAAATATTCCCTAATAAAGTATTCGCTATTGACTAAAATTTATTAGGTACTAATACAATAAAAATATATACAAAAATATAATAATTATTACTTCGAAGTGAAAATTGTAAATAAGTCTTGTTTCGTTACAAATCTGAATACAGACACATTTTTGAAACATTTATTATTTTTTGTATTATATCCTTCCATCACATAGACCAGGGGCCCTACCGCCGAACCTGAAGCCGATTACCATCGGTTTTTTTATTCCAAAAATTGACCTTAGGTTAAAGTTTTTGACAAACATCTTCAGCTTAGTCGGTATAGCTCTAGGGTTTCTACCAGCTAAGCCAAACATAATTAGCAACTATCTAAGCAGTAGTTTCATTTTCACATTAAAAAATTACGATGGAAATCGGCTTCAGCTTCGGCGGTAGGGCCCCTGATTATATTATATCAATTATATAACCTGCAAATTAATTGTAATCGTGTATTTTTGACGTGTGTGTCATGTGTGACTGTGATGTATTTATACGTGTCGCTCGCTACATATATATTATGTATATGATATGTCATCATCGAATAGTAGGTATAATATTACTATTATTACCGACGAGCCCGGTGGTCGAATGGCTAGCAATGCTCACTCCGAGGTCGCGGGTTCGATCTCCGCACAAGACAAACATTTGTGTGCATGAACATGTCTGTTTGTCTTGGTCTGGGTGTTTTCTATGTATTATAAGTATGTATTTTTATTAGCTGTCTAGTACTCATAGTACAAGCTTTGCGCCTAATTTGGGACTAGGAGGCGCTGTGTGGCGCTGTGTAAATTGTTCAGAAATATGTAAACATATTACTTTGACGAGCTCGGTGGTCGAATGGTTAGCAATGGCCACTTTGACTCCGAGGCCGTGGGTTCGATTCCCGCACAAGTCAAACATTTGTGTGCACGAACATGTTTGTTGTTTGTCTTGGTCTGGGTGTTTTCTATGTATTATGAGTATATATTTACAAAAAATATATATTATATATATAAGTACATTTATCAGTTGTCTGTTACCCATAACACAAGCTTTACGCTTAATTTGGGACTAGATGGCGCTGTGTAAATTGTCCAGAAATATTTATTTATTTATTTAATTACTAAGTAAGTACCTAACACGATATAAGAGCCAACAAAATAATTTTACAATTTGAGTATGACGACTAGAAATAAATATCGCATAAATGTCAATAAAAATAAATCATTGAAACAAAAACAAACGTGTGTGGGTGTCGGATATGACGGCGACCATTAAAATAACTCTTCCCAGATATGGAGAATATTTGTGGCCATTCCGAAAAGTAGGCTGAGAAAACAGAAAACAATAAATAAGCAAAAGCATGTTGTTTGATTATTTTCATATTATTTTAATTTGTTCGAAAAGTGTACAATAACAGACCAGTCAACATATATTGAAAAAAAAAATCCGCGCTTGTTCTTTTAGGTACATACTTAGTGCACTAGTGGTTCATACCATTGTAATTTTCAAATGTATTGAAAAACAGTAGAAGTTTTTACGACACTTGTATTTGTATGTAGTATTTGTAAATTGATAAGATTAAAATCGCCGCTAGCGAATACATAGAAGAAGAATATAGAGTGTAAAAGTTCGCGCTGAATGTAATAATGATTTGTACATACTTTAAAAAGGGATGAGTGCATACTGTTCCTCCAAACCAAACTCCTACGAAACGGCTGGAGTAATTTTATAAACTTTTGTGTGCATATCGGGTAGGTCTGAGAATCGGCTAACATCTATTTTTCATACCCCTAAATGGTAACGATGACCCACCCCTAAATATTTTTTTCATTTTATTGCCAACATTTTTTATTTTTATTTTATTATGATTTAGCATAGAAAAATACACACTTCATATTTTTCAAACTTCAAATTTTTACCCTTCTACCATCAATCCCTAAATTTATATTGCAAAACAAAGTTTGCCGGTTCAGCTAGTTTATAATATAAATGATGGACTATGGGCAGTACAAGGGCAGTCACAAGGTAAAAGCTGTGCAAAATGTGTTGCTTTTTATGGTTCTAAAGTTTTAGCCGACGGTAGCTATTTTTTTGTTATTATTGGTAAGATCTAAGTTAAGACTATCTAAATTATCAAAGTTTCCAACTAATGATAGACTATTGTTGATTTTTTTCACTTCGAGTTCTAAACTATAATGTTTTTCTTATATTTATTTACCACTTGTGGGTACTTAGTTTTGATAAATCATGTTCATATATATCTTTTCTTTCCTATTCTTTTATTTTTTAGCATTTCTGAGGTAGCCATTGGCGTAGAAGCGATTCTGATAGGCACTTGTCAATATGTATCTTCTAACTGGCTAAAAAGGCTTCTATATAATGTTAGCGTGTAAATTTTATAATTATGATATCAAGGAGTATATTTCGTTATTATTCAATCAACCTTCTCCAACCCGTAGTTGAGCAGCGTGGTGGGTGGTGGAGTATGCTCTAAACCCGTTTGATTGAGGCGAGATCCATATCCCAGCAGTGGGATGAATAAGGGTTGACGACGACTAATTGACGAGCTCGGTGGTCGAATGGTTAGAAATTGCCACATTGACTCCGAGGTTGCGGGTTTGATCCCCGCATAAGACAAATATTTGTGTGCATGAACATGTCTGTTTGTCTTGGTCTTTGTGTTTTCTATGTATTATATGTATGTATTTACAAAAAAAAAATGTATTTAAGTATATTATCAGTTATCTAGTACCCATAACAAGCTTTGCTTAGTTTGGGACTAGATGGCCGTGTGTAATTTGTCCAGGAATATTTATTATTATTATTAATTAAAAAACAGCTGAATATTTCCAGTGGAATCATTACCGAGAGTCGCGTATGGTAGAAAGCCCTATATCCAGCAGTGGGCAACTACAGGCTGATAATGATGATCCATTTCCAGACATCTTTGTCTTTTAAATATTAAAATCAAAGCATTTTACCAAGAATATTTTTTAAGAAAGGCCTGTTAGGCAATTTATTATAGAATCGAATGCAATTTACAACAAAAGGTTTCCTGTCGTAGCAAGCCGATGCATCGGAAGGCAATTTATAGTTGCATCGTAAGATTTACGTCTGTGCAGCCCTTGAATTTTAGGAATGTGTTTAGATTTTTACGAACATTCATAATGTTTTCAGTTAAAAGTTATTATAAATAAAACATAACTATACAGTGATTTATTTTTTCACAAAGGACTCTACGTATATGAAAAAATCAGTGAAAAAAAAACATTTTTATGACTAAAAGTACGGTTTAGGTAATGACAGTCGCTTTTTTACTGGCTATTTGGTATCGTATTCTCATTGGTTACTAACTGACACGATTTTTTTTTTATTTCAACGAAATTGACTGTTTACATTGAAAGAAATCGATATTTCATTTCACATAGAGTCCTTAGTGAAAAATAAAAATCTTTACATGAGAAAAGAAAAAATAGAAAACATATTTTTTTGTTTTTTTTTTTAATATTCTTTTGTCGATAATGTTTTATTTATTGTCACCCCTTCTCGGGGTTATACTTTATCCCGGGATACACGGTATAAAAAAAACCGGACAAGTGCGAGTCGGACTCGCCCACCGAGGGTTCCGTAGGTACGTAGTATTATTATTAAATTTGATATTTTTCATTATAAGAAATAATGCGTCGAAAAAAATAAATAAAATATATTTTGCAATGTGTACATCAAGCCCTTTCATACGATACCCCATTTGAACTAGTAGTTTCAATTTGAAATTTCGACACCCTATAAAAAATATAGACCCCTATTTTTTAAGATCTATTTACAAATGTATAGTTTTGAGATTTATTCCTGTACTTGTAGTCTATAACGATGTTACTTCCCAAATTTCATAGTTCTAGGTCAACGGGAAGTACCCTATAGGTTTTGATTCCCTTGAGTGTGTCGAAATATGCGTTTTTTGCTGAATAAACGGCCGTAACTTTTTTCTACGTAAACTTAGCAGTTTGATTTTTTTTTAACTTCATGGGACCGTAGACCTGAGTATACAGTTCAAATTTCAGCTTGATACCTCCACGCATTCTCGACATAGAAATTCTTGACAGACAGACAGACAGACAGACAGACAGACAGACAGACGGACAACAAAGTGATCTTATAAGGGTTCCGTTTTTAGCATAGAAAAATACACACTTCATATTTTTCAAACTTCAAATTTTTACCCTTCTACCATCAATCCCTAAATTTATATTGCAAAACAAAGTTTGCCGGTTCAGCTAGTTTATAATATAAATGATGGACTATGGGCAGTACAAGGGCAGTCACAAGGTAAAAGCTGTGCAAAATGTGTTGCTTTTTATGGTTCTAAAGTTTTAGCCGACGGTAGCTATTTTTTTGTTATTATTGGTAAGATCTAAGTTAAGACTATCTAAATTATCAAAGTTTCCAACTAATGATAGACTATTGTTGATTTTTTTCACTTCGAGTTCTAAACTATAATGTTTTTCTTATATTTATTTACCACTTGTGGGTACTTAGTTTTGATAAATCATGTTCATATATATCTTTTCTTTCCTATTCTTTTATTTTTTAGCATTTCTGAGGTAGCCATTGGCGTAGAAGCGATTCTGATAGGCACTTGTCAATATGTATCTTCTAACTGGCTAAAAAGGCTTCTATATAATGTTAGCGTGTAAATTTTATAATTATGATATCAAGGAGTATATTTCGTTATTATTCAATCAACCTTCTCCAACCCGTAGTTGAGCAGCGTGGTGGGTGGTGGAGTATGCTCTAAACCCGTTTGATTGAGGCGAGATCCATATCCCAGCAGTGGGATGAATAAGGGTTGACGACGACTAATTGACGAGCTCGGTGGTCGAATGGTTAGAAATTGCCACATTGACTCCGAGGTTGCGGGTTTGATCCCCGCATAAGACAAATATTTGTGTGCATGAACATGTCTGTTTGTCTTGGTCTTTGTGTTTTCTATGTATTATATGTATGTATTTACAAAAAAAAAATGTATTTAAGTATATTATCAGTTATCTAGTACCCATAACAAGCTTTGCTTAGTTTGGGACTAGATGGCCGTGTGTAATTTGTCCAGGAATATTTATTATTATTATTAATTAAAAAACAGCTGAATATTTCCAGTGGAATCATTACCGAGAGTCGCGTATGGTAGAAAGCCCTATATCCAGCAGTGGGCAACTACAGGCTGATAATGATGATCCATTTCCAGACATCTTTGTCTTTTAAATATTAAAATCAAAGCATTTTACCAAGAATATTTTTTAAGAAAGGCCTGTTTTAGGCAATTTATTATAGAATCGAATGCAATTTACAACAAAAGGTTTCCTGTCGTAGCAAGCCGATGCATCGGAAGGCAATTTATAGTTGCATCGTAAGATTTACGTCTGTGCAGCCCTTGAATTTTAGGAATGTGTTTAGATTTTTACGAACATTCATAATGTTTTCAGTTAAAAGTTATTATAAATAAAACATAACTATACAGTGATTTATTTTTTCACAAAGGACTCTACGTATATGAAAAAATCAGTGAAAAAAAAACATTTTTTGACTAAAAGTACGGTTTAGGTAATGACAGTCGCTTTTTTACTGGCTATTTGGTATCGTATTCTCATTGGTTACTAACTGACACGATTTTTTTTTTATTTCAACGAAATTTACTGTTTACATTGAAAGAAATCGATATTTCATTTCACATAGAGTCCTTAGTGAAAAATAAAAATCTTTACATGAGAAAAGAAAAAATAGAAAACATATTTTTTTGTTTTTTTTTTTAATATTCTTTTGTCGATAATGTTTTATTTATTGTCACCCCTTCTCGGGGTTATACTTTATCCCGGGATACACGGTATAAAAAAAACCGGACAAGTGCGAGTCGGACTCGCCCACCGAGGGTTCCGTAGGTACGTAGAATTATTATTAAATTTGATATTTTTCATTATAAGAAATAATGCGTCGAAAAAAATAAATAAAATATATTTTGCAATGTGTACATCAAGCCCTTTCATACGATACCCCATTTGAACTAGTAGTTTCAATTTGAAATTTCGACACCCTGTAAAAAATATAGACCCCTATTTTTTAAGATCTATTTACAAATGTATAGTTTTGAGATTTATTCCTGTACTTGTAGTCTATAACGATGTTACTTCCCAAATTTCATAGTTCTAGGTCAACGGGAAGTACCCTATAGGTTTTGATTCCCTTGAGTGTGTCGAAATATGCGTTTTTTGCTGAATAAACGGCCGTAACTTTTTTCTACGTAAACTTAGCAGTTTGATTTTTTTTTAACTTCATGGGACCGTAGACCTGAGTATACAGTTCAAATTTCAGCTTGATACCTCCACGCATTCTCGACATAGAAATTCTTGACAGACAGACAGACAGACAGACAGACAGACAGACAGACAGACAGACAGACAGACAGACAGACAGACAGACAGACAGACAGACAGACAGACAGACAGACAGAAGGACAACAAAGTGATCTTATAAGGGTTCCGTTTTTCCTTTTGAGGTTCGGAACCCTAAAAAGGATTAAAATATTACTTATTAGTAAGACGGGATGGGCAAGAATAAACATAGTAGTATCGTAGTATGACACGGCTAACTGAGGTGACTAAATTGACTGAGGTGTTGGGTGTAATTGTTATACACACCTCAAACCACCTCACCTCAAATTAGTTACTTTATATCAACTGTCAAAACAGCAACTTAGAATACCGTTTTGACGTCACTGAACACATACTTGCTCCTGTGAAGTTCTTTCTACTAGACTACCGAAAGAGGTTACTTTCTGGTACAAAGAATTAGTGTTTTTCCAACGGATGGTTGTATGTATGGAAATGTGTATAAGTGTATGTATGGGCGTGTATGTAAAATTCTCTGGCACGGCTGGCTGAAGTATTTGAACAATTTTTCAGTAATTATCTAAAATATTTTAAGGAACATTCGTAGACTTAGTCTACATTGTATTTTTAATTTTTATTAACGAGCTTGGTGGTCGAATGGCTAGCAGTGGCTACCTTGACTCCTAGATCGCGGTTCGATACCCTCACAAGACAAACATTTGTCTTCATGAACATGTCTGTTTGTCTTAGTCTAGGTGTTTTCTATGTATATAAGTATGTATTTACAAAAAAAAAGTACATAGTACCCATAATACAATTTGGGACTGGATGGAGCTGTATCTAAATTGTCCAGAAATATTTATAAAAAAAATATTATTTATTTATCATTGAGAAACGGAAAAACTACTGAATAGATTATAAAATACATATATTGCTAGTAGTTCTATTAATATTAAAAAATACATATTTCTGGACATTTGACACAGCGCCATCTAGTCCCAAATTACGCGCAAAGCTTGTACTATGGGTACTAGAAAACAGAATTGATAAATGTACCTACTTAAATACATTTTTTTTTGTAAATAGATACTTATAATACTTACATATAAAACACCCAGACCAATACAAACAGACATGTTCATGCACACAAATGTTTGTCTTGTTTGAGCATCGAACCCGCGACCTCGGTGTCAAAGTAGCCATTGCTACTCGACCACCGAGCTCGTCATATTCTTAAAATCAACATTTCTACTCTATGATTTCTACACAAAGATAATGGGTTGTTAAAATGTGATCATTAGTTAGGTATTTATAAAGGGAAATACCCAGTAGGTATGCACATCTTATAAACGAATGTTTGCAGAATGCTTATCGCTGCATTCCACTAAACGATGTGCCGCACTATGTTATTAACTTGGTAAATAAGTTGACTATAAATATTTGGAATTCTCTACTGTCCTGTAACTAACAACATTTTGTTGTTATTTCACATTGAATAATAATGGTAACATGAAATAAAAACTCATTACGCACGTTTGACTTGGAGACTAAGCTGGTGAATGCGTTATGAGAGCGTTACGAAAAGTGTGATCGAACGAGGCGAACGGAAGTGATATAAGTTAGTAGAGCTAAAGAAGTCTTACTTCATTCGTGTGGTCTAAAGCACAGTCGTTTTTTAGGGTTCCGTACCCAAAGGGTAAAAAGGAACCCTATTACTAAGGCTCCGCTGTCCGTCCGTCCGTCCGTCCGTCCGTCTGTCACCAGGCTGTACTCATGAACTGTGATAGTTAGACAGTTGTATTTCTATTGCCGCAACAAATACTAAAAAACAGAATAAAATTAATATTTAAGGGGGCTCCCATACAACAAACGTGATTTTTTTTGCTCGTTTTGTTCGCAATTGATAACGGTAATAGGTAGACGCTTGAAATACTCACATAATATTTAGTTTTATATTCACTTTATAAATAAATAATTAAATAAAAATAAAACAAATATTTAAGTGGGGCTCCCATACAACAAACGTGTTTTTTTTTTGCCGTTTTTATAGTTAATGGTACGGAACCCTTCGTGCACGAGTCCGACTCGCACTTGGCCGGTTTTATTTATACTTTGCCGGGTGGTAAACACGCGTACAGCACGCCTGATGAACCGGTTTCCATATAAACACAAACCTAGAGGACCCTAGAGTCTTGGGTTTGGTTTGGCTGCAGTCTTTTGTAAGGTGGAGGTACTTCCCAAGTCGAGCTCGATATGCCCTACCTCTCTTTCGCTCGAGCTTTAGCTAGTTGGTAGGGTGCACCACGTGCAGGTGAATTTGGCTTTGGTATAAAGATGATGGTGAGCCGCTTACATGAAACGTTATGGAGTTAGATCAATAGAGATGTTTATGTAGGTAAAAGTCAGTTGCTTAGTGGTGTCATGATACAGGGAGGTCGAAGAAGTATACGAGCATATTATTTCCAATATCTACTAGCAATCTGTAGGTACTCTGTTTCATCATCATCAGGTCATATTAGTCTCCACTACAGGAGCACGACCCTCTCTAGTCCGTCCGAGACAGAAGGAGGATTTGGCCTACACTCCCCACGCTGGCCAGACGGGTTGGGGAGGCCTGATCGATGTTTGATAATGTATTTCCCTTAGTCGCCTTGTACGACATCCACGGGAAGAGACGGAGGGTTTCTATTCTAGTCTGCCGGAAACCACACGGCCATGTACTCTGTTTAAGACAAATATATTTATAGTAAAGTTCTTCTTTAAAAGCCTTCCCAACCCGTTTGGCCAGCGTGGGGAGTGTAGGCCAAATCTTCCTTCCGTCTAGGACGGACGAGAGAGGGTCGTGCTCCGGTATTGGAGACTAAAATGGGCCTGATGATGATGATGATGAGGATGGATTCTAAGGATGCATAAAGCCTTGCACCTAACGTTCCATCACTATCAGCCTATATCTGTCCGCTGCTGGATATAAGAAGGCCTTTTCTTCATCTTCATCATATATTATTATATGGTGGTAGAAAAGAAAATAACATGTTATGTTATTTTTTCTATCACCGTTGGGCCTCGACATTTCGAACCCTTCACTCTAGGACTTTCCTACCCATCTCCAATTAAGTACTAAGTCGTTAGTTTGGGCGGCCCACTGCTACTTCAGCTTGCGGACTCTGAGTATTATGTCGGGAACTTTGGTTCTCCGACGTATTTCCTACTAGCTGTTGCCCGAGACTTCGTCCGCGTGAATATCGGTTATTGTGGTAAGACCATAGGAAATCAAGTACTTAACATAACCGTATAATTAAGAAAAAAAACTTATGGTGAATAATTTATGTAGGTACCTACTAATTTTATAGCTGCTTTCAAATTTGTTTGCAAACAATACATTAATTGCAAACAAATTTGATTACCATAAAAAAGGTTATAGTAAGTCAATCTTAAAAGATAGACATATGCTGTCGCGGAATTTTTTTAGAACTTTTAAAGGGGAACAATTCCATCATACATGATTTTTGCGTAGCTTCAACTGTTTACGCAGCGCACGCAACGAAAGCCCTCAAAAGACTTATTTTTTCCCCATTTTTCATTGGTGCAACATTTTTCATTGGTGCTCCGCTCCTATTGGTGGTAGCGTGATGTTATATAGCTTTCCTTGAAAAATAGACTATCTAACACAAAAATATTTTTTCAATTCGGATGAGTAGTTCTTGAGATTAGCGCGTTCAACCAAACTCACTCTTCAGCTTTATAATATTATAGTATAGATAGTACAGATTAATTTTATATATATTATATTTTATAAGTTTATATTATATAAGTTTATATATCTCCTAAGATGTTGATTGAAATCGAGTGATGTCAAGGACATTTTCTTTCATAATTAAATATGTTTGTTTAAACAAACATATGAACTAGACAAACATTCGAAGCTATACTTCTTTATATTTCGGTCCAGCAGCATATTGTCTGGAAATTCTTCAATTAGCCATGGTAGAGTATAGTACCATACTTGTCATTTTTTGTCATTTGCACATTCATTATTGAGCACAAACGATTATTAATTGACATCCATAATTCCATGATTTGGAAACAGGTAACGGGGCAGGGTCCGATGACCGGTTGTCTTGTGATGTCATTGCCGAATCCTCAGCAGGTCAAGGTTTTTGGGTAATACACGTCATGTTCAATCGATTTACCAATCAAAAAGATGAGAATATTCAATTAGAAGATGTATGTATAGTTTGGCATTGGGGTTTTTTTAGGACATACAGAGGTACTTCAATCATTTTTTTTGTCTTACATAGCTATGAATTTAATAGTACTGCTTGGGCTCTACCATCTAACTCTTGTTATATTTTGCATTTATATAACATACAACAGCATAAACGCCGGCGTTTGCGTCGAACGGGTCACTTAGTGGTTACGTTTATAATAAGCCGTTCGCAACTATCATTACCTTCACATTCGGCGAATCCGGAATCGCGACTCAGATATTTCAGGCACGCTAATAGCATGTATTACGATTTGCAACATAACGTACGTGTGTAGAGCATCGACCTCGGCTGCTATGGCGTTAATGTCTGAACGGACGTTTAAGCATTACACAACGTCGTCTGTTGGCGCCAGGCGTCGCAGCTCGCAGCCGTCGGGAAATCGCGCCGCTGACCCACCGGCCGACTCGCTGCGACTGGTTGTAATTACACCGCCCTAATTGTCGGCCGTCTGACGGGCGACGGCTGACGGACCGGCCGCGACCGCTGCCCGACGCATGCGTTTGCAATTCATTACGGCCTGCAGTCCGCAGCTCGCGGGTCCGACATGCGAAATTGTTTTTAAAGTAGATCCTGTCTACGTTCAGCCCGATGGGAGTGGCGGTCGTCTGTCACGGATCCACGGCCGACTAACATCGTTTAGTCAACAATTTTATGCTATAATTTATCTACCTATTTACGTCGCCCTCCGAACGCTATTCTCGGCAGAATTCTTCGCTCCCGTTTTATTATCTGGTTATAATGTGTTCCGTTACACAGAATACTCATTAAGGCGGTTGCAGCCTTCCCCATCGGACTTATCTGCCTTGTCAATATCTAGGTCACATTAATGCCGTTCTCAAAAATATGATACGTATCTCCGCACCCCGTTGTTATTCGTCGAAGCTTAAAAACGATGCAGTTAAAATATTAATTATCTCGAGTCAATAAAGTATTTCAATTAACGAGACCCCGGTCATAAGCGTGCGTTCGTTTTCATCTGAAATGGATTACCTTCGTGCTGCACTCGCGGCCAATGAACTTTCGTAATTTTCACAGATACAGTGAAGTCATTGTGGTTTTACGTGACATTTAGAATGTGTGCTTGTTAACCGGGATTACGATATTGCATGCATGTTTTGTCAAGACTCTGTTGAGGTGTTCAACAACGCATTAACTTCAGAGTTTCCTGGTGGCAGGAGTATTTAACACGTTGTATCTTGCCGCATCAGACCGCGTGTGCACCGCACGGTTCGTCTGCGGCGGCGTTCCGGCGACCTCCTCGCAGCATGATGAATAACCGCGGTATTGATATATCGCCGTCGTCTACCATTCGCCGCCGATGTTATTTACGAACATCGATTGAGTAATTTTGATGAAATAAGATGATGATACCCTTAATTTTTTTACGGTATACATCGGATTTATTCAGATAATAATTGCTTGTGGTAGTTAGTTTCTAGATTTCGTAGCGAAATTAGATTTCGCGTTTGTTTTGTTCAAATATTTTTATTTTATTTTTTTTATACCACTAAAGTGGAAAACAAGCATACGGCCCGCCTGATGGAAAGCAGTCACCGTGGCCTATGAACGCCTGTAACACCAGGGGCATCACACGCGCGTTGCCGACCCTGTAAAAACCTCTTCACACCCACTCTTCTTGAAGAACCCCATGCTATAGTCTCCTGAGAAAACCTCGACAGGTAGTTCATTCCACAGCTTGACAGTACGAGGGAAAAAAACTTCTCTAGAACCGCACAGTACGCGACCACTTAGGCTCTAGTGTGTGAGGATTACTGAGGATTAATTAATTCCCTGCCGATGGCGAGCGGTGCGACTGTAGAAGGAAGCCGTAGGCATCAAACAACTCCTCTGAACACACCCCATTGTATTCATTAATAATATGTAATACATTTCGGCTCTCAAAATGTCTAAATTTAAATTATACCTTACAAAAAGCCGCGTGCTTAATCTACACTAGTACCTACACTAGTTAATATTATAACGAGGTAAAGTTTCAAAGTTTGTTTGTTGTTGTAGGAAGAAATCTCTGACACAACTGTACCGATTTCAACAATTCTTTCACCAGTAGAAAGCTGCATTATACCTGAGTAACATAGCCTATATTTGATTATTGTTAGTGTTTTGTTATTTATTATGTGGTAAAAATATTTGACACCCTGCGTAGGGGCACGGGTCAGCTAGTACTATATAAACATGTGTGTACAACCCGTACAGGTTAACTAACGTTCCTCATGCTGTGCATGACGTAATTCGTTATCTGGTACGTTTGGGTGATAACTGGTCATTAAGCATAGCACAAATAGCACAGAATAAGTAATAGTACTCTAATAGACCTGCCTTGACCCGACTAAGTGTATAATTATTACTTAAATAGTTGTTTTCGGCCAACTTGCCAGATTTAGTAATGTAATACTTAATAGGTAGATGGCGCTACACTGCTACTTCACAGCAGTAAAGAATAGAATGCAAAAATTTGCGACCATCACAAACCTTCCTGGTAGCTCGGTTGGAAGAGCACTCGACCCGTAATCAAGAGGTCGTGGGTTTAAATCCCACATATGCAAGGGAGGTGAACTTTTCCATTTTTTTTTTTAATTTATAATATTCCGACTAAGTCTTGTCTCCATTTGTGGTGGATTTAATTTAAATATACTTAGTAAAAATATTTGAAATTTCGTTGTCCATATTATTTATTTTATACATAGTAAATTAAAATTTTATTTAAATTGTATAAATTTGTGGATTTTTTTTTATACGCCAATCGCAATATGCGCACACTCAGGGGTGTAAATAGCCGCTGAGTATGCGCAGATCGGCTTACTTTAGAAATGGCGTGCGCACACCCCTGTCGTGGACAAGGTTCTTTTTTAATAAACATATTTTTAGGGTTCCGAACCTCAAAAGGAAAAACGGAACCCTTATAAGATCACTTTGTTGTCCGTCTGTCTGTCTGTCTGTCTGTCTGTCAAGAATTTCTATGTCGAGAATGCGTGGAGGTATCAAGCTGAAATTTGAACTGTATACTCAGGTCTACGGTCCCATGAAGTTAAAAAAAAATCAAACTGCTAAGTTTACGTAGAAAAAAGTTACGGCCGTTTATTCAGCAAAAAACGCATATTTCGACACACTCAAGGGAATCAAAACCTATAGGGTACTTCCCGTTAACCTAGAACTATGAAATTTGGCAAGTAACATCGTTATAGACTACAAGTACAGGAATAAATCTCAAAACTATACATTTGTAAATAGATCTTAAAAAATAGGGGGTCTATATTTTTTATAGGGTGTCGAAATTTCAAATTGAAAATACTAGTTCAAATGGGGTATCATATGAAAGGGCTTGATGTACACATTGCAAAATATATTTTATTTATTTTTTTCGACGCATTATTTCTTATTTATAATGAAAAATATCAAATTTAATAATGATACTACGTACCTACGGAACCCTCGGTGGGCGAGTCCGACTCGCACTTGTCCGGTTTTTTTTTATCTAATTTAAAATATTTCCTAAATATAACCTACATATAATTTTTATTATAATTTGTGGATTTGAGGCTTGTCATATACCCATGTAGGTTCACATGGTTGTTGGCAGGTAAGAAAAGCTTTCTCGTCACTGGTATGTGCAAGGGTCAGCTCGACGCGTGATGGATGAGCCTGGTAATCTATTAATTACCCATAGATTCCTCGATAACATCCATTGTTCTATCGGATAACGTTCCATCTATCAACCCACGTGGTGCCATGTTGTTTGATCAACGTAATTTGTCTTGTATGCATCGCCGATTATAAAACTATGGAATATAACCTCTTTATAAAACGCCGTCATTTATTCAAGTGGTCACTTGAAGAATGATGTTTTTTTACTGTGTTGAGTGGCAAGCAAGCATACCGTTCGTCGGTATGCTTGCTTGCCAGGTGCTTGGTCGGTCATGTCAAGCGGTTAGCGTAGCCTATTGACGCTCTTACTAACATCAAAATTGTCACTGCGACTCATCACTGTTACTCGGTGTTTTTATGGTAAGGCATTTAATGTTAATTATATACTGTGTAGACAGTGCCAATCCTTATTTATTTCACTACTGGGATTTGGGTCTCTTCTCAATCGAAGGGATTTAGAGCATGCTGATCAACTGCGGATTGGCGGACGCCAGTGTTTTCAATGAACGGCTTAACGATTGTCATCTAATAACAACAACCGGGACCGATTGCTTGACATGCCCTCCTGAATACAGAGGAGACCGAGAAAAATAAATCAATAGACAGGCTTTCCGCACAACCAAGCCATCGAGCTCCTCAATTCTACGAGTATGATAATATATTATTATGAGTCATCCGCCGCGTGAAGTTTGGTTATCGCAACAAATTTTTAGACACCCTATCTAATATGATGTATGCTACATCTAATGGCAATCGGTTCAGTAGTTATAGCACAAAATAATATAATCTAGTTATAGTGCGAAAAAAAAACGTACAAACAAATTAGTAGTTTAGTAAAAATAAACACCAGGTGGCCCACATACTCGTTTGCCCCATCTCATATAAAAAAAAAGTTAAAAAAAGGAGTGTGGCTGTGTCATGAACACGACCGTGTGTTGTACATGAATACGTTATTTGCAATAAAATTATCTCAAAATGGCAGTGCTATCCCCTCCCCTGCACGCGGCGTTCCATAGAGCTACTTAGCGTAATAAATCATTTGATCCTTCCTCTATCCACTACGTGATTGAATTTCGGATGAAGACGATAGATTTGTAGCTGCAACTAGTACTATTACTTATACTGTGCTGCAACACCAAACTGTATCCCCGATTATCATTCGTGTTTTTGAATTGCCTCCCTATGGAAGCAATTTGAAAGACGTTCATTACGTCAAAAATAAATAAAATTTGTTTTGGAATCGTACTAAAATATATATATATATATATGAAATGAAGATCTGTTTAATCATGAAGTACGAAACCCTCAATGGTTTGGATTAATTTATATTAACCGTTGTTACTTAACGTGGGATGCGTGTGAAACTTAATCATCAAAATTTAGCATTAATTCGGATCGGATTGCAGAGAAAGTGCACTTAATACGCGTGCAGGCTGGACAAAAAATCGAAAGGAAAACGAGAGTGTCGATTTTTGCATGTTTCATAAAGCAAGTTGCGCCGTATGTGGTAACGTTGCGTTAAGCCTTTTATATCATACTTAAACCTTTTTATAACGGCCGTTAAGATCCGATTTATATTGATGTGATAATGACCACCGTGGATTTATTGACTGCCGCTCGCCGTCAAAGACTTCTGACAATCATTTTTGTATGGAAACTTCATCACATATCTATGTTAGATATTGTATTATTTTATGATAGATTTTAATAACTCGTCAGAATTAAATTGCATGATAGTCATTATACAGCTCCACAAGACTAAAGTCATTATTTGAAAATGCGATTTTGTGTAAACTATTACATATTTATGCGGCAAAATAATAATTATATTGATTAAAAATACATAGAAAACACCCAGACTAAGACATACATGTTCATGCACACAAATGTTTGTTTTGTGCGGGGATCGAACCCGCGACCTCGGAGTCAAAGTAGCCGTTGCTAGCCATTGGACAACCGGGCTCGTCAAATTATAATTTTTTAGACAATTAGAAGTTAATACAAATACAATGCAATTAGAAGTTTTTAGGTACTTATGAAATTCTTTATATTGAGCAACTCTATGGCGTAAGTCAAGTCAGTGGCCTTTCAGTCAGTCAGATCAATAGAAGTCAGTCTAATGGAATACGCAAGTTCAGCAACGTCGACCTGTCCATAATGGGATTATCTCGATTTCCTCCGTGCTTCGGAGGGCACATAAAGCCGTAGGTCCCAGCTGTTGCCATTAGATGACACCAGTGGGATGAATAAGTTTTGACGACGACAAGGTACTCATACTACCTTGAATGGTTATACTTAGGTACCTATAGATTTTACATTATAGGATCGTTATAATGAATATTTAAATAAAGATATTACATTTATCATTTTATGTGGAATTGTGACATGATACTTGTTTAAAGTGATCCCATTATTTACATTGTGCTTACATGATACGCAGGAATGCATGCTCGTAAAGTGCAAAATCTGTATCAAGGACATTTCAATATGACACGAATGCATGTGTGACTCAACATACCATAAACAGAACTACATGAAATAATCTATATCGTAATTCCGAAGGTATGCACAGAGTTGCATACATACAGCAACTGGGATAGACGTCCCGGTTGTTGCATAACTAGAGCCGCCAACCCTCCGGGTTTGACCCGGAGTTTTTCAAGAAGTTTCGGAGTTTTTAGGTGTTTTTCCGGAGTTCGGGTTTGAAAAGTCCATATCCGGGATATGGGTTTTACATCGATATGTCGGAGCGGCGAGCGAAAGTCAACCGTATAGCAAATCAAACCAAAAATGCTGCAACAAACTCCTGTAAAAACCTGTAAAAAATATAGTTTTATTAAATCAAATCCAGGTGGCCTTAGCAATAGCAGAATTTCAGTTGATTTATTTGATGTAGGTAATACGCCTAATTATTTGATTTCAATAAATTATACCTACTTACCTAATGTTTTATTTTATTATAACAAAAAAATAGCGATGTTTCATAAATCTCCGGGTCTGCTCTCTTTGAGAAGTGGCAGCTCTATGCATAATAGATATTACTATAGGTTCTCATCATGCAATCGATTTTCAATCGGCCTTTGAACTAGTATGCAGATGGAATACATTCCAAGTCCATTGTCATGCGACACTGCGTGCAGCGAGCAGTTGCATAAAGCTATTGTGGAGCGAACTTATGCAACTGCCTCGATCACGTTCCGTGGACGAAAATGGTACCGGTCAGATAACTCCTTAGGGAGAGTATTCCTTTTGATGAAAACGAACCGTGAATACGAATATTAAGCAGTGGTTATCTTCAGATAGGAAAGTTATTTATTAAGTGCGTTTCTGAAGCTTATCGTTCACCATTAGCAACATTCCTTAAGCATCAGACAGCATTGGGTATCAAAGGATACTGTTGTAGATTTATGTGTATTGTATTACAGTTGCTTATTGGAAATTTAAATATAAATATTTCTGGACAATTTACACAGCACCATCTAGTCCCAAATTAAGCGCACAGCTTGTATTATGTGTACTAGATAACTGATAAATGTACTTAAATACATTTTTTTGTAAATACATTATATATATAATACATAGGAAACAGCCAGAGCAAGACAAACATACATATTAATAAACACAAAATGTTTGTTTTGTTGTTGTGTTTGCTAGCAAATCGACCACCGAGCTAGTCCTTAGAATACTTTTTGTTTTTTCATCAATAGAAGACTATTATTTTTAATCTTACATGCGTAACTTGCGGTTAAATATAAAACATGACGAATGAACATCACACTTCATTGTTGAGAGCATGCTACGTGATTGTGTTATTTAGTCTTTCAGTTCTATTTTCCTTTATCCAAGATTTCAATATGCGTCTACAATCATTATCGATTAAAGGTCCGTGCACCTCATGCACGTACGCAGCGGCGTCGGCAGGCAATCGTCTCTTTCAATAGATTTACTTGTATCTTTTGAAGCTGCCAGGATTCTCCACACTTCATTTCTCCGGTAGCCTGCTACAGCCGATTGCTTTTCATCCAACTTGCTTTGTCATTGTTGTTGATAACTGTCTGTATTTTGTAGGAGCCCTCCGATGGGAATTCCAGAAGTGGTATGCGGAGTGAAAAGACTAATCAAAGAGCCCAGTAGAAAGTTGGCGGGTACTGACCTTTAAATTGTCGGCTGTATTTATAGGAATCCTTCCACTATTGTGATTTAGATGGTTGTGTAATGTGTATTTACATAATTTTAGCCAAGGGGATTTGATTTGTTATGGTCATAAATTGTTTATGAATTAATATACCGTGGTGTATTACAATTGTTTTCACTATTATCACTACATAATCAAATACGGTCCCCTGCGGCGTCTGTCTGTCTACCTGAACGTGACAAACTCAAAAAGTACTGAACGGATTTTTATACCATTTTAACCAGGATGCATGTGATTCGCGAATAAGGCTTATGTATATAAATCATTAAGGTTTTGTGTGAATTGGTCGAAATATGAGAAAAATCTTGGCAATTGTGAGGTTTGCTGACGTGGGCTTCGTAAATCAATGGAATTCTACCCGTGCGACGCCGGGGCAGGCCGCTAGTTCGTAGACGGCTTAGCAAATACATTACATTCGTAATATTCAGTATAATCATAGTAAATTATATCCGTACCCATCTGAACACAGGCCTCGCTTTCTGATTGCCACAAACCGCAACAAACTTTTGTATTTTTTTTCACTTCCCATAGATTTTATTCACGTTGTTGTTTTAAAAGAAATACTCGTAACAATACGTGAAACAAAAAGAAACTAAATATACAATAATGAACTTATCCCATGGGATATCTTCCAATCAACCATGGAATGTCTGATAGAAACATGATTATTTATGAGGAATTCATGTTCCTATCATGGAATGGATAAATAAATATTTCTGGACAATTTATACAGTACCATCTAGTTCGAAATTAAGCGCAAAGCTTGTACTATGGGTACAAGACAATTGATAAATGTACTTATATACATTTTATTTTTGGAAATACGTATAGATAGAAAACACCCAGGCCAAGACAAACAGCCATGTTCATGTACAGAAATGATTGTCTTGTGCGGGGATCGAATCCGCGACCTCGGAGTAAAAGTAGATATTGCTAACTATTCGACCACCGGGCTCGTCAACATGTATCCGACATACAACAATAGGATATATTTTGATTTTTATTATAAACATCGGATTTTTGCGAACTCCGATTAAAACATACGTTCATATATATTTAGAATAACATAACATAATAAAAAATATATGTGTACGGAATATCGTGTTAATTATAATTTATATTTGGTTGCAGCGGTAGTCGTGCGTTACCTGACGAAGCGTTACATCGGCGAGTACAGTTCGACAGGCGGTGAGTTGCTCGTAATTGAATCACATCCTCTCTGTGTTACTTATCTCAGACAATATTAGATAACACATTTTTTTTCTATCAGTTTGTAATTAAAACATCACGCTATGCTGTCAAGATGTTTAACTCAGAGATGATCTACGATATAAGCCTTACGGCATTCCCTTATAAGTATACATAGTAGGTTCGCTTTGATTATTATTAGTTGAGTAACGTTTCTTTAATAAATGAAGTTTTTAAAACTGTTTGAAGGTCTAAAATTGTTACAAATTTCACTTTGTACCGTATGTAGATTTTTTTGTATTAAAATGTATGTTTCCTTCCGACCTTAAGCGGGCCGGTTTTTACGTCAGACGGCATTCAGCGGGACAAATTAAAGTGTCGAGGAAATTGCTTTCAACACTCATAACGTTGTTAATGCTCGTGACGTTAATAATGACACAGAAATCGATATATATGAAAAAACATGTAAGAGATATAACATATTAGATCATAATAAAATAAGAGATATAACATATCAGATCATAAAAGATCTTTTAGAACCAGAACGATTTGACACACTGACAAAAAACAGATCTACATCATACTTATGTATATCATGTACGTAAAAACAATTTTGGCTATCTATGTTGCTGGCAACGTTTATAATGAGACAGAAGTCGATAAATATGACAGAATAGAATAAATAAGAGATGTCAAATATTATTACTTTGAACTAGGACGATCTCATAAACGTCAGTCAAATTTTGTTTGTCTCTTTATATATTTTAATAACAAGTTTTGTTACCTATGCTATATCTGTCTGGCAAACTCTACATTTTCACAAATGATTTCAGATTTTCTTTATCAACACCGCGTGGCTTTCGACGGCGCCGTCTCTGAAGTAGAGATACTGGACACCTCTAATTGCGCGGTAAGACACAAGCAATCACAATCACAGCTGTTCTGTAGGATAGCTTGGTTGAAGTATTAGTCATTTAGAACAAAAGACCACGCTCTCTCAGAAATAACATTTTCTATACTTGTAGGCATGTCATGTAATTCTTGTGACAGTGACATTGAATTATGGGTTGTACACTGTGTAACACTAGATGAATAGCATGGCAAGTTTTACATATGTGCACAATATAGGCGGACTTATTATAAGCATTTGAATAAACTGTATGTAGATGTAGATGTCAATCTAATTGAATATATGTTAGAAAAATATACTTATAATGAGTGGTAAGATCTTGTTCGTCGAGTTTTCGCAGACAACCCTGAAAATGCGTAAGGTTCCTCTCAAGTTCGAATAGTAAGTAATGGCAAATGAAGCTATAGACAAAGCCAAACTTAATTCACCAGTAAACAATGGAGATGTAATCAGCGGCCGGCTTGCCTCGCGGCTCGTAGGCGGCTGATGCTCCGTACAATTTAATTAGACGAAGTTTATGGACCTTGTACAGCTTATCTGATGCGATCTACGTACAGCCTCCGGGCAATGCTAACTTAAAACTTACTCGATACAAACGTTATGTAAAACAAACAACACGTTTTCGTCTAAACAGCAATGTTTAATAATCGAATGCATAACGGAACTAAAAAGAATAAAATGAACTCGATGTTCGAGGTTGCGTAATCGGTCATAAATTTCATCGGATGCATCGGTCGGCCCCATTGCGGGATGCTGAGCATTACTTGTTTTGTAAGTTTATTGTACTAATAAAATTAGTGAACATCCAAGTTTTTTATGAGTTCAATCTACGATGTTTGTAGCAATTAAGTAATGGATGTGAATATGAATTCGTATATGAGCATGAAAACTTTCCAATGTAATTGACTTTGATTGTGTTGATGATTGAATTTTACAAACTTTCGTGCGGGATGCCATTTAGTATTTTTAGTTGCTTTGAGTTTGAGGACCGAAAATAAGTAGCTATAATACATTATCATTTAAGTTCTCATCTCTATTAGTCGGAGAGCGATTTATGCGTTTAGTTTGTGTATATTTTTAGTACTATAATGCATTCCAGGCTCATTATACTTTATGAATAATAATTTTATTATGGCAGATTCGCGGTTGTTTGGCCGAGCACGTGCGATGGGGCGATGCGTTCGCAGTGGTCTACTCAGTGTGTGAGCGACGCTCGTTCTTGGCCGCTGCGGAATTGCTCTCGCTTCTGGAACGCACTCGACTCCCGGGCTGCGCAGCCATCACCCTCTTGGGGAACAAACGTGACCTCGAACACGCCAGGTAAATATTCTCCCACAACGTTTCAACTAAATGTCAAAGCGTGTCGAATCACGATGGTAATCAATTTAGCTTTGATCACGATTAAGAGGCACGGAAGACGAGATCACTATCTGTATGGTTTAAATTACAGTCTTTATATTTTGGCATACCGATATTTATATTATCGATTGATTTTAATGTATAAATTTATGTTTAGTTTTTGTTATTTTATAGTGAATATTTTTTTGTATAGGGAGGTCCACGCAGAGGAGGGTCAGGAGTTGTCGTTGCGCTTCGGATGTCAGTTCTACGAAGTGTCGGCAGCGGAGTCGTGCGCAGGTGCTGCGCTCGCCTTCCACGCGCTGCTGCGGGAGGCGCGTGCGCTCGCGCTGCTACTGCCGGCGCCGCGCCGCAAGCTCGCCGCGTACTCCGTGTCTAAGGTAAATAGAGGTTCACGATTGGTGAGAGTTAGTCAAGGCACGATTAAAACTTGATCACAAAAACCCCACAACTATACAGTATGCACGTTGTCTTTTTTGAAACTACTTAGGCGGAAACCATTATATCTAACTAACTACCAAAGTCTATGGATGTTTAAGTAATACTTTATATATATATATAAAGATCAATGCCACTTTTCGTTGTAATTTTATAACTCAAGAACGGGCTCACCTATCCAAACCAAATGTTTAGGCTTTGTTCGGACTATTTAGTAGATGGTTTTTGTGAAGTTTGCACAAAATCGGTAGAGCGGTTCTTCATTTATCACATTTTTTGTAACAAATGAATTCAATAAATTGCGGATCTTTGTTAATGGGGATTTTGCTGTCAAATTTAAACTTTTTTCAGATGGGGTTTGTGCTGTCAAATTGAAACTTTTGTCAGATTTTTTTGTTTGAATAAATGAATTTGATGTTCCAATTAATTTTTTTTAGCATTTCACTTTATACGTAGCGAAGCACGTGCCGGGCCGCTAGTACTTTATATAAAAAGGAGTGGTGTCGTGGGACACCAGATAGGAACGAAGTTCTTTATTATAAAGATATTCATTTCAAGTTCTATTCGAGGTATAAAGCAAGTAATTATTCATATACATTTTTATTATGATTTTTTTAATCGATAGAAAGAAATCAATAAAAAAAAAATCTTAACACCTTTATTTTGTTTCTCATCATACATAATATCATACATAGATGTATATAATAATTTTATTATGTATAGACTATACATAATAAAAATCTTAAGGTTTTTTAACGTTACGGACGTTTTTTGCCGGCTCCCTCCCTACCCTACCCCTCTACACCTCCGCAACGCCCCATAAGGAACTTGGTTCCAATAATATTGCAAAGTGTGTTATAGAATAAATGGGTTATGAGGATGATTTTGATGGACTTAACACTGGACTATTGCAGAAGAGGGACGGACGCCTGCCGTTATTTGCGGCAGTTATTACTACTATTATTCTGTATGAATAACTTTGTTTATTTGTTTTCGGCAGGTAATCGGCACGATATTCGGGAAAAATAGCAAAAGTGTGAGAAAGAAACGGCCATCGCTCAGCATTTAAAGTTAGGGCTTATTTATTTAGTTGTTTAAGCTACATAGACTGTTTTGTTTTAGAAGTATTTTTATTTTTTTAATATTAAATGTTACGTTATATTTGAAGCAACTCCACCTGTCACATGTAAATATAGTACTGTTAGTTATTATAATATTATATTATATAATATATAAATATTATATAATATTTAATTATAAACATACCATCATTGAATTTAGTGATTATATTTGCAGCCATATAATTAAAGTAATGATTTAAGTGTATATAAATTCAGTATTCCCTGTATATAGTAAGTATTATGTTATATAATGTTATACACCTCGCATTAGTGTTATGACGACCATATAAGATGTAAATAATAATTTAAACATTATAACGTTAATTTACCTTATACCTTACATTTAAGATTTGTATAAGAAATATAAAAATTCACTGTGAAATTACTGGTTTTAATTATAAATTCTGCGTTGATGTGAAATCACCTTATCTAAGGTAGCAAAACTTTCTAAGGTCTTTTTTTTCTTTTTTTATATGAGAGGGGGGCAAATGAGCATGTGGGTCACCTGATGGAAAATAATGTCCACTGCATGGAGATCAGCAACACCAATTGGTCGCCGATCCGTCGCCAGCCTATACCGTTTCCTTTCTTTCTTTCTGGTGACCTCACTCACTCGTAGGAACACAACAACCCTCAAGGGAATTGTTATTTGGCTGTGGTATTCTGAGAGGGGCAGGGTATTTCCCTAGTCGGACAGCTTAAAAGATAGGCTATGCCCTACCTACCTCTCCTTTCTTCAGAGCCTCGTTTGTCAGTCAGCAGGTTGCACCACGTGCAGGTGAGGTAGGCTATGGTTCAAAGATGATAATGAACCACTTACACCCCAATATGATCTATCTATGATCTCATCCATTTTACTTTGTCTGTTTTCCAATAGTCCAATGCGGAGCCGGCATAGCAATGAAAGTCCGTGAAAATGCGGAACAAGTACCTACCTTCTATGGCGCTACCATAAAATCCTAGGCAAGTCGTAAGTGCTCTATACTATACATGGGCGAAGTAACCACTAGATTCATCTCAGCTCATACTGCAGTCGATTATTGCTATATTGTTAACATAATGACGGTATTTTTCAAGCTGCGCACGATTCGTCTTTGGAGATGGACAGTAACAAGGCGCAATGTAGACGTTTACTCGCTGAACCATTGCCGGAACACTATAAAAGGTTACGTCGTAAAGTCGAACTCAATTGTCTTGATATATTCCTCAGCCGGAAAGGTTGAACGGCGGACGTACTTTCTTAAGATCATAGATCTGCGATAGTGTCACGTCGATCGTGGTGCGTTGCACCTCGTATACATGTCGCTAAAAGCTCCTAATGAGATTCTGTTGTCACTGGGCGAGTGTGGCGGCCTGGACCGAACGAGCCCAGGTGTCGTCGCAGCAATATTGATCGGACAGGGCAGGCAATGGCGGAGAGAGTGCCGCCCGGCCTTGCATGTCCGACCGGCCACTACCGACACACGATCCGCTGATAACGTCCAATTGATACCGAGATAGGAAATGAACATGACGTTAAAAGTTCGCCACACGTGAAAGCAAACCGACAAGTGCAAATTCAAGGTCCCAGTGAAATTGGCATTAAACTCGCCGACTTGACGAGAGACTTCGCGATCGATGGGGCGGAATCAATTGTGAAGATGTTCGCTACTGATAACTATGTCGAGCGGCAAGTTCAAGAGCACGTCGATGAATAAATTCGTTACAATAAGCGGCTGACAGTTTAGAAACGAACCGTCGGACGGGGTAATAAGTAATCGGTAAGCGCGGCGGTTACGCAATACGCAATAAATGTTCCCTTGACTGTTCCGTGCTTATATTAAATCGAGTACAGGTGTACCGGCCGATGCGGAGATATAGCCAATAAATCGAATTCCTTGATCGCATTAGTGGCGCCAACGTTCCGCTGGCTGCGCTGCGCGGGCTCGAGAACGCGACCGATCGCTATCGCCCATCTAGATAGATGACTCGGAGCGAACGCTGTAGGGATCGTATCTAGGATGCAGGGCGTCTGCCCCCTCGGGCACACCCAGTCATGTTTAATAAGCATGTCAAAAATCCAGTCCAGTTATATTTAACTCTGTTAGATTTATAAACTTAATCTGTTACGTTTCATAGGGATGTGCTATAGGTAAGTTACAAAAAAATATCTTTCAATACGATCTTCCTTAACCGATTCGAATGGATTATTCCGGCTCGAATCTATTCAAGTATCGAAGATCGAATTGATAAACGTAGCTGACGAAACCGAGAAATAGCAAACGACTATGGTAGATTTTCATTTTCCTGGTTGTTGGATTGCGGATCTAATTTAAAAACTTGTCTTTAATTTTTTATTGTTAAGTTAAAATAAAGTTATTGACATGCATTGCGTTGCCATCTCAGCAATGTTCTTAGTTTTTTATGAGCGCTGTTTTTTTATAATATACATTACATTGACGAGCTCGGTGGTCGAATAATTAGCAATAGCCACTTTGACTCCGAGGTTGCGGGTTCGATTCCCGCATAAGACAAATATTGTGTGTGAATTTGATGCGATATGAATTAAAGTACGACGAAATAAAAAGTAATTTGAAAGATACAGATTTGAAAATGTTAATAAATCGTTAGCTATACCATAAAGACACATAGGTATAAACTTATAACTCTGTGAGCTGTGCGAATATATATTTTATTTATTAATTAATTTGTTGTCAACCCTTACTCATCTTACTGCTAGGATCGGTCTCCCCCTCAATTAAAGGGGTTTAGAGCATACTCCTCCACGCTGCTCAACTGTGAGTTGGCGGAAGCCACTGACTTGGCTTAACGACTGTCATCTAATGACAACAGCCGGAAACGGCGGTATAACGTGACGCCCTCCCGAGCATAGAGGCGCTCTAGCTCTAGACCTTGCTTAACTTGCGTGATCGATTAGACTGACACGCGCAACGACGCCATCGACCTCTTCATGATTATTAATTACATTTGTTAATAAATGCAATTAATATAGTCATAAATCACTTTTACACTTTTAAATTAATATAATTACTAGTAATAGAATAGTAATTCAAATGTTAGGGCATTAAGTATAAAGATCGCATTCGTTCAGAAACTTTAGAAGCATATATGATAGTAATCAGAACTTCATGAGATGTTTAAAATTAAAGAGCAGAACACTAAAGTAATAAAATACTAAAAATGTTTTGTAAGATGAGAGCCATTCTAAAGAAAGTCTACTACACAATAGCAATGTCACTAATTCAATGAAAAAAGGTCAAGAACGAGTGACCTTTTAGCCATTGCAATATTTAGCGTCAATTATAGAAATTAATGAATCATCTATCATGTAGCCGAGTGAAAGTAAGATGCTATCGGTCAGGATATATCTAAAACCAATAAAGTAAGCTGGTTGCCAACCACCTTTTAATTATGTTGTATGATTAAACAAGATAAGCGAGCAATTTTCTGCTCGGTCTAAATAATAGCGAAAGTGTTCTTAATTAAAGATAAATGGTGAAGAAGCGTTAAGAATAGATATATGAGGGGTAATAAATTTGTACGGCAAAATAAAGCTTTTATTAAAGCTCTAGTTATATAATAATATAACTATTTTACCTGTGGGATAATTACTTCAATGATTTATTACCTATACTTACTTGGAAATGTAATGAAATTAATTTGAAATGAATTTATTACTGTAAATGTAACAGGTGAAAGATATTATAATGTTGTCATATACATTTAGTCTCAGTAGACATGTAATAGACATTTAAAGTCACTTTGTCCTAAAACCTAGGGTGTAAATTTATTTCCAATAAAACTGACTATTCAATAGAAAATTTACTTAAATTATTGTAACGGTCACTATGATTACAAACATCATTCAGTTAAATTTATATGAAATATATATAAGTCAAAATAATAATTTACAATAATAAATTAATATGTAAATAAGGAACAAATTATGATGTCAATAGAGAGTCAGTATTAAATAACATTAACATTATACAATATAACATTACAATCAAAGTTTTTGTCTATTTTGCAAATATTATTGAACGCTGTAGAAGCACTTGCTGATTAATCATTTGTTTAAATTAAATTTGAATTGATTTTTGGAAAAAAATGTATATTGCATTTACATGCTATATGTGAGGTCGATGGCGTCGCTGCGCGTGTCAGTCTAATCGATCACGCAAGTTAAGCAACATCGACCGTAGCCAGTCTATGGATGGGTTTATTTATCTCGAGCTCCTTCGTGCTTGGGAGGGCACGTTAAGCCGTCGGTCGGCTGTTGGCATTTGATGACAGTCGTTAAGTCATATCAGTGGCCTTCGGGCGGCTTGAAAACACTAGCCTCCGCCACTCCGCAGTTGAGCACCGTGGTGAAGGATTGAGGGGAGACCCGTATCCCAATAGTGGGATGATTATGGGTTCATGCCGTATTGCATTTAATACTTGAATGCAATGAAAGAGAAGCGCTGTGCCATACTTTATTAAAATACTGCTTGACTGGGGAAATAGCTCTATCTTAGAGAATACCGCAGTCAAATAACAATTACCTTGAGGGTTGAGGTCCTGCTAGTGAGCAAGGTCGTCGCCAGCCGATGGCCCAGGGGGGAGAGGGGGGGCAAGTTGGGGATATGGAGAATGAGAAAACTATGAATTGTAGGTAAAATCGAGAGCTCATGAAGCTTTTCACTGTACAAATGTACAATAAATAAAACTTATAAATAAATAGAATCTGGGGGGGGGGGGGAGCTGCCCCTCCCTACCCCCCCTTGGCGACGCCCTTGCTAGTGAGTGAGATCACCAGGAAGGAAGCTACAATGGTAGCCGGGGTGTCAGCGCGCGAGCAACATTTAATGCTGCGACCGTTTATATGGATACGGTAACCGCTTCATATTAGTAGAGCCGTATGCTTGTCTGCCATTCGACGTAGTATAAAAATGCAAAAGGCCAACTAAATTCAAAAGTAATTTCTCCCAGTTTAGCTTGGGATACTGTTAAATTTTATCATTATCATTATCAGCCTGTATCACAGTTTTTATAAAAAATATTTGGGCTGGATATAGGCAATTTCGCAATGCTTTCCACCATATGCGATCCTCCGCTTTCCGCATTCAACCGCTATCAGGCACCTTTTTGAGGGCGTCGGTCCATCTGGAGAGGGGGCGCCCTACGCCTCGCCGCCCCATACGTGGACTCCACTCCCAGGCTCTGCCATCGCTGACTCGGCAGATTTGGCCAGTCCAAATAAATTTTATATTTTATACGTTAGTGCAATATACAGGCTGAACCGTGACTTCTGAGAAGTCACGGTTGAGCCTGTATATTGCACTATATAAGATATGCTTTAAAGGGTCGGAGGGTATACTTTAGTGCTATGGTATTTTGTCCATGCATTTTTGACATTTTTCAATTATTACGCAGGTTCGATTCCCGCACAAGATAAACATTTCTGTGCATGAATATGTCCATTTGTCTAAGCCTGGGAGTTTTCTGAGTGTTACAATGTAATATTCTCTCAGTTATCTAGTACACAAAGTACAAGCTTTACCTAGACTGACTAGAGGGCGTAGTGTATTTGTCCAGGAATATTTATTGCATCATCATCAGGTCATTTTAGTCTCCACTACAGGAGCACGGCCCTCTCTCGTCCGTCCCAGACAGAAGGAGGATTTGGCCTACACTCACCACGCGGCCAGACGGGTTGGGGAGGCCTGATCGAGGTTTGATAATGTATTTCCCTTAGTTGCCTTGTACGACATCCACGGGAAGAGATGGAGTGATTCTATTCTAGTCTGCTGAAAACCACACGGCCAACCACATTTATTACATAATTTTAATATTATGATCTATCAAATGTATGAAACTTTTAAACCTGTCAGTAATTAAGTGTAACAAAAATAAATGACATAAACATTTTTTATAAAAAAAAAATGGGGTGTGAATGTGTCATGAACACAGCTGTGTGTTGGACGTGAGTACGTTACCTATATGCACTAAAATTATCTCAAAATGGCAGCACTTCCCCCTCCCCGCACGCAATGTTCCATACTCCTTACTTAGTGTAATAAATTCGTTGATTCTTCATCTATCCAGTGGTGTGATTGAATTTTGGATGGAGATGATAGATTTGGAGCGGCGACACCAAACTGTATCCCCCGATTTGGTTACCATTCCTTTTTAGGGTTCCGCACCCAAAGGGTACAAAGGAACCCTATTACTAAGGCTCCGCTGTCCGTCCGTCTGTCACCAGGCTGTATCTCATGAACCGTGATAGTTAGACAGTTGAAATTTTCATAGATGATGTATTTCTGTTGCCGCTAACCAACAGATACTTAAACACAGAATAAAATAAATATTTAAGTGGGCTCCCAAATTTAGTTATATATTCACTTTTAAAATAAATAATTAAATTAAAATAAAACAAATATTTAAGGGGGGCTCCCATACAAGAAACGTGATTTTTTTGCGTGATAATGGTACGGAACCCTTCGTGCGCGAATCGGACTCGCACTTGGCCGGTTTTTTTGAATTGCCTCCCTATGGAAGCAATTAGAAATTTTACTTAAAATATATTTATTTTTAAATCTTCTGCTGATTGTACATACAGACATCCATAAACTATAAAAATAAGTAAGCACGATGCTACATCACGGGCCACGGGTACTCGTACACGAGAGCGACAGGAATCTGACATGTAGAAATGCGTCGTGTCGTCCGCGCCGCGCACATATCGATGCAGATGATAAACTATCGTGTGCCTTATTTCGGCACTGCCCAGGTCTCAGATCTTGATTTTAACTAGACAAATAATTAGTCGTTAATTTGTCGAAATTTGTCGCCCAAAGCAAAAAATTTGTCGGGGTCCCGTTAAAGAGTTATAAGGTTTTTTATGTGGCAGTGCCGAAATAAGCTTATTTCGGCACTGCCCACTCGGGATCTATTAAACTACAAAACATAGCGAACATATGATTTTCCCCAGAATTAGTCGTCAATTTGTCGAATTCAGACACCAAGTATCAGAATTAGTCGACCTCCCGTTAAAAAGTTATAAGTATTTCTTTGTGGCAGTGCCGAAATAAGCCTTATTTCGGCACTGCCCAAAAAAACTACACCACCTAGCGAAAATCTGATTTCACCCAGATGTTGCCTTGAATTTGTCGAAATTTGTCGGATATAAAACACAACTGGTCGATGCGTAATTAAAAAGTTACACGCATTTTAATAATTCTCATAGTAAATATAGTCCGAGATCTTGCATCAAAATTATATCATGCACAAAATGCAACAGTAAACGTTTCATTTCCTTCCTTTTTCAGAGTCTGGCAAAGTTTGTCTATGCATGCAACTGTTTTCTGATCTACGAATGCTTTAGGTTTTCTTTAGCACTACATTAGTTGCTTTTTACGATAGCCATATGTGAATGGGGTGGTGTTATTCTACTCTGCCTACGTTAGGCTCTCTGACTACAACGCGAATTATTAAAATGCGTGTAACTTTTTAATTACGCGTCGACCAGTTGTGTTTTATATCCGACAAATTTCGACAAATTCAAGGCAACATCTGGGTGAAATCAGATTTTCGCTAGGTGGTGTAGTTTTTTTGGGCAGTGCCGAAATAAGGCTTATTTCGGCACTGCCACAAAGAAATACTTATAACTTTTTAACGGGAGGTCGACTAATTCTGATACTTGGTGTCTGAATTCGACAAATTGACGACTAATTCTGGGGAAAATCATATGTTCGCTATGTTTTGTAGTTTAATAGATCCCGAGTGGGCAGTGCCGAAATAAGCTTATTTCGGCACTGCCAAAAAAAAAACCTTATAACTCTTTAACGGGACCCCGACAAATTTTTTGCTTTGGGCGACAAATTTCGACAAATTAACGACTAATTTTTTGTCTAGTTAAAATCAAGATCTGAGACCTGGGCAGTGCCGAAATAAGGCACACTAAACTATCCATCACTTTCATCTCACATCAGATTAAACGATTACCAGTTTCTTCTAATTGCTCGTGTTGTCTCGATTGAATCGGTCATTGAGATTTATGCATGGCTGCGGCTAAAACCAGTCCTGGTAATGACAATTTGTCGTTCAATGTTCTGTCATAAGTGTGTAGTTTGGCTGTCGTTCGATTTTCAAATGACCTGTAAATAAAATAAACGACAAAAATAAAATTTGTAAAGAATATAATTATATTCTTTACAAATTTTATTTTTTCGTTTTCTACCTTACCTATGATGTTATTTTTAAATACCACTTCTAGTGCCAAACAAGTACGTGGGTCGACTAATGGAAGACAGACACGGTAGTGTGGATTATCTAGCAATATAAGGGCCACACGTGCCCCGACACCGTCGCTGCTAACGCAGCATCTTTTCACTATTGGTGACTTTACTCACTCGCAGGAACATAACAATCTTCCAGGGCATTGTTATTACTATGGCTACGGTATTCTATGAGATGGAGGTAAAATGTATCTTATGTACCTAAATCTCATCAAAAACGAAATAGCCGTTCGAAAGATTACCATGGACCTCAGACAAACATAACAAACTGTTCCATTTAAATAATACGTATATAAAATTTCTCGCTGTCTCTTCGGGAAATACTGCCTTAATCGACCTCTATCTACTCTGCCTCCATACTCTACTTGTTTTGGCTCACAGTCTCGTATCGTCCTTCCAGCAGAGTACACCATGTGCAAGTTAAGTTGGCTTTGGTAATTGGGTCTGAAGTTGATAGTGAACCACTTACAATCGATTTAAATAAAATAATAAACATAGCGGCCATAAAAAGTTTTTTTTTGTAGCCTTGCAGTACACAGAACGCACTGCTTAGAGCATACTGAAAGTTTCTGGATTCTGATAAATAAGACTAGAAATAAGTTCATTCCCTCGCAATTGATGTATTTTTGCATTCACTGAAACCATCGTACAAATGAGTTGGAACCGTATTGTTTAGGGGCCTCTACAGTGGCCTCATGGAACGCATTCACCGTAGATTAAGGTATCGTAAAATGTGTACCTTAATTTTTTTTTTAAATACATATTTCGAAACATAAATATGTTCAAACAACAGTTCTGTCAAACAGTGGACAGTTCTGTCAAACGCCATAAAGTTACATTATATTACGCCATACAGTCGTTCAGTTTTCTTAAATTTTCTAATTTTCCAAGCAATTATATTTTCTTTCATAATAACGTTTTCCTATCAATAACAAATAGGTACAACAAAAAAAGTTTTAGCGAAATCGGTCCAGTCGTTTACGCGTGATGCCGTGAACAAGGGATATAGGGATTCCTTTTTATATATATAGATAGATGACTGTCTTAATGGAGGACAGTTATTTTTTTTATATTTTTGCGGCATCACTGGACACGCAGTCGTTTCGGATCTTCTAGTAAGTCATATGGTATCCACCGAGTGCAACGCTTTCGAACCTTCAGATGCACATGAAAAATGTGCACTTGACTAATTCCAATGCCTAACAAAGCAAGAATTGATGGCTGGTGTTCACTTTGTGGAACTGAGAGATAGCTTACAAGCAATCTCTCAGTTCCACAGGTAATAATGCCACCTTTTTGCACTTACATGTTTGTATGTAACGTTTGTTTATTTAGTGCAAATGAAGCATACCTATCTGTCTATCTGTTTATATAACTTTAACTTAGAAACACGAGTAATAATATAAAGAAGACCTCAAACGATTTTCATCGAATTCACGTTAAAAAAAATGGTGTGTGCCTGTGTCATGGACACGGATTATTTCAAAATTAATTATCTCAAAGTGGCAGCGTTTCCCTCTCCCTCACTCGGGATGTTCCATAGTCCTTAATTATCGTAATAAATTCTTTGATCCTTAATCTATCCAGTGGTGTGATTGAATATTGGATGGAGATGATAGATATATAGCTGCAACACCAAACTATATCCTCCGATTTTGTTATCATTCGTTTTTTTGAATTGCCTTCGTATGGAAGAAATTTTAACGTGACGTATTCGAAAGACGTATGCATGTCAGTTTGTGGCTACAGATTTATAGGATAAGTAAATATGTTTTGGACGACAGTGGTTTGTAAATTATTCCCATATATATATGTTAATTTGTTTCACTAATTTCTCTCATTAATGACATCATTACTGTGATGTGAATATTATGTCTTTTCGATCGTGTGATTAATGACAATAATGACAACATCACGCCTTAAACAGAGAAAAGAGAAATGTGAAATGCGCGAAATTAAGTTTAATGGGATTTTTCCATTTTTATAAGACAATTTTTATATGAGATGTCAAACAGTCTACCTGACGTGTAGACCACCGCCCAGGAGGATAAGGAGAATCTCCTCCATGAATTAAGTTATCATGAATCGTCTCGCTCGAAGGCTTGATGACTACCAGCCACCGGAACAGGAAGGGGTTCCATACATTGCTGCAGATTGTAAAGAAAACTACTGAGCCGTTCTGTATGGCTTTTGTGGATTACGAGAAAGCCTTCGTCTCCATAGAAACTTGATCTGCTCTGGAATTCTTATAGCGATGTTAATTAGACCATCGCTATCTCAAGGTGCTGAGATGACTGTATAACGCTGCAGTTATGACCGTCCGCGCCCAGAACCAGCAGTCTATGTAGCTGCAGCGGGGTGTACATAAAGGGGCTGTCATCTCTCCGAAGCTATTCACCGCTGCACTAGAAGATGTATTTAAGACGCTGGACTGGAAGACACGGGGCATCAACGCGAATGGCAAGTACATTTCACATATGTTTGCCGTTTTCATAATGGGTGAATCGCTGGAGGATCCCAGCGAAATGCTAAACGATCTCAATGCTGCTTCTTGATCCGTGGGTCTGGTGATAAATTTTGACAATGGGAAAGTTAATACATAAAGATACAGCGACTTTGACATCCCTATTCCGGTTATCGTAAAAAGTGCAGCTATTGAAGTGATTAAAGTCTACGTCAGACTGGCCATACAGAAGGCCTATATCCAGCAGTGGGTAGATACAAGCTGATAATGATGATGTTGATGACGAAGCACGCACATAAGTAAACGCATCCATAGAAAGGCTGCGGCCGACGTTGGTTAAGTTCCGTGATCGATTAGATATATACGCCCAACGACACCAACTCTATTCAACAGCAGTAAAGCATAGCCAAATACTTACGTGGAGTAGCCAAACTCCACGACCTTATCGTCATAGGTATACAATATGCACGACGACCTTACCAAATGGCTTTCTGAAAAATAAATGAACAATATTGATCCGTGTTATATCGAGGCATCTATTATTACATCGCTGGACGCTTTATTGTCGAGCTATATAAGTGGCCGCAGTAACCACACGCTGCCCTTGTGAACACATTGTTGTACTTTATGAAATACTAACTTCTGCTCGTGGCTTCACTCCGCGTAGATACAGTACGGGGATAAAAAGTCTCCGATGTGTCAATCCAGATCATATAAATACAGATATGTATGTATAATTTGTCATTCAAATCCGTTCAGCCAATCCAATCCAAATCAACTCAAAAGTTTTACTTTTAAAACAATAAACATCTATATATCCATGCAGCCTACGGAGGCTGCATGGATGGCTATAGAGCCATCTATACAGCTGCGCCAACCCGCAGTTGTACAGCGTGGTGGAGTATGCTCTAAACCTCTTCGATTGAAGGGAGACCCGTATCCCAGCAGTGGGATGACTAAGGGTTGACGACTACATCCATACAGACGTCCATTCTCACAAACTTTCATTTACAATATTACTAGCGGTCGCCCGTAACTTTTGCTGCGTGGACTTTCACACAAACTTTCATCCGGGATGTATTGGATAAATATGTTATCTTTTAAGTTGAATTATATATATATGTCAAAAATCATTATTATAGTTGAAGTAGTTTCGGGGTTTGTCGCGGACAAACATAGACACGTGATTTTTATTTATAAGATAGACGACGATTATAGGATTTACAATATTAGTAGGATTGCAGTCGTTTTGTGCTTTATGCTTATAATGCCTTTTTTACTTTAATACCTCTTTGTATTGGTATCTCCCAGTCCCCTCTAATAAGGCTCAATATACTCTACGTCGTTTTTGACTTTGAGTTTCGTTTCCTAACTAGTGTGCTTTGGCTTTAAATGTGATGAGTCATTTATCAGAGACAGCGTAGTGTTCCTACCTTTTTAAACAATTCATGCTAAAATCAGCCATGAATCCGACTAATCAGCGGCTTAATATTGTAATGTTATCTATATATTGTAATGTATATCTAATATACACCGTCTATCATGTGTTTTTCGTTTTATTCAATAAGTGATTGTTTATTTGGGTTTTGTGTTGCTGCTGTTTCTTAAATTTTACTGCACATAGATTATATTAGATGTAATCACAAAGATAGTAGTCGAAGTCTTCAGAACTCACGGTTTCGTCACACCCCGGGCACTCCATACAAATGTCGCATCGTTAACTACTACCTAGACATGATGTCTGTGCAGAGCGTGAATGAGCGTGTGTGCGTGCGGGCCATACAAATTGTTCCTTATTTGTCTCAGAAGGGAGGTGAAATCGATGAGAGAGCGGCAGGCTATACTGTACGTACTATTGACGTACTACTATTATACTATTACCACAGTATAAGTAATAGTACTAACGTACAGTATGGACACTCTCTGCCGCTCTCACTAGTCGACCTCACCTCCCCTATGGAACCGATTTGGAACCGTTCGCAATGGATGCAACGTCCTACAAATTGACGTCGCTCGTATTTTATTCTCCATTCAGTTTACAAGATGGAAGTTACTTGTGCAGTGGATGGATATCTCAACACATGGAAAATCAAAAAAATAAATTTATTCGATCCCTTTGGATGAAATAAAGTACAGATTTTTTTATAAATTACCTAAAAAGCATGCGGCAGCCATAGTTTCATCATAACTAATTCGTGTCTGTCAAAGTAGGATACAAGACACAATTAATACGAGATGAGAAAAGGATAGCATTATATGTCTCAAAGAGCAAGTGAGTGCGCAGACGCAGAATTGACATTGCTGTCACTTGAGTTATGGTGGTTTATTGTTAATGATTACAATTTTCTTATTTACATTTCAATGTTTATTGTGCGTGATGTTATGTGTGGTATTAGTTTTAAATTACGTTTGTTCCATGTGAATTATGAAAATGAATCAAATCATTGCGCATGCATTTATATGAATAGTAAAAAGCTACAATTAGTAAGAATGAAATGGTTTGACCATTACAATGAACCGGTGTTCGGAAGGCGAACGTTTGATTTAGTGGTGATTAGAAAATATAACATTTTGGGTAAGTTAGCAATGGCAATTATACAAGCCGTTTTGTAAATATTGGCTGAAGTCAGTGTAGTGTATTTACTATGTTTTTTTTTTCTTCACTACGCCCACCTGATGTGAAGCGGTTACCGTAACCATATTAACGGTCGCAACATTAAATATCGCTCGCGCCATGCCATCAACGCAGCGACTCCATCCTCTCTGGTGACCCCACTCACTCGCAGGAACACAACAACCCTCAAGGAAATTGTTATTTGACTGCGGTATTCTGTGAGGTGGTGGTACTTCGTCAGTCGGGCTGCTTAAAAAATACGCTATGTCCTACCTCTCTCTTTTCGTCAGAACCTCGTTTGTCAGTCAGCAGGGTGTACCCCATGCAGGTAAGATTGACTTTGGTTCAAAGATGTTGATGAACCACTTACACCCCCTTACATGTCGGACTAATAATTGTATAATGTCAGCCCTAGAGAACGTCACTCAAACATAGGCACGTGTACAGACGTCATTTGGTTACTACATGCAAAAGCGCCATTTTTGTATGGAGTGGCCGGGGTTTGCTATTACTTATACTTTGGGTCCGTTGCAAAATATATGGGAAGCCCCAATATGTTTTTTGCAGAAAGCGATATAGGCAAATTATAATTTTACAACAGTTTAGCGGTTGCATAATTTTAATTAGACTGTGAGTATGATAGCAAAACATTAAAGAATTAATTAGTTTCGTAACTCACGAAATCTTAATAACACATAATCGAATTGTATAACATAAACCGGTGAGGCAAATGGTATCGAGTTAAGCAGTTAATGGAGTCTAATGCTGATTATCTGCAAGCACCTGTCGGTGGCTGACGAATGCGATCGGCTGGGAGACGTATCGGAGTCTCATCAGAGAAAGTAAACTCCATAGACATAATGTCAAACGGAAGCGACAGTTAAGGGTTGTACTGTGGGTTGTACACAGGGCCGTCTTTAACCAAGGACACTAGTGCCGAAGCTGAAGTCGATTCCGTTCGGAATTTTTGAATTCGAAAATGAAACTACTATTATGTCAGCTGATAGAAACCCTAGAGCTCTATCGACTAAGCTGAAAATGTTTGTCAATAACTTCAACCTAAGACTTTTTGGAAACAAAAAACCGATGGTAATCGGCTTTTTGATTCTAAAAATTGCAAGTGCAAGGATCATCCCATTCAATTGTAAAGTACAATTATAATGTATAGAATGGTTCTCATGTGAATGAGCACTACTTCCTACATAGAGATACATTTACCTGAGCGAAACATAATTAGCAACAATTTAAGTGGTAGTTTAAAAATTACGATTTTAATCGGCTTCAGCTTCGGCGGTAGGGCCCCAGGGCCCTAGCAGGGGCCCGAACACCGATTACTATTGGATCTTTTTTTGACAAAATCAACCTTCAGCTTAGATTTATGGTACTTGTGTTTAGCTTAGCTGGTAGAAACCACGGAGCTCTACCGACTTAGCTGATGACGTTTGTCAATAACTAAAACGTAAGACCTATTGTTTGAATCAAAATATTCGATGGTAATCGGCGTCAGCTTCGGCGGCCCACTGGTCTTACATTGTACATGCATTCTAAATTCACGACTGTTTTTAGATAACTTTTTTTTATACAAACGACTTCAATGAAAATTTTATATTCATTGAATTTTAATTTTATCATAGTTCATTAAATGTGCATAATTAAAGATAACTCATAAACTTCTGGTCTGATCTTGATCGAATTAAAATGGGACAAGATGAGAAGCACCAGATTTGAAAAAAAGAAGAATCATTAAAATCAGTTCACGGTAGAAAACTGTATTTTTTTATGTTCGTTACTCTCGAAACTTTCGAGGTAACGAACATAAAAAATACAGTCGAATCGTGAACTCCCTTTTTTTTTTGAAGCCAGTTAATAAATTTGATGCTTAATAAAAAGAACGCAGATACATAATACGAGTAACTAGGTATTTGATTTAAAAAGCACGTTCCAAAAATAAGCATTCGAAATGAAGCTTGCGGCAATTTTGCAACAAGTACGGTTATTTCAGGAAATTGTAACATTGTAACACGTATATTTATATGTGAAACCGGCCGAGGTCCGAAGCATGTATTTTACGAGTACAGTCAATGTAATGAATTATGAATGATTATTGACGAAATTACGAATTCCAATAAATTAGTTTTTTGGCTAAGTTTGGGTAATTTTTCGGGTAATTTAGACTTGTAATGATAATTGGCGGTCTACCACAGTACGCTTTTTAAGACATTTTCTACCACGAGCTGTGAATGTCTGGAATTAACTTCCCTCAGCAGTATTCCCAAATAAATACGACGTGGGAGCGTTCAATAACACAGTAAATTTTTAAACCAGCCTTGTAGCTGGAAACGGATCGGCGACACCATGGTTGATTGTGATTCTGGTTGATCTGTAGAGGCTGATTTCTATGAGCGGTTGTGATTACTTTCCATGGGGATACCCACATGTTCGCCTCACCTCTCTCATAATATATAAAAAAATACATTGTCGATTTAGGTAACGCAATGATCGTACAGTAGAAGTTGATACATTTATTTGATTGAAGGCAATTTGACGCGGTTATATAGATATTTTTTATTGAACGTAACGTTTTAGAGATTATACTAGTAGGTAAGTACCTATTTTATTTAAATTTATAGTTTTTTTTTTAAATTAAATGTATAAAATAAGTATGGGAATAAGTATATTTATATGATGGACCAAGTTATCCACTGTCGCTAAAACCTTGGGTAAAGGATGCTCGGTACACTAATCGCCAATGCATCAGCAGTGCACACTAGATGAAGTCAATGTTCCTTAAGCACTGTACAGTTATTATACAGATCATGAAATAAGGGGATTGATAGTGATGATGATGGGAGGTGTCAACCCTTGTTACATTTTTACTGCTAAACCTCTGAGCGTCGAATTTTGAGACTAAATGTTTACAACTTACACTCCGAGATAGTACTGGATATTATGTCTATGTTTATATCCAATAACTCCACCCACCCGCAGTTGAGCAGCGTGATGGAGTATGCTCTAAACCCCTTCGATTGAGGGGAGACCCGTATCCCAGCAGTGGGATGAATAAGGGTTGTCGAGGACGATTCAATAACCTTTCTAAATAAACAATCTGTATACAAAGAAGTCTGGGCTGGACGATGATGAGTCAACGGTAATATTCCGTTTACATAGAATTGTTAGTAGCATGGCATTTTACATTGCAGAAACACGTGATACGACCAGTTCAGGAAGTGTATTTATACTAATAAACCTTCTCGGTTACAGGGATCTATTTAATCTAACAAGAGAACACGCAAACGCTGACATTAAGATACACGCGAATGGATATTCCGAGGGCATATCCAGCATCTCTATCTCTACACTCATAAATATTGGATGTCCATCGTTCGAGCGGGTTTGCAGATAACACTAAACGGCTAATTTGTATTTGTAAGCCATACGTTGCGTAAATCAAGTCACGCATTGCTTAGCGGCTAATGAGGTTGGCAGTGCTACCGTAATGTTTGGACTTCGGATCAATGAGAGATTGACATCGACCGTCACATTGACTGATGTGACGTGAAAGTATGACCGTCAATATAACATGCAATGTTATATTGACGGTGGATCACATCGCTGTCGATTAAGAAACGTAGGTAGTAAGTGAAGGTGCTAATTATCAACGCCCAGCCCAAGCCGCTCGAAAATGAATTTTATTTTAAATTTGGAGAACGCGAGTATATAAATTGATTAATGACTAGAAAACAACTGAGTTTTAATTACTACTTCATTTATAAATAGTTATCGTCAACTCCTTCTCAGCTCAGTTCTAGGAAACGGGTCTCCCCTCACTAGAAGGGGATTTAGAGCATACTCCACCACGCTGATTAACTGCGAGGTGGCAGAGGTCAGTGTTTTCAAGCCGCCTAAAGGGCACTGATTTGGCTGACAACAGCTGGGACCGACGACTTAACGTACCCTTCGAAGCACGGCGAAGCTCGAGATAAATAAGCCCATCCATAGACAGGAGCATCGACGACGTCGAACTAGGTGTACACACCTACGCGTGCTAATTAACAACAATTTTAAATCCAAATTTAAAATTGTTGTTAAATAGCAAATTAAATCCCTTATTGAGTGACATGATGGGTATCATGTCGCTCAATAAGAAATTTAATTAAGAATTTGGAAAACACGAGAATATTAATTGATCAATGACTCGTTAATAGAAGACAATTGAATTCAATCGGTCGATCCAACATGCTTTTTTGCTGATAATAGTTCCATAAAGGGAGATGCGTATTCTGGGTAAAAATCACGATGATTTAAATTTATGATTTAAAAGTGCCCATCAATAAAACAAAAATAGACGAGTTAAAGCAAGTTCAAGATGGCATTCTAGAAGAGCATATGCCATTTTATAACAAATTTAGCTGGCCAACTGCAAATGTTGAAGATAATCCAGAAGAGAATGATGCAGAATATGACTATGTACCGTACATATATTAAAACATGACAAATTAATACATTTAAGATGTTAATAAGGTTATTTATAAGTGTATTTTTTAATATTAAGCAATAAAAAAAAATGATTACACGATTGTTTTGGTTAAATTATATACACTGACCCTACTTTCTCGCTAAAACAATATAAGTCAAGAATATATTATCAAGTTTTTTTAATTAGTTTTATTAATAAATTGTATCGGTTATTGATATTAATTTTTTTTACCACTCAAATACTAAATTAAGCATAAAAAAAGTCCTATAAAACTCATTTATTTGTGCATGAAACATTTTTTATTGATTCATCAAAAACTATAATTGAGCACACTGAATAGTGTGTCCGACTGAGGGCGAAAGAACCTAGTTCAGTTCAATCCCACAAAGACACAAGTCTGCGCGTTCACCGCTAAGAAAACCCCTTTTGCTGTGGCTCCTCAATTCCAGAACACACCCCTTACCGTCGCTAAAAACATTGGGATTCTCGGGGTTGAAATCTCCAGCGACGTTCAGTTTCATTGTCACCTGGAGGGAAAGGTCAAGCTGGCGTCGAAGAAACTAGGTGTGCTCAACAGGGCAAAGCAGTACTTCAACCCGCGGCAAAGACTTATACTTTACAAAGCTCAAGTTCGGCCGCATATGGAGTACTGTTGCCATCTATGGGCGGGAGCGCCTAGATACAAGCTTGCACCTTGTGACTCGATCCAAAGGCGTGCTGTGAGGATTGTTGAGGATCCCAAACTTACAGACGGTTTAGAACCGTTAAGTCTGAGACGAGATTTTGCGTCCCTTTGTGTGTTCTACCGATTGTACAATGGGGTGTGTTCAGACATGTTGTTTGACATGATGCCCACGGCCTCCTTCTACAGTCGCACCACTCGCCATCGACAGGGAATTCATCCTCACACATTGGAGCCCAAGTGGTCGCGTACTGTGCGGTTCCAGAGAAGTTTTCTCCCGCGTACTGTCAAGCTGTGGAATGAACTGCCTGTCGAGGTTTTCCCAGGAGACTACAGCATGGGGTTCTTCAAAAAGGGCGTGAAGAGGTTTTTACAGGGTCGGCAACGCGCGTGTGATGCCCCTGGTGTTACAGGCGTTCATAGGCTGCGGTAGCTGTTTTCCATAAGGCGAGCCGTGAGCTTGTTTGCCACTCTAGTGGTATATAAAAAAAAAGAGTGACTTATGAGGTTTTTGAAATCACCGATTCAACTTAAGTTTGTACTTAACTAGTCAAAACAGGCATTCCTTCCATTAGTTTTAATTGATTACTTCCACTATGAATGCTCATTGTTTTTAATTTGTTGCTCTCGAAATTACTGAAAAGTGCCAGATACTTTGGCGAAACACCTACGTCCTATCCAATACGAGTGTTTTATTCGCTAGTAATTATATCTTCTTCACACTACAAGTTTCACGTCTCTGCAAGACCTGGGGCCCTTCCGCCAAAGCTGAAGCCAATTGAACTGAACTATCGGATTTTTTGATCGCGAAAGTTAATGAATGAAAAAATCCCGATGGTAATCGGCTTCAGCTTCTCCTCCACCTCATAGAATATTGCAGCCAAGTAACAACAAGTACCTTGAAGGTTGTTGTGTTTTTGCGAGTGAGTAAGGTCACCAGAAAGGAAGGAGTTGCTGCGCTGGTAGTCACATTAATTAAGACATGGCTATCGATTTTCGCCCCCGTATATATTTTTTTTAATTCCCCGTCAGGTGCTAAACATGCAAACATTTTGCGTCGAGAGGCGTATACTCGTACCCCGTTATAATTTCTAAAAAGAAAGTCTATAGTTACGAATAAGGGTTGACGACATAAGTTTGTAGCCAAAAATAATTTCCTACAGATTTTTTTAATGAAGACGAAGGACTTGAGTACTGCTGTAAAGTTTACTATGGCGGGTAATGTCTATCTGACTATTGATGACTGGAGACCGACCGATGAGATAATGTCACTCAAATACATGCAACACGTTAAATCTCAATACATATGTGAAATTTAATGCGCCATTTGTGCTCCACGTCTTTTATTGAGAAGTTACATTGAATGGATTGATTTAATCTAACAGCGAAGGAGATGAATCAATGTGTCAATATAAATTGAAGTTAAACGTTTATTTGTATTCAAATTGTGATTTGTAACTTAGAGAAAGCCAGTGTGGTGAGTGAACTGTAATTAAACTAACTTCAATGATTATAAATATTTTAAAAAGGTAAAACTAAGGTCCTCTGCCTAGGTGGGATTCGAACCAACGGCTTCTAGGTTAGCGATCGAGTGCTCTTTCCAACTGAGCCACTGGGAATGTTTGTGATGGAGGCGATTTTTTACATTTTTTATTTAGTGCTGTGAAGACGCAGTGTGGCGCCATCTACCTATTAAGTATTACAATTAATTTAAATTAGTAATATTAAGTATTAAATTTCAATGATGTTTAAGGTTACATAAACGTTGCCGTAGAGTGAGAACACAAACGTAGTATGTGATTTTTGAGGAGCGATATTTAATGTTGCGAGCGGTAACCGCTTCACATCAGGCGGGCAGACGTAGAATAAAAAGAAAATGAAAATCCAGTACTGAGACATAGCTATCGATTATTCGCCCACGTATAGATTTTTTTTAATTCCCCGTCGGGTTCAAACATGCATACGATCCGCCTTTTACAAAACGGTTACTGTGCCTAGACAGACGGTTGCAATACAAGAATATTACGATGTCTTATCTCGCCCTAAGGTTGACTGGTAGAGAATGCTTGTATGGAGTTCTCCTTTGCACACTTATATAGGGCATATAAATAAAAAAATATTTCTCGCGCACTCGAAAACTCCGCCTTCCATGTTCCATTGATACGTTTCTTTTCGTACTTTCGGATAAGATAGCATTATCTCATGAGCAAAGCCTAATAGGCAACACAAATATTTTTTGCAAGGCAGACAAGTTTTGTGTTTTTATTTGTAACTCCCTTTTTTGATGTTCAATTGGTAAAACTAGTGATGGTTTTGTGAATCGAACAAATAAAACATCGAACATTTTGCGTCGAAAGGTATATACCCCGTTATAATTTCTAAAAGGATAGCTGTCAAAAATAATTCGAATAACAGTATAAGTGGTTCATCAATATCTTTGAACCAAAGCCAACTTCACCTGCACGCGGTGCACCCTGCTGACTGACAAACGAAGCTCTGACCAAAAGAGAGTTAGGGAGCATAATTGTAAGCTACCCGACTGGGGATGTACCTCCACCTCACAGAATACCGCAGCCAAATAACATTTCCCTTGAGGGTTGTTGTGTTCCTGCGAGTGAGTGAGGTAACCAGAAAGGAAAGGAAGTAGATGCTGCGTTGGCAGCGGTAACCGCTTCACATCAGGCGGGCCGTATGCTTGTCTGCCAGCCGATGTATTATAAAACAAATTAGAGTACTGAAGAATTATTGTTTTGCGAACATTACATACGATACGATGTCGTTCATCTACAATATGTAGACAATTTCGTTGTTCAACTGTACCCGCATGCATCGTATAGTCAGCCAACACCAGCGAAGTAAAATCTCGCTGTATTATGTATGCGAAGGTATTATCCTGAGAAACCGATTATGCAAATAGAACATGGTCGTAGGAAGCTATTTTCCAAAGGAATTGTATATTTTTAAGTTAATGCGACGAGAATAAAGCCTTGGATTTAAAGCAATTTAAATATCTCTGCTAGGGAATAGAAAATAGTGTACTGTCTTGGCGCTTGGTTATTCAGTTAAGATATTTTTGCAGCAAAAGTGCCATAGAATTTTAGTGCAATTTAATGTAGCAACACGTCCACCGCTGTATATTTTATGACTGTATGTATTTAATATAAAGCAGATGTTTTCAATGAATAAATAAAGATATAAAAAAGATATCTCAAACGATCTATTATTTTTATATGAGAGCTACTGATTGGCTCACAAACTCAATGCTGAGTCAAAGAAACTGGGAGACATGTTTGACATTACATTTTTCTTTTACGCTTAAACTTTGACAATTCAGTACTACCACACTACTGTAAATACGGGACTTTCCGCGATAGATTTTTGTATTTTCCCGATATTTCGGCGACATTGCATCTGCCATAGTTACGGGATGACTGAAGACGACGAGTAGGGCCAACATATTTGTCTACCATCTTTCTTTTTCGTTTATTGTTAGGCACTTTACACAATACACTCCAGTTGGGAATTTTTGTGAGGTTTTTATTTTTTATTTTTGTCGGGAACGTTGAATCCAGTGATTGAGCTATGCAAACTTAGTGTGCAGAACCCTCAATCACGGGATTCCACGTTCCCGACAACTTAAACCCACGATTGAAGTTTGAAATATTATTTATATTTTTATTATATTTAAAATATAAATGTAAACAAACACAACAATTTTCGCCTCGTTAGAGAAACGATTGAAATAAAAAAAAGTACCCTACCATCACCCTGGGCTTTATTTATATCAAGCTGGGTCACAAATATGCATACGGTTACCCTAAGCCTAGCAACCAGGTTCCTAATGCATCGTCGACTTACATCACGTGACCCCTCTCACTCGTAGGAACACAGCAATCCTCAAGGGTATTGTTATTTACCTGCGGTCTTCTGTGAGGATGAGGTACTTCACCCACCGGGCTCAACATGCCCAAGCTCTCTTTTGAAGTTTAAATATTATATTATTGGTACGCACATAAATAGAATACTATAGAAAATAAGAACTCACGTGTTTGGAAAATCATTCACAGGAATGAATTCAGTTTTTAAGTATAATGAAGTTGTAACTACAATTGAATAGATTCTATTGAAACTTACCTACCTAACGATATGGTAACTGACATTGGAGATGCTAAGTTTAATGGCGCCGGCGCGTGTAAATTACGGATTATCGCGTCCCTTCTCACTTGAGACGTTCATTATCTTGAGGAAATTATAAATCGTCCATAAACTGCGAAAAGTATAAAACTTGGGTATGAAACAATAAACCGGACTGTGCTGTGGGCGAAATGAGTTCAAATCATAGATTTAAAGCAGCTTCAGTACAAATGTTATGTAGAGTCGTGCTGTAAATGGCGCCGGTGCCGCGTAGTACTCGTATACCGCATAGTTCTAATGAAGCAGAGTAGCAATCTGACACATTTTTTTAATAATGTGTAATGACAGTTTCGACGAATCTAATCCTACTCCAAAACTGAACGGAGGCCGGGCACCACACATTCCACCACTGTGTCTCCTGTGTAGCCAGGATTAACAGCGGCGACCGCCAGAAAAGGCAATGAACATATAAAGTCAATTGCAGTCCCGGGGGTAAGACTGCACGATTGCCTTGGAACTCACAACGAATTTAATCAGAAGAAATTATTAGGAGTAGGTAAGGGAAATCAAAAATTCAACTTACGCTTTACGGGTTATGTAGTTATCTTCTTCATAAAAATTTAATTTCACAAAAAGACCCGTATCTTTGGACCAACATGGAAAAAAAGAGGAAATAGGTGAATAAAAAGTGATTAATTGAACAATCTGTATGTCATATTGCAACAACAACATATGTGATCCCAAAATGTATAAGTGTTTAGGAATTACAGAGTAACAAATCTCCCTTCGACATTAATTCACATCAATATTTCTATTAGTATTACGAATATAAATATTAAGGAACCATAAGGGTTTATAATATCATAAGAGTTTGAAACCTGAATATGTATAATAAAAAACCAGCGAAATTCGAGTCTGACCCTGACTTGCATTCCTTGCCTAAAATAACGAAAAAATTAACTATCAAAGTATTATTTTTTCCACCGCATTTTAAACGAAGTTTATATATGAAAAGCATTTCTTTGCATTAACAGTATTCCATAAATAAACTTCGTTAAACAATTAACCTTATGTTTAAACAATAAATATGCATTGACATCTTAATCATTATTTGACTTAAACAAGTCCACATATCATATTGAAGTCAAACAAATGAACGAAAAACAACGCTATCCTGCAGACGAGCTTTCAGACTTAAGAGGGTATTTAGCACGTTAACACCACCATTGAAAAATTATATCTTTATCTACTGTTTATCCTTTTTAGGTATACGACTTACTAACTTAACCAGAATTCCCAATACAGTAAGCAACGTGGACGTCTTCACCAGGGCGAGTGTAGCTATGTAGTTCAAATGGAAACCTTCATAAACGCAGGCGTGTACATGTGTACACGCCTGCGTTTATGAAGGTTTCCATTTGAAATAAATAATTGGGTGTCCTGTGTATAGGTAATTTTATGTTTATAAGTCACTCTAGTCAACAGTTAAAATTTGTTGTTGTAAAAATTTGTAATAGTTTAGGTAAGCATATTGAGCAACATGTTATTGCTAAAAATGGTGTTTTTAACAATATCGCGTGAAGTAACTAAACGATATTTTAAATTGTCGAAAGGGACTTTTTTCTAGTCCCTTTCGCCTAAAATACTTTATTGCTTTTACTTGAAAATTAATATTGGATGACTATTAACTTCTTTTACCTCCGCTTATGAACTATATATTTAATGACCATGCTATCATTGTAGAACATAATAAACGCCCCTTTACTCACTTAGCCAATATTTCAAACGTAACAAACATTTGCTTTTTTTGCGTTTTTATATGCGTTTACGAACTATATTTTTTTATTAATTGGTGGCGCCAATTAAGCGTCTATTCCCCTTAAGACGATATATGAGTGGAGTTCCTTGTAAAGCGTATGAGTAACCGGGCCCTTTGTTTGGTCTGAGCGAGTCAACAGCCGGGGATTGTACCAATGAACAGATATCTCCCATTTGGTCAAAGTGCGTTTATTTTTGAGCCTTGACCTAAGATTTTTAATCATCACCTATATTCATCACTGATATTACAACCAATGTTCACACGGGCACCTATATTGATTGATTGGTACCTCGATCAATATAGCCAAAGTGTAAATTAAATACCGTTTCAAGTTATATAATGTTGCCCACAAAAATAAATGATGTAATAAAATTTCCTATATCAAAATCATGTACATAGCTGTACTCGTTATCTAGTTCTCGTACCTACAACAGACGACCGCACACGCCACATATTGTTTTGACAGCACGCAGTGGGGTGGTGTGAAGATGCGTAGCCCTGCAGCGTCGTTACGCATACTCGCACCGCTCAACTACCTCACTCATCTCTGGTGGAAATGCATCCTTATGTTACGTTTCAAAAGTAGGTGTTTCAAACCGGTAGCTATAGCAACGGTTAAAGTTTACTTTTTGTTACAGTTATTTTTCATTGCTGTAAATTATAGCTTTTCTTGACCTGATGTTACACATACTTACTACATCCTATAGTTCATAAACCAGTAAGTTCAAGGTGTGATCGTTTATGCACCTTCGTTTCACGTATAATGTTAATGATTGAAGTTTTGTATCATTTTGTTGCAGACTCCCTGGCCGCTTCATGTAAGGTAATTTATATAAACAAAAGTACCTTAATTAGCCTTGTTTTCACCTTACCTTTACCTTATACATGCTTGCAAAACAAAGAATTTTCTCGCACGCTAGCATTACAGTTGGGACATCGCTCTCTCGCAGACACTCAACATTCTCAGGCATAGACAAATACGTGGGGGATATTGAACGTTCCTGGATCTGGTCACTTACAATAAAATAATTAAAAAACAATTATGGAATTCGAAAATGGAATGCTCTGAGAACATATTACTTTTTAATTTGCGGGATCGTGTTTTCAAATTCATTGTGGCGTCCCATGGTAGAAAGACAAACGAGTGTATTCGAGGTTTGGAGAATTTAGACGTGATCATCTCACTATGACGATCATTTCAAAGTTTGCGAAAACCGTCCCCGAAGCGATGTCTGGCTTGACCACAATAATGAATCCTCACACTCCGCCAAGGTAACGGAAGTGTATTTGAAGGCTTTAAATGTGGAACTGATGACGCGTCCACCTTCAGACCTCGCACCCTGCGATTTCTTGTTGTTTCTAAAAATTTAAGACAAACGCGAATACGTTCCATGAAGTCATTAAAGAGGTTACTAAGGAAGACTGGTCCAACTGCATTGTACAATGGTTTCAGCGAATGCAAAAATGCATTAATTGTTAGGAAATATACTACGACAAACAGTAAATGTATCGTATCTTTTGACTAGTCTTATTTATTTATCAAAATCCAGAAACTTTCAATATGTTTCAGTAGTAATTACGAGATAATTCATTGGCAATAAAGCGTATTTTTTTCCTAATGATCCGAATGTTTTTTCTCGTTTATGAGAAATATAGAGAACTAGCGAACGCCCGCGGTTTCACCCGCGCAATCCCGTTGTTTCCATCCTCCTCGGTGTGATTTCCGGGATAAAAACTATCCTATGTGTTATTACAGATTATATTTTACCCGTGTACCAAATTTCATCACAATCCCTTCAGTAGTCAGTGATTTACACGTTCAGTCCCATTATTCCCATTCCTGTGGGAATTCCAAGATAAAAAGTGTCTTATGTGTAATATCAGATTATATTCTACCCGTGTACCAAATTTCATCACAATCACTTCAGTACTTAGTGATTTACACGTTAAGTACCATTATTCCCATTCCTGTGGGAATTCCAAGATAAAAAGTGTCTTATGTGTTATATCAGATTATATTCCACCCGTGTACCAAATTTCATCACAATCCCTCCAGAACTTAGTGATTTACACATTCAGTACCATTATTCTCGTTCCCGTGGGGATGTCGAGATAAAAAGTACCCTATATGTTATTCCAGATTATATTCTACTCGTGTACCAAATTTCATCACAATCCCTTCAGTAGTTTTTGCGTGAAAGAGTAACAAACATCCATCCACACATACTCACAAACTTTCGCATTTATAATATTAGTAGGAAGGATAGTAGGAAGTAGGAAGTATCAAATCTGCTTCAGAATGCAGAATGCTGCTTATATATCGGTTGTGGTCTTCTATGAGACTTTGAAGTCCAAAGTCTCATAGAAGACCACAACCGATAGAGTCCGAAGAAGTCCAAAAGTGAAGAACCCTGAAGAAGTTCAAAGTTTGGACTTCTTCAGGGTGCGGTATGCTTTATTGGGGATAGATAGCCGGTAGGACCCCAGGGAGCCTACCGCCGAAGCTGAAGCCGATTATCACGATTATCATCGGATTTATCGATTGCGAAAATCAAAGTTTAACTTAAATTAGCGGTGATTGTGTTTACCTTAGCTGGTAGAAACCATAGTAGAGCTTTACCGACTAATCTGAAGATGTTAGTCATTAACTTAAACCTAAGACCTATTTTTCGAATCAAAATATTCGATGGGAATCGGCTTCAGCTTCGGCGGTAGGCTCCCTGGGGTCCTACCGGCTGAGCTGAAGCCGATTCTGATCGGATTTTTTGATTCGAAAAATAGGTAGGACCGACCCCCGGTCTGTTTGATGACTAACATAAAGTCACTCTGATCGGTAACCGAAACTTAACCATTTTATTAACTATCATTAAAAGTGTCACTATAAAAGTAAAGCCTACATCAGTGGAAATAATGCCATCATGGCATGAATAATGGCTAAGTAATATGCATGAGCGTGAGGCATATGCAGCAACAATGTTTATCACTGTCGTTAAGTTTTATTAAGTGCCCCCATGACGGACAAATGAAGCTACATAAAGGTCTAAGTAAAGAGTTGTTATTTAAGAGCGTATATGTCGTACAATATTGTCGCCATTTAAAAAAAAAACATAGCTCGTAAATAAAGTTAAGATATAAATTATGTTATTTATCGTCCTACAAAAACATCATAAATTATATTTAGGTCTATTCTTGAAATGTTGTTATTAGGTTATATCCTGCATTATTATTTAAAACTGTTACTTTTAGCAATATACTGTGTTACGATTAATTACTAAATTTTAACTGTTGCATAATTGATCTAAAGATATTATAATAGGTAGGGGAAAAAGTCTTTTCGCATTTTAGTATGTATGAACTTGTAATAAAATCTCTTTGGTTATACCATTTGTATCTGGCAGGTTTTGATATCTTTAAAAAGTTTAAATTTTAAAAAAGATAATTCCAAATTCAAATTAGGTAAATGTGTGATTTTCATTTGTTTTTTTTACTGTCAAGATGAGTGAATCTAATGAAGAAATTCGATTCATTTTAAAATTTTACTACAAAAAAAGTAAAAATGCAACGCAAGCTGCGAAAAAAATTTGTGACGTTTATGGATCTAGTGCAGTGTCTGTGAGAGTAGCACAAATTTGGTTTAAGCGTTTTCAATCAGGAAATTTTGATGTGAAAGATGCACGTCGCTCTGGTCGCCCTGTTACGGATAAAATGGATGCCATTTTTGAAAAAGTGGAGCAAGATCAGCATATCAGTAGTTACGACGTAGCTGAAGAATTAGGAATTGACCACAAAACAGTTTTGGCGCATTTGAAAAAAGCTGGGTACACTAAAAAGCTCGATATTTGGGTGCCTCACGATCTCACTGAAAGAAACTTAATGAACCGTGTACATTTGCGATTCTTTACTACGACGTAATGAAAGCGAATCGTTTTTGAAGAAGCTTATAACTGGTGATGAAAAGTGGATCATGTACGACAAGAACGTGCGAAAAAGGTCGTGGTCAAAGGCTGGTCAGGCTTCACAGACTCTGGCAAAACCCGGGTTAACCCGCAATAAGGTGATGCTGTGTGTATGGTGGGATTGGAAGGGCATTATTCATTATGAGCTGTTACCGCCAGGCAGGACTATCGATTCTGAACTCTACTGTGAACAACTGATGAGATTAAAGCAAAAAGTTGAGAGAAAGCGGCCGGAATTAATTAACAGAAGGGGTGTGATTTTTCATCATGATAACGCTAGACCTCACACATCTTTAGCCACTCAGCAAAAATTAAGAGAGTTTGACTGGAAGGTGTTAATGCATCCGCCGTATAGTCCTGACCTTGCACCTTCTGATTTCCACCTGTTTCGGTCTCTTCAGAATTCTTTAGGCAATGTCAGGTTAACATCACGAGAAGACTGCCAAAACCACTTGTCGTGGTTTTTTGAACAGAAGTCCCAAAATTTCTATAGTAATGGGATCATGTCTCTACCTACAAGATGGGAAAAAGTTATCGAACAAAATGGCACCTACATACTTTAGTTAAATGTAAATAAACTTTAGTAAAAAATGTTTTGAATTTTCATATAAAATACGAAAAGACTTTTTCCCCAACCTAATATACTACCTTCCACTCGCGGCTTCGCCCGCGTAATTTTTTTGTTTATAAAACGTATCTTTTGTCATTTCTTGTAATACCTTTGAGAATATGTATACAAAGTTAGTTTGATGATCGGTTGAGTAGTTTCTTATTAGTAGTAGTAGTTGAGTAGTTATGTTTTTTTTACCATGGAGGTTGTTGTTGTTGTAAATATCTTTAGTGTACAAAAGCAGTTGCAGAACATAGAATGGTAAAAAAGTTGACATTCAATTTGTACAAAGGAGGATTTATCCCTTAAAGGGATCTCTTCCAGCCACAGGAGGTATTAGCGTGCTGCATAAATACTCTTCGCATATTGAATAGAACCAGCACGTTGACGCTTAAAGCTGCGATTTAATCACTCACACGTTTAAACCGACTGGCGCCAACGTCTATTACATAGTACATTAATTGCAAGCACCCTTGAAGAAGATATACATAGACGCTTCTATTTCGAAGTTCATAAAGGTCAGTTTTACAACAACTTTGTACCTTACAGTTTCTTAGCGTTCCAATAAAACTGTTCACGTGCATCCTAAAATATGTCTTAAAGTTTGAGGGTTAAGTTATGATTTGAGTTGATATGTCTGTTAAATTATAAATATGCCCACAATTTTGCTATCGATTCCCGACATCCGCTCATTACAAGGTGCTGGAATGTTGTTCAACACATTTTGTTATAAGAATTGTTAGTTACTATGAGCGAGAGTGAAAATGACTGCAATCTCACTCCGCTCTTTAGCCTCCATACTGAGATTTATAGATCGTTCTTTTTGTACTGACGTGGAGTTGAAAAAGTAAAATGTAATATTATTTTCTTTGATAACAATATTTATGTATAGTTTTTGAGCATAGATATACTATTACGAGCGATTTAAGGTAGTTTTGTGAAATTTCTTTTGTTGGAAAATCTCAAGAAAACTTTGTTACTAAATTATAACTTAGCCTGAATTAATCTTATGCGATCAAGGTACGAGTAAAAGTTTGCTTTTAAATCCAAGGAGCAGTCTTACAAAACTCACTACACTTACTAGAGATAAACTGTGAGGATAGTTAAACGTCTGATTGAGAAGGAATTGATTCTGAAGAGAGACTTTGCCTTTCTTTATAGGACACACATATGACTATATTTTAGGTACAACGAGTTGTTTAATATAATACACATAGTCGGTTTAGGCTTGTGTAAACTCGGCACATGGTTTGTTCCCAAGTTCCATACTTTTCTACAAACGCACTACTCGCATCGCATGTAGGCAAAGAATTCACTTTAACATAATAGAACCGTGTTTGCTGTATTTCACCGAGATTCTTCGTCTCTATTAAATCGTAGATTGGGTGGCTCCTATACTTGATAGCCACCTTAGTGGTCTAAAAAAAATTGTATACTAATCTCTTCTAAAATCATGTCAAAGTTGCACACATTATAAGATAACACTTTGACTTGTATGTGTACCATCAACAAACGAGATAAGTACACTGAGACACTTATAAATAAGATCTTTTTAGGAAATTATTGATATATTACTAAGAAACTTTGTAGTGATAAAACACAATAGACAACTTTTATTAGTCAAACATCTTTTAGAAAACTTGATTCTTAATCCGCAGCTCGGGTTAGGTATCTCCTGTACCGACTGTACCTACCAAGAATTACGATACACGCACTTAGTTGATTTTATTTATACATTTACATATTACGAGCTAAGTTACAAGGTATACAATTTTGATTCTTAGATTACGCTTAACACAACCAATCTGTTAATCGAAAACACATTTTAATTAAATGACTATTAATATTCAGTGTAAATTAATACCTAAATATTCGGTCTAAGCGATTTTACGCCATTAAGCTCAATATAGATGTAATAAAGATATCGAGGTGGTTGGCTATATAATTACAATGAGATTTATGAGACTGCTGCACAAATACGGGGTGAAATGTGTAATTAACTTAGAATAAAGGCGATGCCACAATAAACTGGATCAAACTATAACAATGCATTTAAAATACAGTCAGTAATCAGTGTGGTCGTATTCGGAATTTCATATTACCAAATTTATTCATAAAGTTTTATCTATCAAGTGTAAATTTGACACATTTTTACGGCAATAATTTTGGTTGCCATAGTATTTTTTTCTTTCTCTTAGTTGAATAGTTAAAATAAGTATATATCTATTTTCTAGACACTGTCCTATTTTTTTTATCTACTTTAGAACCGCATTCGTGTATTTCTGCTATTCCCAAAGGTTGTCTGGTAGAGAATGCTTTTAGCGTTAAGTCCGCCTTTTGTACCCTTGTAATTTTGAGCTGAATAAAGTTTAAATAATCAAATAAATAAATATTTTCTTTGCGATGTTTTTTTTATTTTAATGTGTCACCACTTCGAGGATATAGTGGTATTAACTCAAAATCACGAGTTATGTACAAATTACAGAGTAATGATGTTTTTATACTTTAAATACGTCTACTGATTTTCATGCAATATTTTTTTGTCGTCAGTATTGAAAAGCACTTTCTTATTGACATTTACATGAAACGTGCGAGGTTTTATTAATTATTATTGGAAAGGCGTTTCCAATAATAGTTTGAGATATTGAACTCTATGATACTCGTACGTTTTCCTACAGTGCAACAGTGTTTAATTTTTATGTTAATTTTAATTAGCATTAATCACAAAGTAACTCATAAAGCAATTTTTTTTTTATACTACGTCGGGTGGCAGACAAGCATACGGCCCGCCTGATGTGAAGCGGTTACCGTAGCCATATTAACGCTCGCAACATTAAATATCGCTCGCGCGCCGCCACCTCCGCTGCCAACGCAGCATCTCCTTCCTTTCTGGTGACCTCACTCACTCGCAGGAACACAACAATCCTCAAGGGAATTGTTATTTGGCTGCGGTACTCTGTAAGGTGGAGGTACATTCCCCAGTCGGGTAGCTTACAATTACGCTCCCTACCTCTCTTTTCGCCAGAGCTTCGTTTGTCAGTCAGCAGGGTGCACCGCGTGCAGGTAAAGTTGACTTTGGTTCAAAGGTGTTGATGAACCAATTACACCCCAAAATAATATAAATTCTCTCGAAGAGTGCACTCATAGTTACTCATACAATTAATATTTAAGTTTCAGAATTGATAGTTCCTATGGGCGAGAGTCACAATAACTGCATTGTCATTTTTATTTGCTCTACATTTTTTCATACCACGTCTAGTGGCGATCAAGCTTAAATATTCGCTCGCAACATAAAATATCGCTCACACGCCGCCATTCGCGCTGCAAACGCAGAAACACCTTCTTTCCTGGTGACCTCACTCACACACAGGAAAACAAGAAACTTCAACGGAATTGTTATTTAGCCGCGGTATTCTATAAGGTCTGTAAGGCGGGGGTATTTCTCCAGTTGTTAGCTTAGAAACACGCTGAAATATATAATACTAGCTTCCAACCGAGGCTTCGCTCGTGTTTACTTTTTTTTAATACAAAGTATAAAGTCTAAGTTTCTTAAAGGATACCGACATGTCCTAATACCTTTTAGAATATGTGTTCAAAGTTTCATGATGATCGGTTGAGTAGTTTCGGCGTGAAAGCGTAACAAACAAACTCACATTCACATATTTATAATATTAGTAGGGATTTATTTTTCTTTGGTCTACATTCGTACTGCAGTTACAATTTATATTGTGTTCTAAGTTTCTAGATACAAAGTAGATCATAAAGTCGTACCGGACTTATCGTGGATTAACATTTTGAAACTAAAGCGGGGTGGAGTTAGTGGCACAACTGGCCAACTATCGAGATACTATCGATACCTGATGTAACGTCCACCATTATTAACTGCTCATTGTTCGATGTGTGGTCATACCCTAACTTAATACTATCTAAGATAATCAAGACAGGCCCCGTCACTACTTAAGTAAGTGTAAAAGACGGTAAAAGTTAGAGAAATCTTGTAATTATAACCTATTGTAAATACCGCGTATCCTCACTAAATAAAAATAATGAATGTCTATTATTATCCGATGGCAACACTTATGTTATAATATCCTTGAATTTATACTCACGGTGCTACGTTTAGGGTTCCGTTTATTTTTGACGTGATAACGTTATAAATCGAGGAACGCCGGCAGCACGCACGAAAAAGCATGACTTTCTGCCTGAGCCGAGCGTGCAAGCGAGAGCGCGGAACAAGCGATAGAGAGGCACGATCGGCCTAAGCGTTCTGCTTATGACGCATCTATCTCTCTTCCTTTATCTTTATGACTTTATAATGTAAAATTATCGCCCATAAACCGACGTTACAGACGACTAATTTTTTTAGTTTTTGTTTATTCAAAAGGTCTATACAGAATCTCTTCGGATCTTTAGTGCCAAATCCAAACTAGCCTGCATGAGAGACACCCTGCTGATAAAAAACGAAGTTCTAGCTGTGGTTCGGCCAAAGAGAGATAGAGTAAAACGCGCGGTCCTGACTGCGAAAATAACTCCATGGCACAGAAACCCACAGTCAAGTAACAATATTTGTGAGGATTATTGTGTTCCTACAGATGAATGGGATCACCAGTCGTGAGATGATGCTATATTAGCAGCTGGGGTTCCAGCGCGAAGTAGTCCTTCGATATCGTTGTTATCCGATTAAAAAAATAATCGGATCGGCCATTTGCGAGAACTGATTTATTTTAAGTTTATTGTGAAAATTTCGAAACTTAGTAAATAGATTTCATTGCCCAAAGACTTTAAAAATGTATTTACACCGTCACGAAACTTCATTAAAATCACACGGGAATTTACACACTATCGAGAAATATCACAACACAAACTTTTGTATATGTATATAAACATTAAAAAAATATGTTTTCGCCCCAACTCGATTTACATACCTTGCTCAGCTAGCTCGATCGGCAACAATAAGTACTAAAATATTGATTAAAAAACAGAAACACAGACTAATATATGTAGGTATATTAAATTAAATAATATTTTATGGTGATGTAATTTCTTTGAACAGTTATTAGAAATTACGATGTCCATATAAAGTCATTGTGGGTAATATAAGGTACAATAATCATTATAGTAACTTCCGACATTATAATCTTTTCTTTATTGCTCAATGGGCCCCTAAAAACAGGTGTTGGAACATGCATCCCGCGGCGCTGCGCACGAAAGCGTATACGCGTTCCTCACCATCCCGATGGTTCAGATAACGGGAGCCGGGTCCAGGATAGCTCGTAAACCCGGGACACCGCCTGATAACGATCCCACATCGGCCGTCATTCGATACGCATCGTTCACCGTTTCCTGTCATGTATAAAACTTGGGTTACAAAACGACTGCAAGTAAGGAGGTACTATGTCAACCTGATGGTGGTTATTAAGGTACTAATAAACAGAAATACATTGGGAATTCACACTGTGACGCTACCTTTTGTGTAAAGTTGTTGAGTGTGGGTGTGAGTTGTGACTCGCACGCATCTATTCGACGTGCATTACACAAATAACGGTCGGTGGATTAAAATTTTGTTTAACACGACGATGGATAGTGCTGATAATAATAATTTAACGGAGGGTATCGATAGGTTGTTAATAACGTAGAGATGGACGCCTCGTCGATAGAAATTGATGCGTCATTTAAGAAAAGCGCATTTTGCAAAAGTAAATTGGCACATATTTTCGTGTTTTATTTGATGTTTTAAAGAAACTCCAATGCCAGGAGACTACAATATATGGCTTGGGATTTTTAACTACGGTAACTGCTTTCCATCAGGCGATGCGCGAGTATGCTTCCTTCCCAAAAACTATTACTTAGTGATATAAAAAAAGCTCTGTGAACTTCAAGATATACGCGATTTCTTGATACGCAAACATTAAAAAAGGCTTCTCTAATAAAATATATTCCCACCCGCTAGCACTTATTCTACTAAAAATAGACTACAGTGTTGGCGGTGTTATTGTTTGCACGTACATATTGTCCCCATATTCCCCGGTAAGCCTTGAAAATGTTCGAAGAATCTTTCTAAGAAACTGGCACAATTTAACGAACGCAAATTTATAAGTATGCACGCATTGCAAACCAAATGAGCTCTGCGCTCATCGTCCGTCAGTATCTTTTTTATTCAAACAGATTTTCAATCTTCTTTAATAACTCATTTTTAAATTACAAGAATTTGTATATAGGTAAATAATTTTTCGTTTATTAGTACCTAGGCTTATCAACTACACTATTTTCAACAGCATTCTGCTAACCTAGTCGGTATGCCGGACAAAAATACCAGGTATAATTTATTTAATGCATTTACAATGTCTCACTCTCGTGGTTTTAATAATATTTTTAAAGATTTACATTACTCTACTATTTGTTGTTCTATGCAGTGATTAGAAAAAAAAAATCTGTTTTTGACAACCATTCCGTTAACATAAATAACCTACGTCATTTTCACATTTGAGAAAAGTCAAAAACTTATCAAACAAACCTTTTGAACAAACAAAAAAAAGTTTATTAATATTATTCCATAATAATAAGTTTTTTATGCTGAGTTACTGTTCCTTACCCTGTAGTTATCGTGAGTATTGAAAATAAAAGTTGGCAGCGATTTGTACCTCCAATGTACTCGTACACACACAACAAAACATGATAAAAATAAATTCACAAAACCGTCGGAGCCTAGCAAATATCATAGTTTATACTAAATCAAGAATAATGCCTCGGCAAGACATGTACATCACTATCAAGGGTTCCCATCCCTACAAGCAACAAGGTCACTCCCACACGCACAATTTATGAGACAAGCATTTTCGCTAAGTTACATACATAACGCAACTGATACAGCACCATCAAGGTGAATAGAGTGCTTACACGATGTGACGTGTAGTCACAATATGTTTGACATGACATTATGGCTACATTACACCTGTGAATAAAAGGTGCTCAATCATTGCTCGCTTGTTGCGACAACACGAATGTAAGATGATGAGTTGCAATGCTGCAATTTGTCTAATGATTTGTGTTTTCTCTTATTTTCGTTTCAACCTTGAGTCTATTACTTGTATTGTCTTCTTATGCTACATCTATTAATAGCCAAAGATGGTGACATACTGGAAGTGGTTGAATAGATACGATTTAGTAACAACATTCAAGCTATCACTAAATGATAGTATTATTGTTTACTGTTGATCGGTGTGTTTACATAACCGCAATCGGTGTTCGCCCAATGTAAAGCGGTTACCGTTCGCCTAAGGTTAGACGTTTGCAAATACGAAAGTTATTGATGGCGAACTGGCACCCCTGTTGCTGACGTGGCATCTCTTTCCAGCTGGTAACCTCACTTATTTGCTGGAATATAGCAATCTTCATGGGCATTATTATTTGGCAGTGGTCTTCTGTAAGGTGGGGATGCTGCCCCTGTCTGGCTCCACACGCCTGTTTCGCTAAACGGCAGGGTGCATCACGTGCAAGCGAGGTTGGTTTTGGCTCTAATGATAGCGGTAAGACACTACACCCCCAAAAATTTAATAGATTCTTTAGTTATTCGAAGCGCGTGTAGGTTAGAACCTAAGCTAGAGCTTCAGTGAGCTATTCGTCCCACTGTCCGTCTGACACAAGTTAGCATAGCCAAACGGTAAAGCTTGAAATTTAGTATTGCTAACAGTTTTCTGCCACCATCACCACCTTGGTCTCATCCAGTCGGTTTTCTTATCATTATGATTCACTTCTGTTTCGCCAGAGCCTCGTTTACTAATTAGCTGACTACAACAAAGGGAGGGCCTATATCCAGCAGCATGTGCAACAATGCTGCTGGATATACTAACTGTGACTGGCTGACGATGAAGGAGGAAAATTTATACAAAACAAAAACAAAGTTTTCTTCCACTTTCGGCGGCTCAGTGAAGAATCTCTTCCATGGAATCCTGTCGTACCATCGATCCAAGAGCAATAACCGTCTGTCGTGGAGCGGCGACTGCTAGTTGCGCAATTTTCTCATTACGTTATTGATTTCACTAAGTTTTGTTCGAGAGCGCCCCGCTGGGCCCTATGAGGTGGTCTTCACCACTGCGCCGCTGACAATTCTTGCAAACTCATTATTATTCGGAAAACCTCGTATGATCGCTTGCACACTCAATACCAACGCGATAAAATTTATTGTAACACTAACTGTGCCCGCGACTTCGTCGGCGCGGAATAGTTATTTTTTTTAATTAATTATTTACATTAATACAAATAAATAAAATTTGTAAAATTATTTCAGCATAAGTTACTCCTTATTACATTGGCTATCTGCCAGTGAAAATCGCGTCAAAATGGGTCCAGCCGTGTCAGAGATTAGCCGGAACAAACAGACAGACCGGGAGACAGACTAAAATTGTAAAAAATATTATTTTGGTATATGTACCATGTATACGTCCATATGCATTTAGTAAAAAGCAGTTATTTTAATATTACAAATAGACACTCCAATTTTATTTATCTGAATAGATGATCAAACACAATTTACAATGGAAAATATTAAATTGATCCACAAAAAAAAAACATGATTTGCATATCAAATTAATCTGATCACACATGAAATCCTGCATTTGATGTCCAATTAGTATTTTTTGATATGCAAAATAGGTTGTTAAGTTTGCAATGTAAGTATTTATTTGACGTTACGTTAAATAGTATCCTTTAACAATTCGCACTAACAGTTTTTTTTGTACGGTATCTTTAGGTACGGATTAAATTAATCGTGTTCGCTAATCTAATATCTCCATCGCGGGATTATAAAAAGTTACCATTATGAATAGATTATAGTATATTTCTTAATAATGCGCAAATCATTAGTCACAAAACAGAAAGACAACTAATATCCGCATTTGCATAAGGATTAAATATGTTAAGTAGATGAAAGTTATTCAATGAAAGCTGTTGTTATAATTAAGACGTTAAATTATTACAAAGCGAGGATTAGGATTTATTTGCATATTCGTGATATATTTATTTCTCTGCAATTATCTAGTGTTATAATATAATAATAACCCCCCAGTACACACCCAGGTGATTAAAATGATTTGTAATAAGATGTTTGTAAAAGCTTATAAGCAGTTTATGTCAAAGAAAGTGAAGCTTCTGAAATAGTGATTAATGATATAATTTCACCGGATATTCTAACACGTATGATTATTGGGACTATTATAAAATTTTGGAGATAAAAGTAAGAGACACATTAAAAATATAGTAAGTAATTTAAATTTTTTTGCGGTTACGATGTCAGCTCTTGTACAATTTTGTGTTCTTCTTTTTCTTCGTCAACCCTTATTCATCCCACTGCTGGGATACGGGTCTCCCCTCAATCGAAGGCGTTTAGAGCATACTCCACCAAGTTGCTCATCTGCGGGTTGGCGGAGGCCAGTGTTTTCAAGCACTGCCGGGACCAATAGCTCAACGTGCCCTCCGAAGTACGGAGGAGCTCGAGATAATAATACCATCCATGGACAAGTTACGGCACTAGTTTGACACCCAATGTCGTATAAATAAATAATATGGACATCAAAAACTTAGGCAATCCTGTTTATGGAAGAGTTGATTTTTATCCTTTTTTGAAACAAAGCCAACTCCACCTGCACGTGGTGCTCTGGCGTAAAGAGAGGTAGGGCATAGCGTATTTTTTAAACTGCCCGACTGGGGAAGTACTTCCACCTCAGCCAAATAATAATTCCCATGAGCCTATAAGCCAAATAATAGTTCCTGCGAGTGAGTGAGGTCACCAGAACGAAAGAAAGGAAGGAGTATTATAGGCTGTCGACGGATCGTCGACCCCTTAGTGTTGCTGATCTCCATGGGCGGTGGTGATTACTTTCCATCAGGTGACCCACAAGCTCGTTTGCCCTTCTCTCATATAAAAAAATATATATAAAAAAGTTTAAAAAGGTAAAAAAATAATTTTCATCCCTATTTGTCATGTTGCCTTGTTGACTTAGATACAATGTAGTGAATTTGTTCCTAAGATTTGTGAAGTTAATTTTCTTAAAGCCAATATAAAGAAGACATAATACATGGACTGTATATCTTTTATCTAAGTTGGACTATAAATTGTTACGCATTATACATAAAGTTAGGGTTGCCATCTATAAACGTTAGCAACCAGATGCGTGAAAACTCCGGATTTTGAATTTTAAAACCCGGACATGTCATCAGTGTTTTTTAGTACTAGTACTATTTTTTAATCTGTGACAAGATGGTTATTCGTAGTAGGGGGTGGGCGGTAGTGATTTAAAACTTTTAACCCTGGGTTACTAAGCTAATAAAAGCCGGGGCCCTACCGCCGAAACTGAAGCCGATTACCATCGAATTTTTTGATTCCAAAAATTGTCAGTATTGTCATATTGTCAGACAAATTACACAGCGCCATCTAGCCCCAAAGTAAGCGAAGCTTGTTTTATGGGTAGACATCTGATAAACATACGTAAATACATTTTTTTTTTGTAAATACATACTTATAATACATAGAAAACATCCATACCAAGACAAACAGACATGTTCATGCACACAAATGTTTGTCCTGTGTGGGAATCGAACCCACGAGCGTTGGTGTCGAAGCCGCGTCATTGACCGCTACGCCACCGAACTCGTTAAATTGGTCTTACATTAAAGTTATTGACAAACATTTCCAGCTTAGTCAGTAGAGCTCTAGGGTTTCTTCCAGCTGAGCTAAACATAATTACCCACAATCTAAACAGAAGTGTTATTTTCGCATTCAAAAAATCCAATCGGCTTCAGTTTCGGCGGTAGGGCCCCTGGTACGGACGCTCCCCGGACGCCCTCCAATCTAGGACAAATCCGGGGAGATCCGGACGCATGGCAACCCTACGTAAAGTACTCACACGTGGCGTGGTCGGTGTACGTTGGCGTCTCAGCATAATCCTCTTAGCTTTTATTATTATTTTAATTACTCGCAAGGCGTTGACTTGCGTAGTCTTAAGTCATTTGTTAGTTTTGTTACAAACATCACGACTGATTTACGCCGTAACAACTTCGCCTGCGTCTTTAACGACATGTCTATTGTTTTCACTCTCATTTTTGTCTAGGATTAAATGCATACGGCTTTTATCGCGTGGAATAAATTTTAATAGTGAGTAAGCAATAAGATTTTATGGTCTTTTTCACACTGTCATAATAAACTGCTTGTAGGTATGATTGTAATTGTAGTTCTAATTATGCACATACAAAGATTGAACAAAGGTACAGGTAGATGAGATCGATGGCGTGAGGAATTTGATATCATCGTTGCGCGTGTCAGTCTAATCGATCACGCAAGTTAAGCAACGTCGACTGTAGTCTGTCTATGGATGTGTTGTGTGAGGGCACGTTAAGCTGACGGTTCCGGCCGTTGTCACCAGATAACAGTCGTTAAGCCAAAGTCAGTGGCCTTTAGGTGGCTTGAAAACACTAGCCTCCGCCAACCCGCAATTGAGTAACGTGGTAGAATATGCTCTAAACCCTCTTCTATAGAGGGGAGACCCGTATCCCAACAATGGGATGATTATGGATCGAAGCCCACAGGTAGATATGATATATATTTTATAGAGTTTTATTTAAAAGAAAGTAAAATCATAGATCAAGCAGATCGCTTAAAAAAATTGCGATGTACGTGTAGTTGTTATTACACATGGGTATTTTAGTCGCACAGATGAGTTGATCAAAATTATATATTAAATTTTAGCAAGTATAATTTCTGTTATTTTTTTTTTATCGCGTACCTAACTTTTTATTTTGCTTATCTTTTTATTTTAAGTATCTCTATAGTAAGTATGTGGGAGAAGGGAAACTGAAAAATTGCACATATGAGTGCCTATCTCGGTTTTTCCTCTTGTTAAAAGACTATATTATATACTTAGTCTACAATTTAGGAATAATTGTGACGCTTGTCATCTCTACTATGCCATGTATGTAGATAGAGCCTATCGTTTATCTACATACATGGCATGGTAGAGATGACAAGCGTCACGTGACAAGTGACAAAAGTTGTTTAGTCATTATTATGCCGTGATAGGATACGATAATAATAATTTTGAGAAATAATATCAAATTTACATTTTTAATATTATGTTTTTGTAATATTTATTTAATAGACAGGAGAACCCAGAACACTGTTCATCCACCACCGCGTCAATAGATTGCCTCTGTTTACGTGACGACCACCTTTCTTTTTCTTCTTACTAAATAGAGCCGACGCCGTGAATCGAAAATCCGAAACTTTGGTACCAATGATCTCGTTATGTAACTTTAATTTTGGTAGCTTCGATATGACGTGAACTCGCGACCCCTTGCTGTGTTTTAAGTGTCAGACGATTATAGCACATTGACAGGTATTGAGAAAATTGGGTCATCCTATTTTTTGATAACCTTTGACATGCTGTAACTGGTGGCGAAATAACGAAAACTAGTCCGTGAGCGACGAGGATCCCAGATTAAAATCAGTAAAAGCATAGTGTCACAACCCGCCCCGTATCGCGGAAGGTTTTCGCAAGTCGCTTCATTGTTTGGGAAGGCAGAATATGCTCCTTTCCTTTAACGAAAGGTGAAGGACAGACTCGAGCTTGGAATGTGGGATATCTGAGAGACGACCACGGAAATGTTTTTGTTTATTATGAAAATCAATCTCGTATTGCGGATAATAATATGCTGTGGGGATCAAGCGCCTCACACACAGTACATAAATATATCTTAAAATAATGTCGTCACTTTTAATGTTCAAGCGTCGTGCTGAAATGGAAAATAATTTGTTGCCCCCATATTTTATATATTTTGAGTGAGATAACATGTTACCTTACGATATGATATTATAATATGATACGCTTCACATGATATTGTTATATGTGTTTTTATAAGCTTTTATTTAGTTTCACCCCGGAGTCTCATCAAATTTTGCAAGTTAAATTTGACCCACTTCCACGTGTCCGATTGTGATAAAATTTGGAATACCTGTTTGGTTCACGTGACAGCCGCCACAAAATGGTGATTGATAATTTACGCATCAACTCCTATGAAATAAGTATCAAATAAAAGGTATCGAAAACAAGTAAGTCAACTTTAGTTCTTTTTTTATTGACTGATATAGGCTTGTATAAAAAAAAAACCTTTTGTTTATTTCCACGAATTTGCACCTAAAGCATACCTTTGAGATAATAATTTGCATACTGCGCAATGTAGGTCGTTTCTCAGAGCCTACTTAGGGCCAGTATTATGCTGTAACAGAGCCTGCGGCCGCTCACGGTCGTCGGATAAAAAGAGAAACCCTTTTCTGCCGCTACTGTTTTCTAGAAAATTGCATTTCCTTAGTGAAAGTTTGTTAATGATGGGGCGCAGGATTCGTGCCAATCTAAGGGCGGTATTGCACAAGCCGGCGAAGGCAGGCAGTTGAAAGTTGTTCAACTTTCTCACGTTTATTTATATAAAGTACAACAGCGAGTAAATTAATATGCTCATCTTTATTAGCTAACTTCTTGAAGGCGTCGCTTTTCTAATTCCACAACTTTCTTGCGGACATCTCAGGTACAGTATAAGACGTAATCACAGCATGGGGTTCATAATGTACTCCATACCTTAGGTACCTACTGTAAAGTTGTGATGGGTATAATTGTTAGTGTCTCGTCAGAACTTCACTGTAATCTTATAACATATATTAAATGTTATTAGACATTTTTTTATACATATAAGAAGTTCCCCTCCAATATTTGAAATCGGCAACATCCGGGGTTTCTGATACATTGCCAGCCATTTTAGGGAAATATAGACAATGATTTTGAAAACTCTCTTGTCGTATTTGTTGGGAAGTTGATTTCACAGTTTCACTGTTGGTGGTAGTAAATAAACTGTGTAAAAACTGTAGTAAATCATATTATTTTGTATATCAATAACATTGTTTGATACATAAAGCCTAAAGTCAATTATATTATACATATTTCTATAGATATGACATGACCATACTAAATAGCACCAGAAAACGGTCCCTGCTGTTGCAGGGATAGCTATAATTAGTTACGTCGGTTGGGACATATACTATCACTATCTTTATCATATCACCGAGCGCAAAATGGCGCCAGTTTTCCTTGCATAAAAATTAAATTAACTGAAGTATGTGTTAAAATCAGTTATTGTTGTGTACTTCCGTGTGACATGTGATCTCTTGGGCTTTAATTACGTTATCAACATAAATTATGCATTTTCGAAATACAGATAATGGCATAATTTATCTATTTCATTTAATTGTCACAAACGTCAGATTTGTATACTTGTTTGTGCAAACTGATTACGATGTGAGAAAATTTGCTCACTTTTCGGGTGTTCGTTGACGCTTAGTGGCATTTCTATAGAAATACACTCATTTGCAAAAAAAACGGGCGGTTTTGATTTTCATTCATATTTAAAAAGATACAATACCAAAAAGGTTTCAATCGTTTGTACACGTTACTGGCCGGTTTTAAAAATGCTGTGGTATTTAAAAAAGTACGTTCTAAATTCAATTTTTCATTTGATGTTCATTTTTACAGAAAACCCCTTTTTATCCTACATTTTTGGCGCGAAGTTCCAGAAGTTAACATCGACTTTCATAACTTTTATTCAATTTTTATCGATTAATTTCATATCCTTGACTGTCAAAGCTTTATTTAATGCTGTTTGGCTGTATCAAAAATGGTAGATAAAGTGGTAAAAGCTACCAAAATTATCGCGCTGCTTGAAGAGGGTTGCAGCCAATGTTTCGTGGCTAGGAGGCTAAATGTTAGTCGCTCGACAGTCCAATGGACCTGGCAGCGATATCAGGAGACTGGTTCCGTCGAGAGAAGGCCTGGTTCTGGAAGAAAACCATGTACCCAACCACGGGATGATCGTTTTCTTGTGAGTCGCGCATTGAGAAATCGCAAATCTTCGTATGTGGATCTTAAGAACAACCTCCAAGAAGTAAGAAATGTGCATATTAGTCTATGGACGGTCAGGAGGAGGCTTCTCGCTGCCAATATACGCAGTCACCGCCCGGCCCGCGGCCCCAAATTACTCCGTGAGCACAGAGTTCACAGGCTTAGGTTCGCTAGAAATTGTGAATCATGGACTCAAGACGATTGGAATAGGGTTTTGTTCTCTGATGAAGCCAGGATATCTCTGTTCGGTGAAGATCGACGTCGGCGAGTGCTAAGAAGACAAGGAGAACGCTTTGCAGAGGCATGTTTCGAAGAAATCACACCTTATGGTGGGGGCTCTGTTATGTTTTGGGCAGGAATAAATTCAATGGATCGTACAGAGTTAGTCTTCATTGAAAACGGCTCACTGACTGGGCATCGATACATAACGGAAGTTCTAATTTCTCATGCACAACCCGCATTGGCCGCTCTAGGTGAAGACTCGATTTTTATGGACGACAATGCTCGCGCCCACCGATCCCGCGATGTTAATGCGTATGTGCAAGAGGTCGGCATTCGTCGTTTGGATTGGCCAGCTCGAAGTCCCGACCTCAATCCCATAGAGCATGTCTGGGACGTTCTGAAACGGCGTGTGAGATCAGTACACCCGGCTCCGCAGACCATCAGAGAGCTGAAGAATGTGATTACTGCGGAGTGGGAACGTATTCCGCAAGCAAGTATCCGGGATATACTCGCTAGCATGCCCAGACGAATTCAAGCTGTGATTTTAGCTAGAGGGGGTCACACTCGATACTAAACATTTATCTGCTTTTACTTTATTAAAGAAAAACAAACAAAAAAACTTTTTTATTTTTACTTCATGAGCATATGCACTACTAGCGAATATACACTACTAGCGAGGTTTAGCATTATTTCTCATAAATTGTATCTAAATTTTATGAAATACTGATGAAAACGATTATTTTCTTATTAATTTAGCAAATTGTGTGGATAAAACTACCTATAATTATCAAACAAAGAAATATTAACATTTGAAATGGTTCATTGCTTAGGTGCCCGTTTTTTTTGCAAATGAGTTTATAACATCATAGCCTAAACTGCAGTATATAACTAACGGTATCCGGTATAATGAAATTTTCGTCGTCTGTGTAACTTTTGTTTTTATTCGAGCTCAAAAAATAGAACTGTGTTTTATAGTCGGTAATGCCCTTAATTACGAGTAGATAAGATTATGGCGCGATTCGTGTATCATTAATTGGTCACGGCTCTTATTTGTTACCGAGATAAAACGAGATTACCGAACGGTTTAGAAGAACTAATGCTCGGAGATAACCATCTATTCTATTTGTAGAGATCCCCAAGATGGAACAAAAATCTCTTCAAAATGTTCACGTTAAGAACTTCAAATAGGAGTCTCTAACAAACATTTGTTCTTTTTATAGAAGGATTACTGTAATATTTTATCCTTATACGTTTGTCCGGGATTAACTCCGAAACTACTTAACCGGTCTTAATGAAATTCCGCACATGTCATGAGTAATTTAGACTAACTTCAGACATAGGATATTTTTTACGGAATTTATTAATTTTTTATTTATTTTAATTTTGGGGTGTAAGTGGTTCCTCAACATCTATGAACCAAAGCCCACTTCACCTGAACGCGGTGCACCCTGCTGACTGACAAACGAAGCTCTGGCGAAAAGAGAGGTAGGGAGCGTAATTGTAAGCTCATACCCGACTGGGGAATGTACCTCCACCTCACAGAATACCGCAGCCAAATAACAATTCCTTTGAGGGTTGTTGTGTTCCTGCGAGTGAGTGAGGTCACCAGAAATGAAGGAGATGCTGCGTTGGCAGCGGGGGTGGCGGCGCGCGAGCGATATTTTATGTTGCGAGCGTTAATATGGCTACGGTAACCGCTTCACTTCAGGCGGGCCGTATGCTTGTCTGCCACCCGACGTAGTAAAAAAAAAATTGATAGTTTAATTTGTATTTACTGGAAGCGACTGGATGCGGAACGCGGAGGATTGTATTTGGTGGAAAGCATTGGGGAAGGCTTATATCCAGCAGTGGGTAGATACAGGCTGATGATGATGATGATGAATTATCATTTAGTTTTAATTTATTTTATTTTGTACTAGCTGACCTGACAGACGTTGTCCTGTCTAAACCTTACCCAGTTTACCCAGAATATCCCACCAAAGTTTCATTGCAATCGGATGAGCGGTAAACGAATGCATAAAGGACATACAGACAAACATTCATTTTTATATATATAGATGTATTTTTAGGATTTTTTGTACCTTTAAGTTTTTAGATAATGATATAGATTACATTATTAGATAGTACTATTCGTATTTCATAGGAGTTCGATGGCGTCGTTACGCGTATCAGTCTCATCGAACACACAAGTTAAGCAACGTCGACCGTACGCTGTCCATGGATGGGTTTATTTTTTTCTAGCTCCTCCGTGCTTTGGAGGCATGTTAAGTTGTCGGTTCCGGCTGTTGTCATTAGATGACAGTCGTTAAGCCAAGTCAGTGGCCTTTAGGCGGCTCAAAAACACTGGCCAACCCACAGTTGAGCAGCGCGGTGGAGTATGCGCTAAAACTCTTCGATTAAGGGGAGGCCCGTATCCCAATAGTGGGATGAATAAGGGTTGACGACGGCTATCCGTACAATAAAATTGTAACTGGCAATTTATTTACCTTTTCATCATCATCATCAGGTCATTTTTGTCTCCACTACTGGAGCACGATCCTCTCTCGTCCGTACCAGACAGAAGGAGGATTTGGCCTACACTCCCCACGCTGGCCAGACGGGTTGGGGAGGCCTGATCGATGTTTTATAATGTATTTCCCTTAGTCGCCTTGTTCGACATCCACGAGAAGAGACGGAGTGATACTATTCTAGTCTGCCGGAAACCACACGGCCAATTTTTTACCTTTTAATGGGTTGAAATAGGTCCACGCACTTGCAATTGCGAGCGACTCTACACTGAAATTGTACTATAATTTTCTACAGAGTATAAAGTACACTTATAACATTTACTTACAATATCCACAACAAAAGCATAAACCGTACTGTCAGAAGCTTTTGTAAGTAGCTCGCCACTATCGTTAGAACCAAAATCAACCTCATCTGCTCGTGGTTCTGTTGCTAGTGTGCGATCAATACTTTTATATTGCAAACTTCTATTTCCTACCTTAACAGGCGGGCGTTTACATCAGGCGGGCCGTACGCCTGCATAGCACCCGGCGTTGTATCAGTACTACGTAAGATAAAAATTTGTCTGCATGAACATGGCTTAGACTTGGTGTTTTTTTATATATAATAAATACTTACATAACAAAATATTTACCCCTAATATTAGAATAAGAGAAGATATCTTGACGAAGTTTTATTTTATTTGTTAATTATCTTGTACCCATACTAGATAATTAACAAATAAAATAAAACTTCATCAAGATATCTTCTCTAAATATATACTACCTATTAGACATACTATTTTATTAGTCGTAGTTATTATATATTATGACTTAAATCTGCTTTTGTTATGTTTTTTTCAGAACCGCATTCGTAGTTTTCTTGTTCCGAAGGTTGACGGGTAAAGAATGCTTTTAGCATTACGTTCTAACGACATACGGATTTTAACTGTAACATATATAATTAATATAATACAATAAATAAATTAGTGGTCAATAAAGTTTTTAAATAAAATAAATAAATATTAAATAGTTGTAAAAGTTTTCTAAATATATATAGTTGTCTCTATGGAGTTGTGTGCTAATTTTAGATTTATAAAAGATACGGAACCTTTTTGAATATCAAAGTCTACGATTTTGTAGGTACCCGTGTAATCGATTAATTGGTTAGTAGGCAAAAAAATATCTGGAACCTGTTATAAAACCGTAATGTAACCTTTACGTTTCGTTCTTAAACTTAGTAACTTAGTAGTAAAGAAATTAAGTAAGCCATTAAAAAATCTTTTGTCATCAGAGAATTTATAGAACTTAATATTTAAGAATTTATAGAACTTTATAGAGCACGACAATTTTAATTATATTTCAATTATTTTTTTAAAAATATTTCACACTGTATGTATTATTTTGTTCTGATTATATTAATTGATATTATTATTATTTTATTTTTATTTTTGACATTTAATATGATTATGTATTTCATTGATTATTTAATTTATTTTGTGAGTGTTGTATTTTTATTTTGTGTTGGATTTTTTATGAATAATCTGTATGGATCTTTGATCTGCAAATAAATGATTATAATAACAATATAGAATTAAGTATTGTCCAATGACATTTATAAAAGCATTAATGTAAAAGCATTAGTTACTACAGATTAAATTAGAATTGCTGTAGTTTACTGGCGTCATTAATTCAACCGTGCAATCTCTAAACATTTCTTAGTTGTGTACGTTTTGCTAGATAGGTGCACCTAACTCACGAACATTTAAGGTGAGAACATACCTATGAAATATCTATAAATTAAAACTGGGGAAAAACAAGTAAATCATTAGTAATTCGAGATTGTTATTAATTTTAAAATCATAAAAATTATTAAAAACAAAAAGTAAAACAAATCAGGGATGTTTTCTAGAATTTTTACGTACAATGAAATCAAATCATTATTTATTTTGGATAAGTATAGTGAAAATGCCAACATAGGCAATTAGCTAAGAATTTATGTAGTCAATAATGGGGGTATGTGCATATTTTTTTTAATTGTGTAAATATTTAACAATATCGTAAAATACACAAAAACAAAACGATCTTTGATACTTATTTAATTTTAAAAGGATTAAATTATTAAAAAAATATAATTGGCGAAACATTAAAAATGTTATAACTTTTGTTAACGACACAGCTACATAAACACTGTATTTGTGGTTAGTTAATGCATACAAAACGTGTACGAGTGACGTCATAGTCGAGTAGCCTTTTGCATGGAGCAATTTGGAGTGTTTTCGGATAAGAAACAGGAAAGTCCAAAATTGTGATTTTCAAATTAAAATATCTCGAGATTTTGTTATGCTATCGTGATAAATCTTTCACCAATAGTTTTATTAAGTCCTGAAATAAGAAAAAAATTGTATATACTGTATTATTGTTGAGGAAAGGAATTTCTCATGCACACATATTTCGGTAATCTATGGTAATTATTTTTGTTTGACTCCTTGGCTTTGGCTATTATTGTGATAGGCCCCTGATCGGCTATAGCTTAGACACAGTATAAGTAATAGTACTACGTACAGTATGGCCACTCCCTGCCGCTCTCTCGTGTCGACCCCACCTCCCCTCTGTGACAAATATGGAACAGTTTGTATGGCGCCGCAGGCGCACACGTTCATTCGCACTCTGCACAGACGTCATTGTTTATGTAGTAGTAAACGAGGCGACATTTGTATAGAGTGACCGGGGTGTGGCTTAGGCGCCTTTTAGAGCGCCCTGGCTTGCGGTAAGTGTTGATTTAAATCCAGCGTGATGAAAAAGACGCTTGGCTAATAGCAACAATTATCATGTTTAATGACAGTTGTGAAATAAGGAGATTTATTTTGAGTGCGCCTTTCGGCCGACGATCGTGACGCGCCCCCAACACTGATTAAAGAGTTGGCTATTGTTTCCAAGTGTTGTCATCATTTCAGTAAGTGTTTGCTATGCGTTACATAAGAATAAACGAGGACTTTTAAATACCACTAGAATTATTATAAACATGCTTTCGCCTGCGTTTACAATTTTTTTTAATTTTTCGGGTTAATAGCCTACGACACTCACAAATAACGTCGCTTTTTATTGTTAAAAATATTTTCAAAATCGGTTCAGTAGATCCGTATGTATTAGTATTGATACACATTATGTTAGATATTTCTACTACGAAATAACCCTTATTTTTTATATATTAAGTATTTCTTTGTCAATATGTTAATATACAGTTATTTCATTTTTTAGGTGTCAGACAAGCATACGGCCCAGCTGATGAGAAGCGAATACTGTAGCCATATTAACGCTCGTAACGTGAAATATCGCTCGTGCGCCGCCAAGCCCGCTGCCCACGCAGCAACTCCTTCCTTTCCTTCTGATGATTTCACTCACTCGCAGGAACACAACAACCCTCAAGTGAATTGTTATTTAGCTGCGGTATTCTGTAAGGTGGAAAGGTGGAGGTACTTCTCCAGTCGGCGTTCTAAAAAAATACGTTTTGCCCTACCTCACTTTTCGCCAGAGCTTCGTTGTGTCAGTCAGCAGGGTGCACCACGTGCAGTTGAGGTTGGCTGTGGTTCAAAGATGTTATGTTAGAAAGATAAACCACTTACAGCCCAAATTTTTTATTCGGTAATATTCCCATTACATTATAATTGATTTACAACCATTTCCATTTCCATCAATTTTCCATAAATACACAACTATCTATGAACAGTTAAAATCGACACATAACATATCCCAAGGTACACCATAATCCACACTCACACGCTTCTTCAAAACACATTACAAACACTAAACAAAAGATCAATTTATCATGCTTTCTCTGACGGTTGATGTGTTCGTTTTGTGGCATCCTATCATTTATTAACAGCCCGTTTTAATAAACTGTTTGAAAGAAAGTGCAGTTACACGCATCTGCATAATGCGCCTTAACATATGAAGGAGGTTCACGCACTCGTCAGATTGATTGTCTAGTGTGGTAACCCGTTTAGTTAATGGCTGCCCGGCTGGGCTCAGTTCTCAAAGGTTTATGTAATTATATATATTTTTTTAAAACACGCTGTCACACCCCAGCCACTCCATGTCACGTTTGTTGACTAATTACTTAAACAATGACGTTTATGCAGAACATGAATAAGCTTGTGCCTGCGCCTCAGAGACGAATCTTGAATATTTTGTGCTATAAAATGTGCCAATTTCGTTTCTGATGGAAGGCGAGGTAGATACGAGTACGAGGCAGGGAGTCACCAATCATACTGTAGGAATTGTCTATACTGTGACACCGCCATGTTACCATGTACCTACCGCCATGTACCATGTAGGGGAGTAAGTAGTTCATCAACATCTTTGAACCAAAACCTGCACGTGGTGCACCCTGCTCACTGACAAATGAGGCTCTGGTGAAAAAAGGGGTAGGGCATAGCATATTTTTTAAGCTGCCCGACTGGGGATGTACCTATACCTCACAGAATACCGCAGCTAAATAACAATTCCATTGTGGGTTGTTTTGTTCCTTCGAGTGAGTGAGGTCACCAGAAAGAAATGGCGGTGATTGATTTCCATCAGGTGACCCATATCATAGTACAAGCTTTGCGCTGTTCAAAGTGTCCAGAAATATTTTTTTATTTGTTTACTTATGATAGTCAATTACTGGAAACGATTTCTTGGCGCCATATCAAAAATTACAATTATGTATAAAATATAAACTTTTGACGTTCAGATGACAGCTTTTTATGCAACAGCGAAAGTGCCTAGTTTAGTGAAATTTTGAATAAATGGGCATGACAGTAGTTCACAGCTTTCACCCGACTCACTCGAAGACAGAATGACAGAGTCCTGAGAGTATTGATAAAATATATAATATTTATTATGGCAGCGGTATCCTTTGTGTCGGCGTCGTGTTGAAATACTGTTTCATAGATTAGTTATTTGTATTCTTTGTCATGATGTTTCAACGTGCATTCATTACGTAATATAAGTCCATTTCAAAGCGATCGTGGTTCGTTTCATCAGAAATCGGTGTTTGATTAATAGATCATAAGCAATGGTCCTCACTAATTCCTTTGATAGTTGGAGTTGATACGATATAGGAACTAATAGGTGGTAATATTAATTAAGTAATGATGTAATTTTATTTTTTATGTGAGAGGGGGGCTAGCGAATATGTAGCTCACCTGATGGAAAGCAATCACCACCGCCCACGGAGATCACCTATACTATAATAATAATAATAATAACATTACATCAAACTTCTCAAAGGGGCCTCTACGCGTTGGATCCATATCCCCGCGCATGCCTATCAAATGACCGGGCTTGACCCGTGAACAAAAAGAGATAATAATAATAATAATAATTTATTTCATTTTCATACATTTTACATTTTCCAAGTTTCGTGGTGGGAGTCCTCCTTTGAGCAAATTTTGCTCGTGTTAGAGGACTCCGCTCTTCCATATTTTATATACATATTTATTTGCAAATATATAGAAAATTTAGTCATAGCTGGATTATATTAAATTAAAACCAGTATTAAAATGAAAGACAAAATTAAATCAATGTCAATATCAACACTAAAATTCACAATCAAAGTTAAAATTAAATTAAAATCAATAATAAAATTTACAGTCAAAGTCAAAATAAAATAAAATAAATTCAAAATCAAAACAAAATCAAAATTAACATTAAATTCAAAATCAAAATTAAAATCAAGATCAAATAAAATCTAATAAAATTAAAATCATAATCAAAATTAAAATCCTATACTTAATGTTCCTAATATTATTAATATACTCCTTCCTTTCTTTCTGGTGACCTCATTCACTCGCAGGAACCCAACAACCCTCAAGGGAATTGTTATTTGGCTGCGGTATTCTATGAGGTGGAGGTACTTCCCCCGACGGGCAGGTTAAAAAAATACGCTATGCCCTACCTGTCTTATCGCTAAAGCCTCGTTTGTCAGTCAGCAGGGTTCACCGCGTGCAGGTGAAGTTGGCTTTGATTCAAAGATGTTGATGAATCACTTACACCCCACTCCTCGCTAATTCATTTGATATTTGGAGTAGATACGATATAGGAACTATTAGGTGGTAATATTAATTATGATAAGATGTAACTTTTTTTTATATGAGAGGGTGGCAAACGAGCATGTGGCTCACCTGAAGGAAAGCAATCATCACCGCCCACGGAGATCAGCAACACAAGGGGTCGCCGATCCGTTGCCAGCCTATACTCCTTCCTTTCTTTCCTCATTGACTCGCAGGAACACAATAACCATCAAGGGAATTGTTATTTGGCTGCGGTATTCTATGAGGTGGAAGTGCTTCCCCAGTCGGGCAGCTTAAAAAAATACGCTATAACTCTCTTTTCGCCATAGCCTTGTTTGTCAGTCAGCAGGGTGCACCACATGCAAGTGAGGTTGGCTTCGGTTCTAAGATGTGTTGATGAACCACTTACACCCCAAACTTACGTACAATAAAGGTCCAGGAAATGTACCGGCTAAGTTGAAGTCAATTGCCATCGGATGTTTTGATTGCGAAAATCAAATTACAACTTAGAATTATGGTACGTGTGTTTAGCTTAGGTGGTAGAAACCCTGGAGCTTTACCGACTCAGCTGAAGATGTTTGTCAATAACTAAAACGTAAGACCTATTATTCGAATCCAAATTATCGATGATCATCGAATTATAAAACATCGATCAGGCCTCCCCAACCAATCTGGCCAGCGTGGGGAGTGCAGGCCAAATCCTCCTTCTGTCTGCGACGGACGAGTGAGTCGTGCTCCTGTAGTGGAGACTATAATGACCTGATGATGATGATGAAATTATCTATGGTAATCGGTTGCAGCTTCGGCGGGCACACACAAAGAAGGAATTATCACAAGCTATATTTAGTTTCACCGCGGTGTCCTTATAGACTTATAACTATAAACTCGATTCACTTCTCATCCGATAGAGCTGAAATTTGGCATTTGGGGTGTAAGTAGTTCATAAACATCTTTAAACCAAAGCCCACATCACCTGTACGTGGTGTTGTTATTTATTGATAGAATACCGCAGTCAAATAACAATTCCCTTGAGGTTTTAAGGAAGGGAGTAAGGAAGGAGAACCTACGATGGCAGTGCAACATTAAATATTTAGATTGCAATATTGCAAGCATTAATAAATTTGTTACGGTAAACGCTTCACATTAGTCGGGCCGTATGCTTGTCTGCCACGGCAATGCTTTACTAATACTCCTTGTATTCCAACTATCCTTATGGCTGTTGCAGCCGCTGTACATCAGGCGGGTTGTGTAACAAATAAGACGTTAGCTAAGAAAGGATTTTTGAAACATCCTACGAGATATCGGAATATGTGCGTACGAGTCGCGAGCGAAATCTAGTAGAACATATCGGTATTCACAAATATAGATAGATATATTTCTGAACAATTTACACAGCGCCATCTAGTCCCAAATTAAGCGCAAAGCTTGTGTTATGGGTACTAGACAACTGATAAATGTACTTAAATACATTTTTTTTGTAAATACATACTTATAATACATAAAAAACACCCAGACCAAGACAAACAGACATGTTCATGCACACAAATGTTTGTCTTGTGCGGGAATCGAACCCGCGACCTCGGAGTTAAAGTGGCCATTGCTAACCATTCGACCACCGAGCTCGTCAATATGCACACAAAATCAGGAACGTAGAGCCGGAAAATTATAAACGCTTACTAAACTGGACCAAATGACAATGTTGATTGCAATCTAGTATTTTATAGGATACTGTGATGTTAGAATTTCAAGGCCCAAGGCGTATTTCATTGAGAGCAACTGTCAAAATTCTCGACACCTACCTACTGTAGCGCTTGCGGCGAAATGCCTTCATGAAAGCTTACCTGCTTGTAATTTGAAACTTGGCATATTTCTGTTGAGAAATTTGTTGGAACCACGATCTTTAGAGCCAAAGTCAACCGCACCTGCATGTGGTGCACCCTGCCGACTAGCCAAAGAGGCTGTGGCAAAAGAGCGGTATTTGTAAGCTGCCGGACTGAGGAAGTGCCACCAACTTACCGCATTCAAATATCAATTCCCTTGTGGGTTATGTGGACAAGCATACGGCCCGCCTCATATGAAGCGGTTACTGCAGCTTTATTAACATATTACCGCTCGCAACATGGAATATAACGCAACAACACCTTCCTTTCTTGTGACCTCAATCACTCGCAGAAACACAACAACTCTCAAGAGCATTACTGTACGGTTGCGGTATACTGTGAGGTGGAGGTACGTCTCCTGTCGGGCAGCTTACAAAACCCTATCTCTCTTATTCCAGAGCCTCTGTCACTAGTCGGCAGGGTACACCACGTGCAGGCGAGGTTGGCTTTGACTATAAAAACCGTAATGAGCCACTTACACCCCAAGACTATTAAATAAAACTGAATTTAGCAAGACGGTAACTGTTTATAACAATAATGACTGACCCAGTCGTGGCTATGAAAAGAAGAGGTCGCCATATTGTTAAATTACTTAACATGTTTTAGTAAAACACACATCTATTGCATACTCGGAGGTGTAAATGATTGACATGTGATCATTACATTCATACATGTTATGGATACTTATTTAAATGCTTCAATAAAATTTCAACCACAATTCAATGGACGTAAGTCGAATTTGCAATGCGATTTTATTTATAAGTATCATGTCAGTCATCACGCAACAGTCCATACAAAAGGTACTTAATAGAAATTTAATAGTTTGTTGCAATATTGGAACAAGTTAATAATGAAATCCTAATTGATGGGACACGAGGCGCCATCCATTAACTACATCGCTTATTGCACTTTAAAATGAGCTCACGATTGCGGATATATCTGTTTAACATTGATGACTATTTAATTAATTTACATAACTAAATATTTATTTATTTCTTTTTATTTAAACTTTATTGGCCATAGAATAAGGGTACGGAAGGCGGACTTAGCATTAAGCTAAGAGCATTCTCTACCAGTCAACCTTTAGGAAAATCTGATAAAAATTGAATTTACAAAATAACAGTAACGAAGATACACAGCATAAACACTCATGAAAACATAAAATTATATTATGATATATAGACATTTTGCCGTGTGGTTTCCGCCAGACTAGAATAGAATCACTCCGTCTCTTCCCGTGGATGTCGTACAAGGCGACTAAGGGAAATACATTATCAAAAATCGATCAGGCCTCTCCAACCCGTTTGGCCAGCGTGGGGAGTGTAGGCCAAATCCACCTTTTGTCTGGGACGGATCAGAGAGGGTCGTGCTCCTGTAGTGGAGACTAAAATGACCTGATGATAATGATGATGATGATATAGACAATTGCTAACCACACACATATACATAATTATATACACATATATAGAAAAAGCAAAAAAAAAAAAAAAAATATAGAAAAAGCAGTAATGATAATTATTGCTTAGATAAATTCTCAAATAAATAAGCTTGAACATTCTTGCCCATGTAAGTTGGGACCGATACTACGATATATTTTAATTTCAAAACTCTTAAAAAAGTTCTTATTAACTTCTCGACAAAGTAAGCGAAGTATTTAGAAGTTGGGAGAAGGGTTTTTTTTACTATGTCGGGTGGCAGACAAGCATACTATAGTTTGTAATAACAATAGCCTTTCGTTATATTTTTAATTTGTATTGTTCAAATAAAGCACATTCTATCTATCTGCAGCGTATCATCAAATACATTATTTCGAGAAGCCTAGAAAGTAAACATTCCTTTATAATCTAGGAATCTTATCCTAAAGTGAAATGCTGTATCTAAATTAAATTTGCCGTAATAATAGTTAATAGAAATGTCATTGTGGCAGATAATTAGAAAATGTCTCGTGCTCGTGCTGGTGAACCGGTAAAGAACCAACAATAAGCTTTCTAAGAAAGGCACCGGATACAATTGGGTAGGTTTATTATTGAAAGCAAAGATCGTATCAAGGCTCGTAGTTATTAGCCGTGATTTAGTGGGTCTGCTCCTTGACTGTTCTCTATTGGGACCACCCTTTGCTACCGGCGCGAGTCTAGTACTAGCTGAGCCCGCGGCTGCGTTCGCATTAAATTATGACCATGTTCACTGTGAAGGTTTATCTATATATATAAAATTCAAAGTCCTGACTGACTAACTGACTGATATATCAACGCATAGCCCAAACCGATGGGTCTAGAGATTCTAAATTTGGCACGTTGGTTCCTTATGACGTCTAGGGGTGCACTACGAAAGAATTTTTCAAATTCATCCCCTAAGAGGGTGAAACGGGGGTCTAAAGTTTGTATGGGAGAGCTAATTCTAAATATTAGCGAAAGGATTTTTGTGATTGGATGAGTAATTTTGATGATTACCTCCTACATCCAAACTTTCAAATTTTACTTGATTATATTTTACAGTATTAATTGATCAAAAGAGTTTATTGTGTACGCTATAACTATGAACTGGTCTTATCGAATTTATTATTATGTTAACTTTCACACGCCTTTGAAACTTAATTTTATTATTAAAATAAGTAAAAAAACAGGTTATATGCTGTGGTGTTAGATTGTATTGTTATGACAATTATGCATCTGTTGTTTTTAGCGGTCGTATGAAAAACATATCTGTGACCAGGGGCCCTACCGCCGGAGTGGAAGCCGACTACCATCGGTTTTTTTAATGCAAATATCAAACTACTGCTTAGCGCTTTTGGTTATTACGGTTAACTCATTTGGAAGAAATCCTAGAACTCTACACACTGAAGCTGAAGATGTTTGTCAATAATTTTATCCTAAGACCATTTTTGGAATCAAAATATTCAATCGGAATCGGCTTCAGCTTAGGCGGTAGGGATCTTGAACGGAGGGAACGTGAAGGGACGTCGTGGACTGTATTTGTATTCCTAGTGGTAATACTGCATATTTAACATACCTACCTGGTAAGATGCTAATTTAAGCAAAAGCTAGTAGCATTGAACGTGAATGCATATAATTGGTGTCTAATTCGTTTTTCTATCCATTAATTACCTCGCTCACTCACATCATTATCAACTTCACAAGGAATTGGATGAATCAACGGTCCACTCCTAGCGCAAATCAGCGCATACCGTAAGTCATATTCTAAGAAAATAAGATAAGTTTCGCGCACCTGCACCCCTGCACCCGCACTTTCGATGTGGGGAAGGCCTTACGATACTAAATTCTGCATGAAATTTCGTGCACTGGGTCGATAGTTGTATCCGCGAGTGTATTTCAAATTCACACACACTTCCTCATTTCCATGTTGTTTTCTGTAATTCACAATTTGTCATGGTATAAATGTTTCTATGGCTAGTCAAAAAAATGTGCAGTGTAATGATCAATTTACATGGTCAATTAATAATAACTGCTGTTATACAAGATTCAAGATATTCCATTAAAATTCGGTAACTAAAAGATAAAATTGTAACAGAATTGTACAGTATTGACATCATCTCATAATCATCCAACTGTTGGGATACTGGTCTATCCTCAATCGAAGGGGTTTAAATCATACTCCACCGCGATGCTTAACTGCGGTTTGGCAGAGGATAGTGTTTCCGAGCCGACCAAGGGCCACTGATTTGACGTAATGACTGCCATACAATGGAGGATGACAATGGAGGAGCTCGAGATAAATAAACCCATCCATAGACAAACTACGGTCGACGTTGCTTAACTTGCATGATCGAATAGACTGATACGCGCAACGACGCCATCGAGCTCTTCAATATACGAGAATAACAAAATTAAATTTTGAATTTTGTAAAAGTGGCATTGTTAATTCCAATAGTATTGTGAATTTTCTTTACTTTACTTTGGTTTTACTCTATAATGTTATTAATTTATATTTTCATTGGTTTTACTTCATTTTAAGAAACATCTCAAAATAAGTGTATTCGTAATGATGACCCATTTTGAAACTCCCTGTTTTCCAAATAAATGTTTTTTTTTTAAATTCATTTAGTGTGCAAACGACTTTGGAATGCGTTCACTCTCGAACTGAGAAACCCTTGGGTCATTCAAAAAAGGATTGCACAAATATTTTATATCCTCTGAATAGACGCCACCTCCTAGGTGTGTGTTTGTATTGGTTAGGCAAAGTTTGGGTACATATTAATATTAGCGAAAAAATACGTAAGTACTTGATTAATTTGTAATGTGTATTAGTAATAGATTGTGTATTGAGTTAGGTATATGGTTTCAGATGTCAGATTGTACTATTATTTATATTTAATTGTGTATTGTCTTTCACCGCCGATTATGAATTCCATCCGGTTACTCATAAGCAACGGTTGACTGGAAGAGATTCCTTCACGGAATTAGTCCGCCCTTGCAAATATTATTTTATGTATGGCTTACTTCCATTTTTATTATTGCAATAAAGTTTTATAAACAAAGAAACAAACAAGTAATATTGTCACCGTCAGTAGCGTAACTATACCATCAGGGGTCCGTGGAAAATTCATCAGATGGGCCCAGGATGGGGACCTATCTAATAAATCATATAAAACCAATACTAATGAAGTATTTTGTAGATTTTATTTTCAAGAAATATGATAATGTACTATTCATTTTTTTATGTTGAATGTTTAAACACTAACTTTAAAAAAATACTATTTTTATACTAGCTCTCGAGCCTGTGGCCCCCTTGGTTGGTGGCCCGTGGCATTTTACCCGCTCTGCCACCCTGTAGTTACGTAAGTGACGTAAGTCACTGGTCACCGTGAAGTACTATGATCATGTTATGGTCAAAGTACCTACGAGTAATACTCCAGATCGCAAAGTTGCCTCATGGTTCAATCACGAAGAAAGCGAGATTGCACATAAGCATTTGCAAATAAATATTACGACAGTGTCCACGTTGGAATCTCTGACAGCTCAGTGTCAGTTTAGTCAGAGTGGTTCAGTCTTTGAGGCACCCTAATATCCATGTCGGACACTAATTTCTGTGGACAGGTCTCATATTACACACCCACACGGCACTATTGCATAAGTTGCAGCTAAACATATAGTAATACTTTACGCTCCAATTAAGTTACAAGGACCGGTCTAATATTTTATGTAAACATTAGACAAACCAGTCTGTATGCATATCTAATAAGGAAACAATCATTTTATATATTTATTGGTTGAAGTTTGTCACTGCCAGGTGTAGATACGTCGACTTTTACGGATGTATTTGCAATATGTGGTTTCTGCTGTTGAAACGTAACCAATTTAAAATTTCAATGATAATGTATTTACGGAGGCAATTTCTGAATTAAGTCAATCAAATTATGTATGTGTTGCAGGAAATATACATACTTAATTCGATTTACTTAATTCAGAAATTGAATTTATATATGTAATTTGATTTTACTTAATTCAGAAATTGAATTTATATATGTATTTGATTGACTTGAATTAAAATAATTATTTGATTGGATTGACTTAATTTAAGGTTTTGGGTGCAAGTGGTTCATCAACATCTTTGAACCAGAGCCAACCTCACCTGCACGTGGTTCACCCTGCTGACTGGCAAATGAGACTGTGGCGAAACCACCTCACAGAATACCGCAGTCAAATAACAATTCTCTTGAGGGTTGTTGTGTTCCTGCGAGAGAGTGAGGTCACCAGAAAGAAAGAAAGGAAGGAGTATATGCTGGCAACGGATCGGCGACCCCTTGGTATTGCTGATCTCCGTGGGCGGCAGTGATTGCTTTCCATCACGTGACCCACATGTTCGTTTGTCTCCCTCTCGTATAAAAAAAGGAAAAGAAATAAATATATAAGTGATGAATCGTATTAGCCTCAAATATTTACAATGTCGTTTTACTACGACCATCCGTAAACATGTCACTATTACGTACCTCCCGTAGCGATTTAGATTGACGAATAGCATTCTCACACTATTATCTCATCAAATTTATATCTAGTGACTAATTCGAGATAGTGCGGTGAAGGGATTATAACAGTATTCGTGAATTGCTATGGGATAATCATAATATATGTGGATACTGTATCCAAGTTTTCTACATTCATCAATCTATGCGTGGAAGGTAAAAGGCGAGCGTCAGAAATTATTCTATTATTGACGAGCCCGGTGGTCGAATGGCTACTTTGACTCTCAGTTCGCGGGTTCGATCCCCGCACAAGACAAAGATTTGTTTGCATGAATATGTCTGTTCGTCTTGTCTTGTTGTCTATGTATTATAAGTACATAATTATGTATATACAAAAAAAAATATTCATAATTTAGGTACATTTATCAGTTGTTTAGTACCCATAGTACGAGCTTTGAGCTTAATTTGGGACTAGATGGCGATGTGTAAAAAAATTGTCCAGAAAAAAATATTTATTACCTATTTATTTTACGCGTACGAAGTCATGTGTAAAATAATTGAAATACAAAATAATCACGGGCAAAATCCGTTTTTAAGTTCGAGTATATATGAGTGGTTTGTCCCAATGATTCAGTTTTTAACCAAGTGGAGTATTTTGCATCCTGATATTGGTCAATATTTGTATGAGCACAAGGTATTTGTGTCAATGAATTCCCTGAAGATGACGGATACTGTATACAAGCTAATTTGGCCGAAGTGAAGGTCAAGATAAGTGTCGGATAAGTTTCGCTTCATATCCTGTAGATCATCGGCAAATAAATTTGTACAAAAAGGAAGAAGATGGAAATTTTAGCAGAAATATTATAAAGGGCAGATTACAAGCCAAATAAAACCATAGAGGTACAGCCAGAGACCTTAAAACGACGTTAAAACCTAGAGAGTATAGACGTTAAATCTCTCTCGATCTTGCTTCATATTGATAAATTTGATAAATACGGCAGTGCGTGATAATGAAACATCATCAACAGATGATGATGAACCTCTTTAAATCAGGCGTGCAGGGCATATGCTTGTTTGGTACTTCACGTGGTATAAAAACCTTCCTATTACTTACAAACGTTGTTTAATTTGATACCAAGTCTTGAACAAACAACGTTTGTAAGAAATAGGAAGTACTGTTAGTTGTAATTATTGGGTGTAGTGTTAGAGCTTTTGATCACATATATATCATATTGCCAATTCGTATTAGACCTCCGTAACTTGTTGATACTATTTTTTTTATATCACTAAAGTGGCAAACAAGCATACGGCCTAATGGAAAGCAGTTACCGTAGCCTATGAACGCCAGAGGCATCACACGCGCGTTGCCGACCCTGTAAAAACCTCTTCACACCCTTCATGAAGAACCCCATGCTGTAGTCTCCTGAGAAAACCTTGACAGGCCGTTCATTCCACAACTTGACAGCACGCGGATAATTATTAGTTAGATACCTCAGAAGTTGGAATATAATGCAACTTGAACTTTGCCATCTATACTTTATCCGCCGCTGCTTTATATCTTATACAATAACACGTGTCAAGCTTTACTTAAACACAAGTCAATTGTAAAGGTTGGTAAAGGTCGCGCCGCGGCAGTAACTCGGTCGTTTACGTAATGCACTCTTGACATTTACAGGGCTTGCAGGAGTCAGCTACGTCATAATTGCTTAAGGAATTCCCTGTTACGTCACTTGGTTCTTTATCAAGGAAATTGTCTGTCAACATTGTATTAAATATTTGGACTTTGAGGTTTTTGGTTTTGGGTTTTCAACTACATTTTTGTTATTGACATTAACATGCGTCACAAGTAAATGACGTTTTGTTTTTAGATATATTGCGTTACCTTCTACCACAGTATAAGCGTGGTATAAGTAATAGTACTACGTACTTCTACACTGTATTGATGCAATCGTAAACGTTTGTTGAGTTTTCTTTGGTAGCTTTAATATGCGCCATAAGTGTTGGTAATGAAGGTACAATTATGTTTTTTTGAAAATAAGAAATACGCTTTTAACACGCTTTTATTAGCTTCACCTGTATGTTTGTTTGACAGTTGTAACCGACTTAAACTTTAATCTTGATATTGACCCACTTTGAACGGTCAGATTTAGTTTAAACTTTGTATAACTTATACGACAACACAATAATTTGATAAATTTATTTCATTATCCTGGTAAGGATCTCCAGTATTAATCAATTCCCTGACATATCACATCGAACTAAAAAGTGGAAAATGAATATAGTTTTAAAAAACTAAAAAAACATGCTTTAATGATCAATGGAACTAAAAAACGAAAAATAATTATTAATATAGGCAGAAAATATAAATGAACGTAAAAGATTAGTATTATTTTGTAAAAAGCGTGGTGTGCACTGTTTTTCTTTTGATATCAAAGGTACATCTAATAAGTAGTCAATAGTTGTTAAACTATCGATACTGTTCCTCAAATAAACGTGTTCAGGTAGTAGAGTACTTATTTCAAAAGGATCATGTATTATTTATTTATCATCACTATCAGCCTGTATCCACTGCTGCACTGTCTTCCCCAATACTTTCCATCGTATGAGATCCTCCTTTTTGGTATTCAGCCATTTCTAGCCTCTATTTAGTGACAAAGAGCGCGCCTCACTCTTCGGCGCCCACGCCCATACATGCGCTCCACTCTAGGACTTTCCTCCCCCAATGCCTTGACTGACACGGCAGTTGTGGCCGGCCCAATGCCACTTCAGCTTGCTGTCTCTGAGAGCTATGTCAAGAACCTTGGTTCTCCGAGGAATTTATTCTAATATTAGAAGACAAAATCAATATTTACATGGAAGATCACTCATCACTCCTTATAATAATTATTTGTACAAAAAGTGCCATAGCCGCCGGGCGACCGCCTCCGTCATTCACAGGCTGCTGTAACCTGTGCATATTCAACATTTGAAACTGAAGATTTAGGTATATTAAAATGTATGTAGACGTCACCATTGTCTGACTGCTGTGATCGTCAATGCTATATGTAAGTTTTTGGTCTCGTCTTTAACCGGCTGTCCCTAGTTCGTGTAAACTGGTAGCAAGAGGACGCACAGTAATTTAGAGTGCCAATTCTGGTTTCCAGAAAACTCTGGCATAACTTTACAGTTCTACACCATGGGATTCGAGAAATTTAAAGAGGTTGAGAGGTAGAGGAATCGTGTTCCTTCAAGGTTAGCAGGAAGAACGGTATGGCTGGCTGCTGCTATGGCAGCGAGAGTAGCAGCAAGGGTTGCAGATACGACGATACTTTATTCTGCATGCGTATAGACGCATGCAGAATAAAGTATCGTCGTATCACCATAATCTATAGAGATTATGGTAACGACTTCATACCAGACGAGCGGTATGCTTATCTGACCCAAATATAAAAAACTTTAATTTATTTTCTCATAATTTATAATAAAATACTCCACAGCTAGAGCAGCGCGAAGGCACAAAGGTTTACATAAAAGGCATTATCCCAACGCACAAAAACAGACAAAAACAAGTAAGATATCACGTCTAGTATCAGGGCAACAATAGCAGTGTGTGTAGATAAAGCAAAAATAAGAGGCATGTGACATCGCGATAGTTACACGACGCCGTACGTTTGGAGCAGACATTCTACCGCTTCACTTTTAAGGCCAGACTCGCCTGGGTTACCATAAATGGCCTGGGGGAACTTCAAAATGCACTGAATTTAAACATTGCACTAAGCAGTTCAGATTTTTGGACAATACAATAAAACTTGAGAAACATTTTTTTGCTTATTTTTATTCGAAAGCAAGGACTATTCCCTTTTAAGCAACTTTGCTTGTGTGCAACTTGAGAGCCTGTGTGTAGTTATACACTCTTACACTCTCAGGCTATCAAGATTGTGGTGAGCCTCTTATACTCCAAAATTTATCTGTATCAGTCTATATTTGCCCCATTGCCATATCCCAGCAGATATGGGTCTCTCTTCAATCGTCTTCCATCAAGCTCTTCAATTACGTGATGGCGGAGGCCAGTGTTTCCCAGCCGCCCAGAGGCCACAACTAGGCATAACGAGAGTCATGTAATGATAACAGTCGGTACCAACCGACGGCTTAGCGTGCCCTCTGAAGCACGCAGGATATGGATTTGTCTATTTATCTCGTGCTCCTGCGTGCTTCAGAGGGCCGCTAAGCCGTCGATTGGTACCGAATGTTATCATTACATGACTGTCGTTAAGCCAAGCTAGTGGGAAAAACATGTTAGGATTGTAACTGTGTTGGATGACGTGTTTACGACGACGGTCTCCAAGGCGCTACTATCAGTACAAAAACGGTTTGAAAAATTATAAAAGTGCACCCTTTCTGATATGGAGAGTTCAGTCCCAATTTGGTGAGTTGTCCGGTACAATGTCGGGAACCGCTTCGGTCCCGGCGATGTCCCTGTTAGGAAAGAAGTAATGCGTGTAGGATTGTACCCGCTCCACATTGTGCAATTTATCGCACACTGAGAAAACTTACACGTACCTAATAATTACTAGGGTATACACCACTTAAAACTTTCAAGGAAAAGGTGTATAATGTATATCTCTACCAATTAACGTCCCATAAAATGTAAATAATTTTAATGATGACAACAAACAAAACGTATCCTGTCAATAGGCTATAAAATAAAAGAAAGCGAGTTTTAAAAGCGTTGCAAAGTCGTGCGGTCAAAGCAACAATTTTGCTGTCCACTGCATTAAATTTATCGCCTCTCGAATCATCGTAGGGGCGTGCATAATACGAGCAACAACTATTTTATGTTCCTTTCTTAGTTTCGTCCGCCTTCGTTTTATAATTTTAATGTATTTACGTAGGCCGATGCGATTTTTCTTGTGTCATAAAACTCGTATACGTCCTTTGTTTTATTTGTTACGTCACATATATCAAGAATTTAAGGCGCATTGATGAGCGTAATATTCCACACTGATGGTAGGTACCTATATATATTTCATGCGAAAACACGCGCAATTTCTGGTTTTTTTCCTGATAACAATATTAATATAACCTCTTTTAAAAAATCCAACTGGCATTTTGAAGTGTGTTCATACTAACATATATAAGAAATTTAGAATTTTCTGTAGGTACCTATGGCTAAAAATCACAAATATCTGTTTATTTATTTATTTTTCATTTATATATCAGATTTGAATATGCATATGAAAAAATCATTACTATAGGTAATGAATTAATTAGGTATTTAACATGTCAAAATTAAATAAACACTATTATCAAAATAATATTAAAATAGAGTATCACTTTCATACGTATCATGTTAAATAAAGTTACTATGCGATTTTTTTTCTGTTATTATTAATTACAATTCCTGTACATAAGCAATTAACAAAATAAAGCTCATCGCGTGAAATATCAGGTAGCGTCTACTTAATAATACAATTTTACACTAATATTCGTGTGTTATTTTGCAAAACATGGCGATTATCTTGTGGCAGTGTGTGTCTGTCACTCAGCCGGCCACAGCAACCAGCTGTTAGTGTAAAATAAGAATAAGTAACTGCAATTTGCAGACTGATAAGTTTTTATTTATACATTTTTTTATGCTTTAACTGAGAATGTGAATCCTTAATCATATCCATATTGTTTTATTTTTTAATGCTGAATACACATAGGCATTTATACTCAACAAGTATTATCTATTTGAATAATATTTATTTTATTTATAGCACGAATAAGTAATGGTTTAACTTTTATACGATTAGATGGTCTTCATACTTGTTCGAGTAGCAGACAAATGCATATGGCTCGCCTGATATAAAGCGCTGACCGTAGCCTGTAGACGAATGTAGACAGACAGCCAGAGTTTTTCCCCCCGGACTGGATTGAACTTTGCTTTTGTGCTAGATTAATGCTACACAGGAAACATTGTGGCATGAATGTGTGGTGGGCCAGTCCTGATAAGCCTAGATAACGACTTATCCGTAGAATAAAGTTCGATCTGTATTGTTGATAGTTCACTTCCGTGCGTTATATATATATATATGCGGAGCTAATATCAGATTGAACGTTATTTGATTATAAATCTCGGAAGATGAATAGGATAAGAAAACTCTAAAAACGTTTCAGACACACGTTTTTAGAATTTTATTATCTCATTCATCTTCATTCATATTCCTTATCTAGCCTAACAACAAAAACGAGTTTAAGCTAGCTAGCTTAACTTGTTTTTGTTCAATGATCATATCGGACTCTGTTCTAGGGATTAGTCGATACGTTTGCAACCTAAAGTATAACTCGCTCATAGCCATCCCCGTTGCCATTGTAGCAGCTTCTTCATTTCTGGTAAATCCCACTCACTCGTAGGAACACAATAATCCTCTAGACGAATTTTAGAAACAAGAGCCATTATTATTAGACTGTGATCTTTTGTGATTTGGTGAGGTGGATGCTTCATAGGAAATCGCATTGTTTGAACTAACCCACATTCATTCCACAGCTACTGCCGACCGCAGCAACTGTAGTAGAAACGATCAAAGGAGCCACGGCAGTCGCATGCATAGGTTGTGGGTGGGTGCCGGTAAATTTAACTTCCGCAAAATGAACCCTGTTATGCAGAATAGATCCAACCGACATTTTGTTACTTTTAAGTTAAAGTTATTTAAAGTTTAATTAATAGGAATAAAAATATCATGCAGTAAGTTTTGGGAAGCATATGTCATCAAACTGCTAGAAATATAAATTTCGATTTGAAGTTTCTCGCTATGTATATATCTCTCTCTCTCGCTATGTCTATTTGGGAATAGTTTGTCGGTTGGATCTATAACAGGGTCCAAATATCACAAGAATCCATCGAGCAGTGTAAAAAAAAATCTTTACTTGCATAAAACATGGTATAAGATGATCTTAGGTGCTCAAGTAGGGCGCTCATGTCTTGCCAATCATTACCTTAGCATGCAAATATTTTCATAAATACTGTCATAATAATTTTTTTTTGTCGTTAAGCCATTTAAACAATTTCTTTTTGAATTGACTAGTATTTAATTAATACTTTTGGATAAAATGCATTGATATTATCGTACCCTATTTAAACACAGAGGTGACCAAAGTTTCCTCAAGCCAAAACTACATCTGGGGTAACGGTTTCTCAAGCCGACGCATGATGGATGCACGCTTGCAGTTTAAAAAAATTACGAATTTCTCGCCTTTTATCTGAATATGGCGTTATTAAGTTAACGGTCGTATTCAATATATGAACAGAACCCTTCCAGTTCAGCTTCGAACTTTCGGTAAAATATTCGTTTTTGGAGAATTATTTACTTGAGTAAGTAAACTCCAGTGGTTCATAGGAATATTACTTGCTGTTTTGACTGAAAACTGGCGTGTTTATATTTGATTATAAATTATTATCTTTATCTCATAATTATTATATTATACATGGCGGAAACAATAAGTGACTTCACTAAGTTATTTTCTAAACTATAAAAGGTATTCAATAATAGAGCTTAATAAATAATAAATAAATAAATATTCCTTGACATAATATTTATTACACAGAGCTATTTCGTACCCAACTAAGTAAAGCTTGCTACTAGATTACTGATATATGTAAGTAAATACCTTTTTTTTAAAATAAATACATATAATACCTACATAGAAAACACCCAGACCACAAACAGACATGGTCGGTCATGCATTCAAATATTTGTCATGATGTGTGAAGATTGACCCCGCGACCTCGGAGTCAAAGTGACCATTGCTAGCCATTCGACCACCGATCAGATATAGAGAGAGAATAGAACCTGCAGCATTAGGTCTATCAAATAGTCTCATTAATATTATATAAAATATATTGGATCGATACGAAAATTTTGTTTCCATCCACAATACATTTAGATCTTACTCGATTAGAAAATGTTATCAATTTTATTACTGATCCTGAATGTGCTTCACCAGTTCTAGCAAAATGTATCTATAAAAGTTCAAAAAACTAAATGGATATATTGAAAATAAGATGCTTCCATCTATCATACATGGCACTCATAGAGTTAGTAGATAGAATTTTATCATTTAGGTAGGTAAAAGATACTATGCACTTGTATCTGTATCAAACATTGGAATTCACATCAAATATTGCTCGTACGCTACCAGCACAGCAGCTGCGAGAGCACCTCCGGTGCTCTCGCAGCTTCTTCTCACGTCTGGTGACTTCCCTCACTCGCAGGAACATAACAATTCTTATGGGTATTGTTATTTAGCTGCGGTCTTTTGCGAGTTTGAGGTACGTTCGTTTGAGGTAGGTCGGTCGGACTCGTCAAGCCCTATCTCTCTTTCACCAGAGCCTCGTTTGCTAATCGGCAGGGTGCACCACGAGCAGATGAAGTTTGCTTTAACTTGAAAGTTGGTGGAGTTATACATCCCAAATGTTCTGAGAAAACTATATACTTTAACTACATATTCTTGTAGGTTAATTGAAAAAATCAATAAAATGTTTTCAACATGACCAGCGCCGTGCGAGTGATTCTCAAACATCTAAAGTTACGTTCGGTTGGCTACTATTAGGCGAGCCGTATTGTCTCCTTAATGGTAACTGGATTTCCACGAAATCAAGTGGAATGTTACTATTTTTTGTGTGATTAAAATTAGATCAAATATTGTCTAGACATCTACTGCGCATGACCAGATTCTCCGCTTTTTCTATTGATGACCTTTAACTGCCAATCATATGATAATGAATAGTAATCTGAGTTTTTCAGTATGACCACACATCATCAAAGTAAATAAACATCAATTAAGTTTTTTCTTTTATTTGTATAAATTAACCGGGTTTTAACGCTTAATGACTATATCGAGAACCTGACTGATAGACATAGTAAGAAAAAAGTTAACGTTATGTTAACTTAGCAGCATATCCAATGATAAATTGCGCTTCTATCTTCTATAATAAAACGATTACTAGCGCATGAGGTTTTTTGATTGTTAATGGGAAAATAGCTTATCACAAAATTACTTATACTTATTTACTCATAGACTTAGGATTTTTCGGTACTATACTAACTTTATTAGTAAGCTCTTTAGTAACGGTAGTGAGTAGCTGTATTTAGTAACTTATTTTAGTCAGGGTTGTGGTGGTGCATATGGTCAGTCTAGTACCTGACCTCTAATCCGAAACAAACAAATTTGACGAAGAACCAAAGTTTCAGAACTTTCAGAGTTAGCTAGCTGAAGTGGACCGGCCACATGTCGAGTCAGTGATAGCATATGGGGAAGGAAGGTAGGTAAATAATTTATAGTAGAGGCCGGGTGTCGAACGACTGAGCGTCGGACGCCCTCCCTCTACTAGATCGACCGATGACCTCATAAAAGACGGCTGGAACTCACTAAAATGGTCTATTTTAAGCAGTGGGTAGATATAGACTCGTGATGATGATGATGAATCACTCAATTAATCCTCCGGCAATTTAATATCCGACAGGTGTCTCGTAAACACTTGCAATAAGAGAGCCGCTAAACCGGTGATATAGCAATTTGTGTTCTGTAATTCGACCAAAAAGTATATGCAAGTACTCAGTTCTAAAAATGTTAACATAATTAGAATCGAGTCGAGATCAGGCAAGACGTCTTTTTACTTCACAATTACAGCATTGGTCTATAAATATGGAACTAACAAGATCCACTAGCATTCCTGCAGTTGCCTTTCTAGGTCTAAATATAAATTCTAATGAGTATCTACTCGCTAAAATATTTAAAAGCATAGCAGTTCTCGTTGAATTTAATGCTAATAAACAGCGAACACCGTTATTATAAGTATCATGAATGTGACAGGTTGCGCACGAGTTTGATCTACAGTAGCAGAAGGGAGACAGTTATATCCAATAATAGCGATATAGTAGAGATGAGCCCAGCGGGGCGTCGAGTCTGAGACGAATCGAGAGAAGCCCTCGCTCCAGAAGCTAGCAGTTGCGCTCGATCTTTTTGTTTAAGACAATTTATTGCAGCAACTAGGGGTGCTTCTACTCGTTCGTTGTATCCTGGTACCCGCAAGGAATTACAACAATATTTAACCATACCGTTATGACAGAGTCCACGGTATCGCTAGGTAGGATCAATACCACGAAACATTGTAACAGTGCAATGATAGTGATAGTCAATAAATTTGTAAACAACATGCATTATCTTCAATTGTTGGTTTGCGTCGCAATAATGGTTGGGTTCTGTAGCGATTGACTACTCAAGCAACTCTACTGCTATCGTAATGTCTTTCGATAAGAAAATTGAAATGTTTAGGATGCTTAGTACGAGTTTTTAACTTACTCGATCGTGACAGAGCTAACTTCATTTTGTATGGAATTTACACAGCATCAAAACAAAAAATAGAAGCAGAGTTAAGTCCATACCAAATGAAGTCGTTAAGTTGTCGTGACCGAATTAGTGATAAATCTCACTCAGCATTAAGGTAAATAAGCATTAAAGTAAGGTAAAGTGAGATTGTTTTTTTGTCGTAATAGACTTATTTCGCTTTATTACTAATATTAATCTGACGGATAACGGCTTTTATCGCAGCGTGTTGTTTTTTTGACTATTTCATAAAAATTATATATAGTAATCGTAGGTGTAATACGCACAAATAATTTAGCTGTTTAATAGTAAACTATTACAAATAAATGAGGTTTGTAAATTATTTTATCCTATTTTCCAATGATGTTTTTTCCACGCTGTATATCCTAATATTTACCTTTATTTATGCCAGTTTATTTAAAAGTTATTACCCTTCCAAAAACGCCTGACTTTTTCCTATGAAATCTACTATCAATGTGCTAAAATGCCAAGATTACTAAAAAAAAACCGGCCAAGTGCGAGTCGCACTCGCGCACGAAGGGTTCCGTAATTATCTATAAAAACGGCAAATAAATCACGTTTGTTGTATGGGAGCCCCCCTTAAATATTTGTTTTATTTTTATTTAATTAGTTCTTTTTAAAGTGAATATATAATTAAATATTATGTGAGTATTTTAAGCGTCTACCTATTGCCGTTATCAATTGTGAGCAAAAATGAGCAAGAATATCACGTTTATTGTATGGGAGCTCCCTTTAATATTTATTTTATTCTATTTTTTAGTATTTTTTGTAATAGCGGCAACAGAAATACATCATTTGTGAAAATTTCAACAGTCTAGCTATCACGGTTCATGAGATACAACCTAGTGACAGACGGACGGACAGCGGAGCCTTAGTAATAAGGTTCCTTTTTACCCTTTGGGTACGGAACTCTATAAAGCAGACATTACTTGCAGAAATAAATATAGCATGATGCTTTGCAAGATGTCAAGAATTTTTTCCTTAAATTAGAAAATAACGGCAGAATCAATGCAATCAGTTTGAGGAGGTGGTGTTGTGATAGCAATGTGCCTTTATACCTAGGTACTATATCACCTAGAGTTTTCTTTTAACAAAGCGATTATATTAATCATACCTCACTAGCAGAAAGTTAGCTCACGTATGTACGTAATGAATGCAAAAAGGCTTGCATTTTTTTTAGAGAGTGTCGACGGATTTAATCTAAATTGGCTATTAATTTCTTGTTTGTTTAGCATCAGGCAAGCCGGAAAGAATTAGTTTTCTTCGGGTTGATATTAATGACGACGTTGGCGATACATATCAGAACGTTCGTGCTTCTGGCGAAAGTTCTGCGAACTCCGAATGTGTCCCGAAATTGATGGGCCTGTCGGTAAGTGCCGGAATCGAATCTTGCGCTGATCATGCACGCAAACACAACACGCAATTCGGTCCTTCACCTCACAAAAAAAAATTGACACCATTGGTAGTGATGAAAGGGGAGAAACTGTTTCAGAAAGAATCGGTCGTAGCCTACTTTCCATACTGCTTCGTATTTAATCACGTGAAGCTTGTGTGCTTTATGTCCGAAATTGAAGACAGCACAATTACTTACTACGAGGAGGTTGATGGCGTCGTTGCGCGTGTCAGCCTAATCGATCACGTAAGTTAAAGAACGTTGACCGTAGCCTGTGTATAGATGTTTTTTTTATCATGAACTCCTTTGGAGGGTGTGTTAAATCATGGATCCCGGTGGTTGTCATTAGATAACCGTTGTTAAAATAAGTCAGTGGTCTTTGGGCCCTTTGAAAACACTAGCCTTCTCCAAGTTGCAGTTGAGCAGCGCGGTGGAGCATACCCTATGTTAGTTTAAAGCGAGGCTCCTACCATAGCAGTAGTGGGATGAATATGGATTAACACAGATAATTACTCCTATAACGCAAATTTTAGAATAGCAAATCGTTGTGAATGCCTTCTTGTTTCCTCATAATGTCAACCAGGTAAATAAAATATTAAGGTTTTATTTGCTTGGAAATTGTATGACTGTCATTATATATTTTTCAATAATAATTTATAAACATATTTGTCTAATGTATGGCAGCTTTAAGTTATTAGCAGAAAACGTTTTTTCCAGGATTGCAGGTATAGATAATCTAAGGTTTTCTGCTAAAAATGCCTCGGTTGCCCAGGTACTGTATAGAGAAAACAAGATACAAAAATAAGGTTGGTTACAAAAACGACCCAATAAATACATACATACAACTCATACTAATCAATTACAATACCAATAGAATATTAGGTATATAAGGAGCTCGATGGCGTCGATGTCACGCACATCATCATCATCATCATCAGTCTAATTGAACATGCAAGTTAAACAACGTGGATGATAGCTTGTCCAAGGATGGATTTATATATCTCGTGCTTCTTCGTTCTTCGGAAGGCACGTTAAGCCGTCTGCCCCGGCTATTGTCATTGGATGGCAGTAGTTTAAGCCTTTAGGCCGATTAAAAACACTTCCGTCAAACCGTAGTTGAACACGGTGGAGTATGATAGGAGACATGCATCCCAGCAGTGGGTTGAATAGGAGCTGAAGATAAGTACTTAAAATATTTCTTATGTAATTGTTCTGAAGACACTGATGCAGGATCAAGACTTAATTTTACTTTATCTTCAAACTTGAGTACTTCATTTGTTGTTCAAAAGGTTAACAGAATAATATGACTTATGTTGAGAAACTTCCTTCTTCTGTGGCGATATTTTGCATGGTACTTGCCGAGCTATGATGTCTTAGTCGTGAAATCACTTAGAAACTCCATGGTCGTGATTTGTCTTCACTTTAAGGCTGTCCCTGCTTCAAAACTAGTGGCATTTGTGTGAAACAATTGAACTCTTCGCCTAATATATAAATAATAAATAAATATTGCTGGACAATTACACATTGCCATCTAGTACCAAACTAAGCAAAGCTTGTACTATGGGTACTAGAAGTTATCTAGTAGTTAGATAATATTTAAATACATTTTTTGTAAATACTATATGCATGTATACATACATACCTATAAAACACCCAGACCAAGACGTTTGTCCTGATATGTTCATGCACACAAATGTTTGTTTTATGCGGGGATCGAACCCGCAACATTGGAGTCAAAGTAGCCAGTCGGCCACCGAGCACGTCAACAATACACAATGAATCAAAAATCTGTGTTATAGGACTGTTTATGGAGTCCTATAGTATGTGTTACAGGCTTCTTCTTCTTTTGTATTTACAAAAGACAAGCGTTACTAATTGGTCTACACAACACTACACACATAGCTAAACACATGACGCATCGCGTTGAAATTTGCAGGCAGTTATTCCAAGATAGGATTTTTGAAAATTCTCACGGGATGCCGGGACGAAACATAAAATATAAATGATATATCTACAAAAAAATGATAAAACACTCTTTAAATATTTTAAAAATGGAACATTCACCTCCCCACCTAATTTTTTAAATATTTATAATCTTCTGACAAGTTGGCCGGAATAAGCTATTTAAATAATAATTAAATCAATCTTTATGTGTTTAAAATGTGCTAAAACCCGCCATTTATCTCAAAAATCATTTCATCAATTGCAGAATAATAAAGTCTATTATTTAACAAATTTTCTAAGTCCAATAAAAATAGGGTTTAATAAAAAATCGCATAATACAGTTATTTGATTCATTGTGTATTTATTTAGTTAGTAACTGTAACTGTGTCTGTTTATCGTTTTTTTTATTACTGCTTATTGTTACTTTGCCATCCACATTTCGCGGGGAGGGAACTGGTGTACTGAGATACAGGCCTCGGCTTAGTTCAGGCGCCAGTCCCTCTCTATTTAAAAAAATCAAATTGTACCATCTATCTGTACGCAATTGCTGTAAAACTGTTTTATAGAGAGAGAAAATAAACGATTTGAATTTGAATTGATTTTGTGGCATGTAGAGTGGCGCTACTTTTGTAGCAAGGACTCCCTTATGTAGCAAGTAACGGTGCTCTAGAGATGATTCCTTGTATCATTAGTTTAACGTGTAGCCCTGATTGACGCATACAAGGAGGTCAGTAGTGTTCGACAGCCGGTATATGTTACATATATTCACGCACTGCACAATGCACTACGACCTTTGACCGTGTTGTTTGGCACTGATCCTAAATATTGATTGATAGGTAACACAGAAATACACGCTAATTTGATTTACAGTTATTTTATACTACGGGCTTTATTTAGTATGGAGAAAAAAAATGTAAAAAAATTTGTAAGTCATTTCATCATTTAGAGGGTATCGTTGTGATTAAAAATAAACCAATTTGATGACGTAGAGGAGCACGATGGCGTCGCTGCGCGTGTCAATATAATCAACAAGTTAAGCAACGTTGATCGTAGCCTGTTTATGGATGAAGTTATTTATGTTGAGCTTCTCTGTGCATCCAAGGATACCTTAAGCCGTTGGCTGTTGTCAATAAATGGTAGTCGTTAAACTAAGTCAGTGACCTTGCTGGAAAACTCAGGCTTCTATCTAATTAATACGTACAGCCCCCTTACCACCATCTCTTATTGCGATTCAATAACTGAATAGAATGCTTATTCATACCAATGAATAAGTGACTCTATTTCAAATGGAATAGAGTCGCTTATTCATTAGTATGAACGAGTAATCTATTTAGTTATTGAATCGCAATAAGAGATGGTGGTAAGGGGGCTGTAGTCCTAGCCTCAAACACTTCCCTTTTTGTTGAATGGTTTAAAAATAATATAAATTAAGCATGCCTGTATTATGAAAAGTGGATATGAATATATTTTATTACCCCTGAGTATTGTGGTAACTCAATATCAAATATACCTAGATATTTTAATAAAAAGATACATAATGACGTAAATATTTATTCTAAAATTGTACTCAATATTATCTTTTAATTTTTGTATTCATTTCGTTTATATTGTCTTTGTTTTTTTTTTAATATCTTGACAGGTGCTAAGTAAGAATACGGTTCACTATCAACTGAGTAACTATTTGACATCAGTAAAGCCGTTACCGTAGCTTATAGACGCTTAAGATGCAAGGAGTATTGCTCTCGCGCTGGTACCTTCGCTGTTAAGGCATGTATGTGTTGAAAGCTGGACTCCAATTATACCTTATATAGAAAATAAATTCGAATTCATACTTGTTTGTTACATTTCTGTACAAGTTTTCCATAATTTATTAGCATTCCCGGAGCCAGCGAGGTAATTCAGCATTCGAAATAGCATAAAACGGACGATTCTTAATCTCACTCCATCTCTGACATATAAGATTGAAGTTGCTATTTTTAATTAACCTCTGGCATCTCAACCGTGAGTTATTACTCCAGTCGACGTCTAGCAGATCTGACTTATTAGATTAACTCTATCTGAAGTTTCATCTTAGTGCTGCTGCGGCACACTCAACTTATGAGTTTGCAATATTTTATGTGTTGCATAAGTGGCCGGCTTCATAGACACGCATGTGATTATCGCGTAGATCTAGGGATATATTCGGCGAGTATTTCGTATCGTTGGTACCCATTACCCATATATATGGGGTGTAAGTAGTTCTTCAACATGTTTGAACCAAAGTCAACTTCACATGCGCGCGGTGCCTCCTGCTGATTGACAAACGAAGCTCTGGCGAAAAGAGAGGTAGGGAGCATAATCACATGAGTAAAGAAACGGAACAGAGATAAAGCTTCATTCAACCGCGGTGTTTAGGTACACTACTACAAGCATGCGTAGCCTTGTGTGCGTGTCCACTGGCCGCTCGTCGCGTACACGCCGCGGTTGGAAAAAACCGGTTCAAACTGACTCCGCCAGTGGACAAGCTCAGGGCCTGCGCGTTGCACGTCTATGTGTTTTTGTTCGCTCCACGTTGTTTACGAGTAGGTATGAGAATAAAAGTATTGAACAAATGTTAAAAATAAAAAAAAGTGTGACAAAATGGTTATTTACTGTATTGTGTGTATGAACAATAATAGAAAAAGTAAAAATATTTCGTATTTTAACTATCACAAGGATTCAACTAGGTAAGTAGTTATTTGATTAATTTATTTATTACAATATGCACACGATTTATATCCATCGGCCTGCTAATGTATCAAGTATTTAATAAGCTGTAATTTCATTATACCTACTTAATCTAATTCTTCATATTAAATTAATTGCAATTTTAATGTAGTGAATATTAATTTTATCGATATAAATACACTTTTGGTTTCTTTATGTAAAGAGTACATAAGTAAGTTATCTGGTACTCCGTGATGTAAGAGTAAGAAAGAAGTCACGATAGCCTAGGAGCGGAATGGAACATATCGACCCAGTAGAGAGGGGCTAAAAGTCAAATTTTTAAATCAATTTGCTATCATAATGTTATTGATATCTAAAAACATTTTTTAATGTTCGTGCATAAGTTTTTTTATTATTAACATTACATAACCTGAAGTCAAAGAACTGTCGTATAGAACTGTCGACAAACCAGTAAAGGATTTTTATGCTACGTCGGGTGGAAATCACGTGTCCAGACATGACCCCCTGATGTGAAGCGGTTACCATAGCCTATTATACTCTTGCAACACAGTAAATGCCACTCGCGCGTTGCCACCCCGGTTGCTATTGCTGCTAATCCTTCTTTTTGATGACCTGACGGAGGAACACAATAACACTCCAGAGAGATGTTATTTGACTGCGGTCTTCTGTGAGGTGTGGTACTTCCTAGTCGGGTTATTGATGTGCCCTACCTCTCTTTCGCCAGAACTTATTGGCAGGGAGGTTGCCACGTGCAGGTGAGATGGCTTTGGCTCATAAGGTGATGCTGAGCTACTTATACCCCCACAAATACACCCCACAAAGGTGTCAACCCTATGAGAATAGGCACAAATTTTGCAGATCTTAGACAGCTTTCCCTCTGTTCCTTCTTTACTCATGTGGCATAATTGTAAGCTACCCGACTGGGGAATGTACCTCCAACTCACAGAATACCGCAGCCAAATAACAATTCCCTTGAGGGTTGTTGTGTTCCTGCGAGTGAGTGAGGTCACCAGAAAGGAAGGATATGCTGCGTTGGCAGCGGTGGCAGCGCGCGAGCTATATTTTATGTTGCGAGCGTTAATATGGCTACGATAACCGCTTCACATCAGGCGAGCTATATGCTTGTGTGCCACCCGACGTAGTATAAAAAAAATACCCAACAAAAAAGCAGATCGACGAGGAGTGTCATCGGTTTTATCGATCCAGGTCAAATTGCCCTATAACTCGAACAATAAACGGATTAAGAAACCATAAATTATTACATCATTTATGTAACTGTTGTTGTACAAATGAAAGTGAGTGGAGACGTAATTTGTCCCTAATTTCCATACGGGTCTCTGGTGGCATTTAGCTGAGACTTTTAGTGGTTGTTGTCGCTAATTACCATCTTGTTTGCAATTTAAAGACGCGTGAACATCGGTGCTGTTTGGAGGGAAAGTGAATTTGTATGGGGTTGTATGTTATGCGGCGGTAATTGGCAGGTGCGCGGTGTTAGCCGATGTGTGGACATGGCCTAACCGCGTCTATCAGTGGCCTGTAGGCCTGTAGATAGTTGCGCCGCTATCAGGGTAGACATTATGCAAGCCCTTCACAACCATTGCTACTGGACTGTGACGTTTCCTGGATGTTTAGTGCAATTGACTTAGTTGTCTGATAACTGCATACGCTTAGAACAATACATTACTTAACGAATAGTTGCGTAATTGTGATTTAATAACGGAAACATTAAGAGATAAATGATTTATTTAAATCATACTAACTTGCGCCTGTGACTTTGTTTCAATGTATCCCGGAATCCCGTGGGAATTTTCAAAAATTCTTTCTTAATGCACCCCTAGATCTCATAAGGATCTACGTTCCAAATTTGGAATCTCTAGACTTAGCAGTTTGGGCTGTGCGTTGATATATTAATCAGTCACTAAGTCAGTTTTTTTATTTTATTGATACTAGTGTGGCCAAGTGGTCATAATTCGACTATAATGCCTTTTACAATAAACAAAAGACTATATATGCCTGTGTGTGTCATATACATGGTAGTATTTGTAATGTTTTTTTTATTTAATCTATTGTATGCATAATTAAAAAAAATGCATTCGGCACTTTTCTATGTAAACTATAAGTGTGCGAAATTTCATACTCCTTCGTCCATTTTCGCAAAAAGGGATAAAAAGTTTTTGCTTTACGTATCAATATTAAGATATAGGAAGAGTAAACTGAAATATTTACATGAAGTATAAAGAAACCTGCATATTCAGGAGTGTCAATATCATTTTTTTATGAGTGAGCCCACCGATGTCGTTTAGTCAAAGACACTACTAAAAATACTAGCACGTGGCATCGTGATGTCACCAAGAATGAAGGAGTTACTGAGTTTGAATTAAGTGCGAGCCGCGCCACCCATCGCCACGCGAGACGCCCCGCGTCTCCGTGTGGCGATGGGTGGCGAGAAGTCTAAGCTGAAACTGATTCCCGTAGAATATTTTAAAAAGAAAAATTAAAGTTCCGCATAGATTAGTGCTAATGTGTTTAGCTTAGTCGATAGAACTTCGGGAATCCAATGTGAATTGGCTTCAGCTAGGCGGTAGGGCCGGGGCCCTGTTCGAAGCATAAGAGGTGTATTGGTTCCTTACGTTATAAACAATTGTGAAATAATCTCAATTTAGTAATCGTATTGATAGCTCAATCGATAACATGAACTGTGGCGACATGTCTCATGCCAACAGTGGCCTCACCCGCGGCATACTGTTTCACTTTTTTTATACTACGTCCGGTGGTAGACAAGCATACGGCCCGGCTGATGTGGAGCGGTTACCGTAGCCATATTAATGCTCGTAACATAAATTATCGCTCGCGCGCCGCGACCCCTGCTGCCAACGCAGCATATTCTCACTCGGGCGAGTGATGTCACCCGAAAGGAAGGAGATGCTGCCTTTCCTGCACCCGCAGGATCACAACAACCCTCAAGGGAATTGTTATTTGGCTGCGGTATTCTATGAGGTGGAGGTACATTTCCCAGTCGGGTAGCTTACAATTACACTCCCTACCTCCCTTTTCGCCAGAGCTTCGTTTGTCAGCCAGCAGGGCGTACCGACTCACCCCCACTGCTGGTGAAGTTGGCTTAGGTTCAAAGATGTTGATGAACCTCTTACACACTCCACACATCACATCAATATAACTTATGTAGTCGTATAAGTTACCGATGCATATGAATTTAATTTTCACCACGGTTTGCATCGTGGATCAGTTAAATTCACTCGCACCCTGTATTTCGTAATCATGTAACTTTACGAAGCGTTCAATTTTAACGATTATAAGGTAAGTATCGATTGAGCGATCAATAATGTGTTTTTAATATATTGCCATTTTTATGGAATATTCATATTTATGGTTATAATACATTATTTTTCAAGATCGCCTTTAAGATAGTGGCCCTCAGAAATTACTGATGCTGGCACTATGGTTGTTATTTTGTAATACAAACGATTTACTTTTTGGGAGAGTAGAAGTACGTTAGTACTATTACTTATACTGTGGTAGAAGTTAATATCGATTTGAAGCTAATTTTGTCGTAAATATATATTTGTTTTGTTGTATTTTTATATTTATTTTTAGGATATGTTTCTTGTTGTTGATTTCAACTCGTCATCAAACCATAATCATCCTACTGCTGGGATACGAGTCTCCCCTCAATCGAAGGGGTTTTAAAGCATACTCCACTACGCTGCTCCACTGCGGGTCGGCGGAGACCAGTGTTTCAAGCCGCCCTAAGGCCACTGACTTGGCTTAACGACTGTCATCTATCTAATGACAACTGCCGGGATTGACGGCTCAACGTGCCCTTCGTAGCACGATGCTGTCAACTGATTGAAGGTATTTAATGAGATTATAAAAAAAACAAAAATATTAGCATCAAAAGTCAGAAACCCAGTTGTTATCACGCTATTTGTCAATTAATGTATTTTTTTTTGATATCGGATGTTAAAGAATAGATGCATTCAACAATTATTCATAGAGCCTCAATCGTTTCTTTTTTAATTCGCTGAAATTTATGAATTATGAGACTTTTTAAAAATTTTCGCAGGTTACTCGCGTCTAGAGCTGGGCTTTTGCCCATCTCTAGACGCAAGTACCCTGCGGCCGGGCATTTACGATAAATACCCAAAAAGTACTTATAAATTCCCTATTTATGCCCAAAACTAGGCATTCGTTGGGCATTTACAAGTATTCACTGGGCACTTGTTGTAAATGCCTGGCATTTTGCCCATCTCTACTCGCGACGCTTTTCTTCTACAAAATTGTCGTGGCGGCTGGCATTCTTTGAATTTTTATCACTACGTTGCATTTCTTTAGAAGAGTATATTCATATAATGTGTGTACTGTTTACGTTAAAGTTCTCACAGGATATAAACTTGGCTGCAGCGAAGCGTGGTCGGGTTTATTATTTAAATAAAAAGCATATATAATAAAAGGCATTGAAATTAAGTACGCTGTCCTTAGTGAGCATCATTCGATGGAGCTCTGGCATTGCACTCGAAGCTAATGTATAAGGCATTAGTCACATTGCGACTGCTCCGGGGTCAGAGCACATTGATGGCGTGTCGGTTTGTCAGTGCCAGAGCGACGTGGATAGCGCAGCGCTATCGAGATGTTCGTTTGTGGTACTGAGCATACGAGCGATTCTGATAATATTTAATAGGTGAGGAAATGGACCGATTTAATAATAACAAAATTTCAATTATATTACTGCTCAGGTATCATAAGACATAGTGTTGTTTATTATTGCGCTAAGTAAAGTATAGAACTTGCGAATTTTGAGTCTGCTTTGGTAGTGCCTACGCAAATCAAATAGTAATGTCGGACGCTTTACGTACTTTGGCAATGTGCAGATATTTATATGTTTAATAAATAAATATTTTTCTACTTATATTATAATATACACTAAGTATATAATTTTTATTTGGGCAAATATGTAAATTTCAACAATTTAAATTACTTTAACAAGTTGAAGTGCGAAATTTGAAATTCAATTAAAAACGGTAGTGTCCGACCGAAACTGGTTTTTACGACCGAAACCGAAACCAAAACCGAATTTCGGCAACAGTCTCAGTTTCGGCCGAAACCGAAACCGAAACCGAAACTTTTACGAAACAATTATCTAACTATAGCTACTTTTCTTATAATTGGGGGTGTAAGTGGTTCATCAATATCTCTGAATCAAAGCCAACTTCACCTGCACGCGGTGCACCCTTCTGACAAACGAAGCTCTGGCGAAAATAATTGTAAGCTATCCGACTGGGGAATGTACCTCCACCTCACAGAATACCGCAGCTAAATAACAAATCCCTTGAGAGTTGTTGTGTTCCTGCGAGTGAGTGAGGTCACCAGAAAGGGAGGAGATGCTCCGTCTGTCACGGGGGTGGCAGCGCGCGAGCGATATTTTATGTTGCGATCGTTAATATGGCTACGGTAACCGATTCACATCAGGCGGGCCTAGGGTTGCCAGGTCGTCAAACCTAATAGCCGGACAGACCACCACGTTTGGCCGAACATTTGGGTAAAAAAGCCGGAGACCCTACATTATTGAGAATTTTGTGCATTAGTATTAATAGGTGTATGCATGTTGTATATAAAATCAACGCTCGACTCGCTCTGCCACGCTCGGCCACGCTCAGCGCTCTGGCTCGTTTGCGAAATATAAAAAGCCTAACGAAAGCCGGACACCGTTCATTTTGGCCGGACACGCAATCAAAAAGCCTAACTATGTCCGGCTTTATCCGGACGCCTGGCAACCCTAGGCGGGCCGTATGTTTGTCTGCCACCCAACGTATTATAAAAATAATAATAATAATAATTACGTTACGTTACGTTATAATTGCTAGATACTTGGTTATAATTATTAAATTGAACGTTGAAACTCTTAAATCTTTAATATCACCACTAATGCTTTATAGTAAGTACCAGGTACCTAACTATTATTTGTTTACGTATAGCATTACCGAATGACTTAAATTAACCACAAAATATTCAGATAGTTATGTTAGATTTGATTCTACTATAATCTATGCATTAGTTTGTTATATGTATTAAATTATTATGTTTACTACCTACCCTTAATACAATATCACATGATAAAACTTCCGAATTCAAAACAAATCACACGAAAACTCATAAACAACGACAACTGCAAACGCAAACAAGTCACGACATGATTAGGCACGTGGACGCAGCAAAATGTCTTCGTCGCTTGGATGGAATTTACTGCGCCGAACATGACCGAGCACAGAGCGGGAACTCCCGAATGAAGTTTCGGTTTCGGTCGTAGTTTCGGCAGGTTTGCCGCCGAAACCGAAACTAAACCGAAACTCGTTATTTTTGCCGAAACTCGACCGAAACCGAAACCGAAACCGAACATTCGGTCGGACACTAAAAAACGGTTTCTCTATTCTAATTTGTGATATTACGTGACTTCACCGTGACTAGTGTTCCGTCTACACAGCCGCAAGGATCCACTTTTCGATCTGCCCGTCCATTCGCCATGCAGCACTGACATAGCATTCATTGCGATGAATAGCTTGTTAAACTTCGCAACTCTATATTCATTGGAACTAAAAATATCGCATCAACGTGTTAATAATGGACTATTGACGTGCAGACTGCACTTTATAGACATTTATATATGCATGTTACACAAAGGAATTCTTGGGCATAGACACTGAAGATCTCAGAGTCATAGTCGTGACAGTACTTTTGTTTGGTACAAGCATTATCTAATAAATGTTATATGTAATTGACATGAAAGGATCAGAGGGGCAATTCTCGTAATTGAAATATAGTCAAAATTCAGTTTCGATCCAGTCTCGATCTCACAAATGTCACATTTGGTATTCTCGTAACACAATATGTAACTTCAAAATTAAATTTAAGCGGGATTATATCGAAATATGAGTGAAAATTAAACAAACTAAGAATGTTAATTTGCCAAGAATAAGAATTGAAAATAATTAATTAATGAAATCAAGTACATAATTTTAGTCAATTCACAATTCAATCTCGATTCGGTCAAATTTCAATCTGCGTTCGTAGAAAAATTACGAGAATTGGCCTTCTGAAGCTAGAAATAACAGTTTGATAGTGTCATTAGGAGACAACAACAATTCAACTCTTTTGGGCATGAAGCTCTAGAATGTTATTGACGAATCATAAATCACATTGATTATGAATAAAAAAAAAACAATAGACTTCAATCATGCATATTTTTACGTTAAGGACTATGAAGGCATAAGTAAACATTGTAAATATTACTTCAGTCACAATTGATAAACTCGAGTTTGATATCAATATCACTTAACAAGAAAACAAGATTAGAAAACGCTCCATATTGATTTAGAAAGTAAAATCAAATTGCCCACCGGCGGCCGCCGCCAACATTTAAAAACGTTTTCCACTCGGCACCCCTGGCATTAGCCGTGAATTATATCTGCCCATCTCTAGGTTTTCATTTCTTAATCTCTCCAAGGAAAGGCTATCATAGAGCCGTAATTACTTTATGATTTAAAATCTGTGTTCGCTTTGTAGACGGAGGGAGGTATTAACTATTTATTAATAACTGGTCTCGTACCGTAATCTCGGTATTGTAATAGCGACCTGTCGGGTACCCAACCACCAATGGAAGTGTACGAATGGCCCTCGCGTGCCTCACCGATACGCTTCCAATTATGGGAGGTGCAGATGCATGGATAAACATAGCACTGTATTTGTCTTCGGAAATATCAATTTGTCTTGTATTTTACTTTTAATGGGTGGGTTTTGCGATGTATATTTAGTTTCGAGTTCAGAGGCTGTGCACTAGTAATGTTTCTACCTATAAAAAATATTTAAATCAAAATTCTTACTTATTTTATGTTTTGCATTTGAAATGCTAGCAGATTTCTGACGTTACCAAAATTATGAATAGGAAAATGTAATGAAAGAGAAATATAAAAACCGGCCAAGTGCTAGTCGCACTCGCGCACGAAGGGTTCCTTACCATTATCTATAAAAACGGTAAAAAAATAATGTCTGTTGTATGGGAGTCCCCCTTATGGTAGCCCCCGTTAAATATTTGTTTTATTTTAATTTAATTATTTATTCTTAAAATACATATTCTGTCAAGCGTCTACATGTTGCCTTTATCAATATCGAGCAAAAACGAGCAAAAAAATCACGTTTGTTGTATGGGAGCCCCTTTAAATTTTATATTATTCTGTTTTTTAGTATTTGTTGTTATAGCGGCAACAGACATACATCATCTGTGTAATATAATTTAAACTGTCTAACTATCACGGTTCATGACATACAGCATGGTGACAGATGGACGGACGGACGGCGGAGTCTCAGTAATAGGGTCCATTTTACCCTTTCGGTGCGGTACCCTAAAAAGAAATGTTTGGGTGGGTCATCATAATTCAATTGAAGTCGTGGTCCGTCTTCTAATTTGTGATAATATTATTTTATTTTGTGTATATTAACGTAATTATTTAAGGCAAGTATTATCTGATTCTATCGATTGCAAATTTAGTACGCAATAAATCTATCAAGACTATGATTTAACGATTATTAATAGTCATTGTTACATATTAGTCATATATATATTAGTCATATATATATATTAGTCATATATCTATTAGTCATTATTATGTTTTGAATTTGTGGCAGTTTTCTGAAAATACCAAAAGTATGGAATATTAAGGAAGGACTTGAATTACCAGGTGTAATAGTAGATATTTGTTGGCGTCGTGTGCATCTAGTATTTATGTTTATCATTATTTATTTTGTGGATATGAGAGTAATTATTTAAGACAAGCGTTATCTGTTTCTACGGATTGCCACTTTATTATGCAATAAATCTGTCAAGACTATGATGTTGATGATTGTTAATACACAAACCGTACTTGATAATAATTAACAGGTAGCAAAAGTGTTACGCGTACCGTCAGAACCAATGACGATATTCACATACGATGGACTGGCGTGCCGATTATTTTTCTGACGGCTCAAAATTGTGATATAATACATTCTTGATACCGTAACTGCCCAACCCAGGTTGTTGACATGCAAACTCAAAAGGTCAAGATAACGAGTAATGCCGATATGGCTACTTTCGCATTATTCAAAATAATTTAATTCCCTGACGTCAACAATTGTGGAATAATAATTAACAGCACGCGAAGAATGCAGTGACATATCGAAACCAACGTTTATGTAATTGCCGGATTAAAGTTTATGAGGTTCGTATTAAAAATCATCTCGAGAATTTCTTTTAAAAGGCAAGTATTAATGCAAGGAAATGAAGTGATTCTGAAATAATTATTGTTTACTTGATGGAACGGCGATTCAAGATGTATAATAAAGTAATAAGCATCACTTAAACGTCTGCACGAGGAGTTCCCTGTAGTGCAAGTATGTAAAGAATGCTTGGCATTCAAGATTTTTCTTGATGACATACAATTAACGTAAAATCACTACATAGTATAAAACAAAGTCGCTTTCTCTGTCCCTATGTCCCTTTGTATGATTAAATCTTTGAAACTACGCAACGGATTATGATGCGGTTTTTTTTAATAGATAGAGTGATTCAACTGGAAAGTTTATATGTACAATATATGCATAACATAGTAGAAAAACACTGATAATTTAGAGGTTTCTAATGTGATGTCGTAAATAAACACATTTTTTTGCTCTTTCATTGCAAACGCTGGCTCAACCCAACGAGATAGATCAAAATAATGTAGTACAGTATTGTTCACCTTAAAATGGTCTACAAAAAAGTTCGCGATGGTATATGTCTATCTCTTAGTGGTAACACACAATAACCGTTATTTTATCCTTTGCTTTTTACAAGAAATAATGCCTTATTTACGAAGCGATTTTAAGCAATACAGAATTAATCCTTATCCAATTAAGTACCTTAAATACATTGCGCATTTAATATAGATCAATATGGCCCTTCACAGCATGTAATTTAAATGAATAGTTTAGAAGATATTACACATTTAAAATGCAGGGACATAACGGCTGTGGCGGTACCGGCCGCGGAGCCGGCGGCGTGTGCCTATAACTGGGGAAGGACTGGATAGGACAAAGCGCAAAGACCTTCTGTAGTACATTTAGTATCAGCATTGCACCCGTGCGAAGCCGGGGTGGGTCGCTAGTGTATATATATTTTGTTATTAACGACATCACTTATATTGTTCCATTGGATAATTACAATAATTAATTACAACATGTTGACAAAGTTTTACCAAGTCGACCTACCCTCTTACTCGTCCTAGTGCTAGAATACGGGTCTCCCCTCAACCGAAAAGGTTTAGAGCATGTACCACCATACTGCTCAACTGCGAGTTGGTGGAGGCCAGTGTTTTTTGGATTTACCAAGTGTCAAGAATAATTATTTTTATACCACCAACACTTATTCAGAAATCCATTTCAAAGGCAATTGATGTTAATCTACTAGTTAACTCGGTCGAGTATTTACTTTGAATAGCAAACATGCATGCACCCTGATGTATAGCAGTTACCATAGCCTACGTTTGTACACAAGTAACTTCTGTTATTGTGCTTATTGTCAGACTCATTGTTAACGCAGCACCTTCTGTGGACTATATAAATTGAGTTTGTAGTGCATTGTAAATTGGTTACTGTCTTTTCGTATGATGGAGGTGTTTTCCCAATAGAATGGGACCGCCGTTTCCTATCTGTTTAGCTAGTAATCCCATTTGCTAATCATCTACTGCGAATTCTCGACTAAAAATGAGCACTACAATAAAATAGGTTTCTATAAACCCTGCGATCTTTATCAGAGATAAATATTATGCAAGTAGAGTTTCATTTTTGTTCAATGCGAATGCCAGCGCGCGACCCCTTTGTATTGTAAGCGTCCTTATTTAGCTATGTTTGGATATGGTAATCGCTTTACATCAGGCGGGACTGTTTGCGACTGCGGCGTGGCATAAAAAAAAGAGCTAAAATCTAACTATAGTGTTAGGCCTGGTGTGCAGTTGTAAATTGGTATTTCGCATTTAAGGCAACTCGATCAAAAGGAAATACAGTGCAATGTCGTTACTTCCAATCTGTTGCTGTCCATATTAGGACCTAAAGAACCGCTGTATTATTGGTTTTCGCTGATTTTGCCAGGACTATAGCGAAAATACGCTAAATGTTTGTAAAACACGAAGCTTGTTCGGACATTGTTCGAAGTACTTCTAGATAAACTGTCAACATACAACAATATAGGAAACGTGTGTCAACAATCGATACACTTTCAAACACTCTAGTATTTCTAATTGACATGGACATGTTGACATGTCAATTACCTGAAGAGAGTATGCTGTTCTCGTTTTGATGTTTCTAAGTATTCTCGAAGCTATTAACCTTGTGGTAAGTCTCGCAATTGACCCACAGATATGTAAAATCGATTGTCTTCTAAACTTTCCTATGTTTTCACCTATCTTGAGGTGTTTGCGCCCAGTGCTAGCTTAGTGGCCACTTCACTGCCCGCCAATATTTACTTTGTAACATGCTTCTGTGTTCAAACCAATCTAGATTGTGCCTGTCACTGTGATATCTCTATTGCTTTTCTCTTCGTTATTAAGTCGCACCATAAAGATAGACATTTTGTGTTACCCTATATTATTTGTACTTTTCTATAAGAGTTATTCCACAACGATGATCGTTGTCTTGCTTTTTTTCTATTCAAGCTTTTCGTCTTTCTTAAAATATGGAATCATCAAGGCCGACATGAAATCTGCCATAGGTATTGGTTCGATATTTTATAAAAAAAGGTAATTAACTTTGAATTTATGGAGAGAAATTTGTATTATTATGTATTAAAAATATCTCTAACTTTCATACTATAATACTCATAAAACTGTAGCATTGCCGAGTTTCTAATCTTTATATAATTTTTACGCCGTGCACCCCAATCACAATATCATTATCATTTTTAATAATATTTAATTTTTTTTAAAAAATATACACAATTTATACAGGCTCCAAAGAAAAATTGTACCATTAAATTGAAAGTACCGTTACTAAATTAGAGATTGCCGAAGTGCAGGGATCGGTAGACTGTTAAGGCGAAAGAGCCAAATTGCAATAAAATTATATCGACTTCATGAATTTTCAAGAAGAATTTAATTCGCATGTGACTGAATCTACTCGCGTCAACTTATTTCATTTGGATTGACTTAAATTTTAATGGATTTGACTTGGTAGCCTTTCGATATTCGGTATATCGAGAATCAGATCTACAGAATATCGACCTCTTTCTCGATTCTTTAGTTTTCATCGGGTTTTCGGGTTCCTATGCCGGCTAAAGGTTTTTGAATGTTTAGATTTCACATTCGATATTCCGACAACTGCTGAGCAAGAAAGGGTCTCGAGTAGCGACTCCATACTAGTGGACCCCCCTCCCCTCCATTAGGGGTGTGTGGTTCTCTAGAAGGAATCAGAGTCAGGAAGGAAGGAGTGTTCAGCAGTGTGAACGAATACGGGCTGAGATAATGATGATGATGACATGTATATTGGTTTTATAACACATGGAAACTTGATCGGTTCCGGAATCAATGTGAACGGCTAGTCCATCTTATATTTGCGATTTGCCAATGACGTGGTCAATGAGAAGCTCCTCTTCATTCTAAATGGAAAATTGATAATAGAACTAATCGAATTTTTATTACACCACATTATAATATAAGTGATAACTACACTCATACAATGTCTGAAATACGTCATGAAGTAATGCATAAAAATATCAGACGAAACAGACTTTTCAAAAGATATGGCTTTTCAGCGAAATTTATTGAGCTTATAAAATCGTCCGGTCGTTCTGTCTGTCCGTCCGTTGCCATGAAACTCAAAATTTCAAAATTCTGACTTCGGATTCGTGTAGAGCATCAAAAAGTAGTAATGTAAAGTGACCTTGGTTTTCCGATATCAATTCGGGAAAGTGGCCAAAATAAATAAATAAATAAAATAAATAAATTTCGCTATGGTGGCGCATGCTGCGCGTCCGATGTTTTATGGATGGATTTAATATAGAAATGTACGTAAAATAATGCTAAACTTTATTTTATTTTTGCTACTTTAATATACTAGTAAACTCCGTCGGTTACACAGGCTGAATGCGCTCAACCGTTTGGATTTATAGAGCACGAACTACGCGGTATATCGCCGACATTTAATTCATGTCCAATCTAATAATTCTATTAGAAATGAACAAATCGTGCCAACCGAATATCTATGACTACACGAATTACATAGCCGTGTCCCGTGTCTAATGTTGTGAAGGCGTGTTACATATATTAGCACGCACTAGACACCACTGCATTGCACTGGCTGCCCCAGTGCGGAAGGTCAGCCCCCGGATTTATGTGCCACGAACTCTTTGTAGTATCCCGCCAACACCGCCACTCTTCACCAAGGTCTAACGGGCCTGTTCCGACTTGAAATACGAATAACACTACAACTGATCACATTTCTTTGGATATGGTTTTTTAGTTTGTTCATAATCTTTAATCGAATATGCAAAAAAAAATCTTGATTTTATTATCAGCCAGTGCATTTTGCCTTTTGCTTTTTCTTGATGTTTCCTCAATCATTATAGGGTTGTAATTAAAAGTTTATACAATAGTCCACCGATGTCTGTTGTTTGTATAAGTTATTTTTATACGAGTATATTAAGTAAATAAATAATTATTCCTTGACAAACTACACAGCCCCATCTAGTCTCAAACTAAGCAAAGCTTGTACTAAGGGTACTAGATAACTGATTTATGTACATGAATATTTTTTTTTTTGTAAATAAATACCTATAATACGTCACCCAGACCAAGACAAACAGACATGTTCATGCACACAGCTGTTTGTCTTGTGCGGGGATCGAACCCGCGGCCTCGGAGTCAAAGTGGCCATTTGCTAGCCATTCGACCACCGGGCTCGACAAGGAGGATGAGCAACGGCAATTTTTGTTTCGATTTTAATGCTAAGATTCTGGCGGGCACAAATTTATTCAACAGATGTTATAGTAGATGCATCCCTGCGCTGTCAAATTTCAAATAAGAAATATACATCTAATAATTGTACAAATGAAATAAAAAAAACCACTTTATTTTGAATTTTGAAAAATATCATTAAGAGATATACAGACACATAAAGAGATTTCTGATGATGATCTTTCAACTAATGAGGAATCAGTGATTATAATGGAAAGAATATCCATTTCTAGGAAATGGCGGAATATTTTCACTACTCCAACTAAAAGTCCGTCTCGGACTACTTGTTGCTACATTGCAAGCGATCGTTCAAGTAAAACAGTTCTCGTGTTTTCTATTGAAAGCATTCGTGAGGCAAGTCTATATTGAAACAAACTGATCGCACACGTTTCATGTGTTCCTTACTTGTAAAAAATAGATTCAAAATTCGAATGACTTTCAGGGCTCGAAATTATTCAAAGTTGAGTCCTGGATTAAATAATAGTTCGATGTGAAAATCGGAAGTTTCGAGCGAAAGTTCGAGAATTGTAATACTGGAATTTCAGTCGATATCAGTTCTATCTGGTACTATGATTCGAAGGGATTTCGACTGTTAATGCCGAGTTTTCATTAGGCAAGGCCAAGTTACTGTCTAAATGAAAAAATAAACGAAAAATAATGTTATTCATTTTACTGTAAATAAAACAAACGTTTATGAAAAATACTTTGAGAGTTGTTGTACGTATTACTGCGAGAGAGTGAGGTCATAAGAAAGGAAGGAGTTGCTGCGTTGGCAGCGGGGGTGACGGTGAACGAGCGATACTTCACGCGGGTCATAAGTTCTCTGCCTTCCGACGAAGTATAAAAAGAAAACAAACTTTAAATTAATTAATGGGAGAATAAAGATAGAGATACAGAAGAGAATAGAACGATGTCGCAGTGTATACTTGTCGCATTTATATGTGCACGCATGAATGATATTCACGACCACCACGACATAAAACTACCTCATGATTTCTGTGCCATAAATAATGTTAAATCCTAGTTAGTTTGTAAGTAGTTACTCGTTTTGTTATTACATAGTTCAATTGATTTGTAGAGAGGCGACAGGGTATTAATACTTGCGGTTCGTAACATAATATAATGATTATCTACTATCTAATCTCAGCAAATATTTGTAATTTGATTGAAGTTTAAACAAGCATTCTGTTTATATTTGCCGCAGTCTGTCACTAGGTGGTATTAACTTTGATATTTACCAATTATTCCACTTTACGATTTCTTTATTATTGTACTAATATCTGCCCACTGTTTCGCTCCAGAGTGATCTGAAATTTGTATTTTGTGACTGAAATGAAACAAACCCAAATTCTATCTATTAATAATAAGCTATGAAGCTTGTCATTGCTTTTGTTAGACTCTTTGCATTCAAAAAATGCTAAAAATGATGTTACTGCTGGGTAGATCCAGATAAGACAAGCGACGATATAATTAATCATATTTCTTTAACAAGTAACATTGTTACACGTTGGAAGCTGGCTTCTTCTTCGAAATGAGAATGCACCATTAGAGTCTAAAAATATCTTTTTTTTAGACTCTAACTCTAAATTAACTTGAGATTGTAGAGTGTAAATTAACGTGAGAGAGCAGACAAGAAAGAAGATGGTGACTGCTATTTAAAAACGTAATTGCATTTTGGATATCTACTTATTCATTTCACGATACTCGCTTGAGATTCTCGAATATATATCAAATCACCAAGTTTTTTTACGTTTCTTACAGAATTAAGCAACCTTCTTGTAACCATCTAGTTAAAAAAATCGTGGGGTATAATAATGGTATAATTTGAATTACGGAATAAACTGATAATATTATGTATAAATCAACAATGCTAGCAACTGTTTATTAATTTTAAGTGCGAATACGATCTATTGGCTAAGTTAATTAAGATGGTTCGATAACTGGTGCATAAAGGAATGGAATAATATTCACCTATTATTGGTATCGTAATGGAATATAATAAAGTGGAGAGCGTGAAGATCTCGCGGGAAGATTCGTGGCGAGCAATTTTAGTATTTTAGCGCAACTGCGCAAGTTATGGAAGGGATCAGATAGTGTTCGCTGCATTTCCCCGCGTGCCGATACAGTTCGTGATATGCACCCCTGGCTACGGCGGAGATCTACCGAAACTACTTATATAAATTACATGTTCACCGGTGAATTATTATGATTAATGATTTGGTGAAAAATATATTTAATGCATGTTGTAAAAATTATTGGCATGTAAGAAACAAAGTTCTTATCTATCTGCGTGCGGGAGAGACGTTAGAGATGCGTCCTTTTTCTTGAGGAAGATCTTTTTAGGGTTCCGTACCCAAAGGGTAAAACGGACCCTATTACTGAGGCTCCGCTGTCCGTCCGTCCGTCTGTCATCAGGCTGTATCTCATGACACGTGATAGTTAGATAGTTAAAATTTTCATAGATGATGTATTTCTGTTGCCACTATAACAACAAATACTAAAAAACAGAATAAAATAAATATTTAAGGGGGCTTCCATACAACAAACGTGATTTTTTTGCCGTTTTTATAAATAATGGTACGGAACCCTTCGTGCGCGAGTCCGACTCGTACTTGGGCGGTTTTTTGAACTTACTGGGATTTAAGTTTTACCACGGAATATTATAACAGTTGATATTACTTGAACTGGAAATTTCACACGAATATTCAGATTCTGATTTTGGGAGTAGACGCGGAAGCGGACCATCAGCCAAACCAAAGGCCATGCCAATTCATTTAAGCAAGAGGTAAGATACAGGAGGGTTAGCGTTAGCAGCGAAGGTGGCAACGAATGATCAATAAGTACTTTTTCACGTTAGGACCGCCTAAAATGTTTACATACAAACAATTGTATGTAAACATTTTCACGTTAGGTTGTTTGTATGATTGTATGGTTCGTATGGTTGCACTCTAGGTAGTGTAAAATGTAATACTGATAATGTTATGGTAAATATATTTGTTGATTCATTTTTCCTAACTAATATTTCACATAAAACTGTACAGAAACACGGATTAGCAAAGAAATTCCAAATCATTGCTCTTAAAATCGCTAGAAACAAAGATTACTAGTTCTATAGTAAAGACCAATTGAGCTGCAATGCTTGAGTTTAATAAAAATATGCTTTAAATACTAAGTACATTATTATCTCCGTCCACTAGTAATATGAGATTTCACAAACGCAACCATATTTTCCATACGAAGGCCATAATTAAAAGCAGCATTTTACATCGAATCGCAAGATGCGCCGGACGCCATATTTATTCCAGAAGAACCTGATACAGTTAATAAATATTTCACTAACTCGAAATGTATTCTAAGAAGTGATCGGAGCACGGATGATAGCGCTCCAGAGTCATGTCTAGGGTTGCTACATTTTTTCTTGCATAAAGAAGAACAAAACTCATTTTGTTGTTTCTATGTATTTCTATGAAATGCTTTCCATAGCTAACGCCATGTCGCCTGCAGTTGGCTATGGATGATTCCATAGTATTTATAGTCTCCTCACAACATCCTCGGAAATAGCGACATATGTTCCTATTTCCTGCTTTTTAATATTGCTGCCGGCTAAACTTCACGAAGAAACTAAATTTACTAGTGGTCGAAATTAGACTATAATTAATTTAAATTACCTATATTATTATACTTTACCAATAAACAAAAGTCTGTGTAATGTTTTTTTTATTGATTTCATGTATTTTTATGCATAATTAAAAAAATAATAATTAGATTTGTGCACTCCTTTATATAAACTATAAGTGTGCGAAATTTTATACTCCTCCGTCCGCGCAATTTTTGTACAAAGGGGTACAAAGTTTTTGCTTCACCTAATAATATATAGATTTTTTAGCAGTAAATAAAACCACAAATTGTTAATATGAGAAATTGTTGCTTGGTACATGGATAATAAAAATAAAAATCGAAACGATAAGAACCTACATTCCATGATTGATTGAAAATTTTAATGAAAATAATTAATTTTCTTCATTTGTCAGATTTACTGAGAGGGGAGAACAGACGGTGTTTTTTAAAGTCTTATATGGCGAATGATTATAAACCACTTTCATTCTCAAACTTTTTCTCAGCCGATATTCTCTTCATTTCTTGAAAATTACTATAATGTCTACGTATAGAAAGTTAAACCCCATAAAATATAGTCATTTATTTCTTCAATGAGAAGATTACGGTTAAGGTTCTTATCTTATTTAACTCGTAACGCTGTTTATTTTTTATTGTAACAAATGTTTTTATAATCTTATCTTGAGGTTTCTTTATTTTAAACCTATTTTAAATGCAACATATTACCCAACTGGGAAAATATTTTTGCTAGGAATTAATCACACTTAACGTGGAAGAGGAGAATTGGTTAGCAATTTCAGTTTTAATATGACCCAAATCATTGCCAAGTTCCCGGAGGTTAACTTTTCTTATCCGTTAGGATATTTATTCTTTGACCACAGATCCATCCTCCCAAAAAACTATCCCCTATAAAATGGAACGAAGAAATAGGAAACAAGAAGAAGACGTAAGTCGACAAGAAATACTTTTCATCGGTCCATTTTTCCAAACCATTAAATTCACAAACACAAATACTAGTGTCAACCCTGAAGTTAGCAGAGTCAGTTACAATGCATACGTATCATTTGATTGTTTGTTTGTCGTGTACAGACTCTTGCAGTATTGAGTAACGAGAAATAATCGCGTGAGTTGTGACTAATTGATATTCGTAGGCAGTTAATCGTCTTCTGCGCCGTTATTTTTGCTTATCCGTTGTGTTCATGTTTGGTTTTAGGAGAAAACAAAATAACGTTTTATTACTTGCAAGCAGATTAATCCAGCTTGATGGCAGTTCCTCCCTACCTTTTATGTTAATTAATTTTAAATATAACATTTAAATACATTTGGGGTGTAGTGGCTCCTCACCATCTTTGAGCCAAAGCCAACCTCATCTGCACCTGGTGCACCCTGCTGACTGATAAACGAGGCTCTGGCGAAAAGAGAGGTAGGGAGCGTAATTGTAAGCTACCCGACTGGGGTAGTACCTCCACCTCACAGTATACCGCAGCCAAATAACAATTCCCTTGAGGGTTGTTGTGTTTCTGCGAATGTGTGAGATTACCAGACAAGAAGGAGATGCTGTGTTAGCAGCGGGGGTGGCGGCGCGCGAACGACATTTTGTGTTGCGAGCGTTAATATGGCTACGGTAACCGCTTCATATTACGCGGGCCGTATGCTTGTCTGCCACCCGACGTAGTATAAAAAAATAAAAAATAAACATGCATTTTCTATGATTTTAAAATTATTTAAATAATTGTTTTTAAAGATTGATTAGAGCTACAGAATAAATGACAGAAACTTAAAATATAGTACGTATTTTGTTCAATAAGGTGGTCCTGCACTTATGATCTTTGTTTCATGGTATTTGAATTTAACGTCTAAATTAAATATCTCGTATTGTAATCCATATAATTACCTATCATATTTTGACGAGCTCGTTGGTCGAATGGCTAGCAATGTTCACTTTGACTCTGGGGTCGTGCGTTCGATCCCCGCACAAGAGAAATACTAGTGTGCAGATTTATATCTGTTTGTCTTGGTTTGGGTGTATTTTATGTATGTACAAAAAAAACAATGTATGTATTTAAGTACATTTATCAGTTGTCTAGTATCCATAGTACAAGTACAGTAGTAGATGGCGCGGTGTAAATTGTCTTGAAATATTTAAAAATATATTTATATTTCATGATGTATGGGCAGATTTTTTTTTAAAACTAAATATATTTGTCTTATATAACACATGCATGAGATATATAATTAATTACGTTAGAAAACTAAAGTTACTTGTAAATCTTAAAATTTAATTGAAAATAAAAGTAATATAACTACATTAAAAACTAAAATTATAATAAAATACATAGAAAAAAATAGTATTTTTCTTTCTGTGTAATGTTAAAGGTTACATTTCTTTTGTAGTCAGTCAGTATAAACAGTGGTGCATCAAACTCTATAAATCAATGAGTCTGGTCTGAAAACATTCTGTTGAACGATCGATCAGCTATGAGTTGGTATTTGTGTGCCAAGTTCAATGTATTGAGGCTCAAAAAAATCTAGAGAACATGTTCACTAGAAACCTAAATTACATTCAACAAGTCGCAGATTGATTCGATTACAGAATAAGCAGCTCTGTAATTTGTGTTACAATCGATTAGACTGTTATAAAATTTAGCTGTAGGTAGTCTATAACTTTAACAAAAAAAAAAACGACTCCAAACATTACTCTACTTTTATGTATGTAAATACAGGCTGATGATGATGATGAAAAAAATATGGGACCAATCTGGAAGTGTACTCTTTCTAATAAAAAAAAATTCTTAAATCGGTTTATATTAAATGACGGTTGCCGGCATTGTAAAAACCCCTTTACGCCTATCTTGAAGTACCTCATACTGTAGTCTATTGGGAAAACCTTGGCAGAGAGTCCATTCCATAACTTGAGAATTCGCGGTAGAAAACTCCTCGGGAACTGTACAATACACGCCCAATTTGATTTTAATGTGTGAAAATGAATTCTGATGTAAATTAGATCCTCTTGTAGGAGAATACCAGCAGACATAAGTGCGGTAATATTGAAACTCCTTTAACAAACATTTTCTACTCTATTATTTGAGTTTCAATGTTTGACGTTCTTATTTTAAACCTTATGATGTCTCTATGAATATTAGCTTTATTTTTGTTTATAAAATTGAAATAATAAGACTAAACCTTGGTATAGATTAATAAGCAAAAATAAGTACATCAAACGCAGTTTAGCTCTCAATAATAATACTTCGATCACAACTTAAAGTGACACACTTGGTTATAACAACCACTATGGAAAACTTGCTTATTTTAAATCGATATCATATGATTATTATTTAAGTATGTTTTTATTACTCCAACCTTCATCAAATTCCCTGCCTATGACGACCAGTGCGACTACAGAAAGAGGCATCGGCCGATTATAGACACTACTCTACCAAAAAGACTCTATCTCATACAATGAACGATATAAACAAGTAACATATTTGATATCCATCGTCGAAATAATGGAGTATCTGAATGAAACTCTTCTTAAATCATGAAATGAAGTACTGATTGTAATATGTATGGTATGATAAATATTTTTATATACCCTCAACGCTTTCAATGAATACTTACGATCACAATCGATTAAGTGCAGAACAGAACAAAGAAATTGCAGCAACAATAAAACGAAAAGCGAAAATATGTTCGCGTTTTTCAAATACTTCAATGACAGTAAAACCGCTGACCTTTAACGATTGTCGCAGAGCATGGTAATAATTCAATAAAGCTGGGTTGAGGTTTCGATTTCATACCTACTGTATTTTAGGGTGTTCGTACATTTTCTTTATTATATAAGGATAAAGAATTGCTGTACTCTGCTATGCTGTTTTGGGCTGTAAGTGATGCGTCAACATTTTTGAACCAAAACCAACCTTACCTGCACGTGGTGCACCCTGCTAACAGACCAACGAGGCTTTGCCGGAAAGAGAGATAGGGCATTGAGTATTTTGTAAGCTGCCACACTGGGGATGTACCTCCTCATCATAGAAACTGCAGCCAATAAGGTTGTTGTGTTCCTGTGAGTGACTGTGGTAACTAGTAAGGAACGAGTTGCTACGTTGGCAATGGTGTGGCAGCGCGTAAGCGATATTTTATGTTCCGAGCGTTTATAGGTTACGGTAACCGCTTCACACCGGGCGAGACGTATGCTTGTCTACCTAAAAAAAACATCAATCTGTAAATTTGCTAACTCATTTTTAAACAGGGAGGTATAATAGATATTTTTGTCATGTAATAAAATCTAATACGCTTTTTTACAAGCCCACAGAATAAGTAAAGGTGGCAAAGAAGCATACGACATAGAGCGGATACTTTTCTGTGTGATAAAGGCACAGAATAAGTAATAACGTAATGGAGTTGCTACAACAAAAATATTTTTTTTTTCAATTACCTTAATTTTTTATTTCTAAATCAACATTCAGATATAAAAATTAAGTTCATCCTCTCATGGTTTAAAATGAATTATCTACACTAATATTATAAAGAGGTAAAGTTTGTGAGTTTGTAGGGTAATCCCTGAACCGATTTAGAAATTCTTTTATCAATAAGAAGCCACGTTATTTGTGGTTGTCATAGGCTATATGACACTGTGTTAATTTTTCGGGTTAATATACATATATATTAATATATTATATATATTAACCTGAAAAATGAACGGCTTTTTCGTAAACTTGGGCGGAGTCGCAGGCTTATAAGTACAACATCGAGTTTACCATTAAGTATATAATATACAACAAAAAATATTCTAAGTTTCTATCAAATACTACCTTCGATTTAGTTAATTTGTGTGCGTGATATTTTTCGATTTACACAATTTCACTATAGCCTACTACTTTTTACTATAATCAACCTAGTAACAGTAGTACATAATTTTATTTAGTACCCAGTAAGGAAGTTATTATACTTAAATAAATTACTTGCTACTCAGACGACAACGTTTCGTTTACCAATTTTCTTTTGAAGTGTAGATCGAATATATTATATATTAGGGGTGTAAGGGGTTCATCAACATCTTTGAACCAAAGTCAACTTCACCTGCACGCGGTGCACCCTGCTGATACCGCAGCCAAATAACAATTCCCTTGAGGGTTGTTGTGTTCCTGCGAGTGAGTGAGGTCACCAGAAAGGAAGGAGTTGCTGGTTGGCAGTGGGTTTTTTTTTTTTTTTTATACACAACGAAGGTGACAAACAAGCATACGGCCCGCCTGATGGAAAGCAGTTACCGTAGCCTATGGACGCCTGTAACACCAGAAGCATCACATGCGCGTTGCCGATCCTGTAAAAACCTCTTTACGCCCTTTTTGAAGAACCCCATGCTGTAGTCTCCTGGGAAAACCTAAACAGGCAGTTCATTCCACAGCTTGATAGTACGTGGAAGAAAATTTCTCTGGAACCACACAGTACGTGTCCACTTCGGTTCTAATGTGTGAGGATGAATTCCCTGTAGATGGCGAGCGGTGCGACTGTAGAATGAGGCCGTTGGCATCATGTCAAACAACTCCTCAGAACACACCCCATTGTACAATCGGTAGAACACACAGAGTGACGAAAAATCTCTTCTCAGACTCAAGGGCTCTAAACCGTCTGTAAAAGCAGCGCAGGGTGGCAGCGCGCGAGCGATATTTTATGTTGCGAGCGTTAATATTGCTACGGTAACCGCTTCACATCAGGTGGGCCGTATGCTCGACTGCCAACCGACGTAGTATAAAAAAAAATTATTATTAATCTTAAAATTTTTCATGTTCCTACCACTTCTTATTGTTTGTCAACCCTTATTCATCCCGGTGATACAGGTCTCCCATCAATCGAAGGGGTTTAGAGCATACTCCACCATGCTGCACTGCGGGCTGGTGGAGGTTCCTACCACACTTGACAAAAATCATTACACACATAGCACACATACAATATGAATATATATATAGAATCCTTTTATGGTGCAAACGACTTGCCTACCTACTACGTGGCAGTCGATTAGCGAATAATGGTATAGAAGTGATAGGACGGAATATTGTACCGACTGGGGAAGTACCTCCACCCCACAGAATACCGCAGTCAAATAACAATTCCCTTGAGTGTTGTTGTGTCCCTATGAGTGAGTGAAATTACCAGGAAGAAGAAATAAATCAGTCCTGTATCTGCTGCAACCATTCTAATTACAACCTAGTTCCATATCTTGTAAATTTATATCTCAATGTTTAGATATGGGATTATAGGTGACCTATTTATAAGTGATTGGATAATAATGAGTTCGAATTTCAGCTTTATACGAATTTCATTCTACATAGAGGTATCAAGTTTGCTTTACTATTTGTCGAAACTACGAACAGTTAACCACTTACATGGTATTCTACTCGTATTAACTTTTTGACCATTGTGCATTTTGACGATGGGCAATTGTACCCTTTTTGCTGCAACTACTTTACTTACTTGACAAGTTTTTAATTAGTTATGCAAGGACGTGACATAATAAAAGTATAGGTGACAGAATTACTTTGATAGCGTAAAAACTTCTCGAGATATGATAACTTGTAAATCTCAATTTTGGACTTTCCCGAAAACCCTCCATACAAAAGGCTACTAGATTATGACGTTACATGTTAGTATTTTGTTTGCATTACAACAGAGATTTGTAGGACAGCTATGTTCAATATTACGTTTATATAGCTTGTGCCGTAATAAAAGATATAGTATGTTTTTATTGGTTTTCCAATTGGTAATATAATTTTTAAGTAATAATCAGCAGTATAAAAACCAGTTGATTTCAGATGGACTTGCAGTAGGAAACATAGTAATTAGAGTGGGTAAGACGTGAAATTAATTGACGGTGAGTATATCTTACCTTCGCCCAGCAGTCCAACTAATTACGCCTCATTTTTATAAAGAACTACTCTACTCAAATTGAAAACTTTCAAAGTTCATATCAGACACTTCTAAATATATAGAATGTGAAAAAAAATAATAATAACAAATTTCAACCACAAAACAGAAAGAAACATTGCAGTGAAATTGGTGATGCACCCTGTAGTTACTTTGGTGAAATTTACTTTTGTTTGTAGAAATAAAATATTTTAATTACTTTGGTATTAATTGGTTAAATAAATAAAAAGGTATTAGAGGTAAAAAGGTAATAAAAGTATTAGAGGCAGCGGCGGCAGCGCGTAGGACGACCTTAAGAAAGCGGCTGGACGCGGCTGGATGCCTTCCGTATTTGGTGGAAAACATTGGGGAAGGATTATATCCAGCAGTGGGTAGAAACAGACTGATGATGATGATGATGATTTTAAATACTACTGTCGAACAAATTTAATAAATACAATATGAAGGGCTACATATTTTTCATATTGCCATGTAAAATGAAAAACATCGGTGTACGAGTAATAAACAACATTTTTTGGTATGAATATAAAGTTATAAGACTCTGATATGAGTGAACGATAATATCGTTAACTCTGCCCAGACTGCGTGGCCAGTTTAAGGTAAGTAATATTTTAAGGTACAATAAGAATTTACAATACTAAAAGTAATGTTACTGCGTGTAATGTTTGCATCGTTCGTGTGACTGTGGACTTGAGACATCCGGGAGCTTGCGTGAGATGAGGCCGTTAAGGCGGGCAGCTCACGTGTGAATTGTAAGTCTTCTTGCTAATAGGAGTGTCACAACTGGAAAGCTGCCCTGGTGTATTGTTGATGTGCCAGCTGGGCGCGTAAAAAATGACTTACATCTCAGTTAGTCTGATTTGTGATTTATTTATTGAGGCGAATCGTTGGTGAGTATTGTTCGACTGAGTTGAAATTTAAGATGGTGAAATATAGAAATCAACAAAATTTGAAAAAAAAAAAACAACATTCTGTGTCAATAAGGCATAAATCGATAGGATCAATCGTAATAATCAAATCTCTATAACAAACATGATAAATAGTAGTCTGACGAGCTCGGTGGTCGAATGGTTAGCAATAGCCACTTTGACTTCGAGGTTGCGGGTTCTATCCTCACACACGAAAAATATTTGTGTGCATGAACATGTCTGTTTGTCTTGGTATGGGTGTTATCTATGAATTATATGTATTTACAAAAAATGTATTTAAGTATAATATCAGTTATCTAGTACCCATAGTACGAGCTTTGCTTAGTTTGGGTCTAGATGGCCGTGTGTAATTTGTTCAGGAATATTTGAAAAATTTCCATTCCTATATTAATTAGGGTTGCCAGATAGAGCGTCACACTTACGTATAAAGTATTTTATCTCTCTCTCAATGAAATCCAATGAAACCCTTCATGTTCTGCTACTTGGGATATTGACTATTCTCAACCTGACATAATGACCCGCGCAAGGATATGCTGTGGATATGCACACGCTTGCATAATATATTTAGATACGAGAACAACATAACCTTCTGTCAGGGTCGAGTAAAAAGTTTCTAAAAGTTATTCGCTCATGGTTACTCCCATTATGAATGCACTTTCATATTTATTTTATTAATAAAAGACGACGTGCAAATGAATGAAATTATCTCATGAAAATCAGCTGAAGGTCGAGGTTCTTGGCTCGTAGATCTTAGGACACATAAATAACCTATGTACTTATTTTTATTTTGCTAAAGAATAACTAATTAACAGCTACTTTTGAAGTGGTTTCAGACATGGTCAGCAAAGAGTGAGTGAGCCAGGTCATGCAGATGCGGCAACTGCTTGAGGCTCACCTCACATTATGATTGTTTGCTCTGAAAGCACACTTTATGATTGTTTGCCAAACTTGTAGTATAAAACAATAGAAAATAGTTCATGAGGCAGTAAAAATTACTAAACGGGCTACTGAAATACTAGGTTAGGTTAGGTCTGTTATGTTTATATCATATTTAGTGGCCAAGTTAGTATAATAGTCGCCCAGTTTAAAAATTTTTGATATTGTTCCTTTGGCGCGGTGACCCAAAGTTAGTCATGGCCTCCGATATAAGAACTCTCCACTTAGCCCTGTCTTGTGCAAACGTTTGCCAGTTGTTGTTGAGTAGTACGCCGACAATCCTTATTCATCCCACCGTTGGGATACCCTCAATCGAAAGGGTTTACATCTCCCCCACGCTGCTCAGCTGCGGGTTGGCGGTGGCCAGTGTTTTCAAGCCGCCTAAAGGTCACTGACTTGGCTTAAGGAATATTATCTAATGACAACACGGGACCGACGACTTACGTGTCTTTCGAAGCACGGGTGATACGTATATTATTAAATAAAGTTTTGTGAAAAATTGTTAAAACGTGACGATGTTTGTTGCAGATATTTGAAAAAATCATGCCGACTGGGAACTTTACTGGCGTGCACAGATTACACCAATAAAGTTTTACACGTGCGAGGCCGAAGCGGGTCGTTAGAGTCACGGTTGGCAGGATAAGGCATTATCTGCTAGTCCAAAGGGCTCATCAAGTGAAGCTCAAATGCCATACCTGCCAACTGATGTAACGTAGTTTAGCTTATAGACGTTTGCATATATTTTTATTTATTTTACCTATGTACGATTGTTGTCGTAAAATGATAAGTTTATATGGGTGTAGGTATGCCTGAAAATAAAGACATATTATTATTATCTCTTTTTTATTACGGGTCAAGCCCGGTCATTTGATAGGCGTGCGCTATGGATCCAACGCGTAGAGGCCTCTTTGAAAAGTTTTATGTTATGTACGCCCGCCGTGACCCGCTCCAGGATATATCAATGGAACGATATACTCATGAGCAGGTCTCGGCAGGCGTTGAGATTATTATAGTTAGGATATGCTTTCCACCAAATGCGATCCTCCGCTTTCCACATCCAGCCACTGCCAGCCCCCATCTGCTATCACTTTAAAATATATGAATAATAAATAGGTTCTTTAATGTACAGTTTCACCATTATTACTCAGAGGCGTGTTGTAAATGTTAATCTTCGAACTTTATAGGTATCGAAGTGTCATAATGTAATTTATACAACAAAGACGTTTACAATGAGGCCAGTGACGTCAACTCCTGAACCTTAAGCACGTGTGAAATGCGTAATAATGTGATAAAAGATTTCTTGTGAGTTCACTTACATATATAACATTATTTGTATTTTTATTAACAGAATACCTTTTCTGATATGAAAGGCGAGCCTGGTGGTCCAATGGCAACTTTGACTCCGAGGTCGCGGGTTCGATCCCCGCACAAGACAAACATTTGTGTGCATGCGTGTCTGTTTGTCTTGGCCTATGTGTTTTCTATGTATTATAACTGTGTATTTACAACAAAAATGTATTTAAGTACATTTATCAGATATCTAGTACCCATAGTACAAGCTTTGCGCTTAATTTGGGAATAGATAGTGCTGTGTAAATTGTCCAGAAATATTTATTTATTATTTGAAATCTTTTATATTTGTTATGGGTTACCTCAGTTGTACGCTAAACTTCCAAATAAAAAATTGGTAGGGTGCAAAAACAAGAATAAATAATTGTATTTAAAAGTTGTTAATAAAAAATAATAATTAACATGTTTACTTACTGTGTTTCGTTCATCAAGCCTATTTAAGGGTTAAATCACCATTTTGAGGCGGCAATAGACTGCCAAATTTCAGCTCAATCGGACACTGGGAAGTGGGGCAAATATAACTTGTAACATTTGATTACAGACACGGCGGTGAAACAAAATAAAAGCTTGCAAAAATAAATAAATTTTGACTATACAATCTCCTACTGTATTGGAGGACTTAATGGATACTTGAGTAGTCAAAGAATTTCCAGTTTTTGATAATAAATATATTCTCCTTTATGTTAGTAGTACTATTGGCTAATCGACGGGTCAGACGGATTGAAAGAAAGGAAGAAAGAGGTATAGGCTGGCAACGGATTGGCGACCCTTTGGTGTTGCTGATGTCCATGGGCGGTGGTGATTGCTTTTCATCAGGTGATCTACATGCTCGTTTGCCTTCCTCTCATATAAAAAAAGGCTGGTTGCTGGCACAAAATACGCTGTTCACTACTTGCTTGGAAAAGGTATAACAATATAAGGAATATATATTTATATTTTTTATTATTGGCCGTGTGGTTTCCGGCAGACTAGAATAGAATCACTCTGTCTCTTCCCGTGGATGTCGTACAAGGCGACTAAGGGAAATACATTATAAAACATCGATCAGGCCTCCCCAACCCGTCTGGCCAGCGTGGGAGTGGCCAAAGTGTAGGCCAAATCCTCCTTCTGTCTGGGACGGACGAGAGAGGGTAGTGCTCCTGTAATGGGGACTAAAATGACCTGATGATTATGATGATGATGATAGTTATATATAGAGCGAGACACTGCCATATACGTGTTACAGACAGTGATATAGCTTCTCTTATGTCCTACAGCAGTATTTCGCACTAAAAATATCGTGTCTGCTTAGCTTGTGACTCGTTTACCTCTGCGATATCACAAATCTGTTCCCTCTCTCATTTTATACAAAATAGTATCACATCTGCCAGGCAATCCGAGACGGCTCAAGTTTTTTTGGGGGATCAGTGTGCAAGTAATGACAAAAATATAATAAGAATATGTAAGCATGTCTGCTAAATCTGAAGTTCTTATTTTCATTTTAGGATTCCTTGGTGAAATTCACTGAGCCTTTGAAAATAATAATCTCACATGAGATATTTATGGTCCGTTCATACAGACCTGCTCGGAGAAGAGAGCAGATTTTGGTTGCTGATTTTTTTTAGTTCACAGCGGATATCGAGCATTTTCTTGTAACAAAAGTAAGATATGAATTTTAAAAATAAACCTTATGCCGATAAGCCTAAATTCTATTTTAAACGCAACCAAAATCTGCTCTCCTCTACCAGGCAGTCTGTGTGAACGCACAAAAAAAATCTCGCCGGATCAGTAGCATGTAATAGATCAGTACCATTGACTAGCAAGTACCATGCATTACTATGCATGGTACTTGCTAGTCAATGGTACTAGTAACTAATGTGAAATTACTTATATAAAAAATAGTGAATCACCAAATTAGACTTTTTTCCTTATTTCTAAAATCGAGTTTTATGCAGAACCTTAAATTACATCTAAAATGTTCGTAGACAGCCGGCAATTTCGCATAATTTAGTTCACGTTGTGTTGAACTGATGGAGATAAATGCATAAACGATGACCCGTTCACAAAAACTTGACAGAAAAAATTAGGCCAAGTCAGTCACCGTGAGCTACTTAAAAAAAGTTACTTTTTTGAGTTGAGCAGGTTAGTTCAGAGATAATTATCAAGTGAAATATGAAAGTTTCACGCTTGCAACTAAGTGAAGAGCTCATTTGACTGCACCCGAATAACCACTGATATTTTATTGCCTATATTATTCATTCGGACTAATTGTACGGGTACGGCAGCGGTTTCTCTTAAGCGAGTGTCATTAAAGCGGTTAATCTTGGGTAACTTAGAGTAGAAAAAGAAATGTAATGTAATTTACTAGAGTGAAACACGCCTGGACATTTATCAGTATTACTTAAAGTAATCGTATGAACGCTTGGTAATTCTCCCTTGTTGCTACCAAATCAGAATAGTATACTACCCCAGATCCAACTTGCAAGGAATTCAACATGTCATCCCGCTCCCGCCACAACATTCCCAGAGAACATGGTGTACTGTTTGATCGAATTCATGATTTGTAGTAGATGATTCGCTTAAGGGCAACGGAATTTAAACGATAATAGTTTAGCCTTAAAATTGCCATGCCCTCGCTTTATTTTCTCTCTGAGTGAGAAATAAAACTGAAACAAGAGTTAATTTTCGAATTACATGCATTTTCGAATAAATAAGATGGCTCCACTAGTCCAGTAATAAACATCAATGAAATTGTGTTGAATGTCCTGTCGCGGTTTACTTAGAATATAATTTTAGTTATTTCCAAAGTGTCATTGAAAAATCGTTATACCTACGGTCTATGAAGTATTTCAGGGACGAGAATTACTCACTACACCATAACACTTCTGAATTTAGGTATATTGTACTTAAATTTGTTGCCACTAAAAAGTACAATTCGTTCTATGAGTGAAAAACCTCCTATCACCCTATAGATCCTATATATACTCATTAATTTTGTTATGTACTAATAGCACATTACAAAATTCTGTTAGAACTTTATCTCGTTCTGTCCAAACAAGAAACAAAATTTAAATTTGAAACCTTAATTTGCCCAACGTGTTACGAGAACCTGTTCTCACACTTTTTTATTCCTTTTAGCTTTGTACTGAGTTGGGATTAGTCCGATAATTTGGGTTGCTTCGGTTTTTTTTGTCGGGTGGCTACTGGACAATATCCTCGGTGGCGTGTAACGGGAGCCACGGGTGTACGGAGAGATGGAATCACGTTTGGTGAGTACAGAAATTGTTAGGATGTTCGACGGCCGGTGTCTGTATATAGGAGATATTTGAGAAAAATGAACACGAGGGGTTTTTATAGGAGAAGTAGAACTTTGTTACTCTTCGTCTCACTCTTTGTCTGGAGCTGTTTCTTTCTCCTCGGCGATTCAGTGATTTTCCTAGAGGTGGAAGGGGAAAAGCAGTGGTTTGCCTCTTGGGGCAATGAGCCTCCAACCAATTGGTGTTGCTGGTGCACAATGTGCACATGCGCATCTTTAAACATGTTCCATATTTGTCAATCATTGTTTATATTTTTTCAATTATGTGTCTTTTCTTTAGTTTAAGCACAGTTTAAGTAAGCAGCAAACCAATAAAAATATTATCTATCTATCTATCTAAATAGAAGCCGAATTATTAATTTTAGAAATTTTGTCTGTCTTTGTGTTCGTTAGCGGATTAGGTACGCAAAAAGTACGGAACTAAATTAGATGTAGTTTTCACTGTTGTAATACTGGAAGCCTAACTTAAAATCTGGTGTATGTTCATCTTGATATATCTATACTCTTATATTGAACAGTAGAGCAATTACTGGCAATTTTTTTTTCTGAAGTCCACGCGGACGATATCGCCGGCGTGCCTATTTGGATATATATAAATAAATGTCTGTTTATCAAATATCTAAAAGTGAATTTCTACTTATGTGTGGATAATAAATTAAAAACAAACTAATATATAAACATTCGTCGTTAATGATAAAGAGAAAAAAATTGAAGGGAATAAGTTTAGATCTTTTATTAACGTTACATATTAATAGACAGGCACTATTATCGAGGCTCTAAAGTATCGAGTAAAGATCTATAGAATTCCCAAAAGTGACATGTTTACAGTAATTATTTATTTATAGTTTAACAGGTTTACAAAATATATATGTACTTATACTAATAGCAACGAAAGAACGTAGTTTTAGAAGAAATATTTTTTTATATGAAAAAAATTCTCAGATCACTAGCATATCGTAACTCGGAATGTTCTGTGAGCGCAAACGGTGTACCATTTACGCATACATACATTACATACATTTGCTCCTCCATCCATTTTTAGTGAGGAAAACAAGATGCATTCCTTCCTATTGTATCTCTCATTAAAAATAATACTCTGACTCTTGTCTCAGAAGTACAAGGAGTAGGTGGATGATGATTTCATTGGTGATTCGAGTTATTTTCGGATTTGACTAAATCTAATATTAATTCACGGTATAAGAGACAGTACCTGGATTACCAAACTGTATCTTAAAATCATGTAACTAAACTGAAATGCAGTGCCATCTATTGATTGATATATATTGATCGATGAGTCGCCAATGGTCAATACCGAAATGCTAGTACATATATGAAAATTATGTCAAAAAAAAATATAAGAATATATCATTAATAAAAATGTGTAAGACGTGTCTAAGTGCCCACAAGGGACTGACAAATGACGGAATAAATAATTTCGTTTCATTTCAATATATTGAGGAGCTCCATGGTATGAAAGGAAAAAAAATCAACTTTTACTAAAATTATGTGTCCACGTAAAACCTAACATGACAAAACTTTATAATGCACCGTTCCAATTTATACCTACTTAATATAGATACAGAGAAAGTCGTTATTAGTTCTCTATAAAATTAAGATCAACTGAACATATTTTTGCTGATGCAGCGTCTATAAAATTTATAGCTCATGCACATGCAACCTGAGTATAAAGCCTATAAAGGGGTGTGGGATGAGGTTGAGGGAGGGTCAAACCGCAAGAAGACTTACAAGCTCACAGGTGTCGTCTGCCTCGCATCGTGCTTTGGTTTTATTTGGTTGCCTTTAAACTCTGCCGGCGTAGGACCATCCGGACAAACTTGTGTCGACGACCCTACTCATTCACTCGTCTTATAATTTTTGTATAGCTCGAGTCAATTAAGTTTTATATCATAATCCTAATATATATAAAATTCTCGTGTCACAATGAACAAATACTCCTCCTAAAATGAACTAAAATTTCATAAAAAATCCGTTTCGGCTTGACAGATTTTTATGAAATTTTATATACATATTCAGTAGATCTGAGAATAGGCTGTTATATATTTTTTATAGAAAAACAACGTTTGCCGGATCAACTAGTAGGTTATAAAAAATGTCGTCGTATAAACCAATAACTGAACTCGGCTTTTAGTATGGTAGGTTTTAGCGTTTCGTAGCAGTTATGAGTTGCTGAGCAAATCCACATTAGCTTTGTCTAGGAATAGATAAGCTATGTCCTAACGAAATTGTAAGCCATATTGATTAAAAGTATTTTTTTAATAAAAACCGTCCGCGTTTATTTTTCTTTTTTAAGCATGCATAGAGCTCTTTTTATGCATAGAAAATTTCATGCTGATCGGTTGAGTAGTTTCGGCGTGAAAGCATAACAAACAAACTCATATTGATTGAAGTGGGGATAAACAGAAGTATATTATATCATGGCGGATGTCAAACAACCAACCCGGACCGTCGCTCGCTTCTGATGAAAATTAACAATGAGCAGTGCTCGTATACCTACTCGCACCCTCGCGGTTAACACAGCATCTGATGACTCGCTCACAGACATCATCAGTCTAATCAAACCGACAAATTAAGCAAAGTTCACCGTAGCCTATTTAAGGATGAGTTTATTTTTCTCAAGGTCTATCGCGTTTCAGACAGCAGCTTGTGGTCCTGCCATGTGGTCAATCTCGGTTGGTGTCATTAGATTGATTGATGATCTCTAAGTTTTTGGACGTCTCAAAACACTGTACCTAGTCACCTCGCTGTGGTACAGCATTGCAGAAGATGCTCTAATCTCCTTTGATTGACAGGATGCATATCCCAACAGTGGAAAAAATATTTACACTCTCGTGTATATTTACTATTGGTATTGCATCTAGGAAGTTTTAAAATTATTACACCGTCTTTCTAGATGAACCGATGACCTCAAAAAAGCAGCTAGAAGTGGTCCCGGAAATCGCAGGACTACATATAGCGCACAACATGGACTACATATAGCGCAGAACATTATGGAAGGCATATATCTAGCAGTAGCTAAATACAACTTGATAATTATGTTGATCAAAAGCAAGTACTTCACGACACCTACAGACAGTTGCAGCTTTTAGAAAAAAACTCTGCAACCAACAACACAATCAACCCATTCATCCTGGGATACTGGAATCCCATTAATTAAAGGGAGTAAGTAAGTAATGGCCGTGTGGTTTCCGGCAGACTAGAATAGCATCACTCCGTCTCTTCCCGTGGATGTCGTACAAGGCGACTAAGGGAAATACATTATAAAACATTAATTTGGAAGGTTAGGAAGATTGGTTAACAATGTTTAAATGCACTCGTATTTATATACTGTATAAATCTTTGCGTGACTGAAATGAACACGCAGCTGAAGGCTGGCACAGGATATTTGGCTAAGAGCTTGCTAAAGGTTTGTAATTTAAATCATATTAACCGTGAAATTATTTCTTCTGATCAAAGGCCCGAAGAATTCTTGGACTAAAGAAGGCATAACTTTTATTTGCATCTCCAAATTACTTTTGCGTGCGTCCGAATTAAGATGAACATAATTTTTCATTTCTTTTACGCATCCTAATTTAAAACGACTGACAATTTGGAAGTGTAACATAAAAGTAGTACAGTACAAGACTGTCTTTTGTTTTTTTTTATATAAGAAGGGTCAAACGAGCATGTGGGTCATCTCATGATAAGTGATCATCACCGCCCATAGACATTAACAACACCAAAGAGTCAGCGATCCGTTGCCTTGCCAGTCCTTTGAATGAATCATAACTTTTGAAAACTCCCATGTCATATACGAGTATGTTAAGGTAATTGATCCTAGTTACTTGCTCATAATGTTATGTATGGAAGGATTACAAATGAAGTTATTTTTTATGTACAAGCTACTAGGATCAATCACCCTATGGTACTTCCCTTATATTCCCAATATTATATCTCAATAATTACTTGGCCGTGTGGTTTCCGGCAGACTAGAATAGAATCACTCCGTCTATTCCCGTGGATGTTGTACAAGGCGACTAAGGGAAATACATTATAAAACATCGATCAGGCCTCCCCAACCCGTCTGGCCAGCGTGGGGAGTGTAGGCCAAATCCTCCTGTCTGTGTCGGACGAGAGAGGGTCGTGCTCCTGTAGTGGAGAGTAAAATGACCTGATGATGATGATGAATTAAATATACCTATCATAAAATTGTATATCTAAAAAAACACATGGTTCCTCCACCTCCACCTTATAATATTCTCCTTCTCGGCGATCTACGCCTGTCATCGAGGAGGTATTGATGGAAATTTTTGAACTCACCGGCTGGCTAAGATATTTTTACCTTTAGATGCGTTCTACCTGCATTCATTATGGCAAGAAGAAAACAAGGTAATTGCACAGTATTGAATCATTCCCGCGCCATTTACCGCGCAATTTATTATTTTAAGATATGAGCGATAATCAAAAACAATTATTGACAAGTTGTAGATACAATGCTTTCCTGTTTGTTCACGTTCTATTACTTTCTTTATGTACTATGTGTGCTCATGTAGGTACTGATTAAGCGCTTTGCAATCAATTTTTATTGCCGAAATGTTCGCCTATAGCCCGTCTATATATAAAATGTCATACCCGGCTGGTATTAAATTGGCAACTCTTTCTCTCTGGAATACTCTACGTATATACGAGTATATATGTATACAAACAGTTGCAAGTTGCAACATCTTTTTTTTTCATTAATTTATAGACTCATATTTTTAGAGACTATAATATTATGTATACTATATTCAAGTCTGGAGACGGGCGCCGCCGCACAACCGGAGACGATTAGAATCCACTAACAAAGGGCTTGTTAAAATTCTTCTATATGGAACCGCTTAGTCGTCCTATTAAAATCAAACAAAAGTGAGCATTTTATCAATGGACTCATTTCTTTATCTATTATGGGTAGTTTTATTTATGGCATAAAACAATAGGCTTGCTTATAAATATTAATGAGTCAGAATGTCAGGTTTAGTTAGAGTCTAGAAACCTAACATTCTATAAATATCAAAATCTAAAAGAAAACAAGAGTGAACGGAAATTGAATAACTAAAACTCTCGATTTTTTTCGGATCATAAGTTACTGTTCGGCTTGTCAACTGCGCATTATATCATACATTCACAAGTCAACGAGTATTGACTGTTGGCATAGATTCGCGCAGATTAAGCACGCTGTCTGCTCTCATAACCGTAATATTTGCTGATAGAACAGTGACAAACGCAGTCCGGTCTTTGTGTCAATATAATGACGAGTTTATACTGAGATTACTGTCAGACGTTTAGTCTAGTGTCTGCAAACGTTTGTATTGCAAATACGACCATACTGAAAAATATTATTATGAAATATAATGCATTGTTGTAAAGGTAGTCTTTGTTGCACATTAAGAATTTCAAATATATTGTTTTATGATCTCATAAATTGTTTATAAAACGTGAAATCTCGGTGGTCTGGCCTTCTGTCTGTTTTATAGTGATGAGAGAGAGCGTGTTGCGGTATCGGATGGAACGCAGACAGCACATGCCGTGTTGCATACCACAGATGCACCGAAAATCCCCACAATGACAGCAAATAAAGTATTCAAATCATTCTCACTCCGATAGACATGTTCTTGTACGACTTGCGCCAATTGTGTTTGACGGCAGTCGCTCGCAAGCAGGTGCGTCGTGCGCGCGTGCGTTCTCCATTACTCAACAGCTGATTACAAGCGCCGACGCGATCGCGGTTTTAGTTCCACAGAACAGAGGCAATTTTTTGACTGTGCTGTGATATTCAAACGGACCAATGAAGATGACAGTCAATCGAATAAGAGTTGTGGTGCTTGGGAGTGCACGTTGCGGCAAATCGGGTAAGGATATGAAGGATCATTATACTAATTAGCACATGACTAACGCTACATGCATGCCTGCAATTTCGGACGAATTTGCTTTTTCCTACCTCAATCCACTGAACTGAAATTAATGATGCATCAAGAAGTATCAGGTTTACTTTTTGTTTATCGTGGGCAGACGCCGAAATCAATTATGGCTAATGGCATATGAAAAAGCCTTGATTTATTTGGTGAAGCCCTGAGGTAGTAATTAGGACTGTTAATTTAATTATTGAGCAGAGCTTGAAGCGTCATTTTTTTCTACATGCTAATCGTTCAACGGTGCTTACTAATTAACTGTCGTTTAAGCAAGAGTTGTAAATTGGTTTAATTGATTTACTAGTTATGCTGGAGGCGGACTCGTTCCGTGCTTGTTCGGCTTGAACAGCTTCAATTCGAGATAGACGGGTCAGGGAGTCGCCGTTTTTATCTCCTATTAATGACAGTGATTTGCCTGTAAATTATTTAAATCAAGGAATATATGGATGTGATTGATTTAATAACAAGAAGTTATCAACGTTTTACTACTCGCATATGTAATAACTGTGTGGAACGTATGTTCCACTCGAATCTTTTAGTGCGACAATAAACATATAGGATATATCGCTTTGTCTCGAATATAGAATTATCATTCCCACTACTAGCTCTAGAATATTCTCGTATTTAATAATTGTAATAATATTGTTGTAATAATAATATCAAATTAAATTAATGGAAATGTGTCGAAAACATGAGTCAAAAAAATCCGAAAGATATCGGGTGATAATTAAAAAAAAATATCACAAATTAATTCAACATGTCACTGTTTGTCCATGTTCAATGTGTCATGTATGACCATGAGTTATCAATTATCATAAGTTAATAATATCTCTTGATTGTTTCTATTAATCAGTTGATATCAAATTGTATTTCTCACTACACTTGTTTTTTGATTGTGTACGTGAACATAGTCACATATTTAAGTAAATATTTGGCGAGTGTCTTTGTCTGTCTTATTTCTCTGCGTAGTTGGACTAATCGACATGACACTCATGACTCTAGTCAGTAGTCTTGTGCTTAATCGGACACTCTTAGGTGCGCACTCTAATAGTACAGTCCGATTAATGTACTAGTACACCTTATTAGTACTATTAGTACCTATTAGTACTCTTACCTCCTATCTCGCTTACTCTTACGATAACATTGCGAGACGCTTTATTGTTTGTCTCTCGGACAGACCACAGACAGACAAGTGTTTCGGGCTTGGATAACCTAGTACACTGTACGAGTGTACGAATAGTCCGATTAGTCCGAATAAGAGTTCGCGTTCGGTAACGTTTCTTTTAGTACAGTGTCAAGTACCGTCACCTATTAGTATACCTGTACCTATTCGTACATGTACTACTCAAAACTACTAGTCAGCATGTATACCTACGGTTTCTAATTCTTCTTGATTTGGTTTTTAGACATACCAAGAAAAGGCCCGTTTATACGACTGGGCAGGCGAATAACTAAATGAATAATAAATAAATATTTCTGGACAATTTACACAGCGCCATCTAGTCCCAAATTAAGCGCAAAGCTTGTGTTATGGGTACTAGACAACTGATAAATGTACTTAAATACGTTTTTTTTTGTAAATACTTATAATATAAAACTTCCTGAGCGGTCGTGTAAATGACGCTTGGCTGTGTGCGTGAGCCGATTTGGGCGCTAGTATGAAGTCAAAGTACTGGTTGTATTACTATGCTGTGACAGTGTGATAGTACGTCTGAGAAAACCTCTCTGGAACCGCATAGTGTGTGATCACTTTGGCTCTAATGTGTGATCATGAATTCCCTATCGATGGCAAGTGGTGCGACTGTAGAAGGAGGCCGCCGCCGCGCCGTGGGCATCATGTCAAAACTCCTCTAAACACACCCCATTGTAAAATCGGTGGCATAAAAGGACGAACAGCCCCCTTACCACCATCTCTTATTGCGACTCAATAATTTAATAGATTGCTTGTTCATAGCAATGAATAAGCGACTCTATTGCATTTGAAATAGAGTCGCTTATTCATTGGCATGAATAAGCAATCTATTCAGTTATTGAGTCGCAATAAGAGATGGTGGTAAGGGGGCAGTTCTTAGACTTAAAGGTTCTAACCCAATAAATTAACAACAGAATGTCAATAATGTTCCACCAAGTGCCAACAATCAACAGCAACAACATTACGCGAAATCTCAGCGCGTCGTCAACCACCAAATAATTTATCAGGCGGAACAGGATGTCCAGTATTCAGTTACGGATATATACCAATCCCTTATCGGGAGGTCTTACTTACTACATGATAAATATATGTGTTAATAGCCTAGGACGTTTCCATAATACTGACATATACTGATAACACGTTTGCACACTATGCGTATTATCCAATGCGTGCTGGCATAATTTATTTGTTAATCACATACCTTTCGTATCATCTTTTTCATGAAAATTATGAAATGTTCGTGGTATTCTTTTGTTGTACGCTTTCTATTTAGACATCAGTGGAATTTTAGTTCACGTATAAAACAAGTAATCACGTGCCAAATAAGGCTTATATGAGGATAAAATTTGCTATGGACCTGACATGGTATAATTGTATAGAAAAATGTATGTAAATTGTAAACGTTTGAAGAGGATTTAAGACGATATCTTGGCGAAAGGCAGGTAATTGGTACCAGATACTTCATGTAATAAGCTTAATTTTGACAGTTGCCGTTACATGATTGGGTAACTTTAGTAACAGAAAAAAAATCTCAAAGTAACCCCTTTTTAAACCAGACTTGTACTTTATAGACAATCGAGACCGAATTTTGTTTTAAATTTTCAATGTAGATTACTCTAAAATACCAGCTGGATTTTTTCAAATAGATTATAGATTTTAATTTAAGAAAAAAAAATGACCAAGAGACCCTAGACCGTATACCGTGCAGTTTCAGATTCGGAGATGATTTCAACCTCGAGCTCACAAGTTGCGAAATGAACACCCTGCCGAGGTTTCCCAGGGGTTTAAGAAAGCTGTAAAGAGGTTTTACAGGGTAGGAAATGCGTGAATGATACTTCTGTCGCGTAAGTCTATAGGCAGCGATACCTGCATTGGCGTGTCGTATGCTTGTTTGTCACCCTAGTGGTTTTAAAAAAAGCAAACAAAATAATAATATCCCTTACCGTTACTGGTCGACACATGCTTGCAGCATAATAAATTCACTCGCACGTTTCCCCCATCGTTCACAGGCTAATAAATTTATGAATCGTTACCTCTATGAGTTTTCGTAGCGTAAGCTGTAAAGCTTTGTAAATACTCTAATATATGATTCCACCCAAAAAATTCTAAAATAAGATATCTTGTTTGTATCTACATTTTTTTTATTAATCTATTAGAAGTTATCCTCCTATCTTTGAGTATTAATCGACATATAGATACATTAGTGTTATCATTGCAAAGCCGGCGGGTCGCTAGTCCAAAATAAAAACATTTTAAATTTATCCACATGTGAATTTGGCATCATATCGCATAATTTAAATTCTTTGGCGTAATTTTAAACTATATTACTGGGCGAAAAAAAAAACTGGCGACAATTTGATTAATTTAATTACGTATGCGGTTATATTTTTAAGGTGTAGTCTAAATAGTATATTACGTAAGTAGCTTCTACACCACGTGATACGAGTCTCCCTTCAATCGGGTTTAGAACATACTCCGCCACGGCCAGTATTTTCAAGCCGCCTAAAGGCCACGGACTTGGCTTAACGACTGTCATCTAATAACAACAGCCAGCCAGCACGGAGGAGCTCGAGATAAATAAACCCATCCATGGACTGGCTACGGTCGACGTTGCTTAACTTGCGTGTTGAACGACGCCGTCGAGCTCCTGACAGTGAACACAGTATCCGGGAAAAAAGTATCTCGTTTGTTGATCCAGAACATACTCTATAATGCCAAATTTGAACAAAATCAATTCAGCAGTTTACCTGTGATAGAGTAACAAACATCTCTGCAAATACACACATCTTCACAAACTTTTTGATTTGTAATATAAGCAGGACAGGACAATAGGAAGTAGGATAGGATAGGATATTATAAAACTAGATTCTCCCCGCGGTTTTGCTCACGCTACTAATTATTTATCTAAAATACTTTAAATTTGATATAAAATACATGTACTATACATCGCGTATACGGATGGGTGAGAGCAAAAGTAAAAATAATCAGATAATCAAACGTCTAGACAAGTTGATGTAAACAATCTCCGTATTGTGATACGCAGCTAAGACATGCCGCACTCGCGTACTAAATTCTCCCGCTTCACATTGTCAAACAAATGACACAAATGTCTCATTTGATACGCTATCGCGTCGGTCGTCGCGGCGTAGAATTTGCGTCGAAGAATTTGGCTCAAAATAAAGAAACGGATATAATTATACGCTACTATTGCCAAAACACTGTAGCTACAAAGAGAAATAACGTAGCTCACATTGATGAATGTTGAAGTTTAACCTCTTGATCGTTGGGAATTAATGCTTTTACATAAGATTGATTTTTGTCCACGGCCGGTAAAAATTAAGTTTTGTGATTTCTATTAACATAGCTATCGTAAGTAATTTCGCATAGACCAATATAAATAATTTTGGTATAATTTTACATAGACCAATATTATTTATGTTGGTCTGTATGCAATTGGGTACGATATGAAATTGTATGATCGAGTAATGACTATGAACAAACAAGTACAAATAACTGTAATAGTTGATTTCGGCCAACTCTAAAGAATCAAGTCAGCTGTTGATCAAAACAAAACATCAAAATATTCGAATCTTATAATTTTGGAAGTTTAAAATATTCCGCACCGGCATTATTACTGTAGCATTTTCAATACTTCCTAATTTTGTAGTTACTTGTAATGTAATATTAAGCAGCAATGCAGTCATTTATTTAGCAAAAACCTGTGTAACCACCTGCTCGATCAAGGACCGAAGAAATTATCTAGACATGAATATCTACATACTCAAGAGGAAGTGCTTTGACCGTGCGGACGTTGAAACATTTTACATACTATACGTTAGATACATGTAAATGGGTACTCGTATTAATGTACGTGTGTTTTCTCTTGATCTTGTTTCAAGGTCTCTCTAGTTTTAATGACGAGAAATTGATTTAAAGTGAACAGAAAAAGAAAACAGAAAGTTTCGTAGACATAAAATTGCACCGGAACAAAAGATTCTTGCACCGTATCAAACTTATAATAGATCGCCACAGGTCGCATATGTATTACAAAACAAAATTAAGAACTACAATTGCAAAATTATTACGTCTTTACAGCAAACAACTCGAACGCTAAACATACACTTCTAAGTGACACTACTGTCAGTGAACAAATAAATATAATATTTAACGTAACCCATTCGATTAATCTTATAAAACAGAGAAATGATATCGTTCGGTTACTTATACTTGTTGTAGAAAGCATAAACAATAAGGTGGCGAAAGCTGAACATAGAGTGAAATTGATTTATAGTGGCAGTAATCGGATGTCGTTTTTGGGAAACACTCGACACATTAACATAACAATTAAGAAAGGTTAGGTAAGTTTGACTGATGCTTTACCATTGATTGAGCAACGGTTATGGCGTACACTTGAAATAACTGCCAGTGACTCTATAAAACGATAATTAAGAAACCGACGGAATGTTAGTGGTATTTTAAGATTTCTAAAATTTCTGTCCACTTGTGTACGTAGGTGAAGTTGATTCAACTGTGTAAAATAAATCTGACTCTGCTGAGTGAAATCATTGCATTAATTGCAAAAAGCTTGAATATATCAAAATCAGTACTATAATATAATTCTGTCTGTCATTAATGAGTATTATATAAGTAATTGATTATACGCTTCTCTCAATAAATATTAGTAGTAGTAAATCAATGTATCATATCAGATTGTTGTTCTATAGTACTTTGCTACAACGAAAAAAAAATTTACGACAGATCCAACAAAATAAAAATACTCAAGTTACGTTTGAATGAAGAATCGACATTAAATTATCGTTAACACTAAATACAAAATAGACTATTCCGTGGCAATTTCAGAATCACAAGATTTAAAATAGCTCCAGGCCTAAACTAAAACATGTTTTGTAAATTAAACCGTCTAACTTAAAACAAAACAATATTGGACTTGGTAAAGCACGGGTCATTACACAATTACATAACAAAACAATCAATCACGACCGCATCTTCATTAACTCGGTTTTCGAGCGACCTGCTCGCCTCGGGCTTCGAGCTCTAAGCATGTTTGACTTGTAAACAATGTAATCGTTGAATATTCGGATAATTATAATGTATCGCTCTGTTATTAAGAAGAATTCTAAGAAACAATCCTTATTAATAACAATTATAAAAAGAAATAGCTTGAAATTGATGACCACAAAATATTGTGCTGTTAGGCACCAACTGCACTCACTTCATCGTGCTGCAAAGCGACTATTTAATACAGTACTAGTTTCGAGTAACCTAGTTTTGTATTCTAGTGCTTATTATTTTATAGTAAAGTATGATGTTGTTGCTCTGGATAGTACTCACGACGTGTCTGGAATTCATTGTATCAACGCGTAGAAGTTTGGATGAATGCATATTAAGTAGCAGATGCGCAAATGAAATGTAGTATGATACGAAATCTTAAGAAGCGTTTTAGGATCATAGATCGGGAGCGAGCAAAATGTCAACTGCAGTTGTATTTATAGAGTGCGCGCGCGCAGCTCCGACGCATACCAGCATGTAGTGAGTCACTCGGTCAGCGTCTACCGGGACAACCGCCTCGTAGTTTCGTGCCACTGAATTACTCACATTCAATTTATAAACCGCCAAAATATTCGATCCCGAGTCAGCGATCTAAATAGCCCTGGATAAAAATAACAATATTGAAGAGGATGCTAATGTCGACAGAAATAACATTGTTACGTGTATGTTCATTAATAAAGATGAAATATGTATCAAGCAATTTGTAATTTTTAAGCACGCGTGGAACAATGCAAAACATAATATTTTATATATGCCAAAATTATGAATCATTGTTTTTCTAATCACTTACGATATCTACTTAAATATGTTGAGAGGTATATAATATCTGTAGAGCTTGCAAATTATGTTAATTCTTTGATCATATTCAAATTAGACATGTCTTACGTTGGCAGCGGGCCCGCCATATCTGCAGAGTGGATAGTCCTAAGTTGGAGGCCCTCTAGTAATGGACGCCGACAAGCGGGAAGTGGCTGAATCATATATGATACAAAGTATAAGGGAAGCCCTATATCTAAAAGTTGATAGAGTCTGATAATGATAATTTTCTTTTGCGTCATGTGACGGTGTGTATAATTGCTAATCCTAATTCTATACCAAACTATGATACGGATAAATATTGATACACAGAATGTAGACCGTTTAAGAAATTTGGGTCTGCCATGTTTACCATATCATAGTTTAGACAGTGGGATGTATATGTGTATGTCACATACCTTTTCTATGATGTACTAGCACGTCGAGATTTTCTAGATTTTTAGGTCGTGCAAAGCTAAACGCTCAGAAACATGCCACCTGTCAGAAGGCTACATTTACTCCGGTGAAATCTGAATTAGCATTCGCAACTGTCAATAAGTATGAGTGAAAGTACCATAGAATCCTTTGAAGCGCTGCCGATATGCATAAAAATTAATGAGGTTTATTTTATAACAGTCAATAAAATCGTACTTGGTGATTATTTGAGGAGCATAAAAATGAGTACAGGCCTAATTAAACGGAGTTTACGGAAATAAAAGGAACGTAAAAATGTAAATGAAACAGCCGGTTGCCCAATTACCGTAGCATGGCCTACAGCAGGGACCAGGATCGTGTCTTCGATCGCCTCGGCCGATGCTCTTAATTAACATTTAGCTTTTGCTACCGTATTCACTCAACAAACCGTCTCGATTTAATCCTCTTTCCTTATGTCCCGTTATGGTTCTCGTTACCGTTGTCATTAAAGTTTGCTCTGAAAAGGTAATTCTGTTCAACATCCAAAACTCGTGGACATATAAGATTTCAATAAACGATTATTTCACCAACCAATGACTTTTAAATTATCAATATAAACATCATATTTTTTCTTTACACGTTTGGGCAAAGGAATTTGTTTGTAAGGAAAAAGTTGTTTGGTTTGTATTTTTCAGCCGGTAGCTCCCTAAGTGCTAAAAACCCACGTAATGAAGTATGTGCTAAAAGAAATATTTGTTGTAGATATTAACAACGTTGCAATTTCAATGAATTCAATTAAATAATGCCTAAAAAGTTGCTAAAGAATCGGGCTATTTGGAACAGCATAAGGAACAGATGAAGTTTTTTTATTACAACATCGTTCAACCCAGATTTATTGGTTTAACACATTATCCGCGGGGATCGAGAGTGTTTTAGTGGATTACCTTGAACTGTCTGGCTATCAGCGTAGTGAAAGTTCTCGTTAGTTTAATTGGTGCGCTCGAATTGAGACGCGAGTTTATTCTGCATGTTTTGATAAGAATACCGCTTTTCAGATTCTGCAATACAAGTACACTTCGAAGTTAAATATGGCCGTTTGATTAAATTACTCTGTTTCAAATAGTCTATGTAACATTGCTATGTAAGTAGTTGTAAGTTGTCTAATATCTTTTAAGTATTTTTTAAGTCTATCTCAATATCAATATAGGAATAAGTGAATGAAATCAGTATTAACATGTTTGAATACATAAATATTATTAGAGTTTTGTAAAATATTACATTTGAAGTAGAATCAATTGCAAACGAAATAGTGTTGGTATATTTTGTGCAAGACGTGCAGTGAACAGATTTTAAACGTGCTCCAGTAGTGTAATGATCAGGTAACAAGCAGCCTTAAAAGGAAAGTGAGACAGCCCCGATAGATAACCGCGAAATCGTAATTAACACACATCGATTGTTTTGACTTGGTCCATTGAATCAGCTATCATGAAAACATCAGTCAATACGCCCCTGACCTCAAGCCAGACTTTAAATCAAACAGAAAACCCGTTCTGGTATTTACTGACATTCTATTATGTACAGAAATGATCGTAAAGCAGAAGCCTGATAATAAATTCGATGAAACGACATGTTTATCGGTTCACCATGAACCCGTATATTCCACGCCACGAGAGCAAAGCACAATAAAATGGCCAAGCTGATGAGATGCGACGTAAAGATATCATTTCACGAACTATTCACTGCTTTATGATCAGCCATATTTCTTTGACAGCGCTTGAACTATTATTGTACAACTATAGTGTTTAGTTGGAAATTCCAACACGACTTTTCGACTGTTAATGTCAGATATATCATAATATATTTCGTTTGCCATTTGCCGTCGTAGTAAATATAGGAAGTGTATGGTGCCATCGGCGTCAACATTAAATATGGTCGTCTGTATATACGATTGTCATTTCTTATATTACGTACGTACTTGAAGTAATAACTTTACTAGATTTTATGCGTCTCTACTAAGCTATAAAAGTTTGTAATCATAAATGAAACTTTTAGTCTCTGCTACCTATTTCAATAACTTGAATAATATTCTGCATTATGAATGTTGTGATATAACTGACGTTAAGCATTATTCTTATCGCGATTCATATGGATTCATTACGGTATTACGATAACTAACATAACAATGCACATAATAGTGATGCAATATTTGTAACTAGCGGTGTATACTGTTAAACTAGCTTCTTCATCCGGCAATCGGGACTAACAACAACTAACAACAATCAGTAGTCATAGAGTATGTCTGTAGTATAAAAATATTAAGAGGTAGTGTAGCCAGACGGAAAACTCCAGAAACACTAGCATTAATAATATTTATTACTCGTATCACTGATAGTTTACCCGCTTTCAAATTATTTTAATTTATTAATACCTAGGTATAAATTAAAAAAACTTTGACGCCTAATCGAAATTTCACGGAGTATTACCAAACCTACCATCATTGCTTTAAGCTTTAATCGTCTGATTGGGAAGTGATCGCCACTTAACCATTAGAAGTAATAGACCTGGAGCCCTTTTGTCTGCTTTCCCTCTAATTGGGCTTGTAGTTATAAATTCATTCGGAATACAACTTTTGTAACACCTCTTACCGATTAGTTGCTAATTGCTGCTTTCTCTATATTGCCAACTTGTATTTCATTTGCTACGTTGTGTTTTATCCAGTCAGACATAATTTAAACCATAGTGTAATCCATGGCTAACTGTTTATAGTTTGATTATATTAAGGTGATCTGACGATGTTAATAATAATTGTCATCAATAATCTGTAATGGTAATGTAATGGCAATTTCACTCATTGAATTTGGAGGAATTACCCTTAAAATCATGTCGATGTTCGACGAATTCAATGCCTTGTAAAGCTCACGTATTATATTGCCTTCTTTGATTTCTGGTAATATATTATATTATTTACGCTTATGTAGCCGATCGCTTGAGATTCAAGTATTGTGTTTCAGAACTGTACACATTGAATTATTTCCGCGTCAAGTGTCTTATAAAATTATGTTTTTATTGTTTCAGCTGTGGTCGTGCGCTATTTAACGAAACGGTACATTGGTGAATACAGCTCGACTGGTGGTGAGTATCCTCTCCATTCCATCTTATTGTTTAAGCATCTAACTGACATACTAGATTGTGAGATTGAGAAAAAATTACCGTTAAGAGATCATAACAAAAGGAACAATGAATCAATGAAATATTGAGAGAGAAATCTGAAAACAAAGGTGGATGAATTGTGTGAAATATGATATTAAATAGCAAAGGAATATCTGGTATTAGAAGATAAGTAAGTGATGTTAGAGGTTATGGCTGATAAATATAAGAAAAATGTATACTGCGCCTGCACTAAATAATGAGAAAACGACAAGCAAATTGTGATGATGGCTTCATGGCATTGGGTTACCGTTGAGATGATATTGGTATCGCTGTTGTAGTAACTTTTAAACTATGAGAGTATGACAGAAGAATATGGTGGTAAAGAGGTTGTGCTCACGTACGACATTGTACTTACTGCTAATATAATAAAGGTGAAAATTTGTGAAAACGTTAGTGACTTGGTCACAGGTAAGACAAGGTTTGTTAAGTTGAATACACTATCAGGACAGTAGTATCCTGTATCTTACTCCAGAACATATTCTGTGTGTCAAATTTCATTCATATCCATTTAGCTATTATGCCCCTACTTGAGAAAAAGTAGCAAACATCCAAATATACCTTAGAAGCTTTTGCGTTTATAATATTACTAAGATTAATGCCCCACATAATCATTATTTATCGCTCACGTGTCATTAGGATAGCCCTGCTGATATGCCGAGACCGACAGAAATATGTGCTAAGAGCCCCGCGATGGGGACAACACTCACAAATGCCAACAGAGCTGCCAATTTACAGACGGTTTATTTGCGATATTGGCAACAATCATAGCGGGAGATCCAAGGCTGATGCGCCGGCGCCGGTGTCTCTCGGCCGTCGAACTTTGATATCGTTACATGCGGGGAAAACAATATACACCTTCTATTTAATTTTACTTGTATGTTGGTATTAGATAACACGGTAGTTATGTAATCTCATGTATTGGAGCTTTGATTACATGTATGTGAATAAGGTACTTCATACTACGATGATGTGTCAATCCCTGAGAGAGTGAAGAGTGGTTGAAGCATAGCGTAGTGAGAACGACAAATTCATTGAGTGAACGAAGCGGTACAACTTAAAATTTGCCAATAAGATTTGTTGCCATGACGCGAGTTACATACTTAGCTAGTTGAAGAAACATTTAGATATCTTTTTTCGACCACGCGTACTAAAATAGATGGGGCTATTGCAGATATAGGTAGTCTTAGTATGTACTATGTTTTGTCCGTTTAATAGTGACGACAGTGCATGCAGATCAATTTATAAATTTTTGTTACCACCCTCACTTTTTTTTTCATTGACGAGTATAAACGGCTTGCCTTCATTAGTCAACTTCACCCATCACCAAGCTGAGAGCTATCTGACGCACATGTGGTGAGTAAACGAAGCCCCGGTGCATGTGAGGGTACAGCGATATTAAAATAATACTATGTTGCGTTTCGGTACATGAGTGAGGTTACCAAGAAGCTCTTAAACAGTCTTACATTACAATTGTTTGCACCTGAGTAATATTAAACAGTCCCGAATGTTACGCTACCTTGACTCATCACTTCTTTCTTCAACCAGCGTTTCCACGGTTTTTTTAGAAAGTGACAAATCAGCCTATGATTACTTGTATCATTTGCTACACGAGAAAGCTAACATTAGATCATAGTTATTAATGGTGCATCCGCGTATGCACGTAACATTTGCATTATCGACTAAAAGCACGTTCAGTCAATGTTTTAGTGCATACGAAGTAAATAGACCAGTTGACTAGTATCTATTCGTGAGCAGGACATCACATCCTACTGTATTTATTAAATAAATGAAGTCAATTGCATTCAAGAGAACGGTGTAGATATCAGTGTTTGAAACGTTCACTCGGAACTATATTTTTTGACACAAAATATATTATATTTATTTTTTTGTACCCATAGAATTTTTGCCTAATTGAAGCTGATGACTACATTATTTCGGGAGATTGATAAAAACACAAAATTCTTAAGATTACTTTCGACAAACTGAACACGCTCTTTAATTTTAATTCCATGCAAACATTGTTTGGAGAATTAAAATAAATATAACAAAACAGTAACAAAAATACAGATGGTATAATTCCTTCATCAATATCGCTGTTGATCTTTCAATAAATAAGTAAATATTTGATAAAGTTAATTTAACAATTGAGGCTGAACCAATAATTTACAGAGTAATGTAATAATATTAACCAGATATTTTATTGAAGAAACTGTAGTATACGAAAATAAATGTCAATAAAGTTCCACTGCAGCAAAGTACGTATAAATTACAGTCGGCATCAACCACAGAACAAATAATATATTATTAATAATATTTGTTCTGTGGCATCAACCCATAATCATCCCACTGTTGGGATACTGGCAATGTAATTTTTACCAAATTGAGTTAGTGCCCGATAACTCTTGCAGTATTTTGGAAAAAATCTGCAATATAGGGAACATAAGCGTATATTTTAACTTCACTATTCACTAAAATTGGCTACCTAGCTTTTGAAATATGTTGATTTTACCGTTAATATTTAGTCCTCTAGTATTTAGTACTCTAGTAGAAGGTTGCCTGGAAGAGAATACTTAAACTGATAAGCCTATCTGATAGCCTATGTCCCTGATTTCTTGAAAACGCGTGATCGTGAAAAAATAGTTAGGCTAAACTCTTTTCGTTTAAATTAGTGCCGTCGCCCTTATGCGAATGTTCTACTGCTAATTCTGAATTCGATCAAACAGCACACCATGTTCTCTGGGAGTGTGATCTTTGGCAGCGGGAGCGGGATGACATGTTGAATTAATTGCAAGTTGCATCCGGGGTAGTACACTATTCAGATTTGGTAGCAGCAAGGGAGAATTACCAAGCATTCAGACGATTTTGCAATTCATATTATTGGAATCGATGTGTTAGGTAACAACTCAATGTTTTAGGTCCCTAATAGTGTTAGAAACTTAAAATCCGTGGTGCACGGCAGTTGAGCTTCACTTGACTAGCCATCTCTTTAGGCTTTTAATGCCTTATTTGCCATATTGCTGTCTCTCACATTGCTAAGAGGGGAATCAAATTCCAAAAGCTTCCTACTCCTACTAATTTATTCTGATTAAATTCGTTGTGAGTTCCAAAGCCACCCGTAGTTTTACCCCTGGGACTGCAATGGAAATCCATTGCAGTCCCAGGGGTAAAACTACGGGTTTTTTGTTCATTGCCTTTTTTGGCGGTCGCTGCTGTTATTCCTGGCTACACAGGAGATACAGTGGTGGGAATGTGTGGTGGGCCCCAAAAAACTGATAAGCCTATTGAAATAGTACATAATAACTTTCGCGTTACATGATTAAAATGACAATAACGGGAATGTAAAAATAACTTACATGCATGACCGCGTTAATTCCCGTGGTTATGTGGTACTGTTGGGATACTGGCAATGTAATTTTTACCAAATTGAGTTAGTGCCCGATAACTCTTGCAGTATTTTGGAAAAAATCTGCAATATAGGGAACATAAGCGTATTTTTTAACTTCACTATTCACTAAAATTGGCTACCTAGCTTTTGAAATATGTTGATTTTACCGTTAATATTTAGTCCTCTAGTATTCAGTAGTCTAGTAGAAGGTTGCCTGGAAGAGAATACTTAAACTGATAAGCCTATCTGATAGCCTATGTCCCTGATTTCTTGAAAACGCGTGATCGTGAAAAAATAGTTAGGCTAAACTCTTTTCGTTTAAATTAGTGCCGTCGCCCTTATGCGAATGTTCTACTGCTAATTCTGAATTCGATCAAACAGCACACCATGTTCTCTGGGAGTGTGATCTTTGGCAGCGGGAGCGGGATGACATGTTGAATTAATTGCAAGTTGCATCCGGGGTAGTACACTATTCAGATTTGGTAGCAGCATGGGAGAATTACCAAGCATTCAGACGATTTTGCAATTCATATTATTGGAATCGATGTGTTAGGTAACAACTCAATGTTTTAGGTCCCTAATAGTGTTAGAAACTTAAAATCCGTGGTGCACGGCAGTTGAGCTTCACTTGACTAGCCATCTCTTTAGGCTTTTAATGCCTTATTTGCCATATTGCTGTCTCTCACATTGCTAAGAGGGGAATCAAATTCCAAAAGCTTCCTACTCCTACTAATTTATTCTGATTAAATTCGTTGTGAGTTCCAAGCCACCCGTAGTTTTACCCCTGGGACTGCAATGGAAATCCATTGCAGTCCCAGGGGTAAAACTACGGGTTTTTTGTTCATTGCCTTTTTTGGCGGTCGCTGCTGTTAATCCTGGCTACACAGGAGATACAGTGGTGGGAATGTGTGGTGGGCCCCAAAAAACTGATAAGCCTATTGAAATAGTACATAATAACTTTCGCGTTACATGATTAAAATGACAATATCGGGAATGTAAAAATAACTTACATGCATGACCGCGTTAATTCCCGTGGTTATTAAGTCATTGAAATAGTGGGTAAATGTTCAATTCTTATACGATTCTCTAAACTATTGGTGTAAGTAAGAGTTATAGTGTATTGATGAATGATGTTAATAGAGATTTAAGTTACAAATTGCTAGCGTATATACTAGTATATAAATAAATAAATATTGTCAGACAAATTACACAGCGCCATCTAGCCCCAAAGTAAGCGAAGCTTGTGTTATGGGTACTAGACAACTGATAAACATATGTAAATACACGTTTTTTTGTAAATACATACTTATGATACATAGAAAACACCCAGACTAAGACAAACAGACATGTTCATGCACACAATTGTTTGTCCTATGTGGGAATCGAACCCACGAGCATTGGTGTCGAAACCGCGTCATTTACCGCTACGCCACCGAGCTCGTCATTACTCGTATATACTCGTATATACACATTGAGTTGGACACAAATGTTTTCAATAAGACTTTCAGTTGTCGAAACTGTTGTTACAATGTGTACACAAACCATAGCAGCTGATGTAACCTAGATGTGCGTGAGTGACACACTGTTTCTGTAAGTCGATATGGAGCGAGGTCAGCTTCGAGGCATTGAAAGCTTTAATTAAAGAATAAGACAATTATTTATGAGTACTTACGCATATGTTTAGACCCTGTTTGCAGTATGTTGTAAACTGACACCAAAGACATTCAACATTTATATCATCATCATTGGTTTGCGTTTTCTTATTATTTGGAGTCGGCGCAGTATGTCTTTTTTTATAAGAGAGGGGGGCAAACGAGCGTATGGGTCAACTGATGGAAAGCAATCACCACCGCCTATTTAGATCAGCAACACCAAGGGGTTGCCGATCTGTTGTCAGCCTCCTTCCTTTCTTTATTTGTTAGTTTAAAAAAATATGCTATACACTACTTCACTTTTCGCCAGAGCCTCGTTTGGTAGTCAGCAGGGTGCACCACGTGCAGGTGAAATTGACTTTGGTTCAAAGATGTTTTACACCCCAAGTCATTTTCTTTCATTCGTCCTTATCACCCGTTATATCTTTGACCAATATTTGTTGCAGATTTTTTGTATCAACACCGAGTTGCTTTTGATGGAGCGTCCTCGGAAGTGGAAGTTTTAGACACCTGCGGATGTGCAGTGAGTATTCGTATTTCTTAAATTATTAAATGAATAATATTTTGCATCTCTATAAGAAATAAAAGACAGAGTACTGACGACTGAGTTCATATGTATTGCAAGTTATATTAACATTGCATTATAAACATGACAATTTCATCATCATCATTATCAGGTCATTTTAGTCTCCTCATCTTAGGTCTTTTAGTTTCAAGCCGCCGAAAATCCACTTTGCTTAACGACTATCATCTAATGACACTAGCCGGGACCGACGCAGAGAAGCTCGTGAGAAACAAACATATCTTTAGACAGGCTACGGCCGACGATGCTTAACTTGCGTGATCAATTATACTGACACACGCAACTATGCTATTGAGCTGCTCTAAAGAAAATCACAAAAATCTTATTATGTTGATTTTTTTATCTTGCTTTATTGTCAAATATTTTCCCATCAATCTAAATTCTGTCCTTTCTAGTGTAGCTAGAAGAATAAGACCCAGAAGGCCAATTCTCGTAATTTTTCTACGAACGCAGATTGAAAGTTAACCGAATCGAGATTGAATTGTGAATTGACTAAAATTATATACTTGATTTCATTAATTAATTATTATCAATTCTTGTTGTTGGCAAAGTTACATTCTTAGTTTGTTTAATTTTCACTCATAATTAGATAAAATCCCGCTTAAATCTAATTTTGAAGTTACATATTGTGTTACGAGAATACCGAATGTGACATTTGTGAGATCGAGATTGGATCGAAACTGAATTTTGACAATATTTTAATTAAGGCTAGGTAGTCGTGCAAAAGTAGGCATTCAGCGTTGCCGGCACCGCGCGAACTTATTCACGCGGAGGCAGCGGCGCGATGAACTCGCGTCACCCCGCCCGGTCACACAGTATAGGAATAAGCAGTAACTAGTTTATTTTAAAACTTCAGAAATGCACTTTTATATTTTTATAGTAGTGACAAGAGTTTCGTAAATAATAAGTAATTGTTCATCTTTCTTGTCATATAGGAGGCATAAATGTGCGTATGGCAGGCCCGGTGTTTTTAAAAAACTATGAATGTCATGGTGATTCTTTTAAGAGTTTTTCTGTACATTTTTATTATAAATAAATAAAAGATAGTATTAAATAAAAAATATTTATTTACTCTTAAAATTGTTTAAAATATATTTCTCGTGAGCTTGTACCCGGGTGCAAATCTGACTGTAGTTCAGAAGATGATAGAACTATAGGCTCTACAGAATTAACATTTCGCATGTGTGGCTCAAGTGATGGCAAGTCTGGGGAGTCTACATAATTTACATTTTCCTTGTCATCTTGTAAGGACAATGTGCTTAATGCCATTCCACGTCCGTGTCGACTATCAACAATTTCTGGCATTAAACACTTCATATAAAATTTGACCAACTTTTGCTCCATTTGCGTTTTCCAGAAGTTATCGTCCCTTTCGATGCGTTTTGTAAACAAGGGTTCGTCTCGATAAGGGATGTCTCCTCAGTATTTCTAAAACATAATGGTAAATAATTACATGTTTCGGAATAAAACATAATATTTTGTTTGGATGTACATTATCTAACTTTTTTATAGTTTTTATTATGCTAAATTAATAAACTCCCAAAAAAACTATATTAAATGCAATCAAATAAAATATGATTCTTACGTAAAAGTTAGTTCGTAGTGGAGCGTCTGGATCTAATCTCATAAAAGAATTCTTGGAAACGTCAGCTGTGTAGCTACACGTCGGAACATCAATGTGCCTGAAAATTTATCATATTATATTAATTATAACTGTCTATAATATATAATAAGTTATACGGGACATTTACCGAACTAAATAATGGACGCATTTGAAATAATTATTTTATCGCTTAATAATGTAAAAAATTTGATAATATAGAAATCAAATTGTACAGTATGTAAGAATACATCACAAAGCCTCTAAAAGTTCTCACAACACAGCAATGTCAAAATTGCACAATTATTTTTTTAACCGTGCAGAATGTATGTACCAAGAATATTTGTAGCAAAGATGGAAATGACAACGAAGAGCTGAAATAGATCCAGAATTCGTCTTTCTACACGATTGTTTTATACATTACAGCAAAATCACGCAGATTTTTCGGTTACGATGATACAAACACTGTTCAGTGTTATAATAGTGTCAGCGTGAAATTGATTGGTCGTACCAAAAAAAATCCTTTGAAAGGAGGTTACCAAGCAAGAGCTCAGCAGCTGTTGTTTCGTTTAACATTAAATCCGCATTTTCAGTCGTCTCTTTACATAAAAGTCCTAAAGGCAGGGTGATATTAATTGAAAGAAGGATAGCAAAAAAAAAAGAAGAAAATTAAAAGAAGAACGAGTAGATATATGCAATCACTGACTTTTTATTAGAACTTTTTAAGATGAATAATTCTGTTATAATTATTGCGTAACTTGAACCGTTTACACAGCGCATGCAACGGAAGCTTTCAAAAGGAATATTTTTTTCCCATTTTGCAACATTTTTCATTGGTGCTCCGCTCCTATTGGTGGTAGTGTGATCTTACATAGCCTATTAGCCTTCCTCGAAAAATAGGCTATCTAACACTAAAATAATTTTACAAATTCGAATAAGTAGTTCTTGAGATTAGCGCGTTCAACCAAACAAACTCTTCAGATTTATAATATTAGTATAGAAGTATAGATAAGTCTGTCCGTCAGAAGTCCGTAAGTATTGGGTACGTACGTTGCGCCTCCTGACTTGACATGACTAAGCAAATATGTATAAACGGGACATATTAAAACTGTTTAAAAAGCGCTGCGTACCTATCTCGATCTATGGTAATTACTTACCTATTTTCAGTTGAATCCGCAGATAACAGATTGATTATTCGCCGCTGTCCATATTAATTACTTCGGCGATGATGTCTGGTATTGGAGACTGCTGCATTGACCTACAATAAAACGCCAGGCAGATATGTACCGATAAAGACAAAACATGAATTATCAAAAATCATATCGTTCTTTAGTACTTACTGGATATTCTTATACTGTGGCATGATGGCCGCAAGTTTAGCCATAATATATTTTTGTAAATTATCAATCAGACTTTTTTTATACTACGTCGGGTGGCTGACAAGCATACGGCCCGCCTGATGTGAAGCGGTTACCGTAGCCTAATATGGCTACGCTCGTAACATAAAACACAGCTCGCGCGCCGCCACCCCCGCTGCCTACGCAGCATCTCCTTCCTTTCTGGTGACCTCACTCACTCGCAAGAACACAACAACCCTCAAGGGAATTGTTATTTGGCTGCGGTATTCTGTGAGGTGGAGGTACATTTCCCAGTCGGGTAGCTTACAATTACGCTCCCTACTTTAACTAAGTTGGCTTTGGTTCAAAGATTTTGATGAAACACAAATATATAAAACAATCTAATTTTAATATATTAAATACCACATTACATTAAAAATCAAACATCTACATAAAGGTACTTACCTCTTTGTATATCTTCGCAGTGCATTCTTTCTGTTAGTTATTTTTATTGCTTTGGACGACTTCTTTCGCTTACGTTGTTTATTGCCCATTAAGAATCACTTGAAGCACACAAATTTTTCAAAAAAAATACTGATGCGCAGGCACCGAGCACAGGTCCGTCGTCTATAAGCGCCAGCACGCGACTGATGGGCTGCCGAACCCCCGCGCTCTCATATTTAGTGGAAATTTGCACACAGTAAAAAAAATATATATATTATTTAATCGTACTCTGCGAATTTGTCTGTAACTATTTGTTAGCTTTAATTGAGTACAAAAATTAAATGTATTCGTTCAGTATTATAGTCACAATATTGAAAAAACATTAACACAAAGGGGTGATTTTGGGAATTTTTTTTATCGAGTGAAGTTGATTAGGTCGTGAAATTGAATGCGATTTTGACTAGACAAGATCCTTACCTAACACATATATTTTTTTCAGAATTTAAAATATTATTATCTAAGTCTCAGATGGTTTTAAAAAACTCAAATTTGAATCCCACCCAGCCTTAAGAGAATTGCCCCTCAGCCCAAACGAGTACAGCCTTGGGCTTAAGTTATCATCAAGGAGCTGGGTGCTCTGCATATTCCATGTTCTTGTTGTCGTTGCTCTTCTCGCGTAGATGTTTTTCTGTAAAAGAAATAATTATCATTCAAAAGAACTCCGTGTATTTAAAAAAATAGTTCTCACGTAAAAAAATCTATAAAGGACAGACAGACAAAGAGACATTGAGTTTTATAATATATGCGTATAAAAGTAACAGGATGCCAAACGAATCGTTCAGACTTGTGGAATGGAAGTTGTTCACGTCCTTGTTCACATCCCTTCGTATTTTACTCAGTTCGATTCTCGGCCCAATTAAACATTAGCTTTTTTATTTTAATTCGAAAAATTGTTTTTATTTTTAAAAGATGCAGTTTAATTGAATTCCATAAGTCGGTACCTATTTTCAGTTGGTGTCGCATTATTCTTTTCCATATTTTAATTCGTTGTTACATTGGACATAATTATTATCAATAATGGCGGTGATATTGCCAGTTGCAATAAAGAATTTAACATAATATTTTGTGGCTGTATGTATGTATTTGATTGAGGAATAAAACGTAGATATTTACTGTATGTCATTAGATGACAGTTGTTAAGCCAAGTCAGTGGTCTTTAGGTGGCTTGAAAATACTGCCCCCTTACCACCAACTCTTATTGCGATTCAATAACTGAATAGAATGCTTATTCATACGCGACTCTATTTCAAATGGAATAGAATAGCGTGGTGCAGTATGCTCTAAACCCCTTCGATTCAGGGTAGACCCGTATCCCAGCAGTGAGATGAATAAGGGTTGAAGAAGAATTTTGTGTATTCTTGCAGTATTGTGCCAGCAAATTCTGTTATGTTAGCATCTTTCTCAGATCATCATCATCATCATCAGGTCATTTTAGTCTCCACTACAGGAGCACGACTCTCTCTCGTCCGTCCCAGACAGAAGGAGGATTTTGACTACACTCCCCACGCTGGCTAGACGGGTTGGGGAGGCCTGATCGATGTTTTATAATGTATTTTCCTTAGTCGCCTTGTACGACATCCACGGAAAGAGACAGAGTGATTTCTATTCTAGTCTGCCGGAAACCACACGGCCATAAATTTCATGTTATTGTAATCTATTTTCTTTCTCAGATAATAGATTACAATAACATGAAATTTAATGACCGATAAGTAATATCTATGCGACTATGCTGTATCACATTATGTTATCAGTGAATTATGAAAGGTTTATTTTCCATAGAAACGCGGTTGTCTAGCGGAACATTTGCGATGGGGTGATGCGTTCGCCGTGGTGTACTCCGTGTGCGATCGACGGTCCTTCCTCGCTGCTGCTGAACTACTGGCCTTACTGGAACGAACTAGGCTACCTGGCTGCACCGCGGTTACCTTACTAGGAAATAAGAGAGACCTGGAACATGCCCGGTAAATTTCTTGCTATTCAAGCCTTGCTATTTGTGATGTTCGTACCTAAAACTTTTTCATTTATCGTTGTATTTATTGTTAAATAGGGTTGTTAAGGCAGAGGAGGGTCAGGAGCTTTCGTTGCGGTATGGATGTCAGTTCTACGAAGTGTCGGCAGCGGAGTCGTGCGCAGGTGCTGCGCTAGCCTTCCATGCGTTGCTCAGGGAGGCGCGCGCGCTGGCACTGTTATTGCCGCCGCGTCGCAAACTCGCTGCGTACTCCGTATCTAAGGTAAATGCAAGATTTTTACATAATTGTTGAACATACTTCTTCTTCATCTAGTAAAGATGACTACAAGATGTGGGCGATGAATTTTTACTTGGCTGGCTGAGCTACGTTTTGCTGAACACGCGACTGAAGTGTCAGATTTACAATGTGTTATACAGCTTGAAATCTGTAGACTCCAAGGTACTATTTTAGCTGCGCTTTAAATAGCAAGTCTTTATTTTCTCTTTCTCTTGTAATTGTATGAATATGTGAGCTGTAGAGTTCTGTGGTGTGATAGAAAAAAAGTGATAAAAGAATAAGTAACTTTTCATATTATCCTCTGATTTGTATTACTAGACCATCCTACATTACATCGTCCTTTTTACCCTACTAACGAAGAATTAAGGGTTTTTCAGGTGTATGTGTGTAGATTACTTTGGTATACTATACAGCTTTAAGCGCTTGACGGATTTCAACACATGCTCAGCTATGAGACTTAGGGTATATTATACCGATAGGGCATTCGCGAAAAAAAATGTTTTGGTTAATAATTTGATTTCTTGTTATTCAATTATGAAACCACAAGAGTCACGCATGATGCGATCTTAGCTATACACTATATGCATTTCAATACGAGCTTTACTGGCGCTTTCATTTCCAAAATGAAAGAGATATCAGAGCGAGCAAGGCAAGGTTAAACAACAGATGTCATAATGATTGAGTGTTATTTATAAAATAACTTGTTTACAGTCTTTTTGTAAGGTCTTATTCTTCTTTACTTGCTTTAATTTCAGAGTGAATGGAACAATAATCACGTAATGGGTTTATTAAACTTTGCTGCGCAGTTTACGGTTCAGATTTATATTCCTTTGTATCTTTTCGATAGAAATCCGATAGGATAGTCTTTCAAAAGTGGACGAAAACGTCCTCTTGTAGGCACTAGAGGCCTTCGAGTAGCGGTGGAAAGCCTTTCAGCTTTTATGGTGGAGCTGGTGGAGGGGAGGGCTGTGTATGAAAATATTTTTGATAGATGAAGAGTTAACAAATTTTGGGTGCCAAATATATTTTTTTGTTCCGCTAACTGAACGGCAAAACAAAGACGAGGCACTTGAACATTACTTCCTCCTTAAGTGCACTCATGATCTTACTATTATTATATTCCTATATTCTTTATTGCATAATTTCAAGTACACATTCATGTACCTACTGTTTTCACAGCGCATACAAAATGCTGTAGAGAGCCTTAGAAGGGCAAGCTTATCTCTTACAGAGATTACAGTCAACCATAACGGCAGTAAAGATATCACATTTGATATCATTTTTAAAGATTTTACCTACCTATTTATAGGAACCAAAAGCTGCTAATACATTTTTTTTTAATATGAATATAATTAATATATGTATGAATGTATAAAGCAGTATTTCCAAACAAATACAATTAAACATACAAACAAATATGAATGTAGGTAATAACAAATTGTATTGTTACAGGTAATTGGTTCAATTCTTGGATTGAGCAACAAAAGCGTGAGGAAGAAACGACCATCGCTCAGCATATGATGTGTTATATCCAGGAATATTGGGTACTTGGTCACTCCGTGATGGAGTTTTTTTTTTCTGTGCAATAACAGAGCCACTTTGTTATCTTGAAGGGTGTGAGGCACCCGAGAGATTTGTCGGTCAAGGTTTGAAGCTGATGGAGTAAGTTTACAGATCCGTTGAGTTGATGGACTGTATAAAGTTGTTACTTATTTATATTCACGTTGTAATTTATGTAAATATTATGAGTAATATTACTGTAATAGGTATTTGATGATAGCCAAAACTATTTGATATCGTCTTACTATAGCTGAAACAATGAATTTAATTGTATGTTGCGTCATAAAGTTAAGTTTTAAATGAGTTATTACTATATCCATTTGGTAAGACTTTTGTCAAATACAATAAAAGGATAAGTAAATAAGTAGACTGGAGTGAGTAACCGGATAATTATTAGAAGTCTAATTAGGTTGCATGTATGTACACGTGTGTGAGATAATTTCCCAATAAACTATACACATTTTAATTTTCTTCGGCATATCACTGGGACTGAAGCTGTCGAACGTGTATTCGTTCGATTCGAATTAAAATAACGATTGTATTTTTTTTTTGTTTCGTACGAATTATTTGAATATTGTATCGACGGTACCTTTTGTATTCTAAGAATGGTAATTATAATAGGACCTTTTGTAAAAACTGATAGACAGTGTCAGTTTATGAGTGGGTATGCTTTTTACTCAATAGGCATGTACTTCATTGTTTCACTTTGTAATTTTAAATAGATCCTACCAAACTTCTTTGACGCATACATTATGATTTATTACATACTTAAAAATTGCAAACATTTTACTCACAGTAAAGATTATTAATTGTAAAGGTGGGTCCTTTAACTCTAGCGTGCATGACTTATTAAACTTAATGTATATCTTCTATCAAAATTGACCAAATTAGAGTACAGGATACTCTAATTTGGTCAATTCCTTATCGAAATTACTGTTATTTCGCCAACTTGACCTACATATATCCCTGATACTAATGGAAATAAAATCTTAATGATTAAACAGTGCTTACTGTTTGCCCTACTTAACTAACGTATCAATGTAATCCGCATTTGTTTTCCGTCCTACATGCTGTAAAAGTGCAGTTGATAAGTGGTCCACTTACATATCTATATTGCTGTAGATATCATGATGTTTTTGGTGAATTTCCTTGAATATATCTGATAGTAATATAGGACAGTTTCGATTTAGATAATCTGATTGTTTTTTTCCGTTTTTTCAATGTTATATATAAATTATGTCATGTAACCATAAACTTGTGAACAAAGTCGGACAAATGCAAAGCCAAAATAGTAGGGTTTATAACATCTCTGTTTATAGTACAGGTACAGTGTTTGTCAAAGTGGGAAGCATGGTGCATATACTCCTTGGGAAATGCCAGAAGATCCTAAGGGGTACGTGACAAAAGTTATCTAATGGCGGCTGGTTAGCTAAATCGCTTGATAATGGACACGGGATTAATCAAAATCCTAAAAATGTATTTCTTTTTAAAAAAAATGCCATATTTAGTTCTACTTATAGAATTATAAGTATTCACCGTTGCACTAAAAGGTACTTAGGTTAAAGAAGAGAAAACTTGTTGTGGAATAAATAAATCATAACTTTTATATCTTTTTCTTAATGTTTATTTATTAATTATCCACATACAATCCAATGATAATGACATCGAATGAAATAAATGTTAAATACAATACGAATTTCTAGGTGCCTATTATAAGACAAGACTGTTATGTGTTTTGAATTATTCATATAGGTGACGCGTTTGTCTTATATAATATTAATAATAATTTTATTATGTTAATAGTATGAATGGGTTCTATACCGACTTCTAAAAAGTTTTACATACATATCAGTTACTGAGACCTTTTAAAACAATGAGACTTTATTTAGGTAATTTATTAATTACTTGTTGTGACATTGTATCTTATATTTATGTAATCCACCTATGCAATCCTACGTTTATAAACTTGTAAGTACAAATAAATATTTTGAAAATAATTAATTGAAGTTTTCTTCTTCAAATTCAATGCGGTCACATACTACTCATGTCGTGTCATGCAAGTATGTATGCCCAACCATTCTGTCTATCTAAATTTAATTTAAACGGGATGCCCTGAAAGTATCTATGCACTTTCAGGGCATCTCATTGGATGGCCTGAAAATGTCGTTTGATTCGTTAATCAAAGTACATTAATTACTGTTAAACATAATAAGCCTCCTAGTAAGGACTGAAGCACACAAGCGGCACACTGCCATTGGCCGCGGCAGAACCGACTGTAGCAGTCGCTCGTCAGCAGCAGTCGTCGACACGGCGGCGGCCGACTGTCATTGTCGCATTAGACTTCCACAACGATCAGTTTTGCGCTGATTACTTTTCGCCATGCTAGATAGCATTATCAGTTCGTCGGTAGGTGGTGGCCGTTCTACGCTACGTTCTTTCCGCTGTTGCCATTTCATATTATTTCTGTTCCAAGTCCTGCGGTTCTGTGTTCTGCTATTTTCAGCGTGCTGATCCTTAGAGTCATGTAAATGACTTGAGGTCTACTACCACAGTATAAGTAATAGTACTATGTACAGTATGGCCACTCCCTGCCGCTCTCTCGTGTCGACCTCACCTCCCCTCTGAGACAAATCAGGAACAGTTTGTATGGCGCCGAACGCACACACGCTCATTCACGCTCTTCACAGACGTCTTTTTTTATGTAGTAGTAAACGACGCGACATTTGTATGGAGTGACCGGGGTGTGCTACTACTACAGATACATTCTTGTAGAGGCGTGGTTCAGAACCTGGTGGTAACTATCCCAGCAGAGGTAAAACATGTGTTCTGTAGGAGAAGCAAATTGGTTTAGATCCATAAGATCTAATCTAGGGAGGGATGAAATCCTTTAATGGTCACAGGGGTGATGTAGAGGTTACTCCGAACATAGCCCACGAGTGTGCCAAAAAGTATGAAACTGTGTCGTATCGTATGGCATCGCTAACAACACATAAAAAGAAAAGAAAGAAGAAGTAAATATGTTTATTAACATCACAATCTGAGGAAACAATTCGCAATGAGATATAATATTTTAACATAACGTACATACTCATGATGTCAATTTAGCCATCGCTCGGCATTAATGCGGTGTAATAAGCACAGCGCCGATATTCTGCGACAGCCAACAGGTGCCGACACGGATATTGTCGTAGGAGGCATATACCTATTCATTATAGATTAACTTTTCCGGCTTTTAAAAATGCCAGCATCCAGGGCCATCAGGTTATCTAGTATGTATCAGGGACAGTTCTCCATAACACATACCGTGCAGCCCGACGACACCGGAGGGCACAGTGTGTGGCAAACAATTTCCAATTGACATCTCGACACGCTACTTTCCCACCTCCCACGTCACTGCTTCCCTTACATAATAGTTGAAATATTCAATTTTAATGATATTAAGGTGTTTCGGACGAGAAAATGTTTCTTGTAAGGCAATTTCCCGAAAGTTGCACATCGAGTTAGATTCTACGAGAAGTCTCTTTATAAAACTAAGACAAGACTGTTTTAATTTCAGCTACACATATTTTTCATCAACTTCAAGAATCTATTCTTCTTCTATTAGGAGTGGGCTCTAGCCCACTTCGAAGATTCAGATTTTTTTTATACATCGGGTGGCAGACAACCATATGGCACGCCTGATGCGGAACGGTTACCGTAGCCATATTAACGCTTGCAACATGAAATATCGCTCACGCGCCGCCTTCCCTGCTGGCAACTCAGCATCTACATCCTTTCTGGTGACCTCACTCACTCGCAGGAACAGGAACAAAACAAACCTCAAGGGAATTGTTATTTGGCTGCGATATTCTGTAAGGTGGAGGTACTTTCCCAGTCGGGCAGCTTACAAACAGTTGTATCCCACCTTTCCTAAAATGGGATGCTTAAAACATGGGCGTTCGTATCACTATAAATTTATGAAAAAAATGGGGCTGTGGCTCTGTCACGGACACGGCTGTGTGTAGTAGGTACGTGAATACGTTATATGCACTAAAATTATATCAAACTGGCAGCGCTTCCCCCACCCCCGCACTCGATATTCCATAGTTCTTACTTATAGCGTAATAAATTCTTTGATCTTTCATCTATCCAGTGATGTGATTGGGTCTTGGATGGCGATGATAGATTTGTAGCTGCAACACCAAACTGTATCCCCTGATTTTGTTATTATTCGCTTTTATGAACTGTATCCCTATAGAAGCAATTTAAAGACTTATTCACATCAAAATATTACAAATATTTTTAATAATCCTCTCATTTGTAGCCGGTATAAATTCTCTATAATTATGTACTTAAGAAGTCTGACATCAGTCTGTCTCGATTTATCTATTTAATTCAAGATGCTATGAGCCACAAATAGAAGCTTCACTGGCCTTATAAAGGCCGCGGGCTCGTGGTTGAGTATCGCTAACGAGTACTTACGTTATGAGTTTATTATCCAGGACTGACGGGTTTACTTCCGAAACTTTCCCTATTAGGAAAGAAATTACACTTGTACATCTATTTCTGGAAAATGGCGAGTGTTTCTTAACTAAAGTTATTTTTGCTGCGTGCTATTTATTTCTTTTGCTGCAAAACCAAAGCATACGTTAAACAAATAATAATCCGTGTCGTCTATGCTAGGATATTTTTATCTATAGATGCGTTTTTCGGCATCAACCCATAATCATCCCACTGTTGGGATACGGGTATAAACCCCTCAATCGAAGGGCTTTAGAGCATATGACCACACCATGCTGCGGGTTGGCGGAGTTCAGTATTTTCAAGCCGCCTAAAGGCTTGACTGACTCACTTGACTTGACGGCACTGACTTGGCATAACGATTGCCATCTAATGACAACAGCCGGAACCGACGGCTTAACGTGCCCCGAAGCACGGAAGAGCTCAAGATAAATAAACCCATCCATAGACAGGCTACGGTTGACGTTGCTTAACTTGCGTGATCGATTAGTCTTAAACGCGCAATGACGCCCTATGGCGTCAGCGACCTACCTGCTAATGTACCTCTGTAGCTACCTGCCTCATTTGTGGCAAGAAGAAAGCAAGGTAATTGACCGGCATTCACATAGACCCGCGTCATTTACCATCGCGGCAAGACGTTAGCGCTAATCAAAAACAATTATTGAAAAGTTGTAGATAAAATGCCTACTTGCGTGTTTACGTTATTCTCCTTTCTTTGCGTTCTGCATGTAAATTCGCTTATGGCCCGTCTATAAATAAAATGACATTGTACCTACTTTCTGGTATCACACTTTATGTAGTCGATTACATTTATTACGTGTTTTTATTTTTTTGACTGAAAATTTTGAAAATGCTTGTCATATTTCTACTTCCTAAATTAACAGTGAAAAAGATCTAAAACGGCACTAGAGTGAACTCTATCATAGTATATCAATATTCTATGGACATTATTATGTCTATATATAGACTATGTTAATGGGAGTTGTCGACTAAATGTATGCTTTAACTGCTTGTGCACAAATAACTCTGAATGATAAGGTGACAGATCGACGCATCTACACTTTCATTAGCCAGGCAGCTCTCATGTCTCTCAGCTCCGACTGAGTGGAATCTTAAATTATCTACATTTTATATGACCGTGCTTAATACCTGGACAAAAATAATGGAGTTGTTCTAGGTATCGAGACATCATTGCTAAAGGCACCATCAATTTTGGTACAAAAAGGGACAAAAATACGACATTAAATAAAAGTGTCTCAGGGTGCGGCTGTATTGAATCGGAGCTAAGCGGAAATGAGCTATATTTTCACACATTTTACACCTCGCTGTGGAATGAAATGTATGAAACTACATTTCGATTCGTGGCACCGCACCCCCATACTAACAATGAAGTACTGTTTCTGTACTAAATGAAATTCTATGAGACTATTAGACGAAATTTCAGAGAGCAGAACAAGCAAAGGTCCAAATAAGACCATGAAACACTGATGTTTCAATGTGATGTTTTAGTTGGCAAACGAATGGAAACCTCAGAAAAAGCATATTCGAACACGCATAAGGTTAAGTGCCAAAGAAAATTTAACAAATTATAATATCTTTGTCCATTCAGATGTAGTCTTTCCACATTCACATTTATATTTCTTAAACTAGTCAATGAAAAAGATCAAAAACAGCCCTAGAGTTGGTATGCTATGGACAGTATTGTGATTGTAATGAAAGAAACTTACTTGAATTCTGTAAATAATTCTTTATACTAGTTTCTGTATGCTTTTACTGTTTGTGCATAAATAAATGTACATGTTCCACATATCTAAATTTTTGTACAAAAAGGGTCAAAAATACGACATTAAATTAAAGTGTCTCAGGGTGTGGCTCTATTAAAACGGAGGTAAGCACAGATGAGCCACATACATTTAACACTTCACTGTACTACGCTTTTGGTGTGAAGTGTATGAAACTACATTTTGACATGCTACCGATGTTCCATTGGGCCTATTCGGAATATGTCGGGTGGCAGACAAGAATACGACCAGTCTGATGTCAAGCGGTTCCTGTAGCCTTAGTAACGCTCGCAACATAAAATATCGCTCGCGCGCAATATAAATATTGAAAGTAAGTGAATAGACCACTTTATTCAGATAGAGTTTACTAGTCGTGTCACTTGTCAGTAACTTGACATCGCAATTTAAAACGAAAAACATTAACTTGCAAATCTGCTTTTCATTACACAAACTACGCATGAAGACGTGCTTCTACCTAAGGTCTACATGTAAGCGATAAATCTAGATGTTTTTTTGCCGTGTCTAAGTGGCGCATGCCTCGCAGAAGGTCTATTTATTAGTCTCCTAATAGACAGGTCTGAATAAATAAAACTATACATTTTAAAGAAACAAAGCTATAAATTATTTACATAAAACATATTCACTTGAATTTTGCATAAACAGTTTTGCAACCCTAGTACTTAGTATTATAGCTTTAGTAATCGGATACGAGGAAACAAATTTGATTACAGATAGCGTCTAAATAGGATTTTAATATAAACGTCTTTATTAAAGTAATTTATACAGTTAAACTATCACTTTCATGCAAATTTATAGTATTACTTGCAAGTGTTGTATGCAAACTTACTGCATACAAGCAAGTTAGTTTATCTAAGGGTGTTATTACACTTGTAGCTTCGACCGGAAGCATTAATTATTGTTGATTTTCGATTGGAGATCGAGCAACGTCGAACATTGTGTTATTAGACACTAAATAGATCAAGCAACAATCAAGCATTGATCGAGCATTGAGTGCAATCATTGATCGTTCTACAGGATTATACCACCGCGGTCGACGGCGTTCCGTATCTGATGCGGCGATCACGTATGATTTGTATTATATTACAGGTGTAAAACAGCATTAGATGTTAGTGATGTTACACGTTCGAAGCAGTGTGACCAGGGCTTAGGCCAGCTCGCCCTAGCAAGCATAAATTTCAGCAAATGTTTCTACCTTGGCACTTAGACAGCTATAATGGTAAGTTACAAGTACATCGACGCCTTTCACCAGTCAATAAAGATCCACTTTTCTATCAACAACCACTGGGTTCTTGTATTGGACGGGACCCGGCGAAACTCACGTTTAGTTTACATGGTGATATAGTGAAAAATTACGATAATTATGATCTTTATGGCAAATAAATTGATGCTATACACTCTCAGAATAGACTGTTCTCGTGCCACCAGTTTATACTGTTCCAGTTTACGGGTTTATACTTAATGAGTTATTTTTTAATTATACGATTTTCTACTTTTTATGCTGGAGTTATTGGATCTTATCGAAGATTGGATTATATTGGAGCTCGATGGCCTCGTTGCGCGTATCAGTCTCATTAAAAATGCAAGTTAAACAACGTCGACCGTGCCTGTCCATGGATATGTTTATTTATTTGAGCTTGAGCTCCTCCAGGTATCGGAGGGCACACTTAAGCAGTCAATCAGTCAGTTAAGCCAGGTCATTGGCCTTTAGGCGGCTTGAAAACACTGGCCTCCGGGAACCCGCAGTTGAACGGCGTTGTGGTATATGCTCTAAACCCTTCGATTGAGGGAAGACCCATATCCCAGCAGTGGGATGAATAAGGGCTGACGATGACGACCAGAAATACATAAACAATTAACGAAATCATTTACACTACTATCTAATTTCACCTTTATGCTTACAAATTTTACAAATACAAATTCTTTATTCATGGAATATAGGTTAAAAAGATGTAATAAAGCATGCACTAGTACCACTATGCCCTGCTGTTAAGCGTACAAATAATGTTCATTAAAATTTATTACAGTTGTATATTTAATAGTTGTTAAAGTATATGGGTTTGAATTTTAGCATACTGGTAGATATTGAGACAAAGGCAACCGGTAAGAAATGTTTTTTTAATATTTTCACGGGGAAAAACTCGCTTTCCCCGCCTTGGTGGGAGTTGAACACACGACCTCTCGATTACCGGTAGATTGCTCTTTACAACTGAACTACCAGGAAAGTTTGTGATGGTGACGAATTATATTTATTCGTTTTTATAATCAACTGTCTTAAATAAATTATACGTTCATAAAATGTAGTTTTTCTTTCTATTAAGCTAAATGGGAAATTGTTTATTTTCTAAGACTATGTTTATTATGACGTGTTGTGATTTTCCCACGATGTCATTATAAGCGGAGTTTATTACGGTCAGAGTGTCCAATTATTATTGTTTACGCAGCTGCATTCAAAAAACATTATTATTTGTTTATATTTTTATAAATGAAACTGTGCAATTCATATTAAAATGATTCATTTTATTATCGAAGCGGATTTTCCAGGAATATGAAATAACATTATTATTACGTACATGCCTGTATTATTATTTCTTAACTACTCAATCGATCATCATGAAACTCTATACACATATTGTCAAAGGTATTAGGAAGGACATATGATAAATTTATAAAAAAAAAAGTAAACGCGAGCGAAGCTGCGGGTGGAAGCTAGTATATACATACACACACACACACACACACACACACACACACACACGTAGTTTTTAAAATTATATGTATATATACATATAATTTTAAAAATACGACTATGTTTATTTGCCTCTGGGCCATTGCGGGCACATAGACACCTGTCTTGGCTTAACGTGCCCTCCGAAGCACGGAAGAGTTCGTGATAAATAAACCCATCAGGCACAGACAGGTTGAAGTCGACGCTGCTTAACTAGCGTCATCGAAGCTCCGTAAATGTTAATTATACATACCGATTTAGATGTTATTTGTTACGTCTGTATTTAATAATTCCCAGACATTTTTATTGGTTAGGTATTCATCAACTCCATAATAAGTCTTTTTACTTAAAGTCTACATGTTATCCAGCTATTGCGGACTAATCATAAGCCACCAACATTATACAAAATGAATATTGCTAAGCGCAAAACTAGAAAACGGCTCGACCAATTCTGCTACTACTTATTCATTTACATATTTTCGTTAAGGTATAAGAAAGGTTCTTATGGAGAGTAAAGATTTAAAAATTGTCAGGAAAATAAAATACTTTCTACCCGTGCGAAGCCGGGGCGGGCATCTCGTATTTAATAAAAATCCTTCTTTATACCACAATCTATGAACGTTGTTCTCGCTCATAAATTTATGATTAAAATTTCATTGCAATCTTGGTAACAGGATTGATGGCGAACCACCCACTTCATCCCATGAGAAGAGGCTTAAATTACATGGCATTCATCCCATGTCTTCCAGCGTCAATAAGGTTCCACGCAGATGATAAATGCTTCCCTTTCATTGGCTGTCAGGAATAGACGTGAAAGAACCCACTGGTAATTACAAATGCCTGCAGTGATAGATACTCGGAAATAAACTCGTAACCTCTCAGATCTTAAGGACTAGACATGATATAGGACTTGAAATTGCAAGGATTTATAAGAGTGCTTGTACACTTTTTTATATATATTTAGCATATATAATCTATGTTAATATATATAATTTATGCTAGTTATATGTATATTTAATGTCATTGTTGATATGTGACTAGCTGACTTGGCTAACGTTGTTCTGCTATGTAAAGTATTTCTAATGAATTATGGTACGAAATATAATTTTTGACCTATTCTCATACCTACCAAATATAAACTAATATCTGGGGTTACAAAAATGGAAATAATTAGATCTACTGCTAAAATGGAAAAACAATTCTTCTCTCATAACTAGTTATAGTTCAGTTACATACTTAGTCATAAGTTCATGTGCAAATACATTGTATACAATGTATTTATCGAAGCGAAGGACACCAAGTCATACATGACTTGATTATCCTTTGAGTGTCCTTCGCAAAAGTAAAAAAAAAAAACATTTAAAAAAATATTACATTAGATGATAAAAAAAAAACCTACTTATTTGTAACTCCGTAGTTTATAATGTGGATCGCATGATAACGACTACAAGATATGTGAAGATAAAGTTCATACCTACCTATGTTAATTTAATTCATGATAATCTCGAAGCTATCAGAAGATGTCATGTGTTACGTCCATTTAAAATTAAAAATGTTTCCTTTCTGTTTGATGTTTCCTGTGGATATTAAGATAATCGTAATTTATGAGATAGCATCAGGATCCTGACAGTATTGGAATTAGATGTAACTTTAAAGACTGATAGAATGAATGCAGGGTATTTTTCCAAATAGGCAACTAGAGAAAATTACAGTTAATCCATACTTGTATTATAAAGGAGGAACTGTGCTTTGTTTGTTAACAATTACAATTAGTTTGTTTGTCCTTTTTTAGGGTTCCGTAGCCAAATGGCAAAAAACGGAACCCTTATGGATTCGTCATGTCTGTCTGTCTGTCCGTCTGTATGTCACAGCCACTTTTTTCCGAAACTATAAGAATTATACTGTTGAAACTTGGTAAGTAGATGTATTCTGTGAACCGCATTATTGCCATTATATTACCATGCAAACTTCCACCGAAAATTGGTTTGAATGAGATCGAGTAAGTAGTTTTTTTTAAATGTCATAAATTGTAAACCTTAGATTATGTTACTTGCTGGTACGGAATCCTTCATGGGCGAGTCCGACTTGCACTTGGCCGTTTCTTTTCACATCCCAAGGAACCAATATTTGACATATTTTTTATGAGGATACTTTTAGATCTGGAGACTGGAGAGTGACATAGGCTATTACTTATTTTACTTTTTTATCCTATACATCTATATATATAAAAGAAAGTCGTGTTTGTTACAACACTTATAACTCGAGAACGGCTGGACCGATTGCCATGGTTTTTGATTTGTTGGATTTGTCTCCGTCCAGAATAGCACAATAACTATTAAAAACATTGGAAAATTTACGAAAAAAATAAAATAAAAGAAAAATCATTTTTCCATACAAAATGTTCGTGGATGTCGGACCTGTCAAACGTGACGTTAACGTGCGTACGTCAAATGTATGCGTGCGTTCAGAAATGTGGGTATAGGATAATAAGTATTAAAACATTGACAAAATTGTCGAAAAATTAAATTTGAAAACGGATTGGGATATTTATTGATTTTCAATTAAATGTCAAATCGATTGGTCTAACTTTTACGTCGCGAAAGTTGTCCGTTGTTGTTTTGAAAATTGTTTATGAATGAATGCTTGAAAATGAATATTAATTGGTTGTCAAGTGTCATGGTACTTTATTTTGTGACATAGTAAAATACTGAACTTAATATTTACCCACTGCTGGGTAATATTTACCCACTGCTGGGTAATATTTACCCACTGCTGGGTAATATTAAATACGGGTCTTCCTTCAACTGAATATGTTTCGAGCATACTCCACCACGCTGCTCAACTGCGAGTTGGCGGACGCCAGTAATTTCAAGCCGCCTAAAGGCCACTTGGCTTAACGACTGCCATCTAATGATAACAACCAGGACCGACGGCTTAACGTGCCTTCCGAAGCACGGAGGAGCTCGAGATAATCTAATGATAACAACCGGGACCGACGTCTTACGTGCCTTCCGAAGCACGGAGGAGCTCGAGATAATCTAATGATAACAACCGGGACCGACGTCTTACGTGCCTTCCTAAGCACGGAGGAGCTCGAGATAATCTAATGATAACAACCGGGACCGACGTCTTACGTGCCTTCCGAAGCACGGAGGAGCTCGAGATAATCTAATGATAACAACCGGGAAAGACGTCTTACGTGCCTTCCGAAGCACGGAGGAGCTCGAGATAATCTAATGATAACAACCGGGACCGACGTCTTACGTGCCTTCCGAAGCACGGAGGAGCTCGAGATAATCTAATGATAACAACCGGGACCGACGTCTTACGTGCCTTCCGAAGCACGGAGGAGCTCGAGATAATCTAATGATAACAACCGGGACCGACGTCTTACGTGCCTTCCGAAGCACGGAGGAGCTCGATATAATCTAATGATAACAACCGGGACCGACGTCTTACGTGCCTTCCGAAGCACGGAGAAGCTCGAGATAATCTAATGATAACAACCAGGACCGACGTCTTACGTGCCTTCCGAAGCACGGAGGAGCTCGAGATAATCTAATGATAACAACCATGACCGACGTCTTACGTGCCTTCCGAAGCACGGAGGAGCTCGAGATAATCTAATGATAACAACCGGGACCGACGTCTTACGTGCCTTCCGAAGCACGGAGGAGCTCGAGATAATCTAATGATAACAACCGGGACCGACGTCTTACGTGCCTTCCGAAGCACGGAGGAGCTCGAGATAATCTAATGATAACAACCGGGACCGACGTCTTACGTGCCTTCCGAAGCACGGAGGAGCTCGAGATAATCTAATGATAACAACCGGGACCGACGAATTAACGTGCCCTCCGAAGCACGGAGGACCTCGAGTTAATCTAATGATTACAACCGGGACCGACGGATTAACGTACCTTCCGAAGCACGGAGGAGCTCGAGATAATATAAACTCATCCATGGACAGGCTACGGTTGACGTTGCTTAACTTGCGTGTACAATTAGACTGACACGTGCAATGACGCCATCGTGCTTCTCTATTATTTTCTATTATTCATTATATTAATTTCAAGATATCATAAATTTTGTTCAACTAATATATGTATACCACGACATTCATTGACAATTAGGCGGTACGAAGTTCGCCGGGCCAGCTAGTTTTATATAAAACATCTTATGCTCACAGGAAAAAATGATTTATTAAATAATAACCACGCGGGCGTATCTGCGGGAACAGGTAATGATTTTTATATGTCTAATCAAAAATTCAAAATATCAAAAATTTTACAGTATTGTACGGAGAAAGTGTCGCAGGAGGCCCTAAATTTATTTTATTTGGTTTGGTTAGAGAAGAGTGACACTGTAAAGCAGAGCAGGGTTCAGTCAGCTACGCGTCATACGCGAATCGAATCGCGCTAGATTGCTTGTTTGCCAACTTAGTGGAAAAAAAGTCTGCAAAGTGGAATCGGACTCACGCGCCAATAATTTCTTGTTATTACAAGTTATAAAAAATACATTCCCATTACTACAGGTCATGGTCGTTGGTCATATATATTCCACATGATATTCGAAATTGTAATTAAAATATATATTTTTTTGCTTGTGCTGTGAATATAATCCATCCATAATACCCCGTAGGGTATTCCCATTAATCCAAAATTATGGATACGATAAAAATATTAGAACTAAAACTGCCTTGTTTTAATTTTTCACAACGGGATTGTATACTTGACTATTTGATTTGTTTCAACTTGCTAAACGCGTTCCTGAGAAAACAAGAAAAAAGGGTCTAGCTAAACAGACAAAAGGAGAACGAACTGATTCTGAAGCCATAAATATTGTTTGACATCATCAGAACATAACACACTATAATAATATGTGATGAAATTATGTTATTAATTATAATTATTTTTTTAAATTATTATCAATCTACGTAAGTATTTTGTAGTTGGATATCAGGGTATATATTACTACATTTAATTAGCTGATTAACTAAACATACATAATATGGCAGATAAGTATTAAAAACTCTACTTTTGATATATAACGGATGACAATAAATTGAAATGTTATTACCCACATAATCACCACTTTGTCATTTACCACAGGTTTGATAACATATCATCACCTGAATTAATTTGTTGCAGCTATGACCTTTTAGAAGGATTTAATTTATGCCCTTCTAAAGGCTATATTACTATCATGTTTTTGTCCATATGAATCAAGATATAGTAAAGACACTATCAGTGATTAGTATTAATAACGGGAGAGGAGAAACTTGACGGAGGCATCAACTTGTTCAAGATAGAACGGCGCCTCTTCTGACAGTGCGCTTAGGTTCGCTGTAGTTTGCAATGTCTGCATCCCTGCAGGTGCGTCGTTAAAAGTAAATAATTAATGTCAAGTACATTTAGAAGCAAGATTTACTTACATGGTGTGAAACGCATACGAGTAAAATGAACATAAAAGAAAATTTCTAAAATACCTACTATTAGCCCCGTAGATAGAAACAATAGTCTATCTCACATTTTTTTTCGATATGTTATTTAAGGATGTCATAATAGAGAAATAACTTTAACATAAGGAGAAATTACTTTCATAGCATAACAACTTCTCAAACAAGAAAAAAAAATCGACGATATTAACACAAAAAAAATGATAGAAATTTCAGTCCGACTCTTCGATTTGGCTAATAATTTCTTGCATTTTGTCTAGAGCCATTCAGCCATCGAAGAAGCCATAGAGTTGAGTCTAGAAGTTAATTAGGCAATTGGTTACCATTGTGATAGCATAACTGTTCCTAATGAGTGACTGACACTGACGGTGATACTATACAGATATGCTTTGGTTATTAGTATTATGCAAATAAACAGACCGGCATCCATCTCAGCAACAGGCTGGTGTCAGTTAGCTGTTTTTAATAACTCACCTATTGGCGATACGCAGAACATATCCCTGCTTAGAAGATTACTAATCTACTAGTTGTTATGATACGTTAGTGTCGTTCTGAGAAACGAAACTGATACCATGCCTCTCTTCCGTGTAACTATGTGTCCATAGTGCATACGTCGTCATTAACCCATGATCATCCCACTGTTGGAATACGTGTTTCCCCCTCAATCGAAGGGGTATGCATCGTGCATATAGGTCTATGCATAGTGCATAGAGGTTGCTTAATTAATAAGCTTTTAATATTTATACCAGGGATAGCGAATTAATCGCATGCGCATGATATCATATCAATTCGACACAATTGTCATAGTAAAGTAATTCAGCCTCAACAAAATTAAATAAAAAAATAAAGTCAAGGGTCATAATTGCAGTACCGCCCACCCTAACTTTAATTTTGAATAAAACTCGCATAATTATCTTGAAAAAGAAATTCCTTAAATTAATTTTTAAGAGATTGTATTGACTTTTTTTTGGGGTGTAAGTAGTTCATCAGGAAATTAAACCAAAGTCAACCTCACGTGCACGTGATGCACGTGCATCACGTGCACGTGAGGTTGAAAGTAGTTCATCAGGAAATTAAACCAAAGTCAACCTCACGTGCACGTGATGCACGTGCATCACGTGCACGTGAGGTTGACTTTGGTTTAATTTTCTGATGAACTACTTACATCCTGCTGGCTGACAAACGATGCTTTGGTGAAAAGAGATGTAGGGCATAGCGTATTTTGTAAGCAAATAACGATTTCCTTGAGGGTGGTTGTGTTTCTGCGAATGAGGTCACCAGGATGGAAGGAGTTGCTGCGTTGGCTACGTGAGTGGCGTGGCGTGGCAGTGCGCGAATGATACTTCATATTGGGAGTGTTGATATGGCTACTGTAATCGCTTCACCCGATGTAGTATAAAAAAAAACTGCCAACTAGTCCACCTCTTTATCTTAGTTCTTAGTAACTCTCCATGTGCCGTCTTCCCGTTTGATTGGTCCCAGAATTTTGCGGAGAAACTTTCTCTCTGCGACCAATAGTAAGTTTTAGAAATATTTTAAAAATGAAAAAAAATTACCTCTCCCGCCTAGGTGGGATTTGAGCTACCAGGAAGGTTTGTGATGGTGACGAATTTTTGCATTTTATATTTTCTGCTGTGTAGTCGCAGTGTGGCACCATCTACCTATTAAGTATTGCACTGCTATAAAATAGTTTTGTTGGGTTGAAAATATAATAATTTTAATGTTTAAGCACAACGTGGGCGATAGCTCACGACAGTTAACTTACAGAAAATCAAATAAATGTCACTAATGATATTATAACCATTAAAATCTGGGGAAGACCAAATTTACGATCGCCATGTTTTGAAATAACCCATTGTTTAGTCGATTTCGCTGCGCCGCGAGGTTTCTACTGCCGCCATAACATCACCATAAAAAAACCAATACACGTCCCACATACGTGATTTAATTCCAAATATTGCCGATAAACATCTCAGTAATGGATTACTATACTCAATAATACGGTACTGTCTCATTCGGCACCTATGTGGTTGTGAACCATATAAAAGCTATAACATAAATAGAGATGACATTCTTGCATCTTGTAATGAATATTCGATACTCATAAATTTCGATGAGTAACATACGTTCATCAATACTAATATTATAAAGAGGCAAAGTTTTTAAGTTTCTGTGGTTGTAGGGGGTTAGCTTTGTATCTACTCAACCGATTTTGAAAATTATTTTACTAATAAAAAGTTACGTTATTTGTTATTTTAGGCTATATATTAACCCGAAAAATGAAAAGACTTTTTCGTAAACATGAGCGAAGCCGCGTGTGGAAGCTAGTTTTATATAATTTGATATCCAGTAGGTTAAGTTGGGTTTGATATTTTTTAGTCCATTCCAAGTTGTATTTAAAACATTTAAAATTCTAGCAAATGTAAATTACATGAATTAAATTTTATTACATTTGTTAAAAAGGTATATCTTCTAACATTCCTCAGTACAGAACTATTAGTTAGAGATATAAAATGTAGTGTCATTATTTAGCTTTCATAGTCAGCTCGCTGTTCAACCTTTGGTTCGGGATAGGGAAAGTTGGCGGGGAAAAAGCATCCCGCAAAACGGCCGGCTCTGTGCCCCAGTATAGCCCTACCCATTTTCCCAAGGGTCTATGTACTGCAATACTAGCCCCACTCGAGTGAAGAATTAATTATTCGCTAAATACAAAACAAATAAAAAAATAAGTAAGCTTCATAGTATTTTTATAACTCGTAAAATTGATGAAACGCATTTTTTTGTATAATAATTTTATCAATTTTATGAGTTAGTTATAAAAAAAACTTTTTCACACGAGTACCTAACGCTTTTTTATGCAGCAGAGATCGCCTTATAGTGATTTATAAGTTTGAAAACTATCATTTCAATGTCTATTTGGATTATTTTATATTAAAAGTGTTATTTCAATAAAACCGTTTATAAAAACTGGCTTGGTTGTAAGGTTTAAAATTAAATATATTCGCATTTGTTACATGTAGCCACAATATATAGAGAGTACAGAAGTAAACCTCATGTATATACTTCATTCTTAATACTTAAACTCCCGTCGTCAAAATGCCGACGCGCGCGGTCATTAAACAGAGAGAATTTTAATTTGTGATTATTTGTCCTCAAAACATTTAGAAACAAAAAAGATATTTATTTTTGTATGTTTGTGTCTCTATTATTGAACATTACTTCACTACATAGTATAAAACAAAGTCGCTTTCTCTGTCCCTATGTCCCTTTGTATGCGTAAATCTTTGAAACTACTCAACGGATTATGATGCGGTTTTTTTTAATAGATAGAGTGATTCAACTGGAAAGTTTATATGTATAATATATGCATAACATAGTAGAAAAACACTGATAATTTAGAGGTTTCTAATGTGATGTCGTAAATAAACACTTTTTTTGCTCTTTCATTGCAAACGCTGGCTGAACCCAACGAGATAGATCAAAATAATGTAGTACAGTATTGTTCACCTTAAAATGGTCTACAAAAAAGTTCGCGATGGTATATGTCTATCTCTTAGTGGTAACACACAATAACCGTTATTTTATCCTTTGCTTTTTACAAGAAATAATGCCTTATTTACGAAGCGATTTTAAGCAATACAGAATTAATCCTTATCCAATTAAGTACCTTAAATACATTGCGCATTTAATATAGATCAATATGGCCCTTCACAGCATGTAATTTAAATGAATAGTTTAGAAGATATTACACATTTAAAATGCAGGGACATAACGGCTGTGGCGGTACCGGCCGCGGAGCCGGCGGCGTGTGCCTATAACTGGGGAAGGACTAGATAGGAAAAAGCGCAAAGACCTTCTATAGTACATTTAGTATCAGCATTGCACCCGTGCGAAGCCGGGGCGGGTCGCTAGTATTATATATTCAATAATAGAGATTTAATTAATATTAGTCTCTAATATGGAACATAAATTATTACCTCTGTTTTCTGCCTCAGTCGAGTCTGATCAGACGAGAAAAAAAGACGCTTTTCCTTTATTTCTCAATCGTCTATAAAAAATGACTCGGTTTTTGGTTTGTGCTTTGTTACTCGGGAAATTAATTATTTCAGCTAGATGACTCCTGAACATAGGCCTCCCCTACAGACTTCTACAATGATCGGTTTTGTGCCACAATATAACCTGGCTTTATGACAACAAATTCTTGCTTATATCTTTATTTATACGTTTTTGGTGCAGAGGAAACAAACTAAACAATTCGGAGACCTATTTATATCGCGGCAATCAAACTAAAACTGCTGAATTGCGTACACAAATAAAAGCTTGGCACAAAATATGTTTTTGATTTTTTTGTACAAAATAAGTACTTTATAAAATGTCGGTCTGTGCCTACTATAACACTATTAGGAAAGCCTTCCAGCTTCCTCACGAATTTGAATATACTCAAACAACTTTCAACTAATTACCTTCAATACTATGTTTTTTATAATTATTATTACAAATACTACTGCATATAGATTTGTATTTTCTATTTACCTCTCTAAAGCAACTGGCAGCTTAAAAAATAGAGTGTGTATGTTCTACGTCAATACGTTATATGCACTAAAATTATCTCAAAATGGCAGCGCTTCCCTCTCCCCCGCACGCGATGTTCCCTAGCCTTTACCTAGAGTAATAAATTCTTTGATCCTTCATCTATCCAGTGGTGTGATTGAATTTTGGATGGATATGATGGATTTGTAGCTGCAAAATCAAACTGTATCCTCCGATTTTGTTATCATTTGAATTGCCTCCATTTGGAAGCAATTTTAAAGATGTATTCACGTCAAAAGTGTATTTAGGGGTGTAAGTGGTTCTTCAACATCTTTGAACCAAAGCCAACTTCACCTGCTGACTGGTAAACGAAGCTCTGGCGAAAAGAGAGGTAGGGAGCGTAATTGTAAGCTACCCGACTGGGGAATGTACCTCCACCTCACAGAATACCGCAGCCAAATAACGGTTCCCTTGAGGGCTGTTGTGTTCCTGCGAGTGAGTGACGTCACTAGAAAGGAAAGAGATGCTGCGATGGCAGCGGGTGTGGCGGCGCGCGAGCGATATTTTATGTTGAGAGCGATAATATGGCTACGGTAACCGCTTCACATCAGCCGGGCCGTATGCTTGTCTGCCACCCGATGTAGTATAAAAAAAAAACACTGTTTAGAAATGAATTTAGGCACCCATTGACCGAGCAGTTATAATAAATTTACTTCTTTCTTTCAAAATTTCATTCAAAAAACGAGTGTGAGTGTTGCACGCCCACGTGTATCGCTCTATGCGTATAACACTCACACTCGTCCGGCTTAGTCCGGTATTTCGTGTCCGTGAGCGCTGTCTATATGTGCGTTCTTGAAGAGTGTTTTGTACGTACCTTTACTTCTGTACTCTCTGTATCTTGTGATGTAACGTATGAAATGGTGTGCGGCGCCAGCGCCAGAGCAGACACGTGCATCGTGTACTCTATGGTGCGCTCGTTCAAAATGGCACATTATCATAATGCAATGCACGGAATGCCCTCATTAGTTATGCATCTGCTTAAATAAACAATAAGAATATCTATTATTTTATAGGAAACACTTTCATAAAATTGTAATACTATCAGAGACGTAAGTATTTCAAAATTTTACGCGGTCGGCTGTCTGGACTTTCGCCACTATTTTCTTGACTTGACGGCCGCTAGTGAGACAGAGTAGTGAGTGATATAGTCAATGATGTTATATTTCTATTGATATGGCATACCCATACTAAATTGTGTCAGAAAATGGTTCCAGCTACGTAGGTTGGGTCTTAGACTATCGCCATTCTTATCTTTTTTTTTTTGGGATTTAATATACTTGCTATCTCTTGTCCTCGCTAAGCGCAAAATGGCGCCAATTTTTCTTGCAAAAATATTAAATTAACTAAAGTACGCGTTAAAATAACCCGCAGTTGAGCAGTGTGGAGTATGCTCTAAATCCCTTCGAATGAGGGAAAACCCGTATCCCAACAGTAGGATGACACCGACGCGTTAAAATCAATTATTATTGTGTAGTTTCGTGTGATATCGTGGGCTTTAATTACTTACCTATTTCAATCATTTGTCAACATGTCTGTCTTTTAGAAGCTGATCTCTAATCCCTTATAATACGTACTTATATCGTTGCAGTATGTTTCACCAGAACGAAATTTTGGCAGCTATTGTGAAGTGAATGGAGTGGAACATAACAGTAGCAGTTAGTATTCATTAGTGGGATTATGTACTCAGTATTCTGCACGCGATATCATTTCGGTTGCAATGCGGGGTCGATTTGAGAAGCTATTTAGAATTTGGACGTGTTTTTGATTTCACAAGAAGTGCAGTCAGCCAAGGAGATAAGTAACCATGCTCGTCTCTTAGGAAATATGTAATTTACTTTAAATAAACTTATACAAATTCCATACGGTTACCCCAAAAACAACGGTTGATTGGTAGGGTTTCATCAAGGAATATCTAGGTGCAAACTTGTAGTGTAGTTTACTTGGTTGGAGTAGATGGCCATAAAAATAAGCAAACTACTTTTAAATAAAAAGTATAACTCCAATGCAGTTACAAGAAAACTTGACTCCTTAAGTGACTCTATCTGATCATCATGCTACGTTCGCCATCTAGAAACTATAAATAAAATTAGAAGGCAATTCACACCAAATTTTAGAGCCGTTACCCATACAAAATTTCTAATATTAAATTTTAAGTAAGATGTACACTTTTTTTTTAAGTGGACAACTTTTTTTAAGTACACTATAATTGAATAAGATTATTACTCTGATTGAATTGATAGTATAGTGTATATAATCCTGCTTATGTTCATACACATATCCGTTATCGAAAGGTTGTCATGAAAAGATTTCTTTCAGCAATAAGGCCGGCTTGTTGCATTTCCGTGTTTGTAAAGATATGATATATTTGTTTGCATTCTATGTGATGTAAACTACAAATAAAGCTTTTATCTATCTATTATATAATCTGAGATAATAATATATAGAGTCACATTCTGTATCACGTTTCGTAGTTCTTCTAATAGCACATTAGGGAATAGATACAATCTTAATATTCCAACAATGACATTTAAGATCAAATTATGCCATCTCTCCTGGCAGTAAGTAGGTAGCTATATGATTGAAGAACATCGTAAACATTCACATTCGCAGAATAATGACATGGGAAGCCCGAATCGTCTGTTATGTGTTTGAGAGTGGGGCACATAAATCACACCAAGAAAATGGAACGCGCATCTAATACAAGGTGAGTGCAATACTAACTGCATTTCGTTCCAAGTTCAGTTTGCCTTGTGTTGCTATTGTATGCGAATATCATCGTTATCGCAATTATTGAGGTAGAACCTCATGTATTATTAAGAGGTTTACATGTGTTAACTAGACCCATCGCTGAATTAAAAATCATAATTTGAGAGCAAGAACATAAACGAAAATTATAGACATAAGACTCACAAAGATAATGAAGTATTTTTATTATATGTCTTAAACAACATTGAAAATAAAACACGGAAAAAGAATTGAGGATAAATATTTCCATCTTTGAAATATTTATAATCGTAGTCATTACATTTAGGCATCTGTACAAGTATACGTTATTATTTCTACCATTCACTACTACATCTATAAATTGTCTTGGCCAGATTTAAACCTAACTTCAAATGTAACTCCAGTTTAAACAGTGTTTAAATTAAAAAAAGTAATGATAAACTTGTAAATTGTGCACCGTCAAAAACTTGGCCCCATTTTTACACAAAAAAGTAAGCTGGAGGATGACAATCTGCGAAGCAGGTATCCATCAAAAATCCATTATGATGTACAAAAAAGTAATAACATTTGTGAAATGGCTGATTGCTGATTTGACTGTAAAAAATATTCTAATCAGAACATGATCAAAGCTGACATCTCATACGAATGTAAAAGTGAGATGGAGGTTCGAAGATGCAATCTTAATTTGTTCGCTTATAGCGAAATCTGTAAGATATTTAGGACACACAAGCTAGAATCGATTTATGATTTATTTGCCTATTGTTACTGTCCATCGCTTTCAGCGCATGTAAGTTTGGCTTTTATCTCATTCAAAAAGATAGCAATCTCGAAGCAATTGAGGTTAACTGAGTGTTAGTTTTGTGTGCTTGTAATTCGTCAATAAATTGATGATCATAAAAGTTATTGATATATTTGAATTGTTCAATGATACTGAGATAGTTAGAATTCTATATTACAAATAACATGTTTTTGCTCCTATGGAAAGCAGTTAGTGTCATCGAAATCTTATCTCAATTATTGTACCCTAAAAGACGATAATTTACTCACGGCCATTGTCATGGGTGGTGGTAGGTGGCCGACAACAGAACGGAAAAAGTAAAAAAATATACCTACTTAAATATCATGAGATTAATAATAAAAAAAGGATAATCGGAACTGTAGTGAAAGTCTAAAAAGTAAAGCGGAAAGACTTTTGTATTCTTATTGATTAATGTAATAATTTAAACTATTAAAGTTTTACTCCATTCCAAATAATCGTCTTCTTAAAAATAACCCGTATAATGAATGAATGCATATATTTCAGAAATCAACGCCCGTTCGATAATATCTTTTATCCAGTTTGGACTGCTACAATAAATATGATCTAATAGCGGCTGTCGCGCTACAAAGTGACAGTTTTATAATAATATCAGTGAATGCTTCTATTAACATGGAAAAAATACCATCGGGAATGTCAAAGATGATTAAACGGCGACAGTTTAATACGTGTTGTGATTTAGTGGGGTCGGGTGTGGTAGGAAGCAATTAATCCTGTGTCTTATTTATCATGTTGGTGTCGCAGCAGGTGATTGCGCTGGCGCGTTCCGGGAACGCACCGAGACTCGTACGGTACCGGGCCTGTATGAGGTGTACGAGCGGAGCGATTCGCGTTTATTAAAATTATTATGATTTTAGAAGCAAGCGTAGCCATGCCGATTGATATTAGTATACAAACGTATCATCATCATCAGGTCCATTTTAGTCTCCACTACAGGAGCACGACCCCCTCTCGTCCGTCCTAGACGGAAGGAGGATTTGGCCTACACTCCCCACGCTGGCCAAACGGCTTGGGCAGGCCTTAGTCGCCTTGTACGACATCCACGGGAAGAGACGGAGTGATTCTATTCTAGTCAAAGTCGTCGCCAGCCGATGACCCAGGGCAAGGGCAAGTTGATATGGAGAATGAGAAAAGTATGAATTGTAGGTAAAGTCGAGAGCTCATGAAGCTTTTCACTTACATCTACAGCGATTGTACTAAACGTAATAACATTGTATATTTTTTAGGAATACTATAGTATTTCTGGAGGATTGTTTGTTTCTCGCCGTTACGCTTTCTCGCCGAAACTATTCAACCGATCATCATGAAACTTTGTACACACATTGCTAAAGGTATTAGAAAGGCCATGGAATACTGTTTTTTTTAAAAAAGTTAACGCGGGCAAAGCCGCGGATGGAAGCTAGTACATAATAAAAAATAGATGGCTTCTAATAGCAACAAAATATGAAAGTTAAATTTTCCTTTAAAGATGGAATATACCAGCATAATAAAATTAATAACGACGCATGTTCAGGGTTCTCATAAATACATTTGCAGTTAAGCAATAGAACCTACCTCTTCTGAATTTATAACATGAAAAATAGAAATCGGAACTTTGTGGTATAGTTAACATGATCATTTTTTGACATCGCATCTTTTTAACTATTTATTAGTTATAATACTGTTGACTTAATTAACTGTAGCATATTTTGCGTTAGTATGGTTTATGCCAATGGCAATTACCCGAGCAGTAAAACGTACAGCTAGTTAAGATTTTATGAGTTTTTATAGCCAAGATTTTATGTCGCTCGCTTATCGCCCTGTTTTCGTTTCTCTGTGTCTACCCTGAATATGACACCGCCAGCAACAGTAGTTCATCGTATATAAACAAAGTCATCTAACATTGTGTACCGTTACAATTGCTAGCTACTGTTTCTCATGATTCGGCTGATAAAAGCGGTTGTTTACAGCAGTTCTTTTCGTGGAAATTTGATTTTGGTCAATATACTGTTAGGTAGGAATCATTTAATTATATCGTTCGGGAGCGTATTCGACAGACTTTTTTGTCGTTTTAAATGAGAGTTTTGCCGAATTTTGAAATGAGTAACTTAAGACCTCTTTTGGCTTTATATATTTCTCACTAAAGTTTACATACATTTTATTAAAATAACACCATTCCAATTGATTATACATATGCATTTGTTTAACAGAACAACCGTTCATATTGAGTTGTTCTTTGGAAGTGTTTAGGATGAGTTAGAGAAAATAATACATGAATGAACTTTTTTTATAAAATAACCTTTGGTACATCGTCGTTTTTGGGCAAAGACTTTTTTATTTAGTACCTTTATTCATTTCGCAGATACCAAATAACTCATAGTCGACGATGACGACGATGAACAACGTCTCTACAAGTTCCAAGTCCAAATTTATGTATAAATTCTTATCTATTTGAATTTGCAGTTGTCACCTATGGACGGGAGCACAGAAATACGACCTTGGTCATTGAAACTCTCTCAATAGTTGAGCTGAAGGTATCGTTGACAACCCAAAATTAAATACGGAACGGAGACTTTGTCTTCCTTGGTGTGATCAAACTAAAAATGATTATCACAAATTTAAACAGAAGTCAGAGGGTGTTTTTTCGTAATTTTTCTACGATCGTAGATTGAAAGTTGACCGAATCGAGATTGAATTGTGAATTGACTAAAATTATATACTTGATTTTATCAATTAATTTTTATCAATTCTTGTTGCTGGTAAAGTAACATTCTTTATTTAATTCTCAGTCATATTCCGATATAAACCCACTTAAATTAAACTGTGAAGTTACATAATGTGATACGAGAATACCAAATTTGACATTTAAGATCGAGACTATTTTAAATGTCAAATTTGGTAAGGTAGTCAAAATTCAGTTCCAATCGAAGTGAATTTTGACTACATTTTAATTGCAAGAATTACCCCTCTGATTTTCGCAATCAATAAACCCGATGGCAATGGCACAGAAAGGAATTAATTCACACAATTCCAAATTTATCAGTGCCTTTATTTAGATATCTATTAAAGAACTTTATTCCTTTTGAAAAAGCATGTCTGACAACCCTGGTGCTTATATTATAAAAAAAATAAAATATACATAAAATTATTAATATGTTACCTGAATCCCTACTGTCTAATTCTTTTATCACGAATATTACATAGCTTACGAATTTATAGGCTCATTTCTTTATAAATTGCTATATATGTTATTGAGACATTGAAATTGCTGCCGAAATAGTAGATAAAAAATGCGGCTGAAAATTTTAACGCTATATAGCTCTACATATGTGCAAATTGCTAGTAATTAATGGAAGTAGTACTTTTTCTGAGTTTCTGTTTAACACTATTTGCTTGCGACCTCGTTGGCCATACAAATGAATCAGTAATGTATATTCTCCGAGTAATTTAGGTACTGATTAGTTTAAGTTTAACGTTGCACTGTTTGTTTGTGGCGCCACATAACACTCATCGGAGCTTGGCCTCGTAAAATAAATATTTAGTAAGCTTGCTGGGATATGTGTATGTATCAATATACAAATATTTTTACTGTTTGTCGTTTTAAACTGATTCATGTTGCTAAAAGTCACGTGAAAACCAACCAACATTATGAATTATTAGACAACGAAATTCAAACTCAGTATTCTTTGATCTACTAGCCAAGGTCCTACGAATATGCATAGCTAACGAAATTAAGCAAAAAGTGATGCCTTATTTTTTACTGCACTATAGTAGCAAAAATAAGGCATCAATTTACATTAATTGTTATACTAATAATTTTTCGTATGTATGTTCATTACAGTCATGTATGAACAATTCCTTAAATTCGCAATCGATTTGTAAGTTAGGAAGATGGTGAAAACAAAATGTCAGATTCTTTAATAATTTCGAAACCTAAATTGTGGCACTAGTTGCGACATGATCAGTACCTACATGCTTAAGTAATAAAATTTGAAAAGGTTGATACATTCGGAACCTCATCTAAACTCATAAAAATGGTTTTTCGCCTATAACTTCGATTTAAAATCACTTGTGGTATTGGTTGCGAATTGTTTGAAAGTTTGTATTAACCTATTATTATAAGTTTGCAGCCACATACGAGATACTGAAGAATGCGAAATTTGATTCGAATCTTTTTTTCAAATTTTACTTCGGGCGAAATTTGTGTAGTCAAAATTATTAGACTGTAACGGAAATAATGTATAAGTCATATTACACTGTAATGGAATATATGAATGACAGATTTACCAATTATTAATGAATTATTAAAATATAGAATATATTTTGAATGTGATATAGATAGATATACTGTAACGGAATATGTGAATGACAGATTTATTAATTATTATTAAAATATAAGAATGTTTTTTGAATGAAAAATTTGCACGCCCCTATGAGGGTAGAATAAGTTGGATACCTACAATTGTAACATCTTATGTACCTTATTTTCGCAAATAAATTTATCTTATCTTATCTTATCTTACTGCTTATATCATATATAGGCTCCATTCTACATACATTGTGGTCGCCACCAAGAAGAAGGCTATGGAACATGGTCATGGTTTAAATTTGTGATAATCATTTTTTTCGCATATACACATTATGTGAGCAAAATGTAAAAGGGCTGGTTTAGAAAGAGCGGTAATTACTAAACCTCAGTCTATTTTTGTCTTATTATGTGTGACGTTAGTGAAATGTCATTTATTTTAGTTCGAATTTTTTATTATATATAAATACTTTAATAATTTTTTATTATATATAATTGCAACCTAGGTTTATATAAACTTACTTAGGTCACCTAGGTTGCAAATTTTACAAACTCCAAATTACTTAAGAATCTTTACCTACTGTGTCACAAAACTTTTGGGTAAGACCAAAGACTCAACTAGTACCACCCTAGTACAGTACCACAATTTTGATTTTGGAATTATTAAAAAAATCTTCCTAACTTTCAAATTGGTCGCGAATTTAAGGTAATCTGAATAATACAAGACTGTATCGATAACCAAAAAATATTAGTACCACAAATTAATGTAAATTGATAATTTATTTCTACTGCCCTACTAGGGCAGCAGATATTAAATGGAGTTTCCATAATTTAAAAATAACAATAGCTTATATGGAAAACTATTCGAAAACATGTATTCATAGGAAGTTGGTTAATGTTTTTTCACTTGCCTGTCCAAAATTTTTCGTACTGAATCTGTCCTAAATCGAATAAAGGCTTTCCCCTTTCACATTACATATGATCTTCTCTTTACACCTTCACTTGATCTACGTTAGTTTATGAAGATGTAACTAATTGAATAAAGAAGTCTCATTAGTTGCATGAACGGGAGGGGGGCGCACCACTTATTCCCACCACTGTGTCTGCTGTGTAACAGCGGCGACCACCAATAAAGGCAATGAACAATGAAGTTCACTGCAGTTCCAGGGGTAAAACTACTTCTGCTGTCTTGGAACTCACAACGAATTTAATCAGAAGAAATTAGTAGGAGTAGGAATTTTTTCTTATTTTCTTATTATTTTAATTTTCATTCAAATTTTATTATTAATTTTAGAATCTGCTGTAGCAGTTATTCAATCTTATGTTATTACAATTTTAAGAACACTTTATTCTAGTGAAGTAAACTAATGAAAATAAATTATAATCACCCATTATTTGACTTCCCCTCTCGGCAATGTGAGAGACAGCTATATATGGCAAATAAGGTATTAAAACTCTAAATCTGTAGTTACATCAAGAAATATTTCTGATTAATGTAACCATCAAGTAGTTACATTATACTTAACCTGCCCGACTAGTTACATCAATAATTTAACTAATTGAACCGGACCAGAATTTCCTCCCTCGGTAGGGTTGCTACTCTACCGTAGTTCTGATAGGTTAGGTTATGCTTGTGAACGAACTCTTTGAACTTTCGAAGAAGGCAGTGAGGTATCTCTTTTAAATGTAAGTCGACTTTTGCTCACCCAGCTTTTGATGGTAAAAAGTTTAACGAATAACCCAACTGCTGTTGCTGAAAGGCTAACCAACCCTGAAGTTTGACGAATCAAACCTAGAAACGCGTGGACTTCGGATCTCAACATAGATACTTATATTATTATGGAGTTTGTGGCACATAGTTTACGGTATTCCTTTTTCAGCTACCATCTGTTCGTTAGTGCGTCTGTCAGGTAGATCGACACTGCCTAAACTTGGCTTGAAGCCCTCCTGCCTTAGATCGCCATCGAGCGCATGAGATCAAAGTCCCCGCTGCGTAATAAGGAACTGAACTTGTGGCCTATCAGCCCATCTCGCATACCGACATAGTTGCAAATACACTGGGACTGGGATACTATGGCACTGTTTGTTTTAATCAGTAGAACGGAATAATAAATTTGTATGAACACCTCAATCATATACCTACAAAATAAGGAAAGTTGTATTAGAGGTCATTGCTTTGAAGAAATCAATCAATAAGCATGTGATTTATTGGTTGTCAAAATATTGAATATAGTCTGAGAATTCTACGAAATAAAGTTGCGGAAAATAAAATGACGAGACCGGTGGTCGAGTGGATTGCAACTACTACTTTCGCAACAAGGTTCGGGACAAATATTAGTGTTAAACATGTGTTTGTCTTCATGTTTTCTATGTATAATAAAATATGTATATAATACCTAGAACAAAATAAATTTGACGTAAAAAAAATATTTAAAAGACAAGTTTTTATTAATATGAAGTAAACTAAAAAGTAAAAAATAATTTTAAGTTTTATATTAATGCACATTATGTTAGTTAGAATAACTCCTTCGTAAACATGCATATAATACTGTTTTTTATGGGAGGGATCTCACCTGATGGAAAGCAATCGCCAGCGGCCATGGAGATCAGCAATACCAAAGGGTCACCGATCCGTTGCCAGCCTATACTCCTTCCTTTCTTTTCTTTCTTTCTCGTGAACTCACTCACTCGCAGTGATAATGGCGTACGCATTTATTTTCCATTGGGCCCTTGCCCATGCTATTATAACACATATAAAAGGATATTAATAAAGTCTAATATTATTTGTCTAATATTACTCGCTCTGTGTAGAGCGTTACAAGTATTAATACAGGACACGAAATCGATAAAAACAATCAAATTTGTAAGCATTGAAAATACTTGCGACGTCCGTATTAAATTGCAATGTAAATACATATTTTGTAAATATTATGAGAATGTAACGATATCATAACCAATGAGATATTTCGTTATTTTTTTGCTTTAAATATGTTACCTATTTATTTTACAAACTACATCACAAGCATCAAGTCAATACATAAATAAAAATGCAAAACATTCGATTGATATATTTTAACGTATTCAAAGTAAATCTATATATATAAAAGAAAGTCGTGTTTGTTACAACACTTATAACTCGAGAATGGCTGGACCGATTGCCATGGTTTTTGATTTGTTGGATTTGTTTCCGTCCCGAATAGCAGAATAACTCTTAAAAACATTGGAAAATTCTCGAAAAAATAAAATAAAAGAAAAAACATTTTCCCATACAAAATGTTCGTGGTTGTCGTAGCTGTCAAATGTGACGTTGTCGTACGTGCGTACGCCAAATGTATGCGTGCGTTCAGAAATGTATATTAAGCTCATTATAGAACAAATGTCATAGATTAAAAACAAATGTTAACTCTATTGGTCTCATTTTTACGTCTTGAAAGTTGGCTGTGATTTGTTTTGAAAACAGTTTTGTGGATTTAAATATTTATTGCAAAGAGAATGTAACCACTACGTTTTAAAAGACGGATGTGCCATACAAATAGCGTAATTCTAATATGTATGAAATGGAAGCGAAAACAATCAGAATTTGTACCAAATTCGCTTCCGATTCATAGAGTCGTTTTTTTACTTTGAGTTGCGCCAGGCTGATTTATTGGTTCTAAAATATTTATGCGTGCGTTCAGAAATTTAAATCAAGCTCCATAAATCTATATAATATATAAAATAATGTCGTGTCTTGGTCGGGAAAGTATTAAAAACATTGAAAAATTGACGAAAGAATTAAATAAAAGAAAAAACGTTTTCCCATACATATATACGTTTTCCCATAATAGTGCCAGTTAAAAAGGATTGGAATATTTATTGATTGTTATGTAAATGTCAAATCGATTGGTCTCACTTTTACGTCGCGAATGTTGTCTGTGATTTGTTTTGTGGATTGAAATATTTATTGTTGTCAATTGGTACTTTTTTTGTGACTTTGTAAAGTACTGAACTTATTATTTACCCACTGCTGGGATACGGGTCTTCCCTCAACCGAAGATGTTTAGAGCATACTCCAACACGCTGCTCAACTACGGGTTGGGCCACTAACTTGGCTTAAGGACTGCCATCTAATGATAAACACCAGGACCGACGGCTTAACGTGCCTTCCGAAGCACGGACGAGCTCGAGATAACATAAACTCATCCATGAACAGGCTACGGTTGACGTTGCTTAACTTGCGTGTACAATTAGACTGACACATGCCTCACGCCATCGTGCTTCTCTATTATTTTCTATTATTCATTGTATTAATTTCAAGAAATCATAAATTTTGTTCATATATATATGTACATCACGACATTCATTGACTGTTAGGCGGTACGAAGTTCGCCGGGACAGCTAGTAATATATATAATAATAGTATATTTTCATTTAATAAAAGTAAATAACTTCTTTGTATCGAGCAGACTAAAGTTAACAGTGTATAAGATATATTTATTTCAATGCTTTAGTGCATTATGGTTATCGAATAAACCTACCGACTAACCCTACCGGCTAAGCTGAAACCGGTTCCCATTGGACTTTTTTAGTGCGAATATCAGACTTAAATTTAGATTTATAGGTGTTTAACTTAGGTTACCCTGGAGCTCTAATAATTGAGCTGAAGATGTTTGTCAACAACTAAAATGTGAGACCTATTTTCGAATCAAAATATTTCATGGTATTCAACTTAACCTTCGGCGGTAAGGTCCCTGGTTTGAAAATCCTTAATTACAAACCTACGTAGCCTTCAGAAAGGATTTTTTGATACTGAGATACTGTAATACATTTATACGAGATCATGGGTGCAAGCTTGTCTGCTATTCTTTTATGGAAGATGTCAAATTTTGACAACTTATTCGTGTAAAAAACGTGATACGTGGGAAGACATTGCCTTCTTATACTATGCCATGCCCATTCCTGCTCCTTATTTTTACGCTCGATTTGACTTACATTTATCTTATACTACGAGCTACGAGTATATACCACAATTTAAATACTGGCCAATTTATTTTGTATGTAAACACTCAAGGTACGTGTTTACACGAAAGAGGTCGCATCGCACGTACCACAATGACGGCCAGAAAAGACTAAATATGGAGAAACTGTAACTGTTTACTTTCTTTTGTTATTTACTGTGAAGATATTGCCACCAACGAGAATGTGTGACGAAATTGATGATACACTAATTGATTGACTGATAACTGCATAATATGAGTTGCTAATAAGTAGTAAGATAGTAAGTAATCAGGTAATATGAAGATGTTATGCGCCACTGAATACTTCTTTTTGGTTTTTATGGTTACTTCTTTTATACTACGCAATGGATTTTCATACATTGCGTAGTTTAAAAGAAGTAAATGAAAAGGAAGTATACCAAATATATTATAGCAATAATATTGTAAACAATCTATTGTATGGTATACCATACAATATATTGCTTATAATATTATTGCTCGGGTACGTCGTTTACAGCTACACATGGCGGTAGAGGATACCAGTTAGATTTAAATCTATCTTAGATATATAATTGTTATTTTTTAGTACAAGTTTGGCTTAGTTTGGGACTAGATGGCAGTGTGTAATTTGTCCAGGAATATTTATTTATTAATTACTAGCTTCTTTTTTTACCCGCTTGATTTACCCGCTGCTTCACCCGCATGGTTCAGGGGAGCTGCCATTGATTTGTGTATAGTTATATACACAACCATAGAGCGATTTAGAAATGAGACAGCGTCATCAATGAAGACAAAAAAGGGACAAACGATTATAAACTTTATTTTTTCCCGCGGGAATAAGATGTTTTTCCGGGATAAAGAATTGCTAATGTCACTCTCCAGGCCTTAAACTATGTCCAAAAAAAATCATGTCAATTCTTTTGTTACTTTCGACGTGAAAGAAGGACAAACAAATACACTTTCATATTTATGATATTACTATGGATTAATAACTTATAAAAGCTTGTTTCATAAAAAAATGCTTTGTTTATTTTTGTTTCCAATGTTTTAGTACGTATGATTATTAAATAAACCTATATCGAAAATCTGAAATTACGAACATACGTCACTTTAAAACAATGCAGATGGCCGATCGACCGTAAAACGTAATGACTCCACCCTACTGATCCTATTTAACATACAAATTAGCTAGTACCTTTTACTGAATAGTTTAATAGGTCAAACGGATGTGTTTGGAGTTGAGTATTAGAATAGAGTCGCATATTGAAACGATCCTAGAGTCAAGCGACTTTCTGTTATCGAAACACTAGTAGTAAAATGATCAACTTATGTCAGCCCATACTTTTGACACTCAATGTATCTATACTACTGGCTTTTCAATAACACTTTCGATTAGCTTTCGATAGCCACTTATGTAGTTCAAGACGATTATTATAGTTATATCAGATTTTCACAAGTACCTGAACCTGCGAGTAAGTGAGGTCATAAAACGCGTGATTATGCCACGTTATCACAGAATAAAAAAACTGCGTTACTAGCGGGGCCGCACTAGCGCTACTTCGTCTAATGCAAGCATCTGTTTAATAATAGGCTATGGTAAACTGTGCATTAGGCATTAGTCAACAAACAAGCTTTTAAAATCGTAATAATCTTTAGCGTTCTAAATGTTGAAGGCGTCCTCTATTTTAAATATTCCACGGTGTAACCCTCAGCGCGCAGGCGAACCCCGGCCACTCCATACAAAAATAGCGCTTTTGCATGTAGTATCCAAATTACGTCTGTACACGTGCCTATGTTTGAGTGACGTTCTCTAGGGTTGACATTATTCAATTATTAGTCGGACATGTAAGGGGGTGTAAGTGGTTCATCAACATCTTTGAACCAAAGTCAATCTCACCTGCACGGGGTACACCCTGCTGACTGACAGACGAGGCTCTGACGAAAAGAGAGGTAGGACATAGCGTATCTTTTAAGCAGCCCGACTGACGAAGTACCAGCACCTCACAGAATACCGCAGTCAAATAACTATTTCCTTGAGGGTTGTTGTGTTCCTGCGAGTGAGTGAGGTCACCAGAGAGGATGGAGTTGCTGCGTTGGCAGCGGGGATGGCAACGCGAGAGCGATTTTTAATATTGCGAGCGTTAATATGGTTACGGTAACCGCTTCACATCAGGTGGGCGTAGTGAAGAAAAAAAAACTTAGTAATACACTACACTGACTTCAGCCAATATTTACAAAACGCCTTGTATAATTGCCATTGCTAACTTACTCAAAATTTTATATTTTCTAATCACCACTAAATCGAATATTCGCCTTCCGAACACCGGTTCATTGTAATAGTCAAAACATTTCATTCTCAATTGTAGCTTTTTACTATTCATATAAATGCATGCGTAATCATTTGCTTCATTTTCATATTCACATCGAACAAACGTAATTTAAAACTAATACCACACATGACATCACGCACAATAAACATTGAAATGTAAATAAGAAAATTGTAAATTTTAACAATAAACCACCATAACTCAAGTGACAGCAATGTCACTTCCGCGCGTCTGCGCACTCACTTGCTCTTTGAGACATATAAATCTGCTATCCTTTTCTCATCTCCTATTAATTGTATCTTGTATCCTACTTTGACAGACATGAATTAGTTATGATGAAACTATGGCTGCCACATGCTTTTTAGGTTAATTTATTTAATAAAAAACTGTAATTTATTTCATCTAAAGGGATCAAATAAATTTCTTTTTTTGACTTTCCATGTGTTGAGACATCCATCCACTGCACAAGTAACTCCCATCTTTTAAACTGAAAGGAGAATAAAATACAAGCGACGTCAATTTGTAGGACGTTGCATCCATTGCGAACGGTTCCAAATCGGTCTCATAGGGGAGGTGAGGTCGACTAGTGAGAGCGGCAGAGAGTGTCCATACTGTACGTTAGTACTATTACTTATACTGTGGCGCAGGTTCCGCGACAAGTGTGGGATGGCGACGGGCCTTAAACGGCAACCTGTAGAATGCCTGCCTCCCGTAATACCTGCAATAGTATCGTACGTAACAGGGAAAACAACGCCAATTATTTTCGGACGAATGCTTACATATTTATTAACTACGAGTTTGGTCACTGCGCCTCTGAGCAGACTTAATTATCTTGATGTGACAGAATGATTTCTTTCTGATCTGCTAATTTTTGATAGGATTATTACTATAGGCTCACCTCGACCACTCCATACAAAAGTCGCGTCGCAATTATTACATAAGAAATAACGTCTGTGAAGAACATGTGTGCGTGCAGTGTCAGGCAAACTGTTCCAAATTCGTTTTAAGTCGCGTTCACATGTTTGCCAAACAACGGCCAAACAGCAAAAACATTTCTAACTGCAAACACATGTCTTGTTGGCATGTGCAAACAGTCAACAGAAACACTGCTTCACACGCTTGGCGTTTGCGGCAAACACAGTAAACACTCAGTATAAACACTGCTCTACACAGTTTCTGCTTGCTGTTTGTGTATGTGTTTGTCAAACAGATACATAAACAGAAAACAAAAAACACCCATCCACACGCTGGTGTTTGTTGTTTGGCTGTTGTTTAACAAGTGTGTCAAGCGGTATTAGAGGGGAGGTGAAATCGATACGAGAGAGAAGCAGGGAGTGATCATGCTGTACGTACGTGCAGTGCAAGTGGCTTACCACAATCTTTAAACCAAACCCAACCACACCTGCACGTAGTGTACTCACGTGACTGATGACTAGGCTCTGGTAAGGAGTGGCGGATCAGCGTATTTATAAGCAGTCCGACTGGGGAAGTACCTCCACTTCACAGAATACCACAGCCAAATAATATTTCTCTTGAGGGATGTTGTGTTCCTGGTAAGTGAGGTCATCAGGAAGGAAGGAGTTGCTGCGTTGTCAACGGCGGTGGCGATGCGCGAGTGGTATTTCCTATTGGGAGCGTTTATATGGCTACGGTAACCGCTTTACATCGCAGGCCGTATGCTTGTTTTCCACTAGACTTAGTATAAAAAACATTAGTACTATAATTTTTACCGTGACTTCACTCAGTTGGAGTAAGCGTATTTTTCTTATGAACAGATACTGAAAAGGCAGCTGTGTTGTTTTTTAGATTAATTAATAATACAGTAATCTATATATATAAAAGAAAGTCGTGTTTGTTACAACACTTATAACTCGAGAACGGCTGGACCGATTGCCATGGTTTTTGATTTGTTGGATTTGTTTCCGTCCCGAATAGCAGAATAACTCTTAAAAACATTGGAAAATTCTCGAAAAAATAAAATAAAAGAAAAAACATTTTCCCATACAAATGAAAGTGTCAGTTGAAAAAGGGATTACGATATTTATTGGTTGTCAAATATCAAAACGTCAAATCGATTGGTGTCACTTTTATGTCGCGAAAGTTGTCTGTGATTTGTTATGAAAATTTAAAAATGTTAAATCGATAGGGGTGAAAACGCTTTTCCCATGGGGTTCGAGCGCAAGAATCAAATCAGAGTAAACATCAAAAGAAATGACAATTACAAATCACCAAAATGATAAAACCTATTTCAAAACTAAAAAAAATAAAACAAAACGTTTTTTTTTTTTAAAATTAACAATAAGGAAATCTTTATTTTTATGAAATCTTCAGTTTTTATGGATACGGGTCTTCCCTCAACCGAAGGGGTTTAGAGCGTACTCCAACACGCTGCTCAACTGCGGGTTGGCGGAGGCCTTAACTTAACGACTGTCATTAAATGATAACAACCGGGACCGACAGCTTAACGTGCCTTCCGAAGCACGGAGAAGCTCAAGATGAGCTAATGATAACAACCGGGACCGACGGCTTAACGTGCCTTCCGAAGCACGGAGGAGCTCAAGATGAGCTAATGATAACAACCGGGACCGACGGCTTAACGTGCCTTCCGAAGCACGGAGGAGCTCAAGATGAGCTAATGATAACAACCGGGACCGACGGCTTAACGTGCCTTCCGAAGCACGGAGGAGCTCAAGATGAGCTAATGATAACAACCGGGACCGATGGCTTAACGTGCCTTCCGAAGCACGGAGGAGCTCAAGATGAGCTAATGATAACAACCGGGACCGACGGCTTAACGTGCCTTCCGAAGCACGGAGGAGCTCAAGATGAGCTAATGATAACAACCGGGACCGACGGCTTAACGTGCCTTCCGAAGCACGGAGGAGCTCAAGATGAGCTAATGATAACAACCGAGACCGACGGCTTAACGTGCCTTCCGAAGCACGGAGGAGCTCAAGATGAGCTAATGATAACAACCGGGACCGATGGCTTAACGTGCCTTCCGAAGCACGGAGGATCTCAAGATGAGCTAATGATAACAACCGGGACCGACGGCTTAACGTGCCTTCCGAAGCACGGAGGAGCTCAAGATGAGCTAATGATAACAACCGGGGCGGACGGCTTAACGTGTCTTTCGAATCACGGAGGAGCTCGAGGTAATATAAACCCATCCGTGTACAGGCTACGGTCGACGTTGCTTAACTTGCGTGTTCAATTAGACTGACACGCGCAATGACGCCATCGAGCTTCTCTATTATTTTCTACTATTCATTGTTTTAATTCCATAAAATCATAAATTTAGTTCAGCTAATATGTACCACGACATTCATTGATTGTTAGGCGGTACGAAGTTCGCCGGGACAGCTAGTAATATATAAAAATGAATCTCTATTTCACTTGGTCATCGCATCACACGTGAACGGCTGTATTATTTAGCATTTTTTGTTGTGTTTGTTATTATCAGGAGACGGTTCTTATGAACGAAAAAAAATAAATAAGAAAGTTGCACGGAAAATTAGAAAATTTAAGAAAACTGAACCATAATATTTTCTTATGTAATTTTATGGACAGAACTGTCAGTCATTTGACAGCGTACGCGAAACCAATTCGAATTCAAATTTCATAGTTAGGAAAACAGGACAACGTCTGTATGGTCTGCTAGTCTGGACTATCACTACATAGTATAAAACAAAGTCGCTTTCTCTGTCCCTATGTCCCTTTGTATGCTTAAATCTTTGAAACTACGCAACGGATTATGATGCGGTTTTTTTTAATAGATAGAGTGATTCAACTGGAAAGTTTATATGTACAATATATGCATAACATAGTAGAAAAACACTGATAATTTAGAGGTTTCTAATGTGATGTCGTAAATAAACACATTTTTTTGCTCTTTCATTGCAAACGCTGGCTGAACCCAACGAGATAGATCAAAATAATGTAGTACAGTATTGTTCACCTTAAAATGGTCTACAAAAAAGTTCGCGATGGTATATGTCTATCTCTTAGTGGTAACACACAATAACCGTTATTTTATCCTTTGCTTTTTACAAGAAATAATGCCTTATTTACGAAGCGATTTTAAGCAATACAGAATTAATCCTTATCCAATTAAGTACCTTAAATACATTGCGCATTTAATATAGATCAATATGGCCCTTCACAGCATGTAATTTAAATGAATAGTTTAGAAGATATTACACATTTAAAATGCAGGGACATAACGGCTGTGGCGGTACCGGCCGCGGAGCCGGCGGCGTGTGCCTATAACTGGGGAAGGACTGGATAGGACAAAGCGCAAAGACCTTCTGTAGTACATTTAGTATCAGCATTGCACCCGTGCGAAGCCGGGGCGGGTCGCTAGTAATATACTAAAATAATGAGTAGACAATGGCAAAACGACTTCAGATCTATATGAGGATCCAAGAGTACCATGAAATTGTTATAGGAGAGTGAAATATGCTAAACACTGTAGTTATCCAAGAGTTATTCTTTTATTTTTTATTAAGCCCTTTGTCGTGACCTGTCTCATCATAGTATGTACATATATCCCCTTCCCCTCGGACATTGGAGACGTTTAGACGTGTTTTGTGTATAGTTTTATTTTAATTTAACATTAAATATTTAATATAAATCGCTAAAATTACTAGTCAACTAACAAAGTCAGTACTAGGAGCGCAACTTGTTGGAGGAGGTTGAAATATTCGTCGGCGCGGCACCGCGAGTGAGGAGTATAGCAATCTATATGAAGTTATCTTGTATTGCGACAACGTCACCGTACACGAGTGAGTAAGCCATTTAGTTATTCATCCGTGCAAGAAAAAGATACATCACCTACTTCTGACGAATAAAAATTAATTGTTGGGAAAGATCTACATAAAGTGGCCGCTACGAAGTTTGTACTAAATCATCGATCGGTGACCAGAATATATGACCCCTGAGACGAGATCGCTGTTTATAATACAATTTAAATCACGTGCAGCTGATTTAGTTCAAAAATTGATTTTTGATTGTTTACTTTGTTTACATAAAACTCGATCATGTCACTTAGACGTACCCCTCCCCCCAAGCCGGCATCTACCGCACCCGTGCAAACGCCTGTGGACTGTTCTGCTGCGAATGCACCGGCAAATGAGATCGAAAAACGCTTCCTTGATAAAAGCGCGGATCTAAAATCGTCGGGTCTATTACCCCATTATGGTTCTGAGCCAGACTTGAATAATCTCCTCAAAACAAATGTCGTTGAGAGGAAAAAAAGGAAGCATGATGGCGATGAAACCAGTTTCATGACGTCAATAAAACAGATGCTGGACTCTCTGTCAAAAGCACAAGACGAGCGCTTCCATGATTTTCATTGTGTAATCAACTGCATAAAAGAACAGAATACTGAGCTCACAAAATCAGTTGACCTCATGTCCAGCAAGTACGATGAGTTTTTAAAACGGATTGAGGTCTTGGAAACTGAAAGACGGGAGGACAAAAAACATATTAAGTTTTTGGAAGAAAAAATTGATTTCCTGGAGCGCAAAGCGTGCTCGTCGGGCTTAGAGATACGAAATGTTCCGAAATCCAATCAGGACAAACCGGAGTCTAAAGACGATCTATGCCATTTGGTTAAAGTCATGGGTGAATCTATACAAATGAATATTAGGGACTCCGATATAAAGGACATATATAGGATACCTGGGAAGGACTCCTCGAAGCCTATTATTACTGAATTCACGTCGGCTATTACGAAAGAAAAAGTCTTGCTTGCCGTAAAAAGCTTTAATAAGAACAAGCCCAAAGAGCTTAAATTAAATACATCACATCTTAAGCTCGAAGCTCCTGTAAGACCTGTGTTTGTGGCCGAGACCTTATCTCAAAAATCGCAAAGAATGTTCTACTTGGCGCGTGCATTTCAGAAGCAATACGAATATTCATTCTGCTGGACATCTCGGGGAGTGGTATACCTACGTAAACTTGAAAATGGGCCCGTATATACTATAAAAAATGAAGCCGACCTCGAGAAGCTGAAGCACTCTCAATGACTAGTTATGGATATTATACTGATGGAAGTTATTTACATTATTATATCCCATACGTTAGGGCTTTTTGAATTTTCAAGGTGTCTTTCTATGTTTAACCTTAAATGTATTTATTTAATAAACACTCACACACAATCACAAGTTAAAAACTCTTTAATATTAATTTTATTTTTTTATAAACACAAACTCGGCCTAATTAATGATTATTATTATGTAATGGCTACATTTGTTAATCTTACATGTTTTATTGTATACATTACTAGTTTGCAATTAATTTTATGTGAAATAATTTTGAACAATATAGAATTAATTCTTCAAATTCGATAATTTAAATCAATTATGTAATGATATAGATAATTATAATGTGTCTAAAAAACTTGAGTGTGATGTTGAGCAATGTTGTGAGCTTGTACCGAATGCAGCATCTCACGTGACTGTACTTACACAAAACATCCGCAGTATTGGTCTTAACTTTTCGGAACTTGAAATATTACTTGCAAGACTTAAGATCAATGTTGATGTACTTATTTTGACCGAATGTTGGCTTCGAGTAAATGGATCTATTCCAAGTTTGCAGGGTTATCAGGGTTTTGCCACAATAAATAACCACTTAAAAAACGATGGAGTAGTTGTTTATGTTAGAGTCGAGCTCAGTTGTTCAGTTGAGGAACCTGCATTCTTGGATGCCAATTCACTCCTTATAAAAATTGGTTCTGACGTTGCGATTCTAGCCATATATCGATCTCCTTCGTATACTAATTTAGATCAATTTTTAAAATCATTAGATGAAACCCTCCAAAGTGTTAGCAACTATAGGAATGTCGCTGTAATGGGAGATATCAATATATCAATTAATTCTAACAACCTGCACAAAAATTTCGATCAGTACTTAAATACTGCCGCTTATCATTCACTCCTACCTACACATGACTATGTAACTCGTGATGCATCTGGAACCTGTTTAGATCATGTTTTACTGAAAACAAGTAAATCTGCTGTGACTTTAGTTATTCAGGCCACTATAACTGATCATAAGCCTGTCCTTCTGAATTTGCACGAACAACTTTCACGAGAGTACGCAACTAAATCTATTACTAAAACTAATTTTCATAAACTTAAAGTAGAAATAGAAAATATTAATTTCAGTCCCGTCTATGAAGCAACAAACCCGAATGACTCTTTAAATTATGTCGTAGAATCCATAACAACAGCGCTAAATAAACACACAGAGACAATAATTTTAGCTAGGCGTAAAAAAATTATCAAGCCATGGATTACTCCAGGACTTCTTCGGTGTATAAAGAATAGAGACAAATTGCATGGCCAATTAAAAAAAGACCCTAATAATGGAACCCTTAAAACTACATATTCTCGATACCGAAATTTTTGTAATTTGCTGTTGAAAAAGGTTAAGAGAACATATGAAAAAGAATTATTGGCAAAGGCAGGTAATGATAATAAAAAAATTTGGCAAGCAATTAAAGGCATCGCAAATACATCTAAAACAAAAGAACCTCATTTGGAACTATTAAAACTCTCATCGTCTCCGCAGGCTTCAGTTGATAAAATTAATGAGTATTTTGTTAATGTTGGAAAGAATTTGGCCGAAAACTTATTAAAGGACGGCAGTACTAGGGCAATAAATAAATCAAAACTCGTGTCCACAAATAATGTTTATTCTTTTGTGTTGCTAGATACCCACCAAGAAGAAATAGAAAGCTTAATTCTCAGCCTAAAAAATCAATGCGCTGTTGGATGGGACAAGATCTCGAATAATCTACTAAAACAATTTAGGAAAGTGCTCGTCCCGCCTTTAACTTATATTTTTAAGCAGTGTTTCAATGATGGCATGTTTCCGGTTTGTTTAAAGAAGTCTATCGTTGTACCAATTCACAAGGGAGGAGACAGAGACCGTGTCACTAATTATAGACCCATTTCGCTACTGCCTGCTATCTCCAAACTGTTAGAAAAATTAATAAACAAAAGACTGGTTGGCTACTTGGAGAAACATAAGCTTCTGTCCGACAACCAATATGGTTTTCGTCAGGCTAAATCTACTGCAGATGCGGTTCATGCTGTTACTAATTTTATTGTCAGTAATATGGACGATCAAAAAAAATGTCTGGCGGTTTTCCTAGATTTGGCAAAGGCCTTCGACACGGTCTCTGTTCCAACTTTGCTGAATAAACTTGAGACTTTTGGCATTAGAGGTACACAGTTGAGCCTGTTTGAAAGTTACCTGTCTAATCGATACCAGTCTACAACTATTGGTAATCATTTTAGCACATTTTTGCCGGTATCTTACGGCGTCCCGCAAGGTAGTGTTCTCGGGCCTACCTTATTTCTCATATATATTAATGAGCTGTGTAATTTCAAGCCTCTGAAAGGCCAACTTATCTCCTATGCCGATGATACTGTACTTTTGTTTGCCAGCCAAACTTGGGAACAAGTGTATAATTCTGCTCAACAGACTTTAAACCTTGTCTATAAATGGCTCTCTGATAACGTACTAACCCTAAATACTGACAAAACGAAATATATTGCGTTCTCTATTAGGAACCTGCGTGTCTTTGATGAGAGTTTGAAATTAGTCGCTCATAGTTGTGAAACGTTTACTAATTGCTCTTGTCGAGAACTGCAGCGGACAAATGAAATAAAATATCTGGGAGTGACCTTAGACTCACATCTGAATTTCAAGAGACACATTGAATTGTTATGTGGAAGGATCCGAAAATTACTTGTGGTCTTTAAAACACTTAGGCATGTTGCAGAACCCTCAATTGTGCGGCAAGTCTACTTCGCTCTCTGCCAATCCTTGATATCCTACTGCATAACTTCCTGGGGAGGTGCACCAACTACTACAATTAAACCTCTTGAGGTTGCCCAGCGTGCGGTTTTGAAAGTGAGCACTTTTCGTGCCTTCCGGTATCCCTCCAACCTATTATATAAAAATTGTGAGGTGCTCTCGGTGAGGCAGCTGTTCATACTAGCTATACTGCTAAGGCAGCACACTGATGTTGAATTTAGTTCAGAAATAACTAATAAACGCAGAAAACATATAGTTTGTGAAAGTAAACAGTTTCATACTGCTTATGCGGGCAGATTTTATTGCTTTCTGGGACCATACATCTATAATAAAGTTAACAAAATAATTTCTATTTACGCAAATAATAAAGCCGAGTGTAAAAATAGAGTACCGACCTGGCTACTTACACTAGGGTATGACGAAACCGAGAAAATTCTGGCGGTTTTGTCATAAGCTATTAGTTGAAAATGTTGGAAGGTATTTAGGTAGTTATTAATCTATTTATGTTTAGATTTTACTCACCCTCTCACACACATTCATTCATATAATCATATTTAACACAGAGAGGTTCACATTTACACGCCCTGCGTCTTGTTTAATTTAAATATTTACTTATTCTTGTTTTTATTTATTATTTTTTTAAATGTTTGGTTACATTGGTTAAAACTATTTTGTATGCTAGCTAACAATGCAATCACCACGGGGAGTGGCACCGTATGCTGAAATACAGGTATTAAACCTAGTTCGGCTACGGATGCTGTATTGCTACTGCGATGTAATACTCTGTTATATAAGTTAGACTTAAGCATAAAAAATGTGTAATCATTTCTGGAAATAAATTATTATTATTATTATTATTATTATTTGTATTTAAGCGGTATGTACTAATTTTAGATATACAATGAACTGTATCATATCCTAGTATCTAGTATAGTAGGTAGTATGTTAGTAAGAAACAAAGTTGCAGCACACACATGGAATGAAACTTCATATTAACATAAGGAAAAGTACTTGCTTCTACATAGGTATTTTTATTGGCAATCGAGGTAGGCAATTGTAACTGCTTGGCACTTGAAGTAAAAGCAAGCTGAACTTTCGAAATTAATCGAGTCTCAATATTATTACCGTTTAAGTTTTATCATTAGCTATGTCCGGGGTCTTTTTGCATGATAATAATCAGAAACGAGAGTACGATGCAATAGAAATAAAGTACGTGCACATGGTGCACTCTGCTCACTGACAATCGAGGCTCTGGCGAAAAGAGAGGTAGGAGAGGTAGGGCATAGCGTATTTTAAGCTGCCCGACTGGAGTACATCCACCTCATAGAATACCGCAGCCAAATAACAATTCCCTTGAGAGTTGTTGTGTTCCTGCGAGTGAATGAGGTCACCAGAAAGAAAGGAAGGAGGCGACCCCTTGGTTGCTGAACTCCTTGGGCAGTGGCGAAAAAAAATAATAGAGTCTATTTTTCCCTTAAAATACTGGCAACGGATCGGCGACGCCATGGTGTTGCTGAGTTCTATGGACGATAGCGATAAACTTTCTATTAGGTGACCCACATACTCTCTCTCCTCTCATTTATATAAAAAAAAAAACTTATCGATATAGTTCAACGAAATAGCCCTATGGCATTGTATATAGATGAACGTCACGGATTGGATACAAAGCGCTTACACAATACCAACGCTTGCATACATGCAGTACGAAAAGAAAGAAAAGAACGTGAATACACTGGTATTTTATGTACAATTTTTCAATAATTGTTTTTATTAGCGCTAAAGTGATGCCGCGACAGCAACTGGCGCGAACTTAAGTATTTGTCAGGCAATAATCTTGCTTTCTTCTTGTTACAATGGAGGCAGATAGAACGCATCTATAGGTAAAACATCTTAGGATAGCCAGCTGATATGGCAGTGGGCCGAGAGGGCATAAAACTGCGAGGTAGTGCCGTAACTTGGGCGGTACCAGAGGGGGCACCTCTGGTACCGCCGGCACCTCAGGCACCAGGCGCAGTCTCTTGAAGGGTGCTGACATGATCCGAAAAAAATCTTTCATGACGCAGTTATAGCTCGTATCACGCGGATAGATGCTAGTTACACTGCTAGTTGGCGCTGGCGAAGATAGGTTCTCTTGTGGCGACCCCGTTCTGGCGGTTGCAATGTGGGATGAACCTCGAACTTAGATAGAGCGACGACCTCGAAGAAAGTTTGTCCATGGATGCATGTCGTTCAAGATCGGGGCGAGTGTCTTTCTAGAGGGGGCATATTACCTGGGTCATGTAGTGACGAGTGATCTAAAGGATGATATGGACATTGAGAGGGAGCGCAGAGCGTTGTCGGTGAGGGCTAACATGATTGTGCGCAGGTTCGCTCGATGCACACCAGAAGTAAAAAAAACGCTTTTCAAAGCTTATTGTCAATCATTTTACTCGAGCGGCCTGTGGATGTCATACACGCAGAGAGCTTACAACGCTTTGCGGATACAGTATAACAATGGCTTCAGAATGTTGTTAAGGTTGCCACCGCACTGTAGTGCGTCTAGAATGTTTGCGGAAGCACAAATAGACGATTTTTACGCGATTCGTCGTAAAAGGGTAGCGTCGCTAATGCAGAGACTACACAAGAGTTGCAACAGTATTCTGAAGTCCATTGCTGCGCGGTTTGACTGTCCAATCCAGCACCACTGGATCAGGATTGCCACAGGGCTAGTAAAATAAATAAATACAGCAATAATCTCTGTATGATACAGAGATTATTGCTGTATTTAAATACAGACTGTATCTTACTAACAGTACTAATGTAGTCTAAGGCCAAAACTGTTACTAAATCCAATACTAACTAAATTTATGGACTCTGTCTGAAATAAAAATTTATTATTATTATTATTATTATAGGTTCGGCCGTTGATGAATACGGGCTGATGTGTATCGACAGCGCATATAAATTAATCGATTTATCTATATCTGAATGTCTCAAAGTGGTGTACGCATACCCTTTACTTGAGTACTTCAAATTTTTTATACTGCCTTGGGTGGCTAACGCGCCGCCACCCCCCGCTGCCAACGCAACAATTTTATTTTCTGGGGTGACCTCACTCACTCGCAGGAACACAACAACCCTCAAGAGAATTGTTATTAGGCTACGGTATTCTGTGAGGTAGAGGTATTTCACCTGTCGGGCAGACTACAAATACGCTGTACCCTACCTCCCTTATAATCCTGCATTTCGCATTTAAGGCAACTCGATCAAAAGGGATAAGATCGTATTGGTATGCGACAAGGTTTACGGAGTGCGAAAGTGTAAAGTACCACATAGGTATTCTTACTAATACTTATTATAAATGGCAAAGTGACTTTGTTTGTTAGTTACACTTTCATGCCTTAATTATTGAACCGATTGCCATGAAACTTTGTATAGGCAAACCCCGGCCACTCCATACAAAAATGGCGCTTTTGCATGTAGTAACCAAATGACGTCTGTACACGTGTCTATGTTTGAGTGACGTTCTCTAGGGCTGACATTATTCAATTATTAGTCGGACATGTAAGGGGGTGTAAGTGGTTCATCAACATCTTTGAACCAAAGTCAATCTTACCTGCACGGGGTACACCCTGCTGACTGACAGACGAGGCTCTGACGAAAAGAGAGGTAGGACATAGCGTATTTTTTAAGCAGCCCGACTGACGAAGTACCACCACCTCACAGAATACCGCAGTCAAATAACAATTTCCTTGAGGATTGTTGTGTTCCTGCGAGTGAGTGAGGTCACCAGAGAGGATGGAGTTACGGCGTTGGCAGCGGGGATGGCAGCGCGCGAGCGATATTTAATTTTAATGTTGCGGGCGTTAATATGGTTACGGTAACCGCTTCACATCAGGTGGGCGTAGTGAAGAAAAAAAACATAGTAAATACACTACTCTGACTTCAGCCAATATTTACAAAACGCCTTGTTTAATTGCCATTGCTACCTTACCCAAAATTTTATATTTTCTAATCACCACTAAATCGATTGTTCGCCTTCCGAACACCGGTTCATTGTCAAACCATTTCATTCTCACTAATTGTAGCTTTTTACTATTCATATATATGCGTAATGATTTGATTCATTTTCATATTCGCATGGAACAAACGTAATTTAAAACTAATACCACACATGACATCACGCGCAATAAACATTGAAATGTAAATAAGAAAATTGTAAATATTACTCGTATTGAAATATTAACAATAAACCACCATAACTCAAGTGACAGCAATGTCATATCCGCGTCTCACTCCGCACTCACTTGCTCTTTGAGACATAAACCTGCTATAACGCTATCCTTTTCTCATCTCGTATTAATTGTATCTTGTATCCTACTTTGACAGACATGAATTAGTTATGATGAAACTATGGCTACCGCATGCTTTTTAGGTAATTTATAAAAAAAATCAGTACTTTATTTCAAAAAGGGATCGAATTGATTTCTTTTTTTGATTTCCATGTGTTGAAAGTGTTGAAACATCCGTCCACTGCACAAGTCACTCCCATCTTTATTTTGCTGAATGAAAAATAAAACACGAGCGACGTCAATTCGCACGTTGTGGCATTCCTTGCGAACGGTTCCAAATCGGTTCCATAGGGGAGGTGAGGTCGACTAGTGAGAGCGGCAGAGAGTGTCCATACTGTACGTTAGTACTATTACTTATACTGTGGTATAGGTATATAATTATAATTAATACATAGAATACTTTTTACATCGAAAAAATGAGCTGTTCCCGAGGCGATGACTAAAAGACTTAAAAGAGTGACGCGATAATCGACATTCACGCGGGCGAAGCCGCGGGCGATAGCTAGTGTAAATAACGTAAAGAGACACTAAAAATTTTCTTTGTAAATTAATTTTATTTCAATTTGTTAAAGTCATTAACGATAAAAAGTCCACCGCTCAATGTTGATTAATGTTGCTGATATAAAATGAATTGCGTAAGTATTGTATTTCGGTTCGGCAATTAACAGATTCTTAATAAAAAAAAATATTTTTATTGTTTTTGACGTCGCGAACTTTCGGTTGTTTTTGGAAAATCAGCATCGTTACCAACTGCTGTCTGTTGTATAATTACGGATATCTTGAAAAAAGAAGAAAAACATTTATTTGCACATTACATAGCACTATGCAATGCAAAAAAGTCAAACAGACCTTAAGAACTTAAAACTTAAGAATTAATGTTCCACTGCACAGGTTGACTGCAAGAGGTCTCTTAGAGAGACAAGCTCGCCTTTGCAAAACTACAAACTGTTGCATTTGTATTTGTTTTAAGAATTTTATATTAAGTATGTTTATTTGTAACACTGCTATGTTTATAGCAGTGTTACAAATAATGAATTTTGAAAGTTCTCTCGGGAATACCAGAATACCGCGCGTACGAACTCGTGAGGAAAAGCTAAACAATTACAAATAATCTACAAACGAATAGAAAGAAAGATAATACTATAATATTTTTTTAGGGATCCGTAGTAAACAAGGAACCCTTATAGTTTCACCATGTTCTTCTGTGTCTGTCTGTCCGTCCGTCCGCGGCTTAGCACAGAGACTTGTACGAGAAAGCTCAAATTTGGTATGGATGCCGACAAAGCGGTAAAATAAAATCTGGGGAAAATTGTTTTTAGGGTACCTACCCTACACGTAATTTGGGGATGATTAGGACATTGTGCTCATAGAGCGGTTTACTTAAAAGTCCTTACGATACGACAGGATTCTTTCCTTTGGCTATTCTACGGTATTGGATATCGTTGAATAAGTAGATCTTGCAAAAAAATCACGAGTGCGAGAACATCATTTACCAATTCAGGGCTTTGTTTGCGAAATATTGAACTATAAAGTGCAAATTTTTGTTCGAGTTAAGCTGCCGGATTTTTTTTAATTCTGGCCTGAGCTTCCCACGCGTGCAACCTGCACATTCACCGCAATCGCCAATGAACCAATACAGATTATAAAAGTAAATAACTTTTCCACATGACATCCTTCACCAAATTTGCGGGCTAAAGAAAGTGTTCTATTATAATCTATACCCACATATTTGCGAACATTGTGTAAATGAAAAAAATAAATAAGTTCTAACAAACATACATCAAGTACATCGTTACGGGTATTGACCATGTTGACGTCTAAATTGGAAATTACGAGCTGTCAGTATAACTAATAGCGATAATTTCGTAGAGCGATTTGACCCACATGCGTTTGATGATCGGAAGTCATATAAACTTGACCCCGGGTCTGTCAGTGAAAGTGTTCAGTAGCCGCGTAATGAATGCTTACATTTCGTGGGACAACGAGCCGAGCCCACCATCCATTGGATATCGTTTAATAATCTCAAACTCCTATTCAATTATGTAGAGACGAAAATATATGTGTAGGAGTTTAATTATATTATTGTAACATGCGAATGTATTTTTAATAAAAACCAATGTACACCTCCAGCTTAGTTTTCGATTACCTGTAAGATTAAGGAAAAGGTACAGAGCGTTATACATTTTATACAAGTTTACTTACGACTATGATGATGTATGTCGATAATTTCTATGGAAATATAGCTTTTCTTTACCAACGTTCGTATACGACGTATACATACTACTATATAAATACGCATACATTTAAATTGTTACTAAATTTTCAGTAACAATTGTTGATTTATAAGTTCACAAACAAAACTTAAATATTTATTAACAACTGTAATTTCATTAATAATTGATTTGTTTTACATCGCTGGTTATATCTTTTAACAATTTCTAGTGTAGTAAATGATGAACATTACAATCGTCCATCTATTTATCTATCAATGGATGGTAGATCCAAAAGAGTGAGTAACCAACGTAGTGTATAATGTGTTTGTGATTATATCTCGCTAATTGCCTCACGTCGACCCAGGGCCAAACAGCGACTTATTAACTTCAGGAATTTTCAATACAAGCATCACTAAATAGCAATTGATTGTTTATGACCATTACATAACATTATTGAATCTTATAATCTCCACAACTTCCTTTTTGAGAAGCTGCGCCTGTTTAATCATTGTATAAAGAGAATTTATCATTGTGGTGATGGGTGAGACTTGATTAAATTATATCCAGTAACAGATCTCGTATAGCTTTCTTGCATCGCATTTTTAGTTAAGATAGTTAAGTAAAAATGCGGGATATATTTATTACTAGCTTCCACCCGCGGCTTCGCACGCGTTTAGTTTTTGACGTGATAACGTCTTATAAATCGATGACGGCGTTCAGTTCGGCTGCACGCACGAAAAGACATGACTCATTGTCACGTTCCGCCGAAGCCGAGCGTGCAAGCAAGAGCGCGGCTTGTGACGCTTCTATCTCTCTTCCTCTCCATCGGATGTTTTCTTATGACGTTATCACTTAAAGTCCGTAAACCGACTTTACAGACAACTGTTTTTTTTTTTAATAAAAAGTATTATATGTCCTTTTTAATACTTTTGAGAATATGTGTACAAAATTTCATTATGATCGGTTGAGGAGTTTCGGCGTAAAAGTGTAATAAACAAACTTACATTCATATTTATAATAGTAGTAGGGATAGGGATTTTTCTTGCTATGGGAACCACTATAAGCTTAGTATCTTGAACAAAAATCAGCCATTACAGAGAAAACGTTTCTTTTTATACTACGTCGGGAGGCAGATAAGCCATATGAATGCCGCCATATGCTTGTCTGTCGTAGTACAAAAAAAAAATCTTCAACAAAGGATTTGCTTCGTTCTGAGTAGTACTGACACAAAATGTGTCTTGATCTCCTACAATGAGATTCCTGGCATTTATTCGTAGAGATTAGGAAAAAATTGATGCTTAGAATGCCTTTTCTAATGATTCTCTTACGAGTAGAATTAAATTATTCTTAGGTGAGGCACGTCAGTAACGGCGTGCGTTGCGATAAATGCACCGCATTCCTTCAGAAAATAAAACTACACGAATTGTCAGCCGGTGAAGGACTTTACAATATAAATTCAAAGGAGATAATGATTCTACGTTTATTAACTTCTATTCTAAAGTCTTATTTAAGGATTTAGTTTTATTAACATTCCGTTGACTTGAAACTTTTGTACATTTACTTTTATTCATTCCGTAGTTAATTGACTATTACATTACCCATTCATTGCAGGCTTACGTATTAAGAACTTTGCCCTCATGCCGGCATACATACTATTTAGTCTAGACATTGAATGCTAAACTTAGACGCCGATGGGCGTCTTTGGCGTGTGATTAATGATTTTTAGGACGCCTATGGGCGGTCTCGACACTGAATGGTACATTGAATAAAGAAAGAATGGTAGCTCGTAAACTGAGTTAAGTTAGTAATAGTAATAAGAATAATAGTAAATTTAACTTTATAGGAAATGTACGGACATATTTATTTATGTTCTGAAATCCATACAGTTAAAATTTGGTATACTCATTGGATTCTCTTACAATGTAAATTTTATTTAAATAGAACATATTTATTATATTTGACTTAAAATATACAATTAAAATAAATACTAAATATGACTAACTATACAAACAAAAAAAGAAACGGAAATAACAAAAACTATTTAAATGAAGTTGATACTGATTTTCAAAATCGAAAATCGGCTTATGCTTGTTATTAACATCTTCAGTTAAATCGGCAGAGCGCATCCGTCCCCATCGGCTAAACTTATTGCTATTAGCGGTGAAGTTAGAGATATCAAAAAATCCGATCGTAATCGGCTTTAGCTTAGGCAGAAGGGCTGCCCTGGGGCCCTATTGGCGGAAACTCGTGGATAGATTTCTAATTTCACTTAGTGCTTTGATATACTACAATAACTGATATTCATATCGTACTTGGGTGTGTTCCCCACGCCACAATAGTCTAGGTTGCAAATTCGTGCACTGAAATTCTGATAAGCATAAAAGTTGTAGATCAAGGCTAGATCATAATTGTTCCCCACATTTTTATATCACGATTTTGTTTCACTAAAAGTTTAAATGCTATCGCCTGAATCGTAATCTCTTGGAGCGTAACTAAATACGTAAGTTTGATACAAAAAGAAAGCCTTGACATTTAGTTCTTATTCTAAGCACCTATTATATTAATATAATAGTTTTCTCCTGTATGGGCATTGCGTGACTACTTACTGCATTCTAAGTATTTTAAAAGTTGTTTTGTAACTGTTTTAATACGTCACTAGGAATATTTTTCACAGTTATGATATGCTACTTTCTATGGAAGTACGTTGTGAGCTGTGTAGATGTTAGCTAATAATTTCTGTTATTTGTTCATATGGCCGTGTGGTTTCCGGCAGACTAGAATAGAATCACTCCGTTTCTTCCCGTGGATGTCGTACAAGGCGACTAAGGGAAATACATTATTAATAAATAAATAAATAAATATTGTCAGACAAATTACACAGCGCCATCTAGCCCCAAAATAAGTTACACAGCGCCATCTAGCCCCAAAATAAGCGAAGCTTGTGTTATGGGTACTAGACAACTGATAAACATACGTAAATACATTTTTTTTTGTAAATACATACTTATGATACATAGAAAACACCCAGACCAAGACAAACAGACATGTTCATGCACACAAATGTTTGTCCTATGTGGGAATCGAACCCACGAGCGTTGGTGTCGAAGCCGCGTCATTGACCGCTACGCCACCGAGCTCGTCGTATTAAATATCGATCAGGCCTCCCCAATCCGCTTGGCCAGCGTGGGGAGTGTAGGCCAAATCCTCTTTCCGTCTAGGACGGACAAGAGAGGGCCGTGCTCCTGTAGTGGAGACTAAAATGGACCCGATGATGATGATTTGTTCATAAATGTTATAACGATCAGAAAGAAAGAAAGGAAAGAGTATAGAGGCTGGCAACGGGTCGGCGACCCGTTGGTGTTGCTTATCTCCGTGGGCAGTGGTGATTGCTTTCCATCAGGAGGTTTGTCCTCCTCATGAGAGGCTAAAAATGATTTATATGAATAAAAAAAGGTATGGTGTCAACCACAACTCATACCGGCGAGGTCTCTCTTCAATGTAAAGGATTTTCCGCTCCAACTTTGAGTAGAAACCATTAATATTTCTACACTTATTCAATATTTTCTACTACTGTATATTTATTGGAAAATATATATAAACTATATATTTTCCAATAAATATATCTTTAAGTAATTTGACTGTCGTTAACATTCATCATATTTTTCATAACATCGATTTATTTTTCCTCTTCCTACCTTGTCTTTATCACCCGGGCGTTGAGAAGCTTCAATTAAATTTATTCCGAATAACTAAAATTAAAGGGGATAGGTAACCCCTTATAGGTCTTACTGCCATGCTGCCCTACACTTCAACCATTCCAGCTGCATCTCTTTTTTTTTTTGCTGCATCTCTGCCTCTTTTTTCGCCAGAGCTTCGCTTGTCAGTCAGCAGGGTGCACCGCGTGCAGGTGAAGTTGGCTTTAGTACAAAGATATTGATGAACCACTTACACCCCAAAATTACCCCACTAGATTGGGCCATTTTGCTTGTTCCGCCTGATGACAGCCGTGTCTAGATTGACACTGCGAGTGAGTGAGGTCACCAGAAATGAAGAAGATGCTGCGTTGGCACTGCCAATATCGCTCGCGCGCCGCCACCCCCGCTGCCAACTTGGCAGCGGGGGTGGCGGCGCGCGAGCGATATTTTATGTTGCGACCGTTAATATGGCTACGGTAACCGCTTCACATCAGGCGGGCCGTATGCTTGTCTGCCACCCGACGTAGTATAAAAAAAAAAAAAGCTAGGACCAATGTTGACTTGAGCGATTATATTTTCCGATAGGCGTCTCGATCGTGGTGGCTAGGTGGGGTTATTGAGCTAAGTGTCTGCCGAGTACAGCTGTGGATGGATTGACAATAATTAGATAGTAAGTTTGACCAAGCCATCACCTCAAATTCGTCGGCGTCCAAACAGTCGGCGGACATAGTAATTTAATTAAAATTTATACTGTGACAATTGTAAATTATGTATTTTAAGCTATTGATGCATTCGAATAAATATTATATTGTAATTTTGACATAATCATAAATGTATATTATAACATGTTTACAATTTATACGCTATTGCGACAAAGATAAGTTAAGTTTATTTCTTTTTTTCTAAGATCGTTTTAAACTACTATTATAAATGTAATGACTGTGTAAGATTAGCAAAAGCCTTGGCTACGACAGGGGTGTCCGTTTTCTAAAGTAAGCCGATCTGAGTGCGCGCATATTGCGATTGACGATGCGATGTAAAAAAAAAACAAATTACATATTATGACACTCATTATAATACTTTACAAGTAAACTTCTGTGTCAATCAAGAATGATTCAAAGAAAAAACAAATGCTCGCAATTAATTGTACCTAAATATTCAGCAAATAGCAACATATGCTCAATGAGCTCTTATGTCGCGCTAGTCGGTTACAAAACACACTGACTTTATATAGTATATAAGAACTTAAAACATGGGAGTAGTACTCCTAGAAGCATTTATGGCTACTTGATTATCACTGGAACATTTATATCTCTATACTTAAATCTGTGTATCTTTAGGGAAATTTTGTTATATTTATTCAGACAGAACAAAAACCTAAAGAGGCGCTAAAACGAGAGTGAATGTCATTGTCATCCATTCAAAACGGCATGTATTCTTTAACAACCAACTTAGTTTGCAGTGTTCAAAGAGCGCGACACTGGTGTCAGAAGAGTTATTATAGCCAGCTGCTGTCCCCACAGGGTCGAACTTGTAATCAAATTGTCTTCATTAATCTTCGTTAGTAAACTGCTTTAACGTAAAAGGGTATTTGTTGATGTGAAGAAAAAAGAGACAGTATTGCAGTTTCTTTTTTTAATGTTGCTACCCAAGTAGTCGTTTACGAAGAAAATAATGTTGCTTATTGGTAACTCTACATAATTTACGTTTGTAGTCTAAGTCGAATGATTCAAAACATAGGCCTAGACTTTCGTCGATCTGCCTCTTCTTCCATCTATTAGAACCAGTCTCAGAACCATCTCATTCAAGTTATTTTATTAATTTAAATTAAGTATAGTAGCCACATATTAAACAGAATTAGAAGCAGCGGTAAACCTATCGTTATAACGTCGATACAATGGAGCTGAAATTATTACAACTGATCTGTTATCGACTACGCAAGTCAGTATACATTAATTAGAATTAGAACCAAGATTATCTGGATCAATTAAACCAGGGCTAAATCAAAGAATACTTAACATTTAATCAACTTTCATATTTAGACAATAAGATCTGTTAATGTACGATGGAAATAATAATGGAAAGTTTGTGAGTACGCATGTATCTATGGATGTATATTACTTAAGATTGAACAGATTTGGATCAAGTTTAACATTTATATACGAGTTGAATCTGTGGCCCTACCGCTGAAGTTGAAGCCGATTACCATTGAATATTTTGATTTGAAAACTAGGTCTTAGGTTTTAGTTAGGTATTGACAAAAATGTTCAGCTTAGTCGGTGCATCTCCAGGGTTTCTACGAGCTAAGCTAAATACAAGTTGGTCGTGTGGTTTCCGGCAGACTAGAATAGAATCACTCCGTCTCTTCCCGTGGATGTCGTACAAGGCGACTAAGGGAAATATATTATCAAACATCGAATAGGCCTCCCCAACCCGTTTGGCCAGCGTGGGGAGTGTAGGATAAATCCTCCTTCCATCTGGGACGGACGAGAGAGGGTCGTGCTCCTGTAGTGGAGACTAAAATGACCTGATGATGAAGCTAAATACAAGTACCATAAATCTAAGCTGAAGTTTGATTTTCGCAATTAATACATTCTAAATGGTAATCGGCTTCAGCTTCGGAGGTAGAGCCTCTGGATTGACACATGATACTGTGTTTACGCGGGGCGAACCGCGGGCAGAAATTAGTATTTATTTTTAAATACAAGTGTGTTTAATACAATGTTAGATTGATTGCCTGGAAATAACTTGATGCACTGAAAATCTCGAAATTTGCTAATAAAGCTGTGGCTAAAGAGTAAGGATAATTGAATAACGACTAGTGAAATTATATTTAAGCATGTGACTACGGACGTATGAATTATACCAGGTAATTTAATCGACTACATTAATTTACGACTCAGATTATACTTGTAAATTAATTTGCCATTTGTATTTTACGATCGTTTTAGTGGTCTTTTATTGGTTTAAAACTATCCATATCAGAGTAATCCAATCTATAATTGGTTACCTATATTGATTGCCAAAAAATATACACACCACAACCCACTCAATTTCATCAAATCCATTAAGTTTGCCAATAAAACAAGAACAGCATACATTAATTATAAAATATCAGTAACTGTCATACGAATTCGAAAGCGCATATTTCCTTAATTTTTATTTATTGCACCGGCCTTCCTAACGTTAATGCACGGAACTGTCTCTGAAGAGTTTCACAAAAGATTTATTGTTAATTAATTTAACATATTACTAATTTACGTTGTTGGAGTTCGTACCTGGCTGACAGAAATAGACAAGACGACATAATAATGTAAATGGATGCGCCCGATTCTGTGCACCGTTGGGATTTAGTCGCGTTCCTATGCAGTCGTCCGTACGGGCCCCGTCATTAGTTGTCTCGGATGTTTCCCCTACTATTGAAATCTGCAAACGATTGTATATTTAACGTATTTTTACGTGTCTTATTTATCAACATGAATAAGACTCGAGGAAGCTGGAACGCATCTAAACGTTAAACCGAATGCTCAAAATTTTACGACCTTCGGATCTTGAGAGGTACAAAATTGCTATAATGGGTAATAGTACTTTTATTTAATCTTCATACACATAAAGCTTTCTCTACCAGTCAACCTTATCGTGATGCACAGATAAGACATGGTAGGTTCACAAGGCGAATATGAAAATTAATGACACATGTGATATATAAGTAATATAAAACAGTTAAGGAAGCATTATAAATAAATAGTAATTTTACGATATAAATGATTATCAACACGCATACGCTATACAGCATTTGAAGCAAACAATTTGAAGTGCCAATATATATAAATAGTTTGTTGGTCAGCTTGGTACCGACTTCAAATGGTTTGCTTCAAATAACTAATATTATAACAATAAATTTTGCATTTATGACAATAATTGTAATAATAAAAAAAAATATACCGTACTGGATTATTATTATTTTATGACTTTCAATGTATGCATGCGTACTAGCAGCCTTGCATTTCGTAGTCGGTCATTTTTTTTTTTCATATGAAACATACAGTCGAACGTTAAACGTCCTCCTTTTATGAAGTCGGTTAATTATAAGAGATGGCCAAGCCAAAAGGGTTAACTCTACTTTCTAGTTTCCACTCTACTATTGCCTGAGAAATAAATTCTCGTTGTCGACCAGTATGTCTATCATATATGACAAGATAACTGATAAAGGAGTAGTACCTTCGCTCATCAGCTCATCTGATAACAGCTTTAAAGAATACAAGTAGCTATTAGTTGCTGCTTATAATATATTTAAAGAATTATTCCCTAACTCCTAACCGTTAAGGAGTTATACCTTCCATCAACAGATCAGGAATGTGATATGATGACTACCAGTCAGGCCATACCGTGAAAATTAAGAAATGAAAAGAAAAACATTGTAAGTGCCTATAAAATTTTAAGGGTACCCTCGATTCATCAGACCCTGTCTTGACGACAATGGAACCACCACAGGAATATACTTAATGTCTGTTGAATAAAAAACAAATGGGGTATGGCTGTGTCATGAACACAGCCGTGTGTTGTACATGAAAACGTTATAACCAGAAAGGAAGGAGATGCTGCGTTGGCAGCGGGGGTGGCGGCGCGCGAGCGATATTTTATGTTGCGAGCGTTAATATGGCTACGGCAAGCGCTTCACATCAGGCGGGCCGTATGCTTGTCTGCCACCCGAAGTAGTATAAAAAAAAATGCACTAAAATTATCTCAAAATGGCAGCGTTCTCACCCTTCCCCCACACGCGATGTTCCGTAGTCCTTACTTAGCGCAATAAATTCTTTGATTCTTCATCTATCCAGTAATGTGATTGAATTTTGGATGGAGATGACATACTTGTAGCTACATCCCCTGATTTTTTTTTTTTTTTAATTGCCGCCCTATGGAAGCAATTTTAAAGACGTATTCACGTTAAAAGAATTCTTCACAATTGGCGGAAAAATGTTGAACATACATAAAAACAGATACATACAGTTGAACATAGAACCTCCTCCTTTTTGAAGTCGGTTAAAAACAAGCACAGCCGAAGAAGTTGAAGTTTTAATAAATCAACTGGCCCTTACGGATGAGTACACGCAAAATGACTATTTATTACCCAGCCGTGTCGCGTATTATGGTGTCGCCAGCTTGGATCAGTAGTAGGCGCCCGTCTTAACTGGTAACGCCTGTCTGCTAGCAATTAGCATCCACCCGACCGGATTGTTAACATTCTTCCTGATATCCGTTCCCACATCGAAAAAGAAAATATCGTAGAGAAAAAGCAAATAATTACAATGATGCAAGACAAGAATTTCGCGAGTTAAGTAACAGAAATATCTAAACTCGCAAAAGTTAAATAGTCGCAAACGCACTGTTTGTGGGGAAAGCGGACGCATGACGACAATGCAGGTGAAAGCACGACGCGACAGATTTGTCGTCGTTGCATCGTTTTCAAACCTAATCGATGCAGTTCGGGGTTAAAGTGAATTTTCTTTATTGTGAGCATTCTTTCTTTCTTTTAGGATCTCGATGGTTTCGTAGCACATGTCAGTCTAATGGAACATGCAAGGTAAACAATGTCGACCGCAGTCTGTCCATGGATGGATTTATTTACCTTGGCTTGAAAACACTGGCATGAAGTATGTCTACATCTCTTCGATTGAGGGGAGACCCGTATCCCAGCACTGGGATGAAAGATTGTCGACGAGCATTCTTTACTGATTTGTTTATTCTTTCATCCTTTGTCCCTTCCCTAAGCCCTGTGCCTTCCCAATAGCGAAGTGGGTATTTAGGAGGGAAAGCTGTGCATTTAGAGCCTTAGGGGCAGTAGAGGTCTGCCTCCAAAAGCATATAAGTTGCTTAGAATGGACTATTTCTAAATTGACTATCTAAATTTTCTAGATTGAATTCTAAATGGACAGCCTTCCCTCACTAAAAATCCTCTTCGCTATTGGACGTACAGAAATCGAGACACCGATCCTTCCATCAAATTTAATAAGCAACTGCGATCGACTATTAACTCTCTAGAATTTGGGACTAATGATGTTATAGGTATACAATAACTTGCTACTAGGGTTACAAAATAAAGAGAGAACCACATAAATACAATACCGTTATAATATGGAAAGCATTCAATTATAATTTGATTGAAAATAGTAATGTCACAAATTTATTTAGGAGTTAGTCTAACTAATTACGAAGGTAAATAGGTCGCTCAGACTAGATTTGCTGCATTTTCGATTAAGAAGCACTCAATTTAATATTTTACGTGAATATGTAGTGTTATTTAGGTCGTACATATGTGGTTGGGTCGTAACTTTATTTTATTGACACCATGGTGTCAATTGCTTACCTACATACACGAATATTCCGATACGTGCAAGTCACTTTATATTTATTGCTAAGCTATTGCTAAGTTAGCCTCTGTTTCGTAAATAAGTGTCACGTACGTAGAGTTAATTAAATGAATTCTGAAAAATTTCATAAACATTCTAATGAATGATGTCGTTTCCCGTTCAGTTAGGAACACGATTTTTCAGAAGTATTTTTTTATATATGCCTTTTTGGTAATGTACATTTTGAGGAGCCCAGTGCTTGAAGGCACTGAGGGTCACGGGATCTATTCCCACATAAGACAAACATTTGTGTGCATTTACATATTTGTTTGTTCTCCTTCGGATTTTGAAAATAAATCTTATTGACATTTATTTTCATTGGTTTTACTATTCATTTCATTATTTTATGAAAAAGGAATAAGTTATATATAAAATTATTGCAGTAATAGACATACTAGAACAGATTACATTTCAAAAGCGTATAAACAATTTTCCGGAGAATTAAAGAGAATATATTTTTTGCTTGTCATTATAAAAAAATTTCATACCGTCGGTATAAACATTATCGGTGCATACGTCCGTCGCGTGCCGAATGCACTCTATGTCACGTCCCGAATGCAATCGATGTCACTTTGTCGGTTACGCAATAAGATGCACTGCTAGATATAATCGAACTCCAGGTTGATACACTTACGTAGATCAAAACCATATTATACCCAATTTGTATACCATTAGTGTTTATAATACATTGGCTATAGGACCGAATACTTGCTGGATGTATGTACTCCCGGTATGTTGACGGTTCTCCGTTTGGACATATTTTAATGCTTAGCTACTGATATATACTTTTAATGGATTGACGAGTATATTGACGAGCCAGGTGTTCGAAAAGCTAGCAATGCCTGCTTTGACTCTGAGGTCGCGGGTTCGAACACATCTGTTTGTCTTGGTCTGGGGATTATCTATGTATTATACTTATAATACATAGATATATATATTATTTTTACAAAAGAAATGTATTTAAGTACAATTATCAGTTGACTAGTGTCCATAGTGCAAGCTTTGCGCTTAATTTGGGATACCTCTGTGTAAATTGTCCAGAAATATTTATTTATTTTTTGTTATATGCTCAAATATTTAAACGTTCCATAGATTTAATTGTTTTATTGTAAAGTGTGAAACCATAGGACCCTATTTAGATTGGCAAGATTACTATGCCAAAGCACAGTTCGCCTACACAGAATGCATATTTTTACAGAGTTCAAAGTCAAAGTAATTTAAAGCGGGCGAGATGCACCACGCGCAGTGCTGTTGGCTTTAGCTCTAATGCTTATATTTATTGCCATTTTACCAACAACACAGAGACAACAGAGTAAAAAAAAATGGGTATATGTATGTTTATATATGAATTATATATTTAGTTATTTTTGTAATGTGTATGTATATATATTTCCCGTTGTACTATATAATATTGTTGTTAATTTGTTTTTGTATGCCGCATTCGTGTATAATTTATAATAGGTAAACAATTAGCAGTATTGTAATACACATTACCTATTAAATAAACAGAATAGTTAAGTTACACATTGGATATACGTATTTTAGTTGGGATATTTTATTAATATTATAATCACGTTAGTAATGCGTTAATGATTGACATCCCCTCGCAGAGCTAGAAAAGAACATAGGTAACTATAACTTAGAGGTTTAGCCGAAACTACTATCTCTATTTACAAAAAACCATCTTTTAAATTTTAGACATTATTAATTAATGGTTAGTGCACTTTCGACATCGCTTTAGCAAAACAAACATTAAGGCCAAGGCATTGCATTGTTTAAAGCGAAATTATAGTGAAGTAATAGGACAGTTCCACATTTTTAGTTAAAAAAAGACGAATTCGAAGTTTTAAATTACGAACTAATTAATTTACCGCCAAGGTGCCAAGTCAGTTTCTTCTTTAAAATTCAGTGTTATACTGCTGATTTCTCCGTGATTTATTTTTATATTGTCTTTGTACACCAGACCTGATTCTATGTCAGCACCCAGTATAAATAATCAAAAACGGATCAGGTACACCTGAAAATGTAATGTGTTCTTTGGCCCTATCTTTCTTCTACTAGGTTGATTACACCCAGGGAAAACGTCATTGGAAGATGACGCAAATCAAGTACATTGGTAAGCAGCAGAGTATCCATGAGTTGTATGGTCGACTGGACAACACCATCGAACTCTTCAGTGGAGTATTTTTATTTGGGATGTAAGTGGTTCATCAACATCTTTAAACCTAAGCCAACTTCACCTGCACGCGGTACACCCTGCTGACTGACAAACGAAGCTCTGGCGAAAAGAGAAGTAGGGAGCGTAATTGAAAGCTACCCAGCTGGGGAATGTACCTCCACCGCACAGAATACCGCAGCTAAATAATAATTCCCTTGAGGGTTGTTGTGTTCCTGCGAGTGAGTGAGGTAACCAGAAAGGAAGAAGATGCTGTAATGTCAGCGGGGTTGGCAGCGAGCGAGCGATATTTTATTTTGCAAGCGTTAATATGGCCACGGTAACCGCTTCACTTCAGGCGGGCCATAAGCTTGTCTGCCACCCGACGTAGTATAAAAAAAATGTATTTTCACCTGGGTGATATCACTTGGATGAATAAAGAATAATTCTTGTTTGGTTACCGGGTTTAACGGGTGTATTGGGTTCAAGCCACACACCAAGTAGGTATATAGTAGACATGGTAGTATGCGTGGCGAGCGTGTCAACAGTAAGCTTTCGAACTCTTAACTTAGTATGGATTTCTACGGCCAATACGGCCCGCCTGATGTTATCGTTGCCGATAGACGGTTGCAATAAAAGTAGTATTGTTCGCGTGCAGCATCTCCTTAGTTCTGGTAACCTCATTTACACGCAGGAATACAAAAATCCTCAAGGATTTTTATTTGGGTGCGGTTTTCTTGAGGTGGAACCACTTCTCCAGTTTGGCTCGGATTGCTTTACCTCTCTTTCGCCAGAGCCTCGTTACATAGTCTGCAGGGTGCGTCACGTACAGGTGAGGGCTCTAATGATAATCGTGAGACTTTCCAAACATTGTATACCTGGGTGAATAAGGTGCAATAAATCCTCAGGACATGATGTATACAAGGAAAGCTTCAGAAGGCCAAGAATACATCCACAGTTGTATCGTTATCTGCTGACTTGGACACATTTCAGTCATTCATCTCCACTGCACTCAACAACATGCAACTGAAAGTGGAGTTACTTGCTCTCTAGAAGGACTGAGTTAATAAATAAATATTTCTGGAAAATTTACACAGCGCCATCTAGTCCCAAATTAAGCGCAAAGCTTGTGTTATGAGTAATAGACAACTGATACTTATAATACTTAGAAAACACCCAAACCAAGACAAACAGATATATTCATGCACACAAATGTTTGTCTTGTGCGGGAATCGAACCCGCGACCGGAGTCAAAGTGACCATTGCTAACCATTCGACCGCCGAACTCGTCCTTTTTGAGTTTGATATGTGGGGGCGGCGTAAGATCGCCTTAGTCCATGGCGTCACAGACGAGAGAGGATACCTATTGCATGAATTTCACTTGCATTATTATAGACTCATTTCTCAGTTATGATATTAAAAAATTTTGAAATGTAATCCAACTGGTTGTCGCCAGGCAGTCATATTTTTTCCAGTTCATCTCCTAGTCGTCATAATTGTTTAATGGCTAGCCCGGGGCCACGGGCTGGATCCTAAATTACAACTTAGCCTTACATCAATGTCAGTTCTATGAATTTATAAGTAATAGTTAGTTTACGAGCGAGTGAAATAACATCGAAGATTTTATTGAAAAAAAAAACATGACTTGAATTTGTATATTTTCACACCTTGGCCTGGGTAATTAAACAAATTCTTTCGACTTTGTGTATATTTTACACGCGTATTTTGATGCTATATCGGGTGACGAACAAGGATATGATTCGCCTCAATCGCCTGATGTGAAGCGGTGACCGTAGCACAAAGACGCCTTCAACCTAATATACAATGACTCGCATACCGACGACGCCTCCGCTTCTGTAACTTATTCCTTTCTTGGTAATTTCATCCACTGGCAGAAACATAACAATCTTTTAGGCCATTAGAAAATTGTTATTTAGCTATGGTTTTTTGTAAAGTGGAGGTACATCTTCCGACGGAAAGCTTAACTTACGCTGTTCCCTGCCTCACTTTTAATAGAACCTCGTTAATTAAAGCAGCTGAGTATAATACGGGCAGTTGAGATTAGCTTCTAGCTAATCAAACATTTGTTTGCTTGGGAACCGCTATAACATAGAGAATCAGGGTAAAGTAGCTCAGGGAAGTACAAGGAAGTGAACCTGCAGGAAACCTCTATCTGACTGTGCTATCATATTTGTGGAATTAGCTGAGCACATGTATTCTGAGTTTCTGAGTATGAGCACAGTAGAGATACATACATACATTATAATTATGATGCCACCTAAGAATTAAGATAGTCAACAATGTCATCTAATCACAGCTTAAGTAAGTAATATATCTAAGGTTAACTTAATATCTATAGAAATCAGAAGATTACCATGTTCTTAATCGTATAAATATACCAAAGGTGGATAATATAGAAAATTAATTTACTTATACAAGTCTGATTACACTTCACTACTGACTTTATTATTCAAAACAATGAACTTGGAGAAAACATCTTGTACTCACACTGACTACCGATAAATTGACTCGTATAAATTGAAAATAATAATAAATTGAAATCATGTGCATAAGCAATCGATACTACCGACAACATTATTAATAAAAAGCTGTTATATGTATTGCTCGGTATATTAATAAACGTGCATCGTTCCACGCTTACGATGAGTACCATTTGTTAACCCTTGAGCAATGCAAACAAGACCAAGTGTAAGAAAAAGTAACGTCGCATTACGCAAATTGCGTAACATTAATCGTATCTCATAATAATCCCATTTGTCAGATAGATACCATCTAGATAACTCCTCTGCGCTACCATGGGAACAATAAGCCCACGTAACAACCGAAAGTGAAAACAATTAGGTGATTGGGACGTACATCACTGACTTTCGCGGTAAGATCTTATCACCGCCGAAACTAATGAAGTGTAGTTTATTTTCCTCGGAAAGGCAACTTTGAATGTAATCCGTGGTGAGCAATGACAGCTTGAATTAAAATCACCGAATCGTCAGATCGTATCAACATTCAACGTTGATCTCCAATTAACATAACGAACGTTTCGTTTTATTTCTTGATGTATCTAGAACATGTAATCAGAAAAAAACATCTGTTAGTATCAATATAAAGTTGAAAACAGCATATCACGGAATACAATTTATTTTTAATCAAACAAAGAATTTATAATTTCGCTGCATGGCAACAAAATTTTACACCCTTTCCTTGTTACAATACACGTTATGCTGCCGCGTTGCTAATAGATTCTACTTAGCTCTGATACGCGAATCATTTTTGAATAAATTCATCTGAACATATTTCAAATTACATTTCACCTATAATTTACGTACAATCATCGCTTGCCTGCCGTAAATAACATTTATAGCAGTCGTAAGAAATTCAAGGCAATTTTCGAGAGAAAACCAGCAAACATTCGCAATATATCGATTGATTTCGAATTGTGAATCTTGTCTCAAGAAAGTACCTTATTATAAAGAGTCGGTTTCGAATAGAAGGCGTAATTACATTTGTATGGGCGATATTTCAAATAAACTCATTATGGTGCGGCAGAATCACGTATATATAGATTCTTCTTTTTACCCCAGCTACCGACACGTGTAAATAGGCATCTGCGTCTAGTAATTGCATTTAATGTTGTCCTAAAGGCTATTCAGCGCGTTTCCAATGGTGCATTTATTTTATTTTGATTCAAGTTTCGCCGTCAGTTCCCTAGATTTTATCTTGTCACGCCTCTACTCATTGTGAACTGAGTATTAACCTGCCTTGCGTCTCGTCGCAGGAAAAATGCGGTCCTTGAGCATTCGTGCGTTCTGTAATAAGATAATGGTTGCAAGTGCTGTTTCCATAGAAAATTCTTATTATTTCATTGTGCAATACGAGATAGATATTTGCATAAACTATGCGGGCATTTTTTTAAATATTGTTTTCTTTATTTTCGGTTCAGACTTTGTGATTAAAATTTGGTATTACATAGCTTTGTTTTAATGAATTTGTGTTGATATATTACATTGGGCTTGACCCTACGATGTTATTCGTTCTAAGAATAATCGCTTTCTCTTCATATTATATAATAATTATATTATCAAGTATATTGCTATCAACTAGTATTCGTCCTTTTCTGGGAATAGGTTTTCCCTTTAATTTTTTAACAATTACACAATAAATACGGTATTTTTTCTTTTTTTTATGAGAGGAGAGGAGGAGCAATGGAGCAATTGGGCCACCTGATGGAAAGCAATCACCACGGCCATTGAGACCAGCAACGCCAAGGGGTCGCCGATCCGTTGCCAGTCTACACTCCATCCTATCTTTCTAGTGATCTCATTCACACGCAGGAACACATAACACCCCTCAAGGGAATTGGTATTTGGCTGCGGTATTGTGTGAGGTGGAGGTACTTCCCCAGTCGGGTAGCTTAAAAAATATGCTATGCCCTAGCTCTCTTTTCAGTCAGCAGACACGACGTGGAGGTGAGGTTGGCTTTGGTTCAAGGATGTTGATGAACCACATACACCCCAAAAGCTACATAGATTTCTTATGTATAACTTTATATATTCTTAGGTACGAACATTAAATGCATGTACCATTTAATGTTCGTAGATAATTCGGCAGGTAATTTGGCATGCGAAATACCTACATTTCAATTATTTACAGAATAGAAGTTTTGTTCCTTTAACCATTTTTTTTTAAATTCACATTTAAAAGAGCGCACAGTAATATTTTAATACCCTAACTATCCCGTTATATACTACACATATAATACACAGTGCAGAAGCTTGTTTATGATCAAAACTCAAGACATATCGAAGAATTCGAATCACACAAAGGTTTAACACTGTTATCTAACGACAACACCCAACACGGCTTAATAAAGCATGGAGGAATTGGAGTATAAAGGAACGCATCTATAGCACAGAATATGAAATTGTCCATAGACAGACTAAGGTTAACGTTGCTTAACTTGTGTTCGCTTAAAGTGAGTATCTGTAGTGCTCCTCAAACATATAATGTGTAGTTATTGCTAGCAATAAGCACAAAAAAACTAGCAAACCTCTTTTATAGGGATGCACAAATAAACATCGAGAGAGGGAACTTGGGCAATTATTTATGTGAAACTTTGTATGGATCTGTTACTATTGTTGACTCTGTTATTATTCTTAATATAGCTATAAATTTGCATAATATTATCATTAATGTAGTCTGTACGTGAGACAGGAGCATAACTCCACGTAGAGTCGGCGTGGTTGTCAGGAGGGATCGCATCGGAATTTATGAACGGGTATAGATTTGCAATAACATAACTTTCGGCCCTTTTATTCACTGCCGCATTGTTCTTTGTAACCGTTCAACGGCAAAACTCGAAACTCAATAATAGGAAGAGGTCGTATTGTGCAAACTTAGAAAATGTAGGTTTTAATGTTGATTTAATATTCTTGCGAATCCCGTCATGACATTTTTTCCGATACGAACGAAGAATGTACAAACTAATGTGCTTAGAGCAGGCACTGAAATACTGAATTTTTAAGTATGTATACCTAGAAAAATCGTTAAAAATAACGTTACTCAATGATGTTGGTATTATTAACATTATTTTTCAGTAGCCTTATTTGATGAAAAAATAAAATTGGTTGTCTGTAAAGTCGGTTTTCGGACGATAATTTTACGTGATAACGGCGTAAGAAAACATCGGCCGATGGAGAGGAAGAGAGATAGATGCGTCACAAGCTGAACGCTTAAGCCGATCGTACCCTCTCTATCGCTTATTCCGCGCTCTCGGTTGCATGCTCGGCTCAGGCAGAACGTAACAATGATTCATGCTTTTTCGTGCGTGCAGCCGGCGAGCATCGATTTATAAGACGTTAACACGTCAAAAGTCGCTTTGCACATCCGTCGGATTTTTTTAAATCTAAAATTTGTTATATTATTTAACAAGAATAATAAAAAACAAATAATAATAGACAAATTAACGGACTTCGATATTTTTAGTACGGAACCCCAAAATATCTAATTGGTTATTCATTCTAATGATATTATGTTCCTAATCGTTTAATCCTAATCAGTATATATCATAATGTCAACAAACTAATGACTATTAGAATTATAAAAAGCCGGTGCAAAAATTAATAAACAAACGGGGAAAATTTATTTAGAGAGATTATGCAAATAATATCTTGTATAACAAATGAAAGTCAATTTTGTAATATGATGTCGGATGTAATTATTGAACGCTATTTTCGCCACTCGGGCTACTGTCACTTATGCTATCGGTAGCCTGTCAAAACGTTTTGACATATATCATAGCGATTATGGTATATAAATAATTAAAGGTGAGACCGCACTAAAACGGTAGCCGTGCATCGCGTCGCCTATCGGCAATGCAGTTACACCGTTCTATTAACTACATTATTGTTGGATATTGTATACCGATGCGTTGCCGCGCAGCGCCGCGCAGGTCAATCATTTTTTAAGTCAAAGCAAAATATGGACAAAGCAGTATTGTGAACCATGTTTTAAATTTGTCTTTGTACGGCGTGAATGCGTGATACCTATAACCTTTTTGTTTATACCTAGTCAGGTGTCAAATCGTCAGCAAACGGCGCACCCGAAGTGAAGCAGTTACCTTAGCCTATATACGATGGTAATAATCGATTATTGCTCTCGCGCTGGTACCCACGCTGCTGACGCAGCACCTCCTCACGTCTGGTCTCATCTTATTCGATCGTAGGAACAAAACGATCCTCACTTAAGGTAATATTTGGCTACGGTTTCTTGTGATGTGGAGGTACTTTTCCAGTCGGTGGCAACATATCCATCTCTTTTCGCCAAAGTCTCATAAGATAGTTAATTGATTTAGGTGTTATTATGCGGAAGTCAAATTTACGGTCGTCTCTGCTCCAGCTGCTGCGATCGTCTCGGCGAATCTTCAACATCTGAAACAGAAGAAACGTGCGACTGCTGCCGCCCTGACTGACGTGGTCGACTCTGTCTGGCTCGTGGTGCACCCTACCGAAGAGACTATGGTAAAAAGAGAGATAGGGCAGCGTAATTATAAGCTCCCCGACTAGAGAAGTACCTCCACCTCACAGAATACCGCAGTCAAATAACAATTCACTTGAGGGTTGTTGTGTTCCTGTGAGTGAGTAAGGTCACCAGGAAAGAATTAGTTGCTGCGTTGATAGCGGGGGTAGCAGCGCGCGAGCGATGTTTCATGATGTTGTTGTTGCCGTTGCCGTATGCTTGTTTCCCACCAGACGTAGTATAAAAAATATACAATCATCAATATACAAATTTCTTTCAAATTGAGGAGCTCGATGAAACGATGGCCGTAGTTATATAAACTTCAAATATCGCTCGCGTGCTACCACCCCCACTGCCAATGCAGCAATTCTTTAATTTTTAGTGACCTCACTCGTTTACAGAAATACAACAACCCTTACGGAAATTGTAGAAACTAATATTATTATTAGAGATTGTGAGTTTGTATGATATTTATTATTTTATAATATTGGTGTGTGTTTAAAAGTCTGAAGTAAAATGGATAAACTTTCACAATAAATAAAAAACGAAATATTGAAGCATCCTCAATGTTTGCATTCATGCTTATCCTCCTATTATTCTCATCATCATATATACCTCATCGTGATCAATATGAATATATTTTTTTTTTAAATAAATTATTAAGATTTTGATCAGCATATTCCGATGAATGTTTTCTCAGTATTAGCTGCTATTTGTAAATATTTTTTTAATACACACAAAAATTATACAAAACGCAGATAGGTACCTAATATTGAGAAAAAAATCTGGAAAACTGCATACCTTATTAGAAAATATCGCATACAAATCCATTATGAGATTATCTAGATTAGCGCCGTCATACATAGAGGGGCTTCCTTTTACGAGTATATTATGTATTGACAATATTATTCACAGATCGGCTGATGCTGATTGCAGAGTATGTTCGTAGGTCAAACGTAGGTACTTCTTACGAAATAGCAGTGAATTGAATTTAATGGAAAGTTCTACAACACGTTGGTTTTTCACAAAAGACCTTTATAGTTTTGTGACCCAAATCCATCCAAGGTTACTCATTGAATGAGATGATGTGTGTATGGTCTCGCAAATGTATGCATTGCATGCCACAAAAGGCGATTGCGTACTGAGTGGTCAGACCTACCGCGTTCATTAAATGTTACCACATACAAAATGCTAATATTGTCTAATTACTGAATCCTTAAGTCATCGATCACGAAATGTGACCCGTCCATTGCGTAACATCAAAAAAAGTTTTCTTAACAACCGGTAAAAGTAGTTCGGCCGTTGCAGAATGGTTACATCTAATTGTTACAGTCAATAAATCTGACTGTCTGTTTGTTCATCGAGAGATTTGCGATCATTGTGACAGAGCCGGAAAAGTAGGTAATTAGTACGTTACACTTTTAACCGTACAAATATTTGGGCGAACAATATTGTTCTCTTTTTGCGTGCAGGGATCACAGATGTTGTTATTAAATGCATTGTAAAAATTGTATGTAAAAGCATGTAAACCCGGGATCAAGTACTAGTAAAGGTGTATTGATATATTTGCGTAACTGTAACAGTTTACAAATTAGGCTCTCAGTTTTATCTGTACAATAAATTATGGTGTTAAGGGGAGGTTTTACGGTTTGAGGAAAGCAAGTTTGCATGTTTAACTTTTCTTTAGTTTGTACTTCTTCACAGATCAAAAGTTAAGCTTTTATGAAGCCTCTACATAACAAATGCAGTGTGTATCAAACTACAAATGCTCTTTTGGAGGAATAGTTTATGTTATTTTCATTGTTGTAATAATCATAGTCAATATTGATCTACAATATGCCGAAACACATCACAGTATATATGCGCTATGTTTTAGTCACTTGTGTTATATTGTCAAGTAAGAATAACAATAATGATTATTATGATCATAATAAGTGTACCACAAGGCAGTGTGCTGGATCCCTTACTTTAGCTGCTCCACATATGTTTATAACTTTCCTATCTATTACGGTTATATACGGTTCAATCAAAATTACGAATCTCACCAAAATTTTCTCGAAATTTTTAAGCACTGGTATTTTCTGCGTGAAATGTATCACCTTTCGAACGATGTCTATACCTGTTTCAGTACACATACAGTTACGTGCCTTACACATCCTACATAATCATTATCTAAGCGACAAACAAAGTTTGAGTAGCACCTCCTTAACGTGCAAACTTGTCACTTTCTCCGTGGCGGTCGCAGACAGTTCTCGTCAGATCCTCTCCTCAGATTATTTCCATTAGTGTCCATTAGCCATTTAACTAGATATGATTAGACTGTGTCACGACACTGTTTGCCAACAGCAAGCCACAAATCATAACATCAGGTTCTGAGACAGATTCGTTCGGAAACTATTGCATAAGACAGAGCATGGAATTAATAAGCACGTAAAATTTGAATACACTTATTTGAGAACGCCTAAATGTCTGACAGAGCCAATAAACTGGTTTAAAATCTTTTGAACACATTTAAAAATACAGCTGTTACGTTACGGGTATTATGTAAGTGAACAATATATTAGTATTAGAGGAAAGAAGCAAGATTTGATGGAGCATGTTAGTTTAGTCAATCACATAGTCTATCTATGGATGGATTTCCATTCTCAAGCATAGTTGATCGTCTATTCTGTTTGAAGTATTACATATTTGATTGATTGAATCAAAACGAATCTACGTCCTTAATTAAAACCTCTAGTCTATCTTCGAACCTCTTTAGATCACAGTTATCAAGGTGCCCACGATCTAAACCCACTGCTGGCCAGGGCTCCATGGTTTCAGCCTTCAGCGTTATCAATAAGCCCAGCAATCTATAACGCGCTGATTCTGGCACTGGGCTCAGGAATGAACACTGACATCCACTAACTTGCACCATAGCTGCTATGGTACTCTAGCACCATAGCAGGGTTCACTCTAATCTAAGCTCTGTCAATTGTATAGAAACTTGTACCCGCAATAGTGAGATGAGTCCCTGATGACGATTTCGAAATTCTCAAGCTTTTAGAAATTTTCAGTATTAACTAACATTTTTTTTAGAATACGAAAGTAATAAAATTTTTGTTGTTGCCAATCAAATAGTCGACTTGAACAAATGTCATGTCAACGGCTAAGCAACCATAATACAGACAGAGGAGGCAATGTTGTCTCACTATTGTCTTGCACAAAACAAATTATTAGAAGTCGTTTCTCAGAATTCAAGCTTGTTGGATTTACCTGCTTAGAGTGTTAGCATTACGAAAGCTAAAAGCCATAGTGTTCTTTTCTCAATCGTTTGAACTTAATCCTATTTAATATTATCAAGACAGAGGTATGTGCGTTCACCGTTAAGAAACCCCATTTGCTGTGTCTCCACGAAAGTATTGGGATTTTTTGAGTACAGATCTCCAGCGTATTCCAGTTTCAAATTCATCTGGATGGTTAAGTAAGGTCGAGCAAGAAACTAAGGTTAATTGACAGAGAAAAACAATACCTCGGCTTGCAACAAAGCCTTCCGTTTTACAAAACACAAGTATTACCTCACATGGAGTGCTCTTTTCATAATTGGGCGAAAGCACCCGCATCTGAGCTTACACTTTGACTCGGTCCAGACTCGAGAGGTGTGAGGGATATTGTAGATCTCAGCATACAGCATATAGTCTATGGAGCCATTAAGTCTGAGAAAGACTTTGCTTCTCTTTGTATGTGCTACGGATTGTACAATGGATTGTGCTCAGCTGACTTGTTTGACATGAGAGCTACAGCTTTACAGATTGCTCGCCATCGATGAGAACACGTCCTCATTCATCCTCACAAATTAGAACCCAAATCATGGTTCAATTCTAAATAGGTGTTTCCCTCGTTATATCTAATTATGGAACGAAGTGTTTGCCAAGGTTTTTTAGGGGATGATTTAGGAGATAGCATCGGGTTGTTTAACAAGGGTCGAATTTTGCAGAATCGGGCAACGCTCAAGCGATGGCTCAGGTATTACTAGCGTACGTAAGGTACTTGTTTGCATCTAAGTGATATAAAAAATAGGATTACTGAAGTCGGACTCGCATTAGATTGGCTTGTATTTTTTGTTTGAGCTAGCTGGCAAAATTAAGCTGCTTGCTAGTAGTCCAGCTTTTTACACTCAATCTGAAATATGATTATGTATACAATATGCCTTCTTATTTAATATATACGTCGGCCGTAACCTATCTATGGATGGGTATATTTATCTCAATCTTATCTGTGCTTCGGAGAGCACGTTAAGCCGTCGAAGCCCCCCCCCCCCCCCCCCCCTGCTTTCGTCATTAGGTAACAGTCATAAAGCCAAGTCAGTGTATATTGGATGGCCTAAACACGCTGGCCTCAGCCAACCTACAGTTTAGCAGCGTGGTCGAGTACACTCTAAGGGTCAGCTCATTATCCATATACATAATGGGTTGCTGCAGACTTCAGAATAAATAAACAGACAGTGTTGTAGAAACAACAGACGAGCTCGGTGGTCGAATGGTTAGCAATGGCCAGTTTGACTCCGAGGTCGCGTGTTTGATCCCCGCACAAGACAAATATTTGTGTGCACGAACAAGTCTGTTTGTCTTGGTCTGGGTATTTTCAATGTATTATAATGTATTAGGTTGGGGAAAAAGTCTTTTCGTATTTTATATGAAAATTCAAAACATTTTTTAATAAAGTTTATTTACATTTTACTAAAGTATGTAGGTGCCATTATGTTCGATAACTTTTTGTCATCTTGTAGGTAGAGACATGATCCCATTACTATAGAAATTTTGGGACTTCTGTTCAAAAAACCGCGACAAGTGGTTTTGGCAGTCTTCTCGTGATGTTAACCTGACATTGCCTAAAGAATTCTTAAGAGACCGAAACAGGTGGAAATCAGAAGGTGCAAGGTCAGGACTATACGGCGGATGCATTAACACCTCCCAGTCAAACTCTCTTATTTTTTGCTGAGTGGCTAAAGATGTGTGAGGTTTAGCGTTATCATGATGAAAAATCACAACCCTTCTATTAATTAATTCCGGCCGCTTTCTCTCAACTTTTTGCTTTAATCTCATCAGTTATTCACAGTAGAGTTCAGAATCGATAGTCCTGCCTGGCGGTAACAGCTCATAATGAATATCTTCCCTTCCAATCCCACCATACACACAGCATCACCTTGTTGCGGGTTAACCCGGGTTTCGCCAGAGTCTCTGAAGCCTGGCCGGTCTTTGACCACAACCTTTTTATGCGCCAAAACTATTATGTGGTCAATTCCTAGTTCTTCAGCTACGTCGTAACTACTGATATGCCGATCTTGCTCCACTTTTTCAGAAATGGCATCCATTTTATCCGTAACAGGGCGACCAGAGCGACGTGCATCTTTGACATCAAAATTTCCGGATTGAAAACGCTTAAACCAAATTTGTGCTACTCTCACAGACACTGCACTAGGTCCATAATAATCACAAATTTTTTTCGCAGCTTGCGTTGAATTTTTACCTTTTTTGTAGTAAAATTTTAAAATGTATCGAATTTCTTCATTAGTTTCACTCATCTTGACAGTAAAAAAAACAAATGAAAATCACACATTTACCTAATTTGAATTTGGAATTATCTTTTTTAAAATTTAAACTTTTTATAGATATCAAAACCTGCTAGATACAAATGGTATAACCAAAGAGATTTTATTACAAGTTCATACATACTATAATGCGAAAAGACTTTTTCCCCTACCTATTATGTATTTATAAAAAAAATGTGTTTACGTATTATATTAGTTATCAGTACCTACCCATAGTACAAGCTTTGCTTAGTTTTGGACTAGAGCCGTGTGTAAATTGTCCAGTAATACAAATGCACTACTGCAACATAGTTTAAAATGATTTCATCCAAAGCGGATGATTATAAGACGGCAACATTCCTGGAGGGTTGCCAAAGCATAAGTGTATAAACTACACAGTAAACATCCCTGATGATACAAGTTAACATTTCCTGCAATGTTAGATAACATTGTTAATGATGCTGTTTGTATGTAATACAATGCATTTGTCTTACAGTATAAAAAGTCTGGTAGTAGGAAAATTCCGAGAAGTAATGCATTTATGTTATTCCACTCGTACTTATTCTATTCGCCCGTCTGGCCAGCGTGGGGAGTGTAGGCCAAATCCTCCTTCTGTCTGGGACGAGAGAGGGACGTGCTCCTGTAATGGAGACTAAAATGTCCTGATGATACTTATTCTAAACGTGAGATGTTTGTTAGGTATTCTTTCAAGCATAAATTGCTAATTTGGATAAAATTTAGGGTATTTAAAGAATAAGTTCCTGGATTAATAATACACCAGAAAGAAAGCTTGATGCGTTGGCAGCGGGGGTGGTGGCGCGCGTGCGATTATTCATGTTGCGAGCGTTAATTTGACTACAGTAACCGTTTCACATCAGGTGGGCTGTATGCTTGTCTGCCACTCGAGGTAGTATAAAAATAAAAAAGAATACTGCCATGTAATTCCAAACTAAGCAAAGCAGATCAAGACAAATAGACAAGTTTATGCGGTTCCTTAACCATTTGTATAAAATTTTAAGACTAATTATAACATGGCAGACTTTTGTTTATCATAATGATATTTACTCATAACATTGTTTACGCCTAGTAGCTTACACATATTTTTTTTAAACTAATTTCTTTTAGCATAAATTTACTTACGCATAATATTATTAAAACCAAAAACAAAAGCCGAGCTAGCGAAGCGCCGAGATCGTCTTGCTTTTGGAGAGAGAGATGTACAAACTATGGTAAAGTATTATTTTTCCACAAAATATTATGCCAAAACAATTATGCCAAAGTATATTAGCAAAAAAAAATGCAAAAAAAAACGGATTCATGTCAATGCTCACAAATGTTCGTCTTATTCCGAGATCTAACCCGTAATCTCTGAGTCAAAGCAGCTATTGCTAGCTATTCGACCACCGGGGTCGTCAATTAACTTAGACAAACTTAAACAATTAACAGATAGAGTACCTACTATACCTACTGACTGTACTATACCTACTTCAAGCGAAACCGCGGCAAGAAGTAAAAATTTTGCCCTTGGTTCCACTTTACGTCTGCATGTATTTTTAAAAAGTTAAATTCTATTTACAGAAATAGAACATAATAATGACATATGCATAACTTTTATGGTACATACAAATAATATTTTCCACTAAAATAATTTTCCCGCAACGAAACCTTAAATACTTGAAAGTAATTTCTCAAATGACAGGCTTATTGTATAGGGCACCTTTTTTGCCCGTTAATCCCTCGACTTTCCGTCAAGTTTACTTACCGTCAAAAAAGAAATATGAGACGCATTATCCTCGGTCACATTTCATTTTCATAAAACCGGACTCATTTTTTCTTTCCAATAACATTGGGCAAGATCACGGAGATAACAACTCTCACTGCCAAAACTACAAGTACTATAACAAGTACCCTCACGGTGCACGTCATATCCGTAATGTCAATGACACCAAACGGATGCTATTATGCAATGCGCACCTTGACTGAACAAATGAAGACCATTCTGACGTAACAACACTGTTAGATGGTTCGCATTCGTTCGTCATAACACGACGCTTCTTGCTACCGACAAAAGAAAGTATTCTAACTTACTGATCAATGTATAAAGAATTGAACAAAATCATGAAGCCAGATTCAATATGATCGCGTGGGCTGGTACAATAGATGATGTTCTCGATGAGATGAAATGCGTATGATAGTATAATTGCACAATAAAGCATTGTTCAGCAAAAGTAATCACCAACACATCTGTTATGAATGAACTATCATCGTAGTTAGTATCGCATCTTTCCTATCTTATTTCTAGTCCGATTGAAAATATAAGGAAGTTTATACGTTATATTTTTATTGCTATCGTAAAGCTATTTATAGCTTTAGAAATTGCCTTCAAATCAAACATTTAGCCCCGATATTAAGAAAACGGGATGTAGGTGTTTTATTGCTTCTAAGTAATGTTGTACGACGAGTATGTCCCTCACCTTGGATTTGCAGATGATATTTTTTTATACTACTTCGTGTGGCAGACAAGCATACGGCCCGCTTGATGTGAAACGGTTACTATAGCCATATTAACGTTCGCTTTTGCACTGCTACCCCCGCTGCCAGCGCAGCAACTCCTTCCTTTCTGGTGACCTCTACGGTAACTGTTTTACATCAGGCCGATCGTATGCTTGTTTTCCACTCGACGTTGTATAAAAAAAAAACAACTGCACGCATTGCACCGATCATTAGTAGTATCTGTTATGCTCCGTATATTTTGATACGGCCAGGATTTACTATGATGACCTATTTGGCTCGAAGACGAGGCGATGCGATACAAATATTCGGATACTTAAAATAACAACAGTTTTAACGCATATACAAATATTTCGCATATTACGAGTATGTACCTACTAGCTGTTACTCTCCGCTTCATCTGCGTCTTTAGGGTTTCGTACCGTCCGAAAAGAAAACTGAAACCCATAAAGGATTACTTTGAGTCTAGATGGGTATTTTGTAACGAATTTTCTTGCTTTATGCAGCTAAATTATAAGAAACAATAAAGTGGTTTTATAAATATGATTAAAAATAGAAAAAAATCACCTCCCCGCCTAGGTGGGATTTGAACCCACGACCTCTCGATTACGGGTCGCGTGCTCTTCTAACTGAGCTACCAGGAAGGTTTGTGATGGTGTCGAATTCTTGCATTGTATATTTTACAGCTGTGAAGTCGCAGTGTAGCGCCATCTACCTATTAAGTATAACACTACTAAACAAGATATATCAGTCCATAGTTGCAGATGAAATTCAGGTTTGGGGTGTAAGTGGTTCATCAACATCTTTGAACCAAAGCCAACTTCACCTGCACGTGGTGCACCCTGCTTAGTGACAAACGAAGCTCTGGCGAAAAGAGAGGTAGGGAGCGTAATTGTAAGCTACCCGACTGGGGAATGTACCTCCACCTCACAGAATACCGCAGCCAAATAAGAATTCCCTTGAGGATTGTTGTGTTCCTGCGAGTGAGTGAGGTCACCAGAAAGAAAGGAAGGAGATGCTGCGTTGGCAGCGGGGGTGGCGGCGCGCGAGCAATATTTTATGTTGCAAGCGTTAATATGGCTACGGTAACCGTTTCACATCAGGCGGGCCGTATGCTTGTCTGCCACCCGACGTAGTATAAAAAAAAAAAAAAAAAAAAAAGGTATTTAAAAAAATAAAATGTAATATTGTCGCGGTCCTGTCGCGAATCGAGCAAATCTACCTGCGAGATAAGTGATGATAACCTACGACCTCAGCGATACTACTGGACTTCGATTTGACCTGCGATTTGGAATCCTCGTGTGGACTTCGTGTTGTGATGACCTGCAGACCAGACCCTGTGTGAATAAATCCTTGGAAGTTGTCATTGGCGTTTTACATCCAAATCTCCAATCAAGATTTGGATGTAAAACGACGAGCTAGGGTTCTAACCCTTCTTCTTCTTCTTCGTTACGCTCTTGACAGAGCGGTCGTCGTCGTCATGAGTGAGGATTCGGGGTTGTAGTTATTCGCCTCACAATATCCCGCCATCTCGTCCGATTTGAGGCACTTCTGGTGCACTCATGCAGTGGGCCGCCCAAGGCAGATTTTATCTGGTCGGTCCACCGCATGGGAGATCTGCCGCGGGGTCTTGTACCCTCGACTCAACCCTGAACCACCAGGCGTTCGATGGAGTCACCTTCGCGTCTTGAGACGTGACCGAAGAATTTTAGTATACGCGATTGTACTAGAGCAGATAGTCGCTGCTTGATGCCGAGTTGATGAAGTATGGAGACATTTGTGCGATGTTCGGTCCACAATACTCCGAGCATTCGTCTCCAGCACCACATCTCTAAAGCGTCTATCTTTTTCTTTTCCACTTCGCGTAAAGTCCACGTCTCTGCAGCGTATAAAAATATGGGGAATACTAATGTTCTAACGAGCCGGGTCTTAGTGGCTTTAGTTATGTTCCTGTTCTTCCATATTTTTTTCAGCTTATCCATTGTGCTTCTAGCTATAGCCATACGTCTCTTTACTTTATCCACGCAGCCACCGCTGTTCATTATAAGAGAGCCAAGGTATATATAGAACTGAACCACTTCACAGTTTGCGATCTGTGTTACTTCTGGCATGTTACTGTTGGCGCGATCCACGATCTAACGTTCACGTTCACGATCACGTTCTAACCCTAGCTCGTAACAATCTTCCTGTAAGTTGGGCGAAATCAACTACTTATATAAATAATAATAAATAAACTGATTTGTCAAGCGCAGTTAAGAAACATCGCAATGTTAAAAAAAAGACAGCATAGATATCGATGCATCCATTTTTAACCGACTTCAAAATAGGAGGAGGTTCTCAATTCGACTGAATATTTTTTTTTTGTATGTATGTTATTCGATATCTTTGCGAATTGTGAACCGATTTTCATAATTATTTTTTATTTGAAATGGTATGATTGCAAGGTGGTATTCACCAAGTCAGGATCTGATGATGGGATGCCAGGGAAATCAAGGGAAACCCTTAAATTTTATAAGCACGTATTTGAAAGGGTAATTGCGAGGTGGTTCCATATTCACCAAGTCAGGGTCCGATGATGGGATCCCAGAAAAATCGAGGGAAACCCATAAATTTGCCCTATGGTAGCCGGCAGAATAAAATTGTGCCACTCCATAGCTCTGCCGGGGTATTCCACCAATAAACTGCGCTCGCCAACTGAAGTCGGTTTTTTTTTTTTTTTTAAATCAACTTTATATTGTTACAAATGGTACAACGCTAGAAAAAAAGTTTGCTATTGCAAGCTACAAACCCTAGGATCACTCGAGAGACTATCTGTTTTGTATCCCGACGAGCTATATAACAATATATAGATAGCTCGTCTATATAATAATATATAGACGAGCCCGGTGGTCGAATGGAGTAATGTTCACTTTGACTCCTAGGTCGCAAGTTCGATCCCCGCACAAGACAAATATTTATGTGCATGAACATGTCTGTTTGTCTTGGTTTGGGTGTTTTCTATGTATTATATATATGTATTTACAAAAAAAAATTGGTTAAGTATAATATCAGTTAGTACATAGTGTACTAATTTAGCCACGAATATTTATTTATTTATATCCGATTTTCTTGCGTTCTACGAGTATAGCTGAATTAAAGATCCAATACACTCATTCACCAAACGTACATTAAGAACCATCCCAATTTAGCCATCTTTGAGAAAAAACGTTAAACAAACGGCATGGAACTCGTTCCATTTGTTTGAGATGAAAGCTAAAAATGCCACAGATAATCTTTTTTTTATACTATGTCGGGTGGCAGGCAAGCATACGGCCCGCCTGATGTGAAGCGGTTACCGTAGCCAACATAAAATATCGCTCGCGCGCCGCTATCCTCGCCAACGCAGCATCTCCTTTTTTTCTGGAATTGTTATTTGGCTGCGGTATTCTGTGAGGTGGAGGTACATTCCCCAGTCGGGTAGCTTACAATTACGCTTCCTATATACCTCTCTTTTCGCCAGAGCTTCGTTTGTCAGATGTTTTGCACAATTTTTTAACTATATTTTGTAAGGTACATCATAATCAGGTCATTTTAGTCTCCACTAGCACGACTTTTTAGAGCACGACCTCTCTCGTCCGTCCCAGATAGAAGGAGGATTTGGCCCACACTCCCCACGCTGGCCAAACGGGTTGGGGAGGCCTCATCGAGGTTTGATAATGTATTTCCCTTAGTCGCCTTGTACGACATCCACGGGAAGAGACGGAGTGATTCTATTCTAGTCTGCCGGAAAACACACGGCCAAACGTTGTAAGGTACAGCCTATAAACAAATAACTAATTAAATAAATAAATAAATATTTCTGGACAATTTACACAGCGCCATCTAGTCCCAAATTAAGGTGAAGTGAGTCCAGGAAACACGCTTATTGAAAGAATAGTTCTATTAAACTATTTCAATTTGGTTCCTAGAAATTTAACTATGAAATCTTAAGTCCTTTCTGCAGGGCACAAAGCTATTGAAAACACAATTAATAATTTTTGGCTCGATAGAAAAAAATCGCGAACTTACTCTCTAAATTTGCACTAAGTAAAAATTGTAAATATTTAATACAATTTTTTTATAAGGAAATTATACCAAAATTTTCATAATTTTAATTACGAGAGCACTATGCTATTACTTTTAAAAATAAAATAATTTAAATAAAATTATTAAAAGAATAACGATTTGCGGTCGCGCACCCTCCCCGATTCTCGATCGCTCTCAACGTCAGTGCTCTAGGAGCTGCGTTGGAGGTAGGACCTATGCCGCGCGTCCGTTCAACGCGTTGTCAATAAACACGTTGAAATAAACACAGTGTAGGAATATCAGTAAGACAACAAAACAACGATGATGATGATACATTTATTTTTTTGCTGAGGCCCGGTTTTTTTTTCTCATGCTAGATGTTTCTTTGGAAAACTTTATTATAAATCTTTCTTGGAATATCTGTAAACCCACATTGAAATTCGTTCAGTAGCGATTGAGTTTATCGCATACATGTAGGTACGCGATCATCGAAATCGGTTTGGCCGTTTAGGCGTCATAATTTTTATTTTTTATACTTCGTCGGGCCGTAAAAACAACGGCCCGCCTGATGTGAAATGGTTACCGTAGTTATAATAACGCTCGCAACTTAAAATATTGCTCGCGCACCGCCACTCCCGCTACCAACACAGCAACTCCTTCCTTTCTGGTGACCTCACTCACTCGCAGGAACACAACAACTCTCAAGGGAATTGTTATTTGGCTGCGGTATTCTGTGAGGTGGAGGTAAATTCCCCAGTCGGGTAGCTTACAATTACGCTCCCTACCTCCCTTTGCCAGCGCTTCGTTTGTCAGTCAGCAGGGTGCACGGCGTGCAGGTAAAATTGGCTTTGGTTCAAAGATGTTGATGAACCACTTACAGCCCAGATATAGTGATAACCCCAAAGATAGTGGAACAAACAGACATCCATACTTTCGCATTTATAATATTAGTAGGTAGATAGTTAATTGATTCAGGTGTTATTTTGCGGAAGTCAAATTTACAGGCAATTTGATCTACACTACTTTGCGTGCTTCCGCCACCAACGTTTTTGGTGTAGGACACGACTTACGCATAATATTTTTTTGGTGTAGGAGCTAGGACGTTGGATCATTAATATTTTAGGGTGTAAGTGGTTCATCAACATCTTTAAACAAAAGCCAACTTCACCTGCGCGCTGTGTACCCTGCTGACTGACAAACGAAGCTCTGGCGAAAAGAGAGGTAGGGAGCGTAATTGTAAGCTACCCGACTGGGGAATTACATCCACCTCACAGAATACCGCAGCCAAATAACAATTCTCTCAATCAATCATGAAATCAAATCAATATATTTTTTTGTAAATACATACATACTAACTGTTACCCGTGGCTTCGCCCGCGTGACCCAGGGAAGCTGCCATTAATTTGTGTATATTTTTTTCTTGTTGTCATTTTTTTACTTGATGGGATAAAAAGTAGCTTATGACACTCTCCAGACCGTAAACTATCCCCGTTAACAAAAATCATGTCGGTACTTAGGTTACTTTCGATGTAAAAGAAGGACAAATGATTACAAAGTTTATTTTTCCCATTGGATTAAGATGTTTTTCCGTGATAAAAAGTAGCTTATGTCACTCTCCAGATCGTAAACTATCCCCATTTAAAAAATCACGTCCGTACTTAGGTTCGTGTTTGACGTGAAAGAAGGACAAATGATTTAAAAAAAAACAACAAACTTTATTTTTTCCCGTGGGAATAAAATGTTTTTCCGGGATAAAGAGTAGCCTATGTCACTCTCCAGGCCTTAAACTATATCAAAAATAAAAACATGTAAATCCGTTTGTTACTTTTGACGTGAAAGAAGGACAAACAACCTTTTACCTATATTATGCTATAGTGATTTAATCTTAAAAGATAGGCATATGCGCAAATTTACGCAGCGCACGCAACTTAAGCCCTCAAAAGGAATATTTTTTTCCCGTTTTTTATCGGTGCTCCGCGCCTATTGGTGTTAGCGTGATGTTATTGAGCCTATATATAGCCTTCCTTGAAATATAGGCTAACACTAAAATATTTTTTCAATTCGAACAAAGAAACTCTTCAGCTTTATAATATTAGTATAGATAATACCCAGACCAAGATAAACAGACATGTTCATGCACACAAATATTTACTCGTATCTTGTGCGGGGATCGAACCCACGACCTCGGAATCAAACTGGACATGGTTAGCCATTGGACCACCGGGGTTGTCAAATATAAATACTGTTAATATCAATACCGCTGTATGCTCGGGCATAGTAGCTAGGGACAGACGCGTGCTGTACGGCACATATCGATTCCTAGAAGGATGAAGAATAGTGTATGCTGGCGCGTGATAGTTAGTTAGTCTAAGTATGTACCTATTTTAGTTTGACCAATAATAAATATAATTGAATATAAAAGAATTATTGAATAGTTTTCTTTTTATTTTGAATTCTTTACTTTTTCATAATATACCAAAACATCACTTGTTTGCATGTTGAATATAATATACTTCATTAATAAAAAAAATGTATTTTTACATGTGGTTTATTTATTTTCATATAATTATATTTCCAGTAAGTACTTTTAACTATTGTATTGACGGGTGTAATACTACACGGGTGTAGATAGTCGCTTCGCTATACTGTGGCGTCTCGGCAGCGATCGCGCGCTTGTAAGCGGGTACCCCGCGCCGGCTCCTCTCAAGCCCCGCACCTCACCCCCTCGAAAACGGCCAAGCGCTGGACTCACGTCACCTTAAGCGCAGTGCTAAAAAACAACTGATAAATGTACTTAAATACATTTTTTTTCACACTCAAACCAAGACAAACAGATATGTTTATTCAGACAAATGTTTGTCTTGTGCGGAGATCGAACCCGCGACCAGGGAGTCAAAGTAGCCAATGGACCACCGGGACCGACAGCCAATTTTCCATAAAATAGAGCTAAATGTAACTTCGAAAACCGAATTTGAATTTCAAACAAGATACAATATTCGGGCAATATTATTCCTTTTTCCGTCATTGGGGTACTGGCATATTTTCTCTGTCGTCTTCTGTAGAGTTAAAAATCACATCAATGATTAAAGGCCCTTGCCAGACACTTTAGTAGAATTTTGCAACAACAGGTACTTACGTTGTTTACTGTACCTAAGACGGGCTTGAGTAAGACTAAAGCAAGCATGTTTGAATTCTCGATTTTCCGTCTTGGCGTACGCATTCCGATCGGTTTCACTTTCCTACATCTCTGTTCTAAAACAGAGTAAATGAAAGTTAAGTGAAATAAAGTAAGGGCTTAGTAACATGACCGATACACGGTGGTGTGGGCAGGTGGCGCCTACATGAACAAGACTTGCGCCCGCGCACGCTACAATACGATAAGTTCCAATTTATGAAGCAGTAACAACAATTCAAATAATGTTGAAAAACCGTATATTCTGGGTACTATATAGTAAAACGTATCTTAAGATGACACATTTAATTCTTGACGTTTTCGATTAATCTTTTAATTCTGGGGCGTGAGTGGTTCATCAACATCTTCGAACCAAAGCCAACCTCACCTGCATGTGGTGCACCCTGCTGGCGGATAAACGAGGCTTTGGCGAAAAGAGAGGTAGGGCATAGCGTATTTTTTAAGCTGCCCGACTGGGGAAGCACCTCCACCTCACAGAATACCGCAGCCAAATAACAATTCCCTAGAAAGAACTAAAGGAAGCAGTATAGGCTGGCAACGAATCGGCAACCCCTTGATGTTGCTGATCTCCATGGGCGGTGGTGATTGCTTTCCATCAGGTGACCCACACGTTCGTTTGCCCCCCTCTCATATAAAAAAAATGTCTCCTATTCTGAAAATTTATTACAACTACATAATAAAATAATTTATAATTATATTACGGCTATAAGTAGGTGTGAATATAAACTTAAGTTTAGAGGCACCTCCTTGGTTAAAACTGTAGAAGCAATATAAGTAACGGTTTGTCAACATAGTTGGGTTAGGTTAGGTTATGTTCAAAATATATGACGGTGCTATTTCAGTCAGGATCCTTTTACCCAACAGCATTTCTGCAACCATGAAGCTCCCTCGTATATTCGTTGTGTACTTTGTCTTTGAATGTAACTCCTCGCGCCCAAAGCAACATACGAATTTCTGTCGTGTGAAATTTTTGTGCATGGGTTTTTTCATCGCCCAGATTTTGCTATCGTATAGAAGCGCTGGTCTACCAGCCGTTTTATAAACTTTTCCATGTGTTTTAATGGTCAATTTTGCATACGTACGTCACTTGTTCCAGCCCCATTATTCTGTGAGTAATAGCCGTTTTAATTGATCTATCTTCAGAAAGTACTGACCCGGTACTTGAAGGTTCTCACTCTCGGCAGTAGTGTTACGTTATCAAGCTTAATGTCCGCACTAATGGTAGACTTAGGATTGGCATTGCTGCTGCTGTGTATAGGCCTTTTCCAATACTTCCCACCATACTTGACTCTTAATTCCCCTATTTATCCACACCAGGTCTTCCCTCATCGGCCCTCGATGACTCCACTGATTCAACTTGCTGATGAACCAAATTTGTTGACACGGGTCTCAATCCTACATCTCCGGCATCGCTGCCAGAAGCCTGCAGCAGTCTGAAAAGGCTGCTTTTTACCTTTAAAACCTTTTTTACTCGCACGTACACAACAACCATCAAGGTTTTTCGATAATTGTTATTTGGCTGCGGTGTTCTGTGAGATGGAGGTACTTTTCCAGTCAGACAGCTTACAGATACGCTTTGCTATCTCTTTTTTGCCAGAGCCTCTTTTGCTAGTCAGCATGGTGCACCACGTGCAAGAGAGGTTACCTTTCACTGTAAAGATCGTGATGAGCTTAAACACTTCAAAACATCCCGGAGTGGCCGAAAAACATACAACATTACGTTTAAGACATTTGTAGTTACTGCTGATAATATTATGTTGGAAGTGACAGCCAGAAAAGTATAAAAGCCGGCGCGAACACGTGCCGGCTCTCATTCCGTTGCTGGTCGTCGAAGCGTGAACATCAGAGCGTATTTTCATTTCGAGTACTTTTGTAGAAACTCTTGCCAATTGTTTAATTTTGTTGTAATTAAATCAGTCGTTAGGATGCTGTTGTTTTTAAAAAAATACTTTCCTAACGAATTTTGGGACGGGGGCCCACCACACATTCCCACCACTGTATCTCCTGTGTAGCCAGGATTAACAGCGGCGACCGCCAAAAAAGGCAATGAACAATGAAGTCCATTGCAGTCCCAGGGGTAAAACTACGGCTGCCTTGGAACTCACAACGAATTTAATCAGAAGAAATTAGAAGGAGTAGGAAGCTTTTGGAATTTGACTTCCCCTCTTAGCAATGTGAGAGACAGCAATATGGCAAATAAGGCATTAAAAGCCTAAAGAGATGGCTAGTCAAGTGAAGCTCAACTGCCGTGCACCACGGATTTTAAGTTTCTAACACTATTAGGGACCTAAAACATTGAGTTGTTACCTAACACATCGATTCCAATAATATGAATTGCAAAATCGTCTGAACGCTTTGTAATTCTCCCTTGTTGCTACCAAATCTGAATAGTATACTACCCCGGATGCAACTTGCAATGAATTCAACATGTCATCCCGCTCCCGCTGCCAAAGATCACACTCCCAGAGAACATGGTGTGCTGTTTGATCGAATTCAGAATTAGCAGTAGAACATTCGCATAAGGGCGACGGCACTAATTTAAACGAAAAGAGTTTAGCTTTAAAATTGCCATGTCCAGTTAAAAATTGCGCAACGGGGTGGTCTACTTCTAACCACTTTTTCTTTAATCTATCTCTTACCGATTGAAAGAACAGATACAAGTGGCGTCCTTTGGTAGAAGTTTCCCACCTTTCCTGCCATTCAGACAGCAATGTTTCAAATACTTCATTAATAGGTTTGAACAGTCTAACTATTTTTTCACGATCACGCGTTTTCAAGAAATCAGGGACCATATTTTTAGATGTATAGTACATTGAAGCGCGGCGTTGTACTTCTAAGTCTACCGGTAACACACCTGCTAGCACGGGTAGTGCCTCGGTGCTTACAGTTCTATACGACTTACATAAAAATATCAGAGCAAGGCGCTGGCTTTGAAGCAATTCTCTTCAAATATCTTCAAATATCTTTGACAGCTACAGGTTTTTCCTAGATGTCGAACCGTGACCGTAGTCGAGCTCGTCATGAGGACGAGGTTCGGCGTCGCGATTCCAGACGCCGGGATCGCACTCCAGACAGCGAACTGCTGCAGGAGATGGCAGCAATGCGATCCCGACTGCGAGCGTTGGAGGAGCGTGCAAGGAGCCGGCCTAGGTGGTCGGCAGGCCGTACTGCTTCCTTGCCGCGCACGCCACCGGCCCGGCGCTCGCCGAGCGTGTCGAACACGCCACCGCCATCACGACGCGAGTCGTCGTGCCGGCCAGCGGCACACACGTCGCTGCCACCGCATGCAGCGAGCTCACGGCGCGAGTCGCCGTCTCGGCGTGCATCTGGTGCACGGCGCGAGTCGTCGTGCCTGCCGACGGACGGATGCTGGATTGACGAGCGGGCAACACTGGGATACAGCTGTCAAATCGTTGCTCCGTATTTTATAATTATTAAATTAATTATTTTAACTATTTTATGTTGTTTAAATAGTGTATTTGGTGATCATTATTGTACGTTTGTTATGTACTGGTGTTTTGTGCATGTTGTCAATTGGTATTTGTGAAGATAATTATGTTTGAGAGTGACGTTGCAAGTTTGGTTACCGGCTGTCAGCTGATTTGAAAATTATTAACAAGGTACTGTTTTTTTCACCGCATTCCTACTTGATTTTATAATTAAATACTGTCAATCTCAATTCCTAACTGCGTCCCGTTCATGCTTATCTTCACCTTTTCTTGATAACTTGTTGTTTCTTTGTAATATAGATTGTTACTTTTGACTTCTATACACAGTAGTTACATACAATTTTAGTTATTTAATCACAACTACTCTTTTTTTTTTGTTTCTTCTATTATTGAACACATGCACAGTTATTGCATTAGTGCATACTCATATTACCACTAGGGTTTGCTCATATATATTATCAATTAAAGTCATTATTCTATAAAGTATAATTTTATTGTATTTTTATATTATATTTATTATTATCTCAATTTGACTGAGGAAACTCTCTGACTAAAGTACCTTGGTACTTGTTTATATAGTAGTTAAGGCATTTTTTGTGATTGTATATTGTTATTTTTCTCTCTTTTCTTGTCGGCTGTCGCTCACTTACTCTTTACTAAATAACATCATGTCATCCTCAACTCGCACTGTTACTAACCGCCAAGCGGATATCAAATTGAAGAAAGCCTTGCAAGAACTTAAGGCCTCCAAAGATTTGAATGAGCGATTGCTGCGTGAGAGGGAGGAGAGTGAGGAGGAAATCATGAAAATACTAGAAAAAAATACTGAGCTTAAGAACCAGCTAACTGAACTAGATATTAGTTATCATGATATCCTCGATCAACGTGATCAATTACAGATTTTAGTGAACACTTTCCACCAGTGCAGCGATACGCATGAGCAAGCACTCAGGCGTATTGCTGAACTTGAAGTTGAGTTGGGTGAGGCGTATAAGCAAATTAACAATTATGAACACATAGCTCAACAGCGGGAATCAAAAGAGATTGACAGCCTTTATGATGAATTAATGCCACATGCATGTACGCCTCCCCTTACAACTAACAAGTCTCATAAAAAATTAAAGAAATGTTTAAAACTAAAGCGAACAATCAGTAACATTGAAAAAACTTTAAAACAGAAATATTGTAATAAGTCTTTAAGAAAATGTATGAATAATAATGTTAAACTTAATGAACAATTAATTCAGTATAAAAAATGTTTGGTGGAAAGTGAAAAATCATATGATGTTGACACACAGCACTTGACATTAGAATTAAAGAAATTAGAAAATTCATTTAATGTTTTAAATTCTAAATATAACTTAGCACAAAAACAAATTCAAGAATATCTTTTAGCAATGGATGAACTCCTTGAGGTGAGTAAGTACAACGAAGACAGATTTGAGTCCTTAATTAAACGCTGTGCCTGTGATCAGGTCAATGTTTCATCCACTAACTGCGGGTCACAGAATTCAAATTTAAATACTTCGGACAGGCCGGTATCTAGTGCCTGTGTCAATGTCAATAAAATAAATGAAGCTAACAAACCGGCTAAGTACTGTAAAACTTTGATTTTTTCGGACGGCATTGGCTGCAACTTAGGAACAATTATGTTCAACAATTTAGAAGGACATATAATAAACCATTGCATGCCAAATGCCTCCTACAGGCAAATAATTAACAAAATGTTGGAAACGCAAGGAATTGACGAGAACACTATAATTGTTATTATGATTGGTGATAGCAACAAAGTTCAGAAAAAAGACATTCTATACTGTACAAACAAACTCTTACAGCTAAATATAGTCAAAACCATATTCTGTGCGTTCCCATACAGTAGCTGCCAGTCTACACAAGCAAACTCTAGGATACACTATTTGAACAATCTACTACATACACTGACATGTCGTCATAGTGATGATATTATATTCTTTGACATAAATAATTTTATTTCTGATTTTTATTTGACGAAAGACCATTTACATCTTTCTAAAAAATCTAGATATAAGATTTCTTCTTTACTTGCCTACAACATTAATTATATAACGGGTTTACACTGTAAACCAAATAATTATAATGTAGGCAACTTGACTGCAGATTTAAACTGCTTCACAGGACAGAGGGAAAGCTTGCTGAATTAAAAATTGTACATCAAAACATACAAAGCTTTCCTGGCAGCGAATTGCTTGTACAATTATTTTTAGAATTGAAAAATGTTGACGTTTTGTGCTTAACTGAACATTGGTTAAACGATAGTCAGATGATCTTTCATATCAATAACTACAAAGTTGCTAGCTGTTTCAACAGGAAGTCGACTACTAGAGGCGGTTCATTAATTTTAGTTAAAGATTGCATGTTAGTCAAAGAGCGTGTGGACATTACTCGGCTTTCTGTTGAATGTACTATCGAGATATCTTGTGCCGAGTTAGACAAACATTTAATTATATGTGTATATAGACCCCCAAATAGTGTGTACAAAATATTCGAGGAAGTCATGGAGGATGTATTAAAGTTAGCATTTAAAAGTAATAAGAACCTAATTGTTTGTGGTGATTTCAACATTGATTTGCTTGTTGATAGTACTGTTAAATCAAATTTTTTAAATTTATTTAAATCTTTTAACTTGCATAACTTATTTCTTGAGCCCACGCGAATTACTCCAACCTCCGCTACCTGTCTGGATAATGTCTTCTGTAATTCGGAGTACTTAAATAAATGTATAATTAATGACTTACCTTCAGATCACTGTGGACAATATGTCGTATTCAATAACGTAGTTGTGGAAAAAACCAAACTTATTTCGTTCAGACCAATTACTGGTAGTAAAATATCAAAATTCAAAAATGTTTTGAAGGATAAGTTGCCACTAATAGTATACACGGAAAATGATCCTAACAAACTATATGGTGATCTTTTTAATGTAATGTCTGAAGAATTTAATAACATATTTGAACAAAAAGTGGTTAAAGTCAGAAACAATATTAAATTTTGTGAATGGGCTACCAAAGGTATTTATAAAAGTCGAAATACACTATATGATTTGTATGCTCAAAAATCGTATAGACGGGATGGCAATTTTACAGAACACGTTAGACAGTATTCCAAAATCTTTAAGAAAGTCTGTAAGGTAGCCAAGTCTAACTACATAAATAATAAAATTAAAAATTCTACCAACAAGTGTAAAACTGTTTGGAACATTGTCAACAAAGAGACTGGCAAAATAAAAGTTAAAGAAAACGACTACTCTTTGAAATGTAATAATAATATATTAACTTCAAATCAAGATGTTGCTAATGCATTTGGAAACTTTTTTACCAATGTTCCCATTGATACGACTGCCTCTCTCAATTCATCAGCCTCAGAATCCATAAGATTACTTGAGGATAATGTACAGCCCTGTGAGCATGCATTTAAATTTTGTCACATTACCCCAGATGACATTATTCGATCATTCAAACGTTTAAATATTAAGAAATCTGAGGATCTCTGGGGAATGTCCACTCAAATTGTTCTTCCTATTTTGGATACTGTTGCTGCTCACCTGGCTATAGTTTTTAATGAAAGTATAGAGAGTGGTGTTTTCCCAGACACCACAAAAAAAAAAAAAAAAAAAAAAAAAAAAAAAAAAAAAAAAAAAAAAAAAAAAAAAAAATTACAGACCAATCTCTATTCTGCCAGTATTGAGTAAAGTGTTTGAAAAGATCATGTCAAATCAGCTGCTCGCACATCTTAATAAGTTCCACATTCTACATAAGAAGCAATACGGGTTCACCGCCGGAATGTCCACTACAGACGCAGGAATCGCGCTCGTGAAATACATATTTGAGGCTTGGGAGACGTCTCAGGACGCTATCGGTGTGTTTTGCGACCTCTCCAAAGCATTTGATTGTGTTGATCATCAGACACTGCTGCTCAAATTAAATCATTATGGTATTAAAGAGAAGGCTCTGCAAATGGTAGAATCATACCTTAGTAATAGAACTCAAACGGTGGATGTAAATGGCACAAAATCAAATGCATTTGATGTAAAAATGGGCGTGCCCCAGGGTTCAATTTTGGGTCCTCTCTTATTCTTGGTATACATCAATGATTTGCCTGATTTGGTAGAAAAATTTGCCAACGTAGTACTGTTTGCCGACGATACCTCACTTATTTTTAAAGTTGCTAGGTATAAAGACAAAATTGATGATGTTAATAATGCTCTCTCTGCAATTTTGAACTGGTTTACTACAAATAATCTCCTTCTTAACTCACACAAAACTAAATGTATTAAATTCACGTTACCCAATGTCAGGCAAGTCCATGCTGATGTAGTCATAAAGGACACCACCCTAGTTTATGACAATGATACTGTTTTTCTTGGTATTACCATTGATTCAAAGTTGCAATGGGGCCCTCATATAACTAAACTAGCTCGCAGACTCAGTTCCGCAGCTTATGCGGTTAGGAGAATAAGACAGATAGCGGACGAGACAACTGCTAGGCTCGTTTATTTTAGTTATTTCCATAGCATTATGTCATATGGCATATTGCTTTGGGGTAAAGCAGCTGACATTGATAAAATTTTTGTATTACAAAAGAGAGCCATTAGATCAATTTACAATTTGGGTTCTAGGGATTCACTCCGTGAGTTATTTAAGGAGATAAACATCCTCACTGTCGCTTCTCAATATATTTATGTAAATATTATGTACGTCCGTAAAAATATTTCGAATTTTACAAAAGTATGTGATATAACTAATGTCAACTTGCGGAACAAAAACAAATTGGTTATTCCAAAACATAGACTGGGGAAGGTCAATAATTCGTTTGTCGTAAACTGCATCCGCTACTACAATAAGTTGCCGGAGTCGGTCCTGATTTTACCCGACACTAAATTCAAACAGCTTATTAAGACCACCTTATGTAAAAAGGCTTACTACAGGACCGACGATTACCTTAATGATAAAAATGTATGGCAAATTCTCGGCACAGGATGTGAAGCACAGGCGTCTTATCTTTACAAGTAGTATTGTGGATATACATATTTAGACTTTATACAATATGTATATACACTCTATACTATGATTTTTTATATTTTTATATTTTTTTACTATTTTATTTTACTTGTTTTTTTATTTTTTATTATCTCTCTTATTTTGGTTGACATACCATTTTTTTTATTGTACACTGACATTATTTTTATTGTATTATGATAATATTGTATGGCTATTTAAAAAAAAAAGACCTATATTGACAGAGTTTCTTTCGGCATTTCTTCTCGTCAATGGTCATTCCGAAATGCTGGTAGATAAAAAATATACCTAATTGTAAAAGACGTGTCTAAGTGCCCGCGAGGGCCTACAGAATAAAGAATTTTGACTTTGACTTTGACTTTGACTTTGCCAGCTGCACACACGTCGCTGCCACCGCGTGCGGCGAGCTCACGGCGCGAGTCGCCGTCTCAGCGTGCATCTGGTGCACGGCGCGAGTCGTCGTGCCGGCCAGCTGCACACACATCGCTGCCACCGCGTGCGGCGAGCTCACGGCGCGAGTCGCTGTCTCACCGTGCGTCTGGTGCACGGCGCGAGTCGTCGCGCCGGCCAGCAGCCCGCACGGCGCTGTCACCGCGTGCAGCGAGCTCACGGCACGAGTCATCGTGCCGGTCAACGGCTCGTACACGTTGCCGAGCGTCGCCTCCGTCGAGACGCCGGACCGCGATCCAGGCACGTGAAGTCACTGCGGCCTGAGTCACCGGTGCGGATCTGCCCGCCACCAGCGTCCCTGCTGCCTATGCCGCCGAGCGAGGCGCCTGCGGAGCCTACCCGTGCTGCGGAGTCCATCTCCGAGCAGGCCGTCAGCGATGCGAGCATGCCACTTGGGGTCACGAATCAACTCAGCTCGGTGAGATCCAACCAATATTTTTATATATCAAACTTTGACCCTAATTTGCACAATATTAACGATTGGTGTGATGAAGTTGACCGAGCTAAGTCCCTAAACAACTGGGGTGATTATGAGTGCCTTTCACGGATAGGTAACTGCTTGAAGGGTGATGCTCGAACGTGGTTGAGTGAGTGGGTAACTATTGATCGTACGTGGAGCAATTTCAAAAAGGAATTCAAACCTTTGTGTCCGAAAACACCCGATATCGCCAATATTTTATTTGAGGTGATGAGTACCAATTCGGATAGTTATCCCACATACGCCGATTACGCCCGTAGATCGTTACTTCGACTGCGTATAGTACAGGGGCTCAGTGACGAATTGATTTCCACTATTGTGATTCGCGGTATCACTGATCCACAGATTCGTGCATCAGCCACAAACGCTAAGCTATTGCTCAATAACTTGGTAGAATTTCTATTTACATATGTAAAGCCTTTAAAATCTAGTATTTTGCGTACTACCCCAAAGAATAATTTAATGTCAAAAAATAGGCATACTCCTAGTAATTCTTTTGGTAAACGTCGTTTAGATGACGGTTGTTTTACATGTGGTGCAATGTGACATAAACAGGCTTTTTGCAATAAGAATCCTAAAACGAATTTAGGCGAAAGTCCTAGTACTAGTGGGTTATCTAGCGCAAAGGCTATATTTGTACCATCGAAACCACAGTTGTGTACATTTTGTAACAAGCCTGGGCATAAGATCGAAAATTGTTTTGGCAAACAAAAATCCGAGACGCACAATAGAAATGAGGTTAATTTTTGTCTCGAAAATAAATCTACCCACTGTGCTATTTAAGACTAGCAATTTGACTTTTCAATAGTCTTGAATAGTACATGTACGATGCACTAATAGGTGACGGAACTTGACACTGTACTAGAAGAAACGTTACCAAACGCGAACTCTTATTCGGACCTAATCGGACTATTCGTACACTCGTACAGTGTACTATGTTATCCAAGCCCGAAACACTTGTCTCTATATGGTATGTCCGTGAGACAAAGAATAAAGCGTCTTGCAATGTTATCGTAAGAGTAAGCGAGATAGGAGGTAAGCGCACTGCACTGGTATAAATCGCTTTCAGCGCCGTGTTATATTCATAGAAATCTTATACAGCGCTGTATAGTGCTTGTAATTACCAAATTTACATTGTTAAATGATTATATTGTCGGCTACATTTCTGAGTACTAATAGGTACTAATAGTACTATTAAGGTGTACTAGTACATTAATCGGACTGTACTATTACAGTGCGCACCTAAGAGTGTCCGATTAAGCACAAGACTACGGAGACAGTTATATGCCTGTAATTTCTCATGAGTACGTTCCGATTTATTTACCGAAATTAGAAAAGCAGCACATTCTCGTTGGTGAAAACGTTATTGTTTTGTGGTTTCACCTTTTTATTTCAAGTCTGATATAGTGTGTTGGCTGTTCACTTTTGCTGTATCTGCTTATTTCTTTATGTAAATCAATGGAGATGGCTAATAATTGTGAAAGCCGTGTACTAAAAGCTACTCCAGAAGTAATTCTAGGAGACGTTGTAGAATTCGTTCTAGGAGCCGTGATGCTCGTCTTAAGATCGTGATTCACGTTCTAGACATCGTGATTTGCGTTGTAGACGTCATGATTCATGTTCTAGTCGTAAACGCAGACGACGTAGCTGTTCTAGCAATGTATTAACTCAATGAATGCAACAAATTCTAGATCAATTGACACCATTGAGGACAGCGTCGGTCGTCTCGACCGTGGCTACGTGGGCCGAGTGGCCTTGCGTCTTTGGTGACGTCGCCGCTGCAGCCACCGTTGGCAGACTGTGCCGATGGTTTGCGTGCTGCGAGTGAGTGAGAGCTGGTACTGCGAGTCAGCGCTCTGCAGCTCCGCTTTCGCCGGGGTACTCCGTGAGTGCTACTACGGATTGAGATTGTCCCCAGCGCGACTGATCGTACAATGGATGCTATACGATCCATCAATACTATGGTGAGATCTAACCACGCTTACTATATTTCGACTTTTGATCCTACAATTGGTGGGAAGAGGTAGAAGTGTTCAGTTTTCAATGACTGGTGTGATAATGAGTGTCTATATCTCATTGGCTTAATGAGTGGGTAACCCACTGACACAGAAATGACCGTAGTAGAAGCGTTTTTATGAAAGAGTTTAAGCGTCTGTGCCCTAAGAAGCCAGATGTAGCAAACATTTTGAGGTCATGAGTACTAGCTCTGATATTTATCGGAGTATTTACCCGACATATGCTGATTATGCTCGCCGCTCTTTACTAAAGTTACGTATAGTTAGAGAGTTAAGAGACCAGCTAATTTCGGCTATGGTGATAAGGAGTATTACGAATCAACAAATCCGTGCCTTTGCCACGAATGCAAAACTAAAGTCAAATGAATTAGTAGAATTCCTTTCTATTTACGTTAAATCAAATAGATCCAATAAAAAGTGTAGTAATATTTCGCATAATAATCATGTCGAAAAATCAAAAGTAAGATCATGTTATTAATCGGAAGCGAAGATTTAACGATGGTAAATGTTTTCTGTGTGGTAAATACGGTCTTAGGCAATCTAATTGTGCTAAGGGGCCTAAAACTGATTCGAGCAATGGCAATAGTGGCGATAATGGTCAAAAGTGTTTGGTCCATAGTGTAAAATCGATCCATGTGGTATCTGCAAAAATACTTGGTCACAAGGTTGTGACTTGTTTTGCGATATACGGTAGATGAGGATATGATGACTTTATGTAAGGAAGCGCTCGTTTAGGACGCGCTATAAGTCTTGGTCAGGTACAGCCGAGCGATAGTATAATCCAAGCGTTGGTTGATTCTGCTGAGGCAAAAATGTTAAGCATGTTCGCCAATTTCTCAATTTGGCCAGCTATTTTCGCAAGTACATACCGTACTGTGCCCAGAGAACAGTTTCTATTTCTGCTCTAACCTGGAAGGGTGTGGAGTTCAATTGGGGCAGTGAGCAGCAAGCTGCTCGCAAATATGTAATCGAATGCTTGACGAACGAGCCGGTTCTTGCTATTTGCGACCCCTCCTTGCCAATGGAAGCGAGTTCCATCGGCTATGGAGCTGTATTGTTACAAACTCGTGAGGTTACTCGCAAGCGAGTAGTTGCCTATCTCAGTAGGTTAATGCAAGGATGCAAGGCGCAGAGAATAAGTACTGTTCGTACAAACTCTAAACTCTCGCTGTAGTGAAAGCATTGCAGCATTTCAGGCCTTACTCGGTGGGGATGCACTCCACTGTACTGACTACAATGCGTTGAAAGTTATTTAACGCAAGAGATTAACTGCCAAGGGTAGCCCATTGGTGGGTGTACCTTCATGATTTTGATTTTGTTTGGACCATAAAGATGGGCATTTCTATGACATATACTGACTATCTAGGTCGGAGCCCTGCTAATGTATGCGCCGTCCAAAGGCCACTAAGGTTTAGATGCAGAACCTTAAAATTTGTTAACGAATAAGCCTACAATAGTGTGATGTGACCTTGTCAAGTTGTCAATGATGATTCGATTGTTTTGTTTCAATTGATTGCAGGCTTGGGCTAGACGGTCTTTGCGACTAGTTGAAATATGCTGGCCCATAAGCAGCGTCTGAAGCTGATGCTGGGTGCGCTGCTGCACGCCTCTGTGGCGCCTGTGACGAGCGCTCCAGCAGATGCTGGGTGCGCTTATGCGGCAGGCTGTGACTAGTGCTCCGGCAGATGTTGTGCGCGCTGCGTCATGTGGCCGACGCACTCACTGACGCTAGATGTGCTGCTACGCGCCTATGTTGTGCGCTGTAGTCGATGCTCCAGCTGATACTGGGAGCGCTGCCGGGAGGTCCAGCCGATGCTGGGATCGCTACCGAGCACTACAGACGGTGCTGGGAGCGAGATGGACACGCTTCACGTCGTGCCTCTGTCCTACTGTGGTTAAAACATGCTTCACGTCGCGCCTCTGTTTTGACCTGTAACTAAGTTATGCTTCACGTAGTGCCTCTAACTTAGTTGGTGTTTGAGATACGCTTCACGTCGTGCCTCTGTCTCAGCACAAGTTGATTGCCACATGAAATTATTGAGAAAATGCTTCACGTCGTGCCTCTTTCCTCAATAGTTTCTGTGCTTATGTGTTTTTATGTTGCTAAGTTATGCTTCACGTCGTGCCTCTAACTTAGCTGGTGTTTGAGATACGCTTCACGTCGTGCCTCTGTCTCAGCACAAGTTGATCGTTGCATGAAATTATTGAGAAAACGCTTCACGTCGTGCCTCTTTCCTCAATAGTTTCATGTTGCACAATGTATTTGTGTAACTTAGGTGTACTTGCTATGTACTTATGTGACCTATGAACGTTTGCGTAGAAATACGCGTTGTCTGTTGTTTTTATAAAGGTGCAGACAATGAGGACGAGGAGTCTGCTCTCGCCGCTGCTTGCTGTACGCCTGCTGTGGACAGCGAGCCGCAGCCCAGCACTTCCGGCACGCAGTTATCCGCGTTGCCGCCTAGTACTGCGATAGCTGCTGTGCCCGGTGTTCCGTTTGAGGAACAGCAGGATGCCGGACTATCTATGCCGGTACTAGAAGCCACCCGTCAGAGCTGAAGAAAAGCAAGGGAGCCCGAGGACGGCCTCCTGTCAGGAAAGGCCGTGTTGGAAGTGACAGCCAGAAAAGTATAAAAGCCGGCGCGAACACGTGCCGGCTCTCATTCCGTTGCTGGTCGTCGAAGCGTGAACATCAGAGCGTATTTTCATTTCGAGTACTTTTGTAGAAACTCTTGCCAATTGTTTAATTTTGTTGTAATTAAATCAGTCGTTAGGATGCTGTTGTTTTTAAAAAAATACTTTCCTAACGAATTGCTAAAAATTAATATATTTTAGGAACAGTGTAGCTCAATGGCTTATTAACATAATGTCATCCGTACCGCCTATAAAATTTATTTTATTATAGGCGTATTTCAATACGCATCTACAATTTAATTGATAATTCCTTCACATGAATTAATAAAATCACGGCTACTATTTAAATTGATTTCGTGGAGGTCAATTCACATTCAGTTTATTACAATGCATTTGGTGTATTTGAATGAAGAAACTGTAATATTTATTATTCTTTAAACCTACTAAGATATCCGGAGTTATGTTTAAAATATAGTTCATTCACGATTTATTAATACACTGGCGGCAACGGTTTTGTAACCGCTGCACTGTCGTGTATATTAAATTATAATAGTTGACATAAATGGGAATTATAATGCTTATCGAATTTATAAGTCACATGCATGACCTCGCCTTCGTCCGCTTTATATAAATTTAAAAATGCCCTATAATCATGTTCGGTCATGGTACCCATTAGACAAGATTTATAACAAGGATTGTTATAAATAAGAAATATATAAATTATAAATAAATAACATCTTATCATAACGGGTAGAATGCGAGAACAAGGAATTCTCTAACTAAACTACTTTAGTATAGTATAGAAAACTAGTATAGGAGAAAAAAAAATCTCCTTTGGGTATCCAAAGGAGTTTTTTTTTGTACGAGAAGGGGGCAAACAAGCATGTGGGTCACCTGGTGGAGAGCAATCATCTCCGCCCATGGAGATCAGCAAAACCAAGGGGGTCGCCGATCTGTTGCAATCAATTAATTTAAGAATTCCTTAGGCATGATATTCTATTCTATTTTTAGGTCATGGAAAGCCATGGAAATTCATCTTAAAGTGGATTAATATAGTAGGTACACGTTGGAAAACTCGTTGGATCGTGGGCGTGCTAATAGAAAGGATAAATGCAATTCACTGTCAAACTAACTTACTTATATTTCACTTCACATCTAGGACGAAGTTTCAATGTGCCTTGAGACTCTTAATGTATTTATACTAGCTTCCACTCGCGGCTTCGCCCGCGTTTACTGTTTTTAATAAAATGTATCCTGTGTTCTTCCTAATACCTTTAAGAATATGTGTACAACGTTTCATGATCTGTCGAGTAGTTTCGGCGTGAAAGCGTGATAAACAAACTCACATTCACAGATATAATATTAGTAGTGATAACAAAGCGACAAACGCGCATCGTGCCATAATTTTTTCTATCAGTCTATCTGCATAGATTGAAATAGAGGAAATTATATAGATTACATAATATGATCGAGTAACCGATTTGAGAAGCGTCTCAAGATTATTCTAATCCCTTACATTTATAATGAATCAAACAAATTAATAGTATAGCTAACATACGCAATTAAAATAATATTTTATATTATATAATATACGCATTTTCATTTCAGATTCAAGTTGTCAAATACATGAATCGAATATATCTGAGACACAATACCTATTATTCGCATAATTAATTTTATTATGCGAATAATAGGTATTGTATATAATATTACATTATATTCAATAATTATAGTATATAATATTATATTATATTCAATGCAATGGGAGATGTGTACATGTAAAAGGTCTCGTCACATCCGTGATATTTAACTCTTACTGTTATTTTTAACAATCAATTACAACATTATATGTATTAAAATGTAATATTGTATGTTGTATCTCTTAACAACAAATCAAGGGCGATGTATTTGACCTTACAATAATGAAAAGTAAAAGATGTTTCAAGAATTGCAACCTGCTTGATTCAGGTATTTTATTTTTATTTTATATCAAGTGTTGCTCCTCCTTAAGTCGGTCCCTCACTGATGAGCATTGTGACCACGACGGAAGCAAAATTTAAAAGCGAACAGATTTCGAATTATGACTTTATTGACGTTGCAGTATCATAGAATAAGTGGTAACCTCCATAGCTGTAATGCAAAACTTAAACAGACACACTTATCAGCCATAGGTATGCGAAAGCATCGTAAAAGTTTGCTTGTAATATCCTTATTGTAAATAGTAATACAAAATACATAAAAGGAAATGAGAAAAGACACAGTTATTAGAGGTGAATTTATCCTTAAAAGAGATTTCTTCCAACCAACCTATAGTTGTAAGTTCTTTAGCTACCCTATTGGTGTTAATATTGAAATTTCTGTATATCAATTTATGCAATGCAATCATTAGACTCTACAATCATAATAAAAAGTTGATTTCTTTTATTATTCTTATACAAATTATACATCGCCACCTAATCCCAAACTAGATAAAGCTCTAGGTACTAGATAACTGATAATACGTTTTCTTGGTAATATATATTATACGTATATGTATATATATATATATATATATATATATATATATATATATATATATATATATATATATATATATATATATATATATATACGTATATATAATATATATATATATATATATATATATATATATATTATACATATATATACATAATATACGTAGAAAATACCTAGACCGAACCGAACCAAATCCTTGTCTTCTTTGTGGGGCCTCGCGACTAATCGAGAGAGAGTAGATCGAGACAAACAGACATGTTCATACGTACATTTTTTTCTGTTCTGTGCGTACAAACGCTTGTCACCTGTGTGGGGCCGCGCCACTTGTGACAAGTAGCTTTTGCTATCCATTTGAACCACACTCGGTTCGACAACTTCTGTTTACTGCAATTATTTCCAAAATTATCTATATATTATCTTATATAAAGGTACCCGTTACTGACTTATCTATCAACGCAAAGCCAAACCACGTGACGAATCTTTTTTTTTTATTATACTACGTCGGGTGGCGGACAAGCATACGGCCCGCCTGATGTGAAGCGGTTACCGTAGCCATATTAACGCTCGCAACATAAAATATCGCTCGCGCGCCGCCACCCCCCACTGCCAACGCAGCATCTCCTTCCTTTCTGGTGACCTCATTCACTCGCAGGAACACAACAACCCTCAAGGGAATTGTTATTTGGCTGCGGTATTCTGTGAGGTGGAGGTACATTCCTACCTCTCTTTTCGCCAGAGCTTCGTTTGTCAGTGGGCAGGGTGCACCACGTGCAGGTGAAGTTGGCTTTGGTTCAAAGATGTTGGTGATCCACTTACACCACAAATCGTGTTGACATTTGGCATATAAGTATCTATTCTGATGAAGGCTTCCGCTAAGAAAGGATTTCTGAAAATATATATTAAAAAAATTGAAAAATTCACCTCCCCTGCCTAGGTGGGATTTGAACCCACGACCTCTCGATTAGCGGTCGAGTGCACTTCCAACTGAGCTTCCAAGGTTTGTGATGGTGGCGAATATTTCCATTTGATATTTTACTGCTGTAAAGCTGCAAAAAAATAATAATAACTATTTCCACGGATCTAAGGACACACGCATACGAAGTAGCATACGAAAGCTAGCCGTGCACATACGTCGTGGTCATGTTCCGAAAGTAAACATAACACAACATCGGAAAAGGTGTAAACAAACTGGATGGCTGTTTGTGAACCACAAATAATTCGATAAATAGCCAAACGATGCTTGAAATTACGCAATATTAGCTGTGACTGTGACTCATATAGTTCGCCCATTCGTCCCAGTTACTCTAATCGTAGCTAAACATTTTGTCATGGAGATTATCCAACGTGAAATGCCTAAGAAATGGCCTTGTCACCTCGACCTGAATACCGTCAACCACTAATGTTTATTCCGTAAACACTAACGTGCAGTTTTATTTTCTTTTTGGAGGTTAGTGGAGTTTCGAATTCAAACAGCTATTTTTTTATAGTCCCATTAAAAGAGTTTAAGCGTTCTTGTTGTATTCCGCAAATAGCATCTCAGGTTGGAGTTATATTATCAACCAAAATACACCAAGTATACCTGTGCTGTATACTTACGTCGGTAGTTAACTGATTCATGTTTGATGTTTCACCGCCATAACATCTAAAAATGTATACGCCAGCCGCCAAATTAATTTTGTGCGGAAACATAGCGAGTCGTATGAAAATTGTAAAAAAATAACAAAAACTGTAACAATGATTGTATTGCTAAATTATTAAAACATATAATATTCAAGAAAGTAGCTTCAATGGGTATAGCTATAGAGTGAGATAAAAAATAAAATAACACGTGAAAAAAAAATGGATGTTATACTAATTGCCTAAACGCTGGTAGGTGGGTACATTTTATTTGAAAAGATACAAATTTTCGAAATTATTTTGCGATTTATCTATCGCCAACAGAAGTTATTAAGTCCTTAATACTCATTGTGCATCACCACTTAACTGCTATACTTTTAACGTAACTGACTAACGTTCTGTATGTAAAATGACTCCCGAAAGAAAGGTTAAACTGAGTATATTTATTAACAACAATTAATTTAATCATGTATTATTTTGTGGAAGTTAAATTTATAGATAAACAAGAAAATAGATGTGGCAGTAACCATCGCTGCAGCCATATAAGCTGCTGTTTCTGTATTTCCTCTTTCAAATGATAGACATGCACTGAAAAGATCGTCACAGTAAGCAGCTATGATTTAGCGCTGTTGATTACATTTATTTTATGTAAATGGTGGGCAAGCGCAGAGACGAATGCAGCAGGCATGGAAATGGTGGAATTGCTTCCATGGATATACTAATGGTTGAGGTTGGTTGGGCGTCCTTTGACGCTAGTTCAACTAATCTAAAAGACGGTGGAGATAAACATACATAGAACAAATTGCAAGTATCACTTTACAACAAGTCAAATTCCAAAGCTTGCTGTTCCTACTATTTTTTTCGGATGAAATTCGTTATGAGGTCCAAGCCAGTCGTAGTTTTACCTCTGAAACTGCAGTGAACTTCACTATCCATTGCCTTTTTGGTATTGCCGCTGTCTATCCTCTAGCTATACAGGAAAATCCGTGTTGGGTATGCGTGATAAAACTGTCCCATTACCGGAGTTTAATACTGTTTCTATATTATTCTGATGTCTTACTAACACTTGTCTTAGTTTCATTACTTCAATACAATTAAAAGTTGCGTTAGAATCATTAGCAAATAGCAAGTAGACTAAATCTATGCACATTCTCATTGATTGACGTGTTGATATTCGATTTTAACGTCACCAAAGTTCATTTTAGAGTGGGAGAAAGTATATTCAACATCATAATGATCTTTGTTTGCAAAATTTAAAAGTATGTCGCTGAGTGCGTCTACGTCAATGGTTATATCATAAAGTCGACACTTCCCGTCACCATATTCCGGAGATCCGTTATTCGTGCACTTGCAATTTAGATTTGAATTCCTATATGATTACTCATAAATGCTGACCTCATTCAATCAAATGAGAGTTTGCTCATCAGTAATAGATAGTTAAAATTAGATATGGCTGTTTATTCTGAATTTACCCTAGTTTCCTACAAGTACGCTTTCTTTCCGAAGAAACTGTTACGATCATTATTGAGGCCGAACAGCAGACAGGCTGGACATTCCCACATAGGAATGTACTGCTTGCTTGCTATGTTCAGGCACTGGCCAGTTAACAATACACAACTTATTTAAAGTGGGCACACCATTTGTTTTAAAAGACATGCTAGTCATTAGACGATAGGCAGTAAATTATTTGCAGAAGAATTAGAGCAACGTCCGAGTTATCAGATAGTACGAATAGTATGTAAAGAAGGCTATATTTTACAATTTTATTGAGAGCTCAATCTAGGGTATAGTAGATTGATAGCTTTATTGGTCATTAACATGCTGTGCATTTTACCACCATTAAGTCGTTCGATTTTACTCAATAATGAGCCAACAGAATGTTTTCAATTAGCATGTTTTTCTACTACGGTTTTAGTAGAGAAGTTGCATATTCTTCTTCTGTATATAAAGTAGGTAACCGTTACTGACAAATTTATCAGCACAGAGCTCAATCACTGGATGGGTTGGATTGAAATTTGGCATACAGTTAGCTATTACGATATCGGCTAGGCATTCGCTAAAAAAATACAATTGTTCTGGATATATTCTTTTCTAGCTCTTATTTATTCAGACGCCAAGCAGTAGCGCAGAATTTTGTTTTGAAATAAATTTGAATAATTGCAAGGTCAGTGAACGTGCCTAATTATTGGCACAAGTGCATCCTACTTTCTACTAATATTAAAAATGTAAAAGTTTTATCATTATATATTATGGACTAGCAAAGTACCCGTGCTTCGCTACGGGAACACTACTGATTTGCGTCTTTTTTTGTTAACATTCCAGATATTTCATTTTACCCCATAAAGGACTGTTTCGCATTGACCATTATTCCAAATATACATACACCATTTAGGTTAAGACGTCCAACGACGTAAACAATATTTTTGGCATTCGCACCAGGAGCCAAAATTGCAAGGCATAAGAGAGAACTTACTCGTGAGTTAGCTACATACAACTGATCATGAGAGAAGCAGTACTGTCTCAAATCAACCCCAGCGACCTTTAGAAACTGCCCCTGAGCTTTGTTAATCGTCATAGCGAAACATACCTTTATGGGCAATTGAAGTCTTTTAAATTGAACGGGGTGGTCTGATGGAATAATGGGAATGCGGGGTATATAGAGAGATTCCCCAAGAGCGCATCTCTTACTGTCCTTACTCAACAACTGTGACTCATCGTTCCAGTTATTGAATACGTGAACAATGGTGGCACGAACCTCCTGATGATACACCTCCGTTTCATGCAAGTGGTAGGAGATGGAGCGGAACAGACCAGCTCCATCACTTTCCATAGCTATAATGGTATGGGGCATCATCATTTTCCACAAGTATAAATTTAGTCAACTTTGACGTCATTGTTTGAATAATACTGAAATTCTGATATTAAGCAGGTATACCCCATAAAGTTGGTACTTAGAATATTTTTTTTCAATAAGTTTTTGGCACCAGATGTCGCTTCATTTCAAGGACGCAGTTTTTTTTACGCCCTACGCGGTAACTAAGGGGATGCGGACAACTTCCGGGGGTAACTAAGGGGATGAGGTGAGCGATGAACCGTCATGGATAACCCCATAGTTTGAAATAATCTCTCGTATATCATCATCATCAGGTCATTTTAGTCTCCACTACAGGAGCACGACCCTCTCTCCTCCGTCCCAGACAAAAGGAGGATTTGGCCTACACTCCCCACGCTGGCCAGACGGGTTGGGGAGTCCTGATCGATGTTTTATAATGTATTTCCCTTAGTCGCCTAGTACGACATCCACGGGAAGAGACGGAGTGATTCTATTCTAGTGTACCGGAAACCACACGGCCATCTCTCGTATATACCCTTTTCTTAATAACGAAACCATAGCGCGCTGTACAAATGCTAGGTATAGCGCCATCTAGTGATGAGTTAATTAAAATATAAATATAACATTTTTAGACATTTCTTGGCTGGGCATTGGTCAAAAGTTAATCAGTTACCCATAAACATCCCCTTTTTTATGAACAACCATTCCACCAAGCCTCAAAATCCTTTTAAGTAATTTCGTATCCACTATGTTATATTTTCAAATCGATGCCATTTTCGTAATTGACGTCCCAGAAAACCATAGAATCAACACCCATATTGATATTATGACATTTCAACCCCATCGCATCCCCATATGTGTGACTTTATGTCACGTCGGCTATGTTGGATTATAAAATAGTTGTTGTTTTCGTAATCAGCGACCTTATAAACCATAAAAACAATACCCATGACGATTTTCAGACTTTATCACTCCATTTTACCCCTTTAGGGGTTAAACTTTGAAAAATCCCGAAATACGTGTTTACTCATTTATCTATAGTATTACTCCTGTAAAGTTTCGGATAAAATAGTCCAACTAATCTTGTTTCCCCATACAAACTTTGGACGCCCGTTTCACCCCCTTAGGGGATGAATTTTAAAAAATCCTTTCTTAGTGTACCTCTAGACGTCATAAGGAACCTACTTGCCAAATTTGGAATCTCTAGACCCAGCGGTTTGGGCTGTGCGTTGATTAGTGAGTCAGTCAGTCAGTCAGTCAGTCAGTCAGTGAGGACAAAGCCTTTTATTATTATAGATATTCGTTACTCTTTCACTTTGGTACTTTTAAATTTGGTATATTAGGATATATAGGTATTGACACATGGAAGTTCGAACACTATTTATCTAGATAAACTATTTACGCTTGTGAATCCGCGGGCAGAACCTAAAAAACCTAGCATATGATCTGCCCGTGGATTCGCCCGCAAAAATAATAAATAAACGCGAAAGTTTGTGAAGATGGATGTTTGTTCTATCTCACGAGTAAATGGCTAGAATTATGGTCTGATCTAAATTACCATATAGGATATTTATACTCCGATTCCCAAACGAAGCCCTGTATCATAAATTACTTAATAGTTACTTCCTGTACCACAGTATATAAGCAATAGTTGTCCATATGTGCTGATCGAGATACTAATATTTTTGGGTTTTTCTTTCGTATTTGTATCGATAATTTGCATGGGCTGAAATGAAGTAGGTCGTAACGACATTCGTCGGTAACGGTGTAAGGTCTCACTGTCGTCATTGATGAAAGCTAACATCATACATGCATAAGTATCCTATGAAATCATAGGCAGATAAAGGAAGTTACTACGGCTATGAGAATAATAAGCAGCCGCTGCAGCCAGTTTATCCCACTAACAATTCCCTAGATCTATGATGTCACTGATGTATTCTTACATTTGAGTGAGGGCACCAGGCAGGAAAAGGAAAAGGAAAAGGAGTTGCTGGTAATGGTGGATGCAGCTGGTGAGCAATACGCTATGTTGCAACTGTAGCCAGCGTCTCTAGTCTAAGTAATAGGCTATGGTCTCTTTGGTTCTCGGTCGAATTTCTTGCTTACGGATTAGAATTCTTAGTTCGTTGTGCGCTTTTAAGCCGTGAATTGAAAAATGGTCATCGTGCAGGCCTCTGTACTGTAGTACTGATTTATGATGCCTGCAGAGCACAAAAATAAACCTATATAAATTAATAAAACTTTCTAAAGCTTACGTTCTGGTGTAAACATTACGTAAGCGACAAAAAAGTGTGGCGTCTTCGTGGCTGGCTTGCCTGGAGACGTGCTGGAGACGCTTCGTTATCATGTGATACTGACAGATTGTCTTGAGTTCGCGGCTTGACAGTGAGGAATGTGGCGTATATCAGTATCACAATCAGAATCGCAATGGTGCGTCATATGGTAACACTTAGGATATTTTTGGGTATCGTCACATGGTAAGAACATTTTTCTTGGGTACGGCTGACATAGTCAACCAAACTTAGGCTTGGCCTCCTTCCTAGTTCCTGTGGCTATCGCTGGTTTTGTTCTAGTTTCAAGGGCGTCCGCGTGAGTGCCCGGACCAGATAATTCAGGATTAAAAGTTCCTTGCTTATGCTCTCGACTAGTAAAAAAACAAACACGAGAAAAAGTGGCAATGAGGGGTTTGTACTAATACCCTCTCTCCGTCCCCAAATCACATTAGGCGGGCCGTATGCTAGTCTCCTACCCGCAATATTAAAAAAAATGTTCGTTCCTATTATTCCGTATACATTTTCAAGTACACAGTATATTTTTTCTTTATTATATTAGAAGGAGGCAAACGAGAATGAGGGTCACCTGATGGAAATCAATCACCATAGCCCATGGAGATCAGCAACACCAAAGGGGTCGCCGATCCGTTGCCAGCCTATACTCCTTCCTTTCTTTCTTTGATAAATTAGTTTTTTTATATTAGAGGGGGGCAAACGATCGGCAAACCATCATGTGGGTCACCAGGTGGAAAACAATCACCATCGCCCATGGAGATCAGCGACACCAAGGGGTCGTCAATCCGTTGCCAGCCTTTTAAGGGAAATGAAAACTCTGTTCTTGAAGGCACCCATGTTGTAGTTGTTCGGAAATACCGCTGACGGAAGTTGATTCCACAGTTTTACTGTTCGTGGTATGAAATGTCTTAGGAAACGTACTGTAGTAGATCGCCCATTATCAAGATGATATGGATGGAATTTTAATTTATGGCGAGTTGTACGATAGTGGAATTTAGCGGCAGGAATCAAATCAAACAGCTCATCCGAGCACTCCCCGTGATATAATTTGTATGGAACGCAAAGAGACGCTACATCTCTGCGTGCAGAGAGAGAGTCCAATCGATCCGAGATCATTAGGTCACTGACGATTCGAACTGCTCTTCGTTGTATGCGGTCAAATGGAGCAAGCAAGTACTGGGGCGCACCGGCCCAGAGATGCGAACAGTACTCCATGTGAGGTCGAACCTGGGCTTTGTAAAGTTGAGGGCGGTGTCGGGGTGTAAAATACCGCCTGGCTTTGTTAATAACACCAATCATTCTAGAAGCCAGCTTGGCCTTGCATTCCAAGTGACCGCGAAACTGAACATCGCTCTATATGTCGATACCCACCAAACTTATATATAATTTATCAGTACTTAGTCGTATCTTCCTTCCTCATATTTATCTATCTTATGGTTTGTAACTGTTCTAAAATTAATGGAAAACGGCTATCCTCAAAATGTCAGTAGACCAACTAAAACACCAAAGTTTACGAAATCCTCAGTTGATATTTAAGTTGAATTATCGATAAATCAAACATCATTAATAATAATTTTCTAAAATATTTCTTAATTATTATGAGTAAGAAATCCGACGCTAATGGAGTGCTAATGATATCTCGCAAATTGAGTGATGACAGTTCACGCTTGATGTATAGCATCTAAAGTATGTAATGGGGTCGATGAACTTGGTGTATTAAAGTACCCTAATATTATATTACAGTTATTACGAAAGAGTTAATTTGAGAGCCGGTTCTTTACCCCAAATACCGCAGCGGAACCTACTTACCTACAATGCAAAAATTATACACACATACTTATCTGCCATAGGCGTGCGAAGACACGTATTGACCTGTGAAATTTAATGAGTGTACATTTTTATATATTTATGGGTTATAAATTGTGTAAAGACGCAAATTATAAAAAGTATTGAATCTCTTTTTATTATATACCATAATAGGCTATTTGACAATGTTCAAAAATTGTTTAATAGTAGTTTATGAAACTGTTGCATAATACGAGTGTGAGTTTATAACATGAGCCGAAGGCGAATGTTATAATAGACCACATGAGTATTTTAATACCTAATTATGTGAAGTTTCATACACTACTTTATCTAAGCTAATGAAATATATGATAATAATATTTTAAATACAACCATGAAGTTAATTTAACAGCTATAATTCTTACTTATAAATCCATTTATTTGCAGATCGAGCATGCGTAGTGCGTATGCGCGACGCGCCGCGCGGCGCGCGGCGCCGCGTTCACAGATTATGTAGAAAAATTTTGCATAGTTGCAATGCATTTGCATTTCAACTTGTTTAAAATACCTGTATCCAGGGCTGAAGCTGTATCGAAATGGTAAAAAAGTTATTTTACGATACAGTTGTCCATAGAAGAGCTGTATTGAAAAATAACTTTTTAAATTTATTTTGATAGCTTGTGCGTAAAGACTGTCATTAATTACTCAATTAAGTATTAAAATACTCGTGTGGTCTATTATAACATTCGCCTTCGGCTCATGTTATAAACTCACACTCGTATTTTAATAACCCTTATTATGCAACAGTTTCATAAACCATTATAACAATATCGTAAAATAAACAAAACTATGTGTGCCTTATTTCGGCACTGCCCAGGTCTCAGATCTTGATTTTAACTAGACAAAAAATTAGTCGTTTAATTTGTCGAAATTTGTCGCACAAAGCAAAAAATTTGTCGGTCTCCCGTTAAAGAGTTATAAGGCTTTTTTTGTGGCAGTGCCGAAATAAGCTTATTTCGGCACAGCCCACTCGGGATCTATGAAACTACATAACATAGCGAAGATATTATTTTCCCCAGAATTAGTCGTCAATTTGTCGAATTCAGACACCAAGTATCAGAATTAGTCGACCTCCCGTTAAAAAGTTATAAGTATTTGTTAGTGGCACTGCCGAAATAAGGCTTATTTCGGCACTGCCCAATAAAACTACACCACCTAGCGAAAATCTGATTTCACCCAGATGTTGCCTTGAATTTGTCGAAATTTGTCGGAAATAAAACACACCTGGTCGATGCGTAATTAAAAAGTTACACGCATTTTAATAATTCCCATAATAAGTATAGTCCGAGATCTTGCATCAAAATTATATCATGCACAAAATGCAACAGTAAGGTTTTATTTCCTTCCTTTTCCAGAGTCTGGCAAAGTTTGTCAATGCATGCAACTGTTTTCTGATCTACGAATGCTGTAGGTGTTCTTTAGCACTACATTAGTTGCTTTTTACGATAGCCATATGTGAATGAGGTGGTGTTATTCTACTCTGCCTACGTTAGGCTCTCTGACTACAACGTGAGTTTTAAAATACGTGTAACTTTTTAATTATGTACGCATCGACCAGCTGTGTTTTATATCCGACAAATTTAGACAAATTCAAGGCAACATCTGGGTGAAATTAGATTTTCGCTAGGTGGTGTAGTTTTTTTGGGCAGTGCCGAAATAAGGCTTATTTCGGCACTGCCACAGACAAATACTTATAACTTTTTAACGGGAGGTCGACTAATTCTGATACTTGGTGTCTGAATTCGACAAATTGACGACTAATTCTGAGGAAAATAATATCTTCGCTATGTTATGTAGTTTCATAGATCCCGAGTGGGCAGTGCCGAAATAAGCTTATTTCGGCACTGCCACAAAAAAAACCTTATAGCTCTTTAACGGGAGAGCGACAATTTTTTTCCTTCGGGCGACAAATTTCGACAAATTAACGACTAATTTTTTGTCTAGTTAAAATCAAGATCTGAGACTTGGGCAGTGCCGAAATAAGGCACACCAAAACTATAAAGATCTGCAAACATTCATTCTAATATCTTCGTCCGACTTATTTTGACGAGCTCGGTAGTCGAATGGTTAGCAATGGTCACTTTTCGCTCGCGGGTTCGATCCCCGCACAAGGCAAACATTTGTGTGCATGAACATGTTTGTTTGTCTTGGTCTGGGTGTTTTCTTTGTATTATAAGTATGTATTTACAAAATAAAAAGAAAAAAAGAGTATTTAAGTACTTACCCATAACACAAGCTTTGTGCTTAATTTGGGACTAGATGGCGCTGTGTAAATTGTCCAGAAATATTTATTTATTTATTTATATACTAGGGTCGATCAAAGTCTGGCGGGAAAGTCCATTTTAAAAGTATGAAATTATTAAAAAATAATATTTCCATTGGAGAAGCAATAAAAATACCATAACTTTTATTATTATACTAATTACATAAACGTAATATTTAACATAGCTGTCGTACAAGTTGATTTACATATACGTACCTAATGTCCTCAAAATCGGAGCACTAGTTAAAACATTATCGCTACATAAACATTGGTTTCAATGTCAACCCATAATCCTCCCACTGTTGGGATACGGGTCTCACAATCGTAGGGCGTTTAGGACTCTAAACTAAACCCCATACGATTGAAGCGAGACCCGTATCCCAACGTTAGAGCATACTCCACCACGCTGTCCAAGTGTGGGTTGGCGGAGACCTGAGAAAATCATCGACGAGATTGATAAATCCATTTATTCAAAAGCCGTTAGCTATTGTTTGTTACGATCGGAGAGATAAGATTTGTATCTTCAATGATCGATAATGCAGCTCGGAAGAGTCTGAAAGTGGGATAAAGTCGTGATTTTACTAATTATTGTTACGTTAATCTTACGACAGCCTTATCTTTATTGCGAATTCGAGATTTATGAGTATAAATGGAAGTGTCCACTCTTTGTAAGTATATTACGTGAACCCTAATGCATTGGAGTGTTGTGACACATTGTGTAATTACAAACTATTAATCATTTTCTAATTTGTGAACCGTGTAATATTTACATATTATATGTCGTTAATTGTTATCGATCAATCTGTTAACTTGTACTTATTTATGTAACATACCGGTGTATTTTTTTTATTAAACATACTCAAGTCAACTATTAGATCCAAATGAGAACATATTTTTACTTTTTGTAAATCTTATTTTTTTGCACTATACATATACGAGTAGTTATCGAGATGACATCATCTCGATAACTACTCGTATATGTATATCAAAAATTCTTGTTATCGAGATGACATCATCTCGATAACAAGAATTTTTGAGGTTAGGTCTATATCTATACCATAGTCCTAGCACTTTCCTTTTAACTATCCTACATCTATGTATGTCTATGGTCTATAATGAGTGAGCCCTTTGTTCTTGTGATAGCGAGTCGCTCACTCACGCACCCAATCTTTTTTTAACGCACTTCCCTACTATCCCCGTACAATAGATGTAAGTAATTTGATATAATACATAATAACATCTACTATGACTATTGTAATCTAATTTATTATTATAAATAAAAGTGCATTTGTTCCTCGAAAATAAAGTCCTTGGAAAAAATATTTTGTAATATATAAATATTTTGTATTTCTGGTCGAATAAGTTTCTAAATAAATAGATAAATAAAAATCATATCTTAGCATACTAAAGTTTTTATATTGAAATAATTTCTTAGAGAAATACTACATGTGAGCGCAAAATTGTATTTAATTTTCCTAAAAAAGGTTTTACTAAACCAACATCAATTGCCTTAGACATGCCAACATTTGCGAGCTATATTTTACCATGTTTTACTGTACATGTCGATTTAAAAAGTGAGCCTATAAAAGGGACCCACTTTACTACCATACCGAGAAGGGTCGACAGAAATAACGCATCATTAACTCGAGAAAGGCGCAACAGTTGTAAATCTGTAGCAACATTTTTCAAGCTTTAGATACTAAAACTGTTTCTAGAATTAATAATTTTTTTTCTTCTTTATATATGTTAGTCTATTTGAGAATCAAATTACATCTATTTTATGATAATTTTCGCCGTTCCATATGGTACTACTCGTTACACGGTCAGACCACGGCATAATGCTGAGTTGGGTCCAATTTGTGGCATTACGCAGCACTATGTCTTTTCTTGTATCTATGTTACTTATTCTATTGTTTTATTATATATCTTTTAAAAATATGTATGGTGTTGTGTTACAAATAAATGTTTCTTCTTCTTCTTCTTACACAGTTTTGCCATGAGTCGTCGGAAAGTTCCTTTTTGAGCGCGATTTAGCAGGTGATTGGCTCATCCCTTACACGGCCCGTCGCGTAATCGTAACGTGCGCCTTTTGTTTACTGCTTTCCAGTACGAGAGCGTGCCGAGCACATGCAACGACTACAATAACTCTACATAGTGCTCGTCATGCCGCACTGCAACGAGCAGAATTGTTCAGAGTTGTATATACTCTTCACATCCATTATTATTAAAGACACAGGTTCAACCCGTGGCTTCTTTTTGCATAAACGTATCAACCAGTCCAGATCATGTTATATACTAGTTGGCGCCCACGACTTCGTATTAGCGTATTCCTTTATCCCGAGGGAATTTTCAAAAGTCCATCTTATCTTATGCCTAAAGTTATAATATCTAATACAGTAATACGTACAGTAGTACGTTACGCAAGACATTATATACCACGAACGGTGAAACTCTGGAATCGACTTCCCTCAGCGGTATTTCCAAAAAAAATTACATGGGAGCCTTCAAGAATAGAGTTTTTATATTCCTTAAAAGGCAGCCAAAGGATAGGCGACTCCTTGGTGTTGTTGATCACCATGGGCGATGGTGATTGCTTTCCATGTGACTCACATGCTCATTTGCTCCCTGCCCCCCTCGCCCCATACAAAATTCCTATCTGTGCAGTGATTTCAGTTGTGTGTGCGTTGATAGATCATTCAGTAACGATTGTCTTTCATTGATACAAAATTAAAGTAGACATAGAAGGAAGTATTTATACCATTATTTTCCTAATCGGTTCACCCATCCAGCTAATCTCAAAAACTTTCGCTTTTATAATATTAGTAGGATTAGCAAACTGGTATCGGTTTTGCCCGCAAGGGAACACGCATCATGTTATTATTAATCTTTAAGCATAATACGAAATTAAATGTCTCCCTTGTCTAAATAAATGGTTATGCATGTATTATATATTTACTTGTCCCTTTCGCCCGTTTTGGCCTAAATTTATCGTCCAACTCTTGCCTGTCTACTTCAACCCCTATTCTCCGACACCGCATTAAAGCAGTTGAAATTACTCGAAAGTGTTGTATCGTCGAAGACTATCCAGGCAAGGAGATTTTTTCTCGAAGCCTGTTCGTTTTATCAGGTGCACGTCTCCTGGCCAGGCCACTCCATTTCATCTCGCTTCCTGCTGAGCAAACGGCTCACTGTGCCTCATATTGTGCAAAGTATTAGGTACTGAGAGATGTACTTGGGATGTAGTATGTTATTCATCGTCATGTTCGAGCGAAGCTAACCTTGCCTGCAAGTACTGCACCTTGCTGATTACCTAACAATGCTCTGGTAAAAGAGTACAACAAAAGTGTTAGTGAAAGAGAGAGTAGGGTACAACAAGTAAGCAAGCCTCTAATATATTGATTAAGGTAACCGCTTCACACATCAAGCGGACCGTATGCTTGTCTGTCATCCGAGGTAGTAGGTATATACCTGTTAAAAAAATGGTACGATAATCCACTGGACGGATACAGGTAACTATTACAACGTAGGCTGGAAAGGATTTTTGAAAATTGTCACAGGATACCGGGATTCGCACGCACGAAGTCGCGGGCACGAAGTAGTTTTCTATAAAATAGCTTCGATGTTCGATGAATTAGTCAACAACTTAACAAAAAAATAAATAAAATGACTTATGCTCATTTCGTGAAAAACAAATATGTACATATACGAATAAGTGTTTCAAATCGATACTGGCTTAGCTATCACTCCCATGTTTAAATCAACATTAGCCGTAAATCATTCTTTGTATTTATAACCAAAATCATAAAGATTTTTTGGTAAATTGATAAAATAATGTGACCTTAATCCACTAGCACATAGTTTTTAACAGTTTATCTATAATACTTTTAACGAAGAAGCAAATAAGCTATTATTTAATAAATAACGTAATATGCTAAGAAGAAAGTTATTACACAATGCGTATAAGTAGCTACACTAACGCCGGTGTGCCGGTAACTTCACTTTCTTACCAGGCGATCACTGTGGCTAAGACGAGATGAGGCTCTAACATCTTTATTAAATCCTACACCTGATGTGAAGCAGAACCGGCAGCTATATAAACGCTCGCAATGTGAAATAATACTCGCGATGCCGACGGAGCATTTCCCTCCGCTTTTAAAGACATTTTCTACCACGAACTGTGAAATTGTGGAATCAACTTCCCTTAGCAATATTCCCAAATAAATACGACATCGGAGCCTGCAATAACAGAGTCAATTTAATTCCCTTAAAAGGCGGGCTACGGATCGGCGTCCCCTTGGTTTTGCTGATTTCTATGGACAGCGGTGATTATTTTTCATCAGGTGACCCACATGGTCGCTTGCCCCCATCACATATAAAACAACCTCACTTTCCAGAGCTTTGTTTGTCAGTCAGCAGCGTACACCAAGTGTAGGTGAGGTTACCAAACATATTGACGTACATAAGATTTTTAATAATTGACGTAGTAGAGCCAGAATGGAGTTTTCTTCCGCGAACTCTCAGGCTGGATGGACATACCCTGCAGAGGTTTCCACTAACTGGAGATTACATGTCGTTCTTTGACCCTGTTTAGGTAGTAGTGTAGATTTTTCAAGAGAGGTATGAAGATTTTTCTCGGCAAGTAACGCGTGAGTGATATCCCTGATGTTACAAGCGTCCACAAGAATGACGCCTTGACAATTTTGAAGACTGAAATCTGGATTTTTCTTCAATTGCAAAGCATACGAATGTAATTATTAACTACCCGATACTTTTTGCTCATTAGCTTCATTTTGATAGTTGTAATTATACGAATTATTAACTTTTATAACAGAAAACTCCGCCAAGCCGCAATTGAGCAGCGTGGTGGAGTATGCTCTAAAGTTAAACCCATTCGATTGAGGGGGGACCCGTATCCCAGCAGTAGGATGCATAAGGGTTGTCGATGATAACAGAAAAAAATATCGCAATAAAGCCTTTCTTAAACTTAGATTTCTAATTATAGGTACACCAGAAATAAATTTCTCTGAATTTTCTATGAAGGTTAGTCGAAAAATACACATCAAATTACCAAATCTGATTTTTTAAAATATATTTTTTTTATACGAGAGCAGGGCAAACGAGCATACAGATCACCTGAAGGAAAGCAATCACCGCCATCCATGGAGATCAGCAACAACAAGAGGTCCTTTCTTTCTTTCTGGTAACCTCACTCAGTCGCAGGAACACAACAAACAACCTTCAAGGGAATTGTTATTTTGCTGCGGTATTCTGTGAAGTGTCACTATAACGTCCCCTTGACGTTATGGTGACACTTCACAGAATACCGTTGTGTGTTCATTGGTTACCTTAGCAGTATAAAAAAATATATTGAAACTCGAGGAGCGTTCACACATTGTCTTGTACGTTGATTTACGCTAGGTCAAAGAGGCATGCATAAAAACGCCCCGTCATAAGCACGTAGCGTTTCCGTAAAGCCCACAGCATATAATTCGCTCTATTGAAAACCATCAATATAGACGGTGTCAAGGAAATCAGCTGTTGTGGAAGTGATTTGAGGGACGTGTAATTTGGTTCTGTAAGTGGATTGTATAACGCAGGATTCCCTAGTTCCCTTGATTTAATGTTCGCATGTATGTGATTTAAAAGACAATGTTACGTATGCATATATCCTGGAATCTTGTGGGGATGTAGGAAAATTCGCTTTATTCCATGCTATCTTAAAGCTATAATATATAAAGAAAGTCTGGTTTGATAGAAGTCAGTCAGTGAAACGATATTTCCGTTCGAAATGTGGGTGCTCCGATATGAGATTGGTTTCTTCGATTTGATGAGTCTCCTGCAAAACAATGTCATATTTGCAATGACAGTATGTGTCATTTACACAACAAATTAGATCATGCCGAATTCAACGTATTCAGTAATTGAAGCGAATAATTTTTTAGCCCGGCACTACCAAATTATACAGGCCCTCTGAACTTTTCCTTCTATGAAAAGATATGTAAGGAGTACAGGAAAAAATAGGATTTAATAAGGACTTTCAAATTTATTACATTATTTTAAGACCCCTATACTTTAAAGGGATTTTTGGCTTAAACTTTTTCTCGTTACTGGTTTTCATCATTGACGTTAAAATCGAATAATATAATATATTAACTCAAGTAAATTTTGGAGACTGCCTGAACGCCTGCTGGACTTTTATCATTTATAGGAAATGTATCATGTAGGATATGTGAAATTAAAATCTCTTATTTGCCTGGGCACTTTTTTGTAAATTTGTTCTCTGTTCACGAGTGTTCAAATAACTAATTGCTATCGATTAGTCGATACTAGTAAATTAATTGACTATATTCGGTAGACTGACTATTGATCATAGAAATATGTTCATATTCTGTATGTTCCATCTGTGTATCAAATTTTCATAATTTAAACGTGAAAGAGTATGAAGCATCCTGGATCCTGGAAAAGCCTGGATTTATTGCTATAAAATTTAATTAATAGATTCGTCGTCATCCCTTATTTACCCCACTGTTAGGATGTGTCTCCCGTCAATCACAGAGGTTTAGATCATTTCTGATCTCCACCACGCTGCCCAACTGCGAGTTGGCGGAGGCCAGTGTTTTCAAGCTGAGTAATTGCCACTATAGTATATAATAGGCCGAGTGGTTTCCGGCAGACTAGAATAGAATCACTCCGTCTCTTCCCGTGGATGTCGTACAAGGCGACTAAAGGGAAATACATTATCAAACATCGATCAGGCCTCCCCAACCCGTCTGGCCAGCGTGGGGAGTGTAGGCCAAAGCCTCCTTCTGTCTGGGACGGAAGAGAGAGGGTCGTGCTCGTGTAGTGGAGACTAAAATGACCTGATGATGAATTGCCACTGACCTGGCTTAACGACTATCATCTAATGACAACAGCCACGATTGACAACCGCGACCTCCGAAGCACGATGACATGAAAAAGTATTAAGCATTCATCCATTTATCGAATGATCAAAAACCACTGATATTAATATTTCTACGTTTACATACGAGTGGGATTAAAATTTAAAAGGATTTATTGCTATACAATTTAATTAATCGATTAGTTCTTTTCAATAACTTCAATAATGGTTCAGATAACCGACAAATTGAGATAAATGAGCGTCTCATGCAGGACCACCTTCATGGCTCATCTAGATTATAATTATCACTGAGTTGCAAGACGCTTCCTCGACCCATACAGGCATTCATTACTTTCCATTGAAGACCTGACTTTGATATACAGCACGTTAAGCGCTAAAGGGACAGGTTATATTAAATTATATGGATATAATTTAACATTAAAGATTTCACATTCACATCATAGCTTTATGATTAACAGAAAAGTACAGGAGTAGGGTTTGGGAATTCCCGACAAGTTCAAAGTCCCGGGACACGAGACAGCCTACAGTCAAAGTCCCGGGACTTCGAGACTTTTTGTTTTTTTAGTGGGGCTTTCGTAAAATTGTAATTAAGTTAGTTTTTTGTTTAAAATTGTACCTATTAAAAAAAGCCAATTCTTTGTAAAAAAAATAACATTTATTGTACTGAAAATTAAATGTTTATTTAAAGTTATTAAACGACTTCCGTTAATAGTAAGCTGTTTGAGTAGTTGGGCATCAACAGTTGTTTACAAGCTTAAAACTTAAAAACGAAATTACATAATATTTACAATTTTATTCTTATTAATAATGTTAATTTATTTGAAGAATTGAAAATATATTTTGAGTATTATTTATGGGAGTAAATAATTTATAAAATAAGTAATTAATATTTTGGGGCTATAATCTATATTTGAGGTTATTAATTAGACAAATGTAAATGCTGAATTGGATATGTTTAGTAGTTTTTATCATAAAGGAAATGTTTAATATGAGATAATATATAAAAATTTATGATATTTACAGAGTCAAAAATGCAATTAAGAATAATGTGCCAGTGGACCAAACAGTTGACAAGGGGAAATGGCTAAATATCTTAAACACACCCAATGAAAGTTCAAATGTATTGCAGAGTCAAAAAGTCAATTATCCTAACATTCCTTTTTTTCAGTTTTTCCAAAAAATAAATCGGTTTCAATTAATATTTTAATTTTTGATACGGGTAGCGGGTACTTTAGTACTTTTACAAAAAACAGTACGAAAAAGATGGCTAATGCTAACGCAAAAAAAAAAATGTGTTGAAAAGGCCTATTAATGAACCGGTAGTTAAGTAACTACGTGGTTTGCTAAGTAGCAGACCACGTAGTTGTTCAATAAACTTACAGATGGCGCTATGCTCCTTCAATTATTTGAGAATAAAAATGAATTTCGATAATCTTGTCTCGTCTCGAGTCTCAAGTCCCGGGACTCGAGCCAACTAAAATTACGAAAAGTCCCGGGACTTCGAGACCCGAGACGTCCCGGGACCCAAACCCTATACAGGAGCCATACCCATTATCCGCGTCATTATTATCATTATTTAATATAACTTTATGTACATCAAATTATGTTAAAAACACTTTCACGTGACACTTATAATTTCTTTAACTATATGAAAATATGAAAAAGAAGTAGCTGTTTTATTTTCTTAGATCTGAGAAAGTTTTGTTTCTTCACCAATGCAATAATTTTACGCCATTTTCAATTAATTTAGAAATACTATTTTATATACATAAGTAATATATATTTGGAGTGTACCCAAAACGTCGAACCACTTGCATTAACTTTTCATTTTATTTTTTCATTAAGGGTTTAAATGGCTCGTCCAGCACCATACTTAGGGCAAAGGTTTTGGTAATAACCCTCCTTTTTGGCTTCGCCGTAGTCGGGTAAAAAGAGAAGTAGAACATGTTGCGCCCGACTGGGGAAGTACCTCCATCTAACAAAAGACCACAGCCAAATAACTATACTCTTACTTAGGTGAGGATTGCGAGTTAATGACATCACTATACGTAATGAGATGCTGCGTTAGCACCGGAGGTGCCAGCACAGAAACAATATTCGTTTATTACCATCGACTTTAGGATACGTTAGGTACAAATTTTATATCAGGTGGGCCGTATACCGTAATTATGTTTCTCACCTAACGTGGTATAAAACATCATAAAAAAAGGTACTATTATGTCAGCTTGACTATATGAACAAGTAGATAGATACTCGTAAATAGGATACGTTTTATACTAGTTATACAATACTATACACACTACAGACACAATTTAGTCAGCATACAGAAAATATACACAACAAGGCGGCGTTAGTGCTAAAAGCAATCTACCTAAGTACCTATGTCTCCAATTATTTATTCTGTGGTCTCGATACCTGATTTACATACTTTGGTTATTAGTTAAGCAACTGAGTCACAATGAACAAATTATACGGAATTGAATTATGGTAGTTGAAACTCGACCTATTATTGTCTGACTGGAACATAACCGCCAAAATTAAGATTTATGTACATGCTCACAGTATAAGTAATAGTACTATGTGCAGTATGGTCACTCCCTGGCGCTCGAGCGCTCTCACGAGTCGACCTCACCTCCTCACTGAGATCAGGGGCCCTACCGCCGAAGCTGAAGCCGATTACGGAATTTTTTATTCCAAAAATTGGTCTTACATTACAGTTATTTATAAACATTTTCAGCTTAGTCAGTAGAGCACTAGAGTTTCTTCCAGCTGAGCTAATACCAACGAGAGAGAGAGAGTAATTACCAACAATCTAAGCAATAGTGTCATTTTCGCATTCAAAAACTCCAATGGTAATCGGCTTCCAGCTTTCAGGGCCCCAGGTAGGGCCCTATCACCGAAGCTGAAGCCGATTTAGATCGAATATTTTGACACTAAAGGAGCTGTTCTTGTTCAACTATAAATAAATATACATTCCATAGTGATATCGCAAACGGCTCTAATAATTTCGATGAAAATTACTTTAATAATCTCAGCTTTGGAAAAAATAGTTGAATATAATGTTATTAAAACTTATGTGAGACATTTTAATTAATTAATTAAATTAAACGAGTCACTCATGTATATTTGTCGGAAAGGTCGACGAGTTTCGATCTCAAACGGAGACCTTAATCAGGGCGACTGTCCAGACGCTACCACCCTCTCTCGATCGGGATGAACAATAAAGATAACTAGACAACTACTCACTACTCACTAGTCTACTAAGCACTTTACATTATTTACAATTAATAAATGTAGCTTTTGTCATGTCTCGTTTACCAACCAACAAACAAACCAACTATTTCTCTTTGTAATTATGTATTGTAAATAAAGTGACGGACCGAGGAATATAATTTGTTGCTTTGTATAGGCAGGACTGTCTGGTGTTGTCACATACAAAGCCGACGAACCCCGCCCAGCGCCGGCGCCAGCTGAATGACATTTACACGGGACCTTGCGCGAAACAATTTGCGAACAATGAGCTTACTTGTCACATGTTCCCGGAACCTGGAAGCGAGCGACCTCACTCGCCGTGACCTCTACTATACCAAACACTTGCTCAGAGCAAATTAAACATTCAACGCAAAGAAACGATAAAATAAATGCCATAAAAGAAACATGGCAGTTTTACTGATGCGAGAAATTATATTAACATATTTGACTTGCACTTTAAAATAAAGTTGCAGATTAAAATACATATGGACTATAAAGCTTATCTCGTCTTTTGTTTATCAAAAGGGAAACGAACTTGTTTTAAGACAGTAACGATAAACGTAACTATATGTAACGCATAAGTACTTTCTTGCTACACAATTAATCAACCAAATTGTCTATCTGTATCTTTGATTGATGAATAGAACTGTTTCACCGTATGAAATGCAGCGATCACTTAAAGAGATCGCCCACGGACTGGACAGATAAAGTTCAAAGAAATTGCTCAAGCCCGATATTCCCACAAGTGCGTCACAGCGATTAGGTAACGATCGGCCGGATCTGCGCACTCATTAGGCAAAAAAAAGATCATATCGCTCACAATAGAGCACTCGGCGACCGAAAGTGATAGTCTAATAGATATTAAATCGAGACAATGACGATAGCAACCGGTGACTGCCCGCAAACTGACCAGTCATTCTTAGGAACCGAGCCTCAGGCTATATCCATTATCCCAAGGTACGGAACGGACAGAGCCAAACAAAAACAATGGAGACAAGAAAATTTATAGTAAACACATAAGCATAAGTTATTTACCCCGCAAAACAAATCTAAGAGAAATGAAAAGCGAAACAACAAATCCATTTCGTTACACCTGACTAGTGTCAGAACAACGGAACATTCGTCATCCGCCTCTAAATTACAAGGAAACACAGAAGCAGTGGCGGCATAAACCATCTTGAATAGTAAAACGGAACGCAAATGTCAAAATTGCGGCTATTTACAATACATCAAGCTAAGCCGGCGGCTGCGTAGCTCTCTGCCTTGCGGTTCTTTGACAAATGAAGTTGTTGTCTTCCTGCGCAGGTGAGTTCGTGGCTACCGTGCGACCCGGAATGTCATGTGTACGTTTATTTACACGCTAAAGAAGTAAAAGCCGCAAGAATCTTAATGATTTTTACATAAAGCCTGACATGGCGACTTGACAAAAAAAAAATTGCTTTGCGGAACCTCTACAGCGCAGCGTGTAACGGGCTAACAGCTAACACGACGTTTTTGTTGTACGAGTTGGTATGTCATGACAACAATGTAATAAAGTTTCTGGCTGCATTCATGCATATAATCATAATATATTATAATAAATAAAAGTTCCGATGTACGTACAGAGAATCATTAACGCACGGTCTAAATTGTGCATAGGTTCTTTCTATCGGATTTTTCGAAATTCTGACGAAATACCAGGAATCACATATTCGAGGAGGGATCGGGATTTTTCTAATACGAATTTCATTCAATTAGGTCGGTGGAAGAGGACATTTTATCTAGCAAGGCCTAAATTTATAGTCTCAAACATATAATCATCATTATCATTGCCTGTATGTACCCACTGCTGCCTTTCCCAATGCTTTCCACCATATGGATCCAATCGCTACCAGCCTCTTTTTTGAGGTCATCGGTCCATCTAGAGAGGGAGCGCCATACGCTTCATCGCCCCGTACGTGGTCTCCACTCTAGAACTTCCCTCCCCCATCTGCCATGGCTGAGTTGGCAGATGTGGCCAGCCCACTGCCACTTCCACCTGCTGACACTGAGAGCTATGTCGACAAGTTTAATTCTCCGTCGAATTTCTTCAGTCCCTTAAAGAAACTCCTAGCGGTGCACTCTCCATCGATCGCTTTGCGACTTTTAGTCTGTGAACCAGCCCAATCCTTCATCCTAGTCCTCTGCACCGTAGGTCATAGCGCGGAGGAAATAATACAATAAACATGCGAAATATTGGTTTCCTATCTCGTAATAATACAATAAACATTCGAAATATTGGTTTCTTATTTATTATCTTGCAGACATTACATTTTTTTTTTGAGAAATTTCCAAACATTCACAGTACCTACGCTTCCAGGTTAGCCACCTTAGGAAGTCGAAGTTGCAATCTACTAGGTGTGACTACAGCGTGTATCATCATCATCAGGTCATTATAGTATCCAATACTGGAGCACGACCCTCTCTCGTCCGTCCCAGACAGAAGGAGGATTTGGCCTACACTCCCCACGCTGGGTTGGGTCTTTATTATTAGTTCTGTGGTTGGGGAGGCCTGATCGATGTTTTATAATGTATTTCCTTTAGTCGCCTTGTACGACATCCACGGGAAGAGACGGAGTGATTCTATTCTAGTCCGCCGGAAACCACACGCCCAGTGTGTATAGTGTCCCTTATTCTTCACTACATCAATACTGGATGTCCCGGATTACATTTATACCTGTGTGTGATGAAATTATACTAAATAATTACTGAAAATTTCAACCAGGTTTAGGTTGAAATTTTCAGTATATTATGACATAAAACATATATTTTTTTTTATAGAAAGGATGGCAAACGAGCATGACGATCACCTTGGGGTGTAAGTGGTTTATCAACATCTTTGAACCAAGGCCAACTTCACCTGCACGCGGTGCACCCTGATGACTGACAAACGAAGCTCTGACGAAAAGAGAGGTAGGGAGCGTAATTGTAAGCTGTAACTGGGAAATGTACCTCCACCTCACAGAATACCGTAGCCAAATAACAATTCCCTTGAGGGTTATTGTGTTCCTGCGAGTGAGTGAGGTCACCAGAAAGGAAGGAGATGCTGCGTTGGCAGCGGGGGTGGCGGCGCGCCAGGGATATTTTATGTTGCGAGCGTTAATATGGCTACGGTAACCGCTTCACATCAGGCGGGCCGTATGCTTGTCTGCCACCCGACGTAGTATTAAAAAAAATATGAAAAGATGGCAAACGAGCATGACCATCACCTTATGGAAACTAATCACCGCTCATGGAAATCAGCGTCACCAAGGGGTCGTCGATCCGTAGCCAGGGAAACATAGTGAAGCGATTACCGTAGCCATAATAACGATAGCAACATAAAATAATGCTCGCGCGCCGCCACCCCCTCAGCCAACACAGCAACACCTTACTTTCTATCTCACTCACTCGCCGGAAGACAACAACCCACAAGGGAGTGTTATTTGGCTGCAGTCTTCTGTGAGGTGGAGGTACTTCCCCCGTCAGGCTGCTGACAAGTACGCTATACCCTATCTCCTTTTTGCTAGAGCCTCTTTCGATAGTCGCCAGGGTGCACGGTGCACGTGCAGATCAGGTTGGTTTTGGCTCTAAAGATTCTGGTGAGCCACATACACCCCAAAAATGTATTTATTTATATTGAAAACATGTTGTATATCTTTTTGATTAAGGCCTATTCAAGTCTAACCGGAATGCGCTGTCGGTAGCGACATCTCAATAGATATACAAATAACGCGCTGTTCAAACCACAGCGGTATTGGGTACCGGAGCTGGTTGTGGTCATTTGAAGACACTCACTTCTGTCCTTGTCCCCATAGAGTAACGCAACGGTATGGTCAGGAACGCGTGAGTATGCATCTGGTGCCACAAGCGTCTATAGGCTGCGATGACTGCTTTCAATTAGGAAGGTCGCTTGTGGCAGCCTAATGGTACGAAAAAGTAATATATTGTTATTCATATCAAGTGGTAAAAGCGAGCATATAGGATACAGGGGAGAACCAAGTTCTTATTATTTTGAAAAAGAAAAACGATATCTCTTGCGGGTTATTCCCCTGCACACTACATATATATCCATGCCTAGGTTAAAGTAATTGACAAACATCTTCAGCTTAGTCAGTAGGTAGAGCTCTAAGGTTTCTACCAAACATAATTAGCAAAAATTTAAGCAGTAGTATCATTTTCGTAATCGGTTTCAGCTTCGGCGATAGAGCCCCTGATCTGTGTTTAGCTTCGTTTCAGCCTCGTCTCTGTAAACTGTTTTTTCATATATTTTACACCACAGACGAAGCACAGACGTGAAAAGTAAGGAAAGGAAACTCATTTTAGCCCAACTCCGCTTCAGTCGATTCGTACCCTAATGTACTACGTCTCGTAGAAGATAAATAAATATCTAAAAGTCAAATAGACCATTGTTCATCGAGACCCTAGTTGGGAATCGCACTTTCTCCCGAGTGATAGTGGCTTTGTACAACACCTACGAGGAAAACAATAAAAAAAATCGTGTGTCGCGAACGTAGTTTCTTTCGATCTGCTTGACCTTGTCTTTGTTTGGCTGAGCTTCTTTGGATAAGCAGATAATCGATCAGGGGTGTTTGAGCATTATTGGAGTCGGCTTATTATCGCTCGGGTCGTCTGAGCATCGCTTGTATAGGGCGAAGCATCGCTCTCGTCGGCTTATCATAGTTCGTGTCAGGTTACAAAATAATCAAACTAATTTCAATCATTTACAATCATAAATTTTGTATGCACTTTTAATTTTTTATAATATTTATGAAACATAACATACATATTTGTTATTTATAAATTATTTTTATTATCTTTAACTAATTAGCGATGTGTTGCTTCATTTATCATTATAACCATTGATCGAAATCCCTTCTCAGGTACAGGCCTCCGGCAGCTTTTACCAGGTTTCTCTATTCATTATGCTTTTCCTCTAATCCTCTCCGGCTATCATTTTTATATCTCCTATTATTTTTCTAGAGATTAGGCCTGTTGGTAGTTCCCAATTAACCATCTCTAGTGTCCATCTTTTGTCCGTGTATTGTTTGTATTATCTTTATTGTACAAAATAAGCATAAATATATATACATAAAACATTTAAAATATAGATGTACAAAGGCTTGGCTTATCTCTTTATGAGATCTCTACCAGCCAACCTTTGAGTGTTGGATATAAACTATGGAATGGCGAGGGCCCTCAAATATTAAGAATAGAACACGACAAATGATAAAGAAGAAGTAATAATAAATAGGTACAGCAAGTACATATATACAGTATACACATATTGTTCATACTTCATAGATTATAACATATTTTTGTATACTCGTAGTGCTCCAGGTATACACGATCGGTCTGGCTGGCCTCTGGTGGCGCCAGGCGTCGCGTCGACGCGTCGACCGTCGTCAGAGATTTCACGTCCGCACTGAAGTCACTATGGAACGTAATGGAAAGCTTGCGATGGTGAAATGGAAAATGTAGTTCTACTTAAGAATGGTTTCTTTTAAAGAAGAATGAAGCTGCACCTTATAAACAACGGATCGGCGATCCTTTGGTGTTGCTGATCTTCATGAGCGGTGGTGATTGCTTTCCATCAGGTGACCCACATGCTCGTTTGCCCCCCTCTCATATAAAAAAAAAAAAAAAAAAAAGCCATGATTAAGGCTCGAATCCTAAGCTCACGACAGATATGACCATGATCGACGAAGTAATTAACAGTTGATGGTTGATTTACTTAATATTACACCTAAGATGTTTTCACCTACTATTTATTACACGTATTTAGCATACCTGTATCTACCGGCAGCTTTGCCCCGCGTGAATTTAGTATTGAGATCAATAGTATCTCGTTTAATTCAGAACACAATCTATATGCATGTAAATCACCAAAATCCTTTGAACGATTTATACTTTTTAAGTTTATGAGAATATATTGTTTGTTAATTGTGACTCTGACTAGAGTAACAAACATATAAACAAACATCCATCTATTTTCATAAACTTACATATTAAATTTATAAACAACACAACTGTTTTTTAAAATGGTAACATATCTAGTAAAACGCATTAATTTAGGGTTGGAAATGGTGTTTGTCCGTTGACGGTTTACATGCTAGTAAATCGCGAAACCAGTCCAGCTAACTACAATCAACCACATAACCGAAAGCCCCGAACGTACATTTTCGAAAAATCGACGTTCGAACTATGAGGTAAAAAGAAAATTCTACTTTTAGGAGTAGAGTTTAAGAGTTACCCATTCCAAAACAACAGAATGCGCTGCGCATTGCAGCGAAACTAGCTGAGACTCTTGTAGTTTCTGATTTAGTGTCAGTAGTTCAGCAATGGAAAGGAAGTAGTAGGTACCTAATAAAGTAATGAAAAGCGTTTGGATTTACTACGTATAGTCAACATGATAATGCGAGAATATTTATTTCGACGATGCATTTGGTCAAGTATCTAGAAATTGTTAATATTGTGGGTTTGCACTACGCATTGAGATATAATATATTATCATTTTATCAAGAGAAATTTCTTGGAATCAGTATGATATGATATCTCTATGGTATGGTATGTCCAAGCCATAGACTTCAGGTTCTTCGTTACTAAATCTATGGTTCAATCTATTGTTTTTTTATTTAGACCGTAGCATGGGTTTATTTATTACCTGAAGCTACTCCGTGCTTCGGAGGGCATGTTAAGCCATCGGTCCTGATGGTTTCGTTAGATGACAGTCTTAAAGCCAAGTCAGTGGCCTTTAGGCGGTTTGAAAACACTGACCTCCGCCGATCATGGTGGAGTATGCTCTAAACCCCTTCGATTGAGGGTAAACCAGTATCCCAGCAGTGGGATAAATAAGAGTTGACAACAACGATATACCTACTACATATATAGGCAAAATTCATGACACTGTCCCTATTTAAAATATTTTATCGCTTCAGAGATCTCATAAAAAATCATTTAAATAGCCTTACAACATTTACGGCCACATTCCTAGCCTTGAACTACACGGATGGTGAGAAAAGGATAAAACACGAACAGACCGAACAAAAGGCTGATAATGATAACCGATCTCAACTTGGAGTTGTGCATTAATACGAAAAACATAAGACATTTACATACAACTACATTGACCACCGAGATGAATCGACGCGATATGCACTATCGAGGGTTTAACACTACAGCGCACGCGCCCCCTTTTTTTACAAGTTTGCTCGCGTGCTCTACCAGAGTAGAAAAAGAAACTTACTTTTACCTTTGAACAGGAAGATTTTCAAATTAAAAAAGAGGATTAATTAATATATTGGTTTATTATTAAGTACTATAATAGAGAAAAGTAACAATTTGAATACTTAAATACTACGTTAGGAACATTTTTAGAATAGTCTTTAAAAATCAACATTTTTGGCAAGTAATAATAAGCAACGTTATATATAGCAATGTATAAAATATTTATAGTTTTTTTCTAATCATCCTCAAATTCAATACACGGGACAGCTTGGTGATCGGGGCAGATCCATCTGGCACAACGTTTGCACCACTTTTTTGTGGATGATTTCGGTCCCCAAAAACGTGGTGCTCTTCCCGTTACGCCGACCAGAATGTGACACTTCTATCCTATCCTATAGCTAATAACAGGCCAATCATCACTGTTATTTCTATCAAATCTGTCTGTTTTGCATCTCCTTCTCTTTGGAATCTGTTCTTAATTTTATCGATGTAAATATTTGTACTAGAAACCACGGTATCCAGAAACTTTTCATCAAAAAATAACTCGAAGCAAGATACAGGTGTTTCAACATTTCTTGCGTTACCCTTTGGACCTGGAGATCGTAACCTAATATTTTGACGTCTTACCCGAGTTTCTGGAGGACATGTTTTACTCCACCTCGTTCCATTTGTAGACACGTAAACATCTCTGCTCTGATTATTTGATGGAAATTCAGAAAGAGAGAGGTACGACATCTACGGAAGAATAATGTGAGTGATCAGATCCAACCTGTTCCATCGCTATGGGCGCTACTTCATGTTCTCCATCATCTGACTCACTCAGAAGAACTTCGTCACCATCATCATCCTCTTCTTCAAGCATCCTAAAACGTTTCTTTCCATAGCTGAATCCATTATTATTACTGCATCAGAGCGACAAAAGTTACTAAATAATCAACAAAATATATTGTTAATTGCTTACTGTATACACCTCACCTACAAAACTACAGTAACAATATGATATTATTATTATAAATTGCTAATTGGTTCGCTAAATAATTTATTTACTTACGTTAACTTTTGTTACACCGATACTCGCACGTACTACTATAGTAGAATGGTCATTTTGGTGGGTAATTATGGTCGTGTGCGCCCGCGCTATTACTAGGCGCGCTACTAACCTGTTGCATAATTTTGTTGTCGAGGCTTATCTAGGGGCGCGAGGGGAAACGTCTAGAAATGAAAGAGTGACACGCAGATGAGTAAGTACGATCTACCATAGTAGAGCGCGCGTGCACTCTAGTGTTAAGTAAAATAAATGGAGCTCTTAATGTACCTTCAACTCCATTGATAGATGCATTTCAAATTCAATTCTCGACCTTATTCTCATCGGTTTAAGATCATTGGTTTTCGTTCCAAGAAAGGCGCATTACACCCACCTACCCGGAAGGTTTACACTTGGTCCCCAGTCTAATGTAAGTGTAGACAATGTTACTCTAGTAATTATTGTAGATCATGCATTTACATTATAATAAACAATATATATCGATATTTATCGTTTTGATACTTTCTATTGTAGCACTCCCAGGCCACTCCATACAAATGTCGCGTCGTGAATTACTACATAAACAAAGACGTCTGTGCAGAGCATAAATAAGCATGTGTGCGTGCGGCGCCATTCAAAATGTTCCAGATTTGTCTCAGAGGGGGGCGGTGAGGTCGATACAAGAGAGCGGCAGGGAGTGGCTGTACACGTAGTACTATTCCTTATACTGTGATTGTACCAAGCGTCTTTAAACGGGTCATTATTCTGTGATGATTATTGTAGTACCTGATTGGTCGTTATTATTGTTCTCTAATATCTAAACATGGAAGTGGCAACTCTAATGTTGATCTCTTGGAAACGGGTGGAGTAAAATCAGTAGAGTAGCATTGACTACTGATTTCATTGTTACTATTCTTAGCGTGCTGGTAATTCCGCAATGTACTCGATTTTATTCTATCCGTGTGCACCAGAGGCCTTGCGTACATGGGTAAAGTAAAATTAATTATATTCTTTGGTAGAGTAGTGGCCAAACTATTAATGCCAAATTTAAGAAGCAATTTCTCTTAACTCGTTGGCACCACTGCTAGTAACGAGTATTACTTTACATATGGTAACTTCACGCATTCGCTGGAACACAACAGTCCTCTAGAGCATTGTTAGCTACGGTATTTTGTGAAGCGAAGGTACTTTCTGAGACAGGCTCGACATGTTCTACGAGTACGTCTCTTTCGCCAGAGCCTCGTTTGATTAACGGCAGGATGCATCACGTGCAAGTGAAGTTGATTTTGGATGGTGGTAAGGACATCCCAAAATATAATGAATTCGTTGATGAATCGACGCGATATGCACTATCGAGGGTTTAAGTAAAATAAATGGAGCTCTTAATGTACCTTCAACTCCATTGATAGATGCATTTCAAATTCAATTCTCGACCTTATTCTCATCAGTTTAAGATCATTGGTTTTCGTTCCAGGAAAGGCGCATTACACCCACCTACCCGGAAGGTTTACACTTGGTCCCCAGTCTAATGTAAGTGTAGACAATGTTACTCTAGTAATTATTGTAGATCATGCATTTACATTATAATAAACAATATATATCGATATTTATCGTTTTGATACTTTCTATTGTAGCACTCCCAGGCCACTCCATACAAATTTATTAACGGCAGGATGCATCACGTGCAAGTGAAGTTGATTTTGGATGGTGGTAAGGACATCCCAAAATATAATGAATTCGTTCCTGATGAAAATTACGAGTATTGTTGTTTTCATTTATATTGCCAAAGAAAAACGCGTAAAGGGGTTTTACAGGGTCGGCAACTCGTGAATAATGCCTTTGGTAATGCGAGCATCCATAGCTTGCAATGGCTGCTTACCATCAGTTGAGTCGTATGCTTGTTTGTCTCCCTTGTGGATATAAGAAGATAACATTATACTATTACTGCACTATATATCACTTCCAAATAAATAAATATTTTTCGATATATTACACACTGCCTAGTCTCAAACTAAGCTAGAACTGTGGGTACTAGATAAATGATATTATAGATTGAAATAAATACATTATTTTCTGTAAACACATTGATATAATACATAGAAAACATCCAGACCAAGACAAACTGACATGTTCATGCACACAAATATTTGTCTTGTGCAGGGATCGAACTCGCAAGCTCAGAGTCAAAGCGACTATGGCTAACCATTCGACCACCGAGCTCGTCTCAACTTATCAGTAAATCATTATTGTGCACATTGTTACCCCCATTTAGGTACCTACACTATGACTAATCTCAAACATAAACTATTTGTAGCTACGGAAACCCAGACACAGGCTTAAGCCTCGAATTCATTAGCACGGCTATTTTAAAGACTAATGTCACAATAAACTTACTAGTTTAGTGCCTGCGGGTTCACCAGCGTGATTACTGATTATACCTACTACCCAGATAAAAAATATCCATACGTATTCTGTGCGCCAAATCTTATACAAAGTCCCTGTCGATGCGCGCAATGGACATCTCGCTGCGCGATGTTGCTGCATGCTGGGCAGCGAATTTAAGATGTTGACAGGGTGACCTAGGGATACATATCTGTTAACAGATTAGGTTAACAAATTGGCGTTTTATTTATATACAAGAATTGCGATTTTAATTGTATAGAACTTAGCTGAAACTAGATAGCTGAACCTGAGACCAATTACCGACATCCAATCTTTAAATTCTAGAAGATGTCGGATATTAGGCTCTGACACTCATAAATCATAATAGGTACGGAGTTAATGAGTTATTTAAATATAAATAAAGAGATGGTTTAGGTACTATCATTCTCACTCACTCGTATTTGTAATTAGCGCCCGCCCGCGACTTCGTCCGCGTAATCTCAGAAAATAATCAATTATTAAAACTCCTATTCGGCATATCAAGATAAAACATACTTATACCAGATTTTATAAAGATTATAATTATAAAAACCGCATCCAATTTTGTGCAGGAGATTTTGCGGGATGCGCTTACATATCTGTATATATACAGATCCTAAAAAATATTATTTTGGCTTCCCACATAAATATCAGATATATGGCGCTAAAAGCTAATCTAATCGGAACTATTTTAATTTCGAATGTTATATTTTTTGAAACGACTTGCAACCTTCTTAGTAATAAAAAAAAACTTTGCGGGAAATCATTTGTCAATTGTTTTTTATCACATATCAAAGTTCTACGTACGCAACGAAAATGGAATTAAGTCGAAAAGATTTTAGAGCGATGTCCGCTCGTCTTCAAAATGCTTTTGGGAGAGATGAACCTTGTTTAAGCACCGTGAGGCGATGGTTTGCTGAATTTGAGAGAGGTCGGGTTTCTTTACATGACGAATTTCGTGAAGGGCGGCCTTCAACTGCCGTCAACGAAAATAATGTGGCTACTGTTAAGCGGGTAATTGAAGAAAACCAGCGGATTATCTATGAGACAATTCGAGGACTATTGGGGATTGGTATGAGCCAAATTAAGAAAATTTTACACGAAGAATTAAAAGTTCGGAAACTTTGTTGTCGTTGGATCCCTCATGAACTGACGGCGGAGCAGAAGCGGGATCGCGTGGAATGGCGCTCACAGATGCTACTGAAGTACGACCACGGACATTCTAATGCTGTTTATGACATTGTCACAGGAGACGAAACGTGGATTTATTGTTTTGAACCCGAAAAATAACAACAATCTTGTTAATTGGTGTTTGAAAATGACAACCGGTCAACAAAAGTGAGGCAGGCAACGTTTCTCACGTTGGTAAAAAAATGATTGCGTTTTTTTTTTATCTACAGGTCCCATCTGCACAATTCCACTTGAAGATCAAAAGAGTGTTAATGCCGAGTGATATTCTACCATTTGTTTACCCAAAGTGACAGTTCGCGAAAGATGACCAAAAAGCCGCGTTCTCCTACAACATGACAACGCTTGTTCACACACGGCCAAAATAAAGTCATTTTTAGCTTCCGAAAAAGTACAACTTGTCACCCATCCTGCACATAGCCCCGACCTAGCACCCCGTGATTTCTGTATTCTCTCCAAAATCAAAGATTTGATGAGAGGTTTCACTTTTAGCAACTCCGAAGAGGCAGTGATAGCGTTCAATCAGCACGTAGAAAACATGCCTTCAGATCTGTGGTCCCTCCTGTTTTAAAAAATGATTCGATCGCATGAAAAAATGTTTAAAATGTAAAGGAGAGTATTTTGATAAACAATAAACTTAATATTTTGGTTATAACATGTTTTTTTTTTTTTAAGTTATGCAAAACTTTTAGTTAGTGTGATCTACGTATAATCTATATCCATGCCAAATTTCATTAAAACATTTCAGCCGTTTAACCGTGACACAGTACAAATTAAGTAAACAGACAGACATAATTTCACATTTAAAATATTAAGTATGGTTAAGAATTGGATAATTAGAACTAGACGTTCTATTGCCATATCATAATAACCCGCTATCAAACAGTGTATACGCGGCTTTAGAAATATTTACTTGTTGCAAGCCAACAGGGGCGAGTGAGCACATGCGCACTTACCCTCATCGATTTTTCTCAATTTGACAGTTCCACCGATGTTTTGAGCGAACACTCGCGTTCTCAACAAAATAAACAAAAATGGCTTTAGACTTTTCTGCTACTTATAAATTATTAGTTTTAGGCGATTCCAACGTAGGTAAGACCTGTATAGTGCATAGATACTGCGATGAGAGGTACTACGATATCTACATATCTACAATAGGTGAGTAAAATGTTTATTTTCTTTTACGACCCTTTGTAACACAGGTGATGCTGTGTTTTAGTGCAGAAACATAACGAATCTAAGATTATGTTTACTACTGATGTAAGGAACAATGACAATGTGACTACAACAACAGTTTACTTCATGTTTAACTTAACGTTATAAGCAACATGACTATAGTTATACTGAACAAGTTGTCTTACTTTCTCGTTAACTAGACAGTAATTTGATTAGTTGAACTACCAGTAATAAAATATGCATAAAACAAGATTGTATACACATTACCTACCTAATTATAAATGGTTTCTTAATGCCTCTAGTGTTTATTACTCACAGTAGTTACTACTACGTACAAAGGCGAGAGACAAAGCAAGATAAAAGGTGCAGTCTATTCTATGAAAGATTAAATATTAAATGCATCAAACTCTGTACATACACATCATTATTTTATGACAAATTTGTTTTGTGCATAGGTAGTATACAACAATAACAATATTCACTTTCCCTAAAATATACTAGATACTTTATTAAATCTGTTCTTTAAACAATGCGCTTATCGCGAACTGAGACCTCGCTATTATTTTCACGTATATCCTATGCTACGAGTTGGACTTTTTCATGATTTCACATTTTTATGGTTTGTAGTGTATTGGACATTTTTACTGTTGGACATTGGTCGTGTTTACCTACTGTACCTACTTATCTATTTATATTTATTAATTTACTCTAGGCTATGTTAATCTCATCGTGGTTTATAGTGGGTATAAATAAATATATATTTAACCATAATTATAAAGATAAATTTAACTTTATTTTAACGTTTATTATCAAAACAACATTTACTCATTTGCCCAAAGAATAAATAAATATTCCTGGACAAATTACACACTGCCATCTAGTCCCAAGCTAAGCAAAGCTTGTACTATGGGTACTTGATAACTGATATTATACTTAAATACATTTTTTTTGTAAATACATACATATAATATTATAGAAAATACCCAGAGCAAGACAAACAGACATGTTCATGCACACAAATATTTGTTTTGTGCGGGATCGAACCTCGGAGTCAATGTGGCAATTGCTAAACATTCGACAACGGAGCTCGTCAAGAAAGAAGAATTACATTAACAATTCAAAGGATATATATAACGAGGATCTTTTGAATGCTTTTATTTTGCTATAAATCAAAACGAGTTAGTCAACCAGTTGTGTAATTAACAAGTTGTGTATTGTCATAAATAACATAATACTATAGTAATTTTGTTGTTAAAGGTGTTATAGTACTTTCAATTGCTTTAGAACGGAATTTGTTGCCCAACCAACTTTAATTACTTATCCTACCCATTTCCCAAGTTGCATTAAAATCGGAGCATCAATCTAGAAGTTATCACGATACAAACTTACGTAAGAACTTCATAATATTTTGAACTATTTTATTTATCCATAGAATAAAGTCCGATGTGATGATCATGCAACAAAAACGTGTTAAGCCGAACTAGACTAGTTAAGGAATATGAATTCTTCAGACATACGTTTTAAGGATTTTCTTATATCATTTATCTTCCGATAATTGGAATCAAATAACGTTTAATCTGACATGAGCTCCCCATAAAAACGCATGTAAATGAAAGAAACACCAATACCTACATAAGGGAGTTTATTCTAAGGATGAGTCGATTTGAACTGAACTATACTTACTTATAACTCGATTTGAAGACCTCGCTCGCACGGTCAATAAATAAATAATAGATCCTGGTTGTAAAATTGTATCTGATGTAAATTTAATTAAGTTCATCGGCCATCAAGTGATTTTTGCAGAAACGTCAACGCGTAAGTGACAGTATCAGATGGTCTTACGAACGTCGATAGACTACGATGATGTTTACCAGCAGGCAGGTCGTGTGCTTGTTTGTAGCCTTAGTTATATAAAAGAATGTTAAATCTTGTAATTTTAATAATTCCGTAGCGTAATTATAAGCGGCCCATCTGGTGAAATACCTCCTGAAGCCCTCGTGATCTCGGCAAACCGCATCTAAACAATTCCTAAGAGTTCTAGAGACTTGGTGTTCCAGCGAGTGAATGTAGTTTTAAAAACCTTGTTCATCTTTTTGGCATCTATGGTTCCATAGATACATACAAGCCATAGGCACAACTTATAACAAAACTCCATTTTTATTTAGAGGTTTAAAATAATAACTCACGCTTCCAAAGTAACCTCCTCCTTTTTCTGACGACCTCAATCGTCCGCGCAACTATCTTCCAGGGATTTGTAATTGGCTGCGATCCTCTGTAAGGTGGAAGTACTTCTCCAGTCGAGCTGCTTTTAATTATTCGCCCTATCTTTACTTATAGTATATTATAAATCACTTCGATTAACTGCCTGTAAATTTTGTTCCAACCTTATTATATGCACACAATAATATAACGTTTAAAAAACTACTACGAAAAAAATAATACATTAAAAGGTAAAAATCTAATCTTCCTATTGTTGAAGTCGGTTAAAATGTAGCCTATATTACCCGGGACATAATAACGAACTATTATTATCAAATTCGTTTGAATAGTTTAGTAGGTGCTACGAAGACATACCGACTCATCCATAGAACAAAATCCGATGTGATCATATAACAAAAATAAGTTATTATTACTTATCTAGATAAGGAATATTAATTCTTCAGACATAATTATGTTTTTAGAATTTTCTTTTCTCGTTTATTTCTCATATCAAATTCCAAAAGCTTCTTACTCCTACTAATTTCCTCTGATTAAATTCGTTGTGAGTTCCAAGGCAGCCGCAGTCTTACCCCTGGGTCTGCAATGGACTTCACTGTTCATTGCCTTTTTTGGCGGTCGCCGCTGTTAATCCTGGCTACATAGAAGACACAGTGGTGTATGTGTGGTAGGCCCCGTTCCGATTAAAAAAATATCTTATTTATCTTCCGATATTTGTAATGAAATAACGTTCAATCTAACATTAGCGCCCCATAAAAACACATGAAGGAGAACAACCGACAAGACAGGTCAGATTTTATTCTACGGATGAGTCGATATATTGACTGCTAAAATCCTTCCTATTGGCTTTGCCTTAGTCGGGTATAAAGGCCGAATGTATACGTATCATATTCTCTTTGATACTTGTAATAATAATTTTATTATTCCTTTGTTTCTCATGTTACAGGCATAGACTTCAAACAAAAGATTATAAACCTCGATGGCGTGCCGATCAAACTGCAGATATGGGACACTGCAGGACAGGAGCGGTTTCGTACCCTGACCACCGCTTACTATAGAGGCGCTATGGGTATTATACTCATGTATGATATCACAAATCTGGAATCTTTCAACCATTTGTCTTATTGGCTGAGAAACATACAAGAGGTAATTCCTGTTCCTGATAAAACTTACTGAGCAATGTTTTTTTAAAGATTGCGCATTCATTTTTGATAGGCGCAAAAGGTGCTTTAACTTTTTCTTTCAAAAAAATATGTACGACTGTATATTGTTTAAGATATGTATCTGTCACAGCCAAGTCGAAAAATCTGCCGCATTACATACGCCTAGCTATTTTACAAAACGGAGCCATTATTTATCATCCGAGTGAATTCTCACCTTATGGTGCATCACCAAGTTAGAGCATTTCTAATTAATCAGAATGAAAACCTAACCTAACCGTGCGACAATTTAAGACAATCCGTCTAAACCGTCCGTGGTGTCACGAACTGGTCCCAGCTGAAAATCAACGCTGGGGTCTGATATATACAGACAACGGCATAATGCTGAGCTGGGTCCAATTTGTGGCATAATGCAGCACTGTTTTTTTGTTTCCTGTTCTCTTACTTTTACAGCTTGTAATTAATGTAATAGTGTTGTTTTATGTTACAATAAATGTTTCTTCTTCTTCTTTCTTCTAAACGTTAATTCGCCGCATTGTAAAGTGCAGCCTTTTTAAAACACCTAGCCGTATGCGGCGGGTTTAACGAATTGACTGCAAAAAAATATCATGCCGTTTTGTTTTGTTAAAAAGACGATCGAATGCAGTTCCAAATTTTAATAATACTACAGTTTACCTACTATGTGTTAGTTCTAATCATACCCCATATATATTTTTTCCACACTTTGGGCAAGTGCCTAGGGTTCCACGGTGAGGCCCCTAGTTCCTGACAGGCAACGAACTCATATAAATCGTTATATATTGTAACTGGGCAAAATTTAAGACTATATAATTCGATAATAAGAGGTTTCGATGCTAGTTGTCTTTTTTTTTTTTTATAATTTATTTATTCATGATAATTTCTTATCAACTCATAAAATAACATACGTACCAACCGACGCAAACCGTAAACGGTTTATCCGCGGTTGTTTTATCTGTCTGTGTCATATCTGAACAAATCAAAGTTTTTCCAATCCTTTCACCACATAGAAATAGAATCCTTTGGTTTTATTTGGTCTAAGCCCGTAGGTTAGACGGTCCAGTTTCTGTTATTATATAGTAGGTGGTTGATAAAAAATTCCTTTCTTACAGTATGCTTCTCCTGATGTAATTAAAGTATTAGTTGGAAATAAATGCGATGTACACGAGAACCAACGCGCTGTTCCTAAGGAGAGAGGTCAAAAGGTAGGAATGAGATTTAATATTTTGACTCATATGTAACAAGTTAAGCATCGTCGACCGTAGCCAGTTTATGGATGGGTTTATTTATCTCGAGCTTCTCCATGCTTAGGAGGCCACGTTAAGCCGTCGGTCGCGGCTGTTGTCATTAGATGACAGTCGTTAAGCCAAGTCAGTGGCCTTAAGGTGGCTTGAAAATACTGACCTCCGCCAGCCCGCAGTTGAGCAGCGTGGTGAAGTATGCTCTAAATCCCTTCGATTGAAGGGAGACCCGCGTCCCAGCAGTGGGATGAATACCTAAGGGTAGACGACGACGACATACATATAACGCTAAAAACAAAACTATTACACGCTATGTTGGTTCCATTATTAGCCAATTTTAAACTATTTATGACATGAGTTAGGTACTCATAGCTGGGGAACGCGAAATGTTTAAAACAACTGTTTTTTTTTTTTGTAATAACTAAGGTGGCAAGGTAAACCTCAGCAGGAATTTCAATCCCTGACTTTCACTGAACGCTCTGAATTGTATACAAATTACCTTTTACCGCACGCATGCCGAGTTTTTAAAAAACTATTTTATTTTTAATTTGTATGAATACAGATTCTGAATACAGACAGGTATTCCGGCTGTGTGAGACTGACCTGGTTTAGTGTAGGTTCACCAGTAGGTATGAATACAAAGATATTTTAACAATGAGGTATGTACTTTTTATAATATCTTTGACAATGACGTTACAACAGGGTGGCAGGGCGGGCAAAATGCCACGGGCCCCCGGACTAAGGGGGCCCAGGTTCAAAGCTTAGTACAAAAATAGTGTTTCTTTTTTAAGTTATAGATAAATCATCATCAGGTCATTTTAGTGTCCACTACAGGAGCACGACCCTCTCTCGTCCGTCCCAGACAGAAGGAGGATTTGGCCTACACCCCCCACGCTAGCCAGACGGGTTGGGGAGGCCTCATCGATGTTTTATAATGTATTTCCCTTAGTCGCCTTGTACGACATCCACTGGAAGAGACGGAGTGATTCTATTTTAGTCTGCCGGAAACCACACGGCCAATAAAGATATAACTTATAGATTATTAACAAAAAATGTTCAAAATATTTCGTTACTGTTGATTACTCAGATGATTTATTAGAGAGGGCCCCATCCTCTGAGGGACCATCTGATGAATTTGACACGGATCCCTGATGGTATAGTTTCGCCTCTGATCTTTAACAAAATATAGATAGATACCTACGAATTCACGCGGTCAGTGTTTTGTCTTGACTTGTCTAAGTTCTTTCTACGGGCAGTCAATTGTAAAAAAGTTAATATATATCTATCAGTAATATATAGTATATATTAGTAGGTAACTAAAAAAAGTTAATATATATCTATCAGTAATATATAGTATATATTAGTTACCTACTAATATATACTATATATTACTGATAGATATATATTAACATTTTTACAATTGACTGCCCGTAATCTATCAGTAATATAAATACTTATGCGAGTGGTGTGATCATGTGTTTCAGATTGCGGATGATTTCGACATGCCATTTTTCGAGGTATCGTGTAAAAGCAACATAAATATAGAAGAATCATTTTTGACACTAGCCAGAAAAATTAGGGAATACCGAGAGTCAAAGGTAAATGAATATGACTTTTTTTCATACCACGTCGTATGTTAAATAGATATACGGCCCCACTCCACCGACTAACACCCCCGCAGCTAACGCAATATTTCCTCACGTTATCAGCAGGGTGCTCACCACGCGTAGGCGAAGATGTATTTGGCCCTAAGGATGGTGATGAGCTACTTACACCTATTTGAAGAATATCATCCCCCGTCAGTGGCATAGTTTAAGACTAGACGGGCCATGAATCAAAATTTGATCAGAAGGCCAATTCTCGTAATTTTTCTACGAACGCAGATTGAAAGTTGACCGAATCGAGATTGAATTGTGAATTGATTAAAATTATATACTTGATTTCATTAATTAATTATTATCAATTCATATTTTTGGCAAAGTAACATTCTTAGTTTATTTAATTTACGTTCATATTTCGATATAATCCTGCTTAAATTTAACTTTGAAGTTACACAAATTTAACATTTCTGAGATCGAGACTGGATCGAAACTGAATTTTGACTATATTTTAATTACGAGAATTGCCCCTCAAACCTTCAATCCAAACCCGTTCGGGCCGATCTATTTACTTGAACCCAACATAGCGGGGCCCTTGTAGCCCGGGCCATGGAACCCCGTATCATTGACACGTCTATTCCTGTTTGTTGTTCCTCTTTCAAATATGAGCGACAGCACTGACGATTTAGCTCTTGCAAATTGTGTAAAATCTTTGCAATTACAGAAAAATTCGCCAGTTTATAAATTAGTTGAGCATCTTTTTCTTACATCGCTGCTATGAACCGCTATTTCTTGTCGTTATTGACTGAAACATAAACCTCGAATGATTGTTATTTCTTCATTGTGATTTCATTTGCGCTCACTACGAGCCAAGAATTAGAAAATAAAATTGATTTCTCCGATTTTTTTAATGTTACTTTACGAACAAGATTGCATACGAGTATTCTTGCGACACACACCCCAGATTTTTTTGTATGTGGTCTTTTGTAAAAAATACTTCCCCAGTCTGGCTGCTTTCAATTAAATACTACTATAACTCGGTCAATAAGCAACGTACTCGTTGGCTTATCGGCGAGGTGCACCACGTGCACATTGTCACACACTCTGATATTACGATATATTTAGAGCGACAGATAGCTAGATGCGTGTAATAGACGGTGATAGAGACTCTCGTGTCGCTTTAGACTATGAAGATGATTCTGGCTCACTCCTCATCATCAATGATATCATTATGAGACTCCGTAATTATGAAGTACCCATATTTATTTTTATCTGAATCTTTAAAACATTACAAATTGACTTTATTCAAGTGTTATTATTATAGGTTTTAACTCTCAGATCATCTCAATCAGATTAGGCAGAACAGAATGGAACTTCACCAACTCTGTAGACTATAACGGGGGTGGGATGGGTATAATTGGGGTGTAAGTGATTCATTAACACCTTTGAACCAAAGCCAACTTCACCTGCACGTGGTGCACCCTGCTGACTGACAAACGAAGCTCTGGCGAAAAGAGAGGTAGGGAGCGTAATTGTAAGCTAGCCGACTGGGGAATGTACCTCCACCTCACTGAATACCACAGCCAAATAACAATTCCCTTGAGGGTTGTTGTGTTCCTGCGAGTGAGTGAGGTCACCAGAAAGGAAGGAGATGCTGCGGCAGCGGAGGTGGCGGCGCGCGAGCGATATTTTATGTTGCGAGCGTTAATATGGCTACGGCAACGGCTTCACATCAGGCGGGCCGTATGCTTGTCTGGCACCCGACGTAGTATAAAAAAAAAACTATAAATTCTTTATTAACTTACTTACTTTTCAGGCGGACGCATTTGAGCTGAAGGAACGGGACAACGTAATAAAACCATCGGAATCCGAAACAGATGTGTCAAAGTGTAGTTGTTAGCCTATTTAAGTTAGAGTAGGACCTTTTTGGAGTGTATCCGTTTTCAATCCAACATTATAACATAACGATAATTTATTCCACATGGTACAATGTGCATCGCAAATATTAATTCACATAAAAATATCGTATCTACTTATGAGAAAAATATTTGCTCTTGATCTATGCTAAATGCAACAAATATGCTGCATTTAGTTCGAAGTGACTAATGTCTTTGTTGAGTGCATTCCGAAATGCGCAAGAGCCAAACATCCTACGCGAACCTAATAATACCTACCTATTCATCGTGTCGAAACGATTCTTACTAATACCACCGTATAAGTAATAGTACTACGGCGGTACGATATGGCTAACACCTCCCTTCTGAAGCGAATCTGGAACCGATTGCAAGGGCTGCCACGCGGCGACGCATATTACAGAACTTCATTCGTAGTTAATATATTTTCAAATGAAGCTTTAAATTATAAAATGTTAATCATTTTTACCATGTAATGATTACCATTGAAATATTTACTTTTTATTACAAAAAACAATTTTTCTTGTCCAGTTTTATCAAATAATATTGCAAGTTCTATCGTCGAAATCATTGAAAAATCCAATTTTATAACATTTAAAATCAAGTCAGATATGTCGCTGTAACATAATGATATGAATTGAATATGTAATTGCAAATATTACTTAGAATACATTAACACAATTCACTGATATGAAACATTTGATTGGACAGTTCGAAGTTTTTAGTTATTTTGGGAGTTTAATGTTGTTGATTCCACATTTTCAATAGAAGACTACGATATTACGAGTATGTTTGAGTGTATATGACCATTACAACCGCGCGAACAAATAAGTATATCACGGTAACATAACTGGATTTTATACTGTCATAATCAAAATAATTTAAAATAAACGTTTAAAGATATTTAAAATATTACCTTTAACATTTACGTCACAGCGCGCGGTACCTACTTTGTAAACTTGGTTGAATATTGCAGTCAATTTGATATGTTTGTACTTACCTATTATATATACGCGTTACGTAACCTATCAAATTGTCTGTCAAGAGGTAAAAATTGGTTTTTTTCAATTAGTTGTCAATGAATTTTTATTCTATTGGTGTTTTCCTGCTGTGGGATACGATTATAACCGCAGGAACAATACTTTAGAGGACCTATTCGCATTTCGAAATGCACCATTGGGTTGAAAACGGAATCGATTTACGGAGGAATGGATGGAGAGCCGAGACTCTATTTTTTGCATATTGAAACAGACATACAATACAGCCATTTACATGAATATCTACAATTTGATATAATAGTGCTCGTAAGTAGTCTGTTGCAATTGTAGGTAGGAGACCTAATTATGTAGAATTGAAGTAGAATTGGAGGATATTAACTACTGGCTTCATAGAACCTTGTCATACTGAGGAGAGTTACTATTTTATATTTAACATTTTAACATTAAGATTGGGTTTAGTGTACTATGATTCTCTGTTTCACAAGGTTACAAAGGAAATAGGAAGTTTTTACATCTTTGGTATAGACGTTATTTAACTTCATTGTAAAATCTAAAATAGTCTCGTACACCTGCTTTCGTATTTTGAGAGCCAATATAAAAATGTAACTATTATTCGACCATATATTATCACAAAACGTAAAAGTCGGTTCGTATTGAAAGGATTGCGAGTCAAACAATTATAGCCCCCCTGGGCTATAACATTATTTGAAATAATTGTTTGACTCGCAATCCTATCCCAAACATGTGTAAAGAGATCTAAAAAAATCAGAACCGCGCCCCGTGCCTAATGTGTTATGATCCAGTCAATGTGAACAATACATGCTTTGGGAAAGACTGTTGTGATGGAGACACACAATATATTGTTCATTATCATAAACTCAGTATCTTCTATCACAAAAGCCAAAAGCTGAGTTATGAGATGTTGATTCTTAAAAACCTAATCCAATTTATTGCACCAAAAAATTGTCAAATTGTACTCAAACAACTGCAGTAAGTACAACAGGCGGCCTTATTGCTAGAAAATTTATTCCAGGTAATCAGATGTTACTGAAGTTTAAAGTTCACTTTATCATAATGAAGATAAATAGTGTCTATATGTAAGATGTACTTAAAAGTTTATGGGCCAAGAAATATCGTTAACATCATAAGGCAAAGCTCTCACTGGCGGCACAACACGGCAAGATATCATTTGGCATCACTATGTCGTCTGCATATGCTATAATTCGTCTGATTACAAACGGCGTCGTCGGTTACTCAACGCTCGCAACAAACGTCTGTTGTGCGATTTGCCGAGTTCAAGTTGTAAAATGCTCCGTCATTTTCTAAAAGAGTCGCACGCCCTTTCTAAAAATGGCGCGGCAATCTAATTAGTTTTTCACTCCTGCCACGTGCGGCGTTTCATGACTATTATTATCTATACACTTTCAAGTTTATTATTATAATATTACAGTAACTAATTGTTACTTTAAAAATCCTCAATCGTGTCGTGCCGACCGTAGGCGCCGGGTCATAAAAATGTAGGTACTGGTATATTTCAATCATAGAAAGCAACTATAAGTCTAACTGGTAACATCCTGTAATCATTACTTGAATCGTATGTAGTTTTGATAATGTTCATATTGATGACTGTTCGCATTGGAAGGAACTTTTTACATATTTTATTATTAACTTTTAATTTATGTTTGTTAGGAACTTTTGTCTAAACTGATAAAAACTACATGAAAATATCGTAGGTACCAAACAATGTAGGCATCTTAAAGTGTACCTCTTTAGAAATATATATGTTCATTAAGTTTTACTCTTAAACGAAGTTACTTCTTTTGGTTTTGAACTTAATTTATTGGTTCTCTGTTAGATTCTATAGTTGTTTGCTAGGTTTGAACGACGGGGGTGTTCTAGAATTTTAAATATCGTGATACTGCCCCTGCTAACATAGTCTAGTGCTAGCTTTATGCATAATCTGTGTGCTACTGTGCGTATAACAACTGTCGCAATTTCCTAATGCACCGCGTTTGTAAGAAAATGAATGACTTCAAGTTTGAATAAATAACTATTTATATAACTGTTGGCATCCAGTCAATTTTGCAGTTATATAAATTTTTAGTTATTGTAAAATCGTTACTTCTTATAATGACCATCTCATTTACATAGCTTGTGAAAACACCGCGTATGAGTTTTATATATTAGGTAGGTATTATGTGTATAAGACTATTTATTACATAAACTGTTTTCAAAATAACATGAAAGATATGAGATGGTCATTAAAACTGTGAAATAGATACATTTTGTAAGATTAAGGGTCGGCAGTCGGACTGGCGTAACATTTGTATGATCGATTCGATCTTATTTGGCTGCTCCAAGTTATATATTAGTAAGGGAACACTTTTTTTTTCCGAAATCGATTTTTTTATTGCATGAATCGACTGTCTGAAGGAATTATTAACACCCTCATCACAATACTTCGATTATTGACGATTATTACGATCATTGACGAGCTCGGTGGTCGAATGGTTAGCAATGGCCACTTTGACTTCGAGGACGCGGGTTCGATTCCCGCACAAGACAAATATTTGTGTGCATGAACATGTATGTTTGTCTTGGTCTGGATATTTACTATGTATTATAAGTATGTATTTACAAAAAAAAAATGTATTTTAGTACATTTTATCAGTTGTCTAGTACCCATAACACAAGCTTTGAGCTTAATTTGAGACTAGATGGCGCTGTGTAAATTGCTAAGAAGTATTTATTTATTTATTTTTATTTTTATATCGAAAGTAATCTATGATAACTAAATTATGTTATTTTCGTTCAGAGTACTTAGTCGAGCTTTTTGTTCGCGTAGCCGTTAAGTTATAAAATATAAATATCATTGTGGAATAGTCGATGATTTGAGTATGGTTCGAGTGTTCGCATTAAAAACCATTGCTGTGGAAACAATGCCATATAAACTCATATTCATCGTCTGTGCTGACCCTAGTTTGAGGTAGAGTTGGATAAAGATCATGTCCCAATGTTGAGTTTTTATAAAGTTTAAAGTTACTATTTAGTTTGCGTTCGTATTTCTTTTGCCTATGAATAAATATAGTACGTAGTAATAGTAACGTTAATCTTTGTAAAATCACACACGTAAGGCACAAGTCTTTCTTGTAGGTTTACATGTATATTGAAGCCTATGCTAACTTGCTCAGCAATTATAATATAATTAGACTCAATAAAAGGCACATTATCTAACGAATTTAACTATTTATTAGGAGTGGATTTTTGTAATAACTCATTTGTTACAATTTATAGGAATTCCATTGAACCGAGTTACAATTAATGCGATTATGTTGGAGAAATAATTTTGAAGTTAACCTGCTTATTAATAGACTAATAACGTAATTAATGCTACTTGTAATATCTTTTATAAAATTTACGATCCAGTAATTAAATTGGACTACGGTACGAGTGTTTGCAACTTTGCTTAATTCTAATTAACAATAATTCGGAATTCGGATGTAAAGTCAAACAGCATATTATATTTTTTTTCTTTCAGTTTGTGCTCTATGGTTTTCAACACACTAACGCTGTATTGTCAATTTTGTCGGCAGCCTACTCTCATAATTACTACCAATAATTTCCACTAGTAACAATATTGTAATATTTTTCCCAAAATTTACAGTAAAAATACTAGAAATATTTTGTTTTAACTGTACCATTAGTAGAGGACTTTTTCTTAGTTTAACTACTCCGTACATGTACTACATAAAATCCTGCCATTATTTTTACGTTTTTGAATACAAGATTAATTACAGGCACATTATTTTGTTTATGTCGATCGTAACTATAATGTCAGTACGGCCGGCCAAGAAAATGGTCTATCAGTTTTGACCAATCTTCTTAATAAAAGAAAATGTAAGTTTAAATTTATATTTATTTTGAGAACGAAAATAGACCTTAAAAAATTGTAACGTAAACACGTATGTCACTCTAAAGGTGGTAGACCACATATTCGGCGTACTTTACAATTCAACGAATTGTTACTCAATTTCAGTAAATGATTTTGTTGCTGTAAGTATTTGGAAAAAATCCTAGCATTCTTGTTGTAAATTTGGAAACTAGTCTTACCAGTGATAATTATCGGTTTTTAATTCATTGAATAGACACTTCATTAGTGCGAGTTTTTAACTTCATTTTGTATGAAAGTGACATAACGTCATCTGCCAAAAAATAGTTGAAATAGAGCCAATATCATACTAATTGAAGAAAACGTTGTTAAAATCGATTACGATAAAAACTCGCACCAAGCCCCCTGGACGATTCCAGTTAATGATTTAAAATTTGAAACACTAACTTATTTGTTGTATAATTATTTTATTATTTTGAGAAAAAGAAATATGAGAGCTTTGTTAACACGTTATATATAAGCTTTAATGAATTATGTACCGTAATATTTTATTTAATTATTGTTGGCTTGGAAAATATGCGTTTAGCACGTAAGGGCTGGCCCCAAAATGTAATTATTGCTACTGCTGGACAGTGAAGCTGGAAATAAGAATCAATTTTACATTTTAGCTAATCTATGGTATGCTTCAATATAATAATACTCGTCTCATCATTTATTTTGCTATAAATTAATACAATATGAGCATAATTAAAATATATTACTTACATAAGTAACATTGAACATAAATAACAAAAAATATTTTATATTAATTCCATGTTATTATTAGGACACAGAACATCTAACCTCGGAGACGGGCAATAGATAGTAAAACACTGGATGGTCGAGTTCTACTATTTTGAAATAGCAACACCGATGAATATAGTTTATTTTTGGTTGTAGATTGGTTCCAATGAGTATTTCTTTCAAAATTATCTAAGTAGGATTTTCAAGTATTGTAAAAAAAAATGTTTTTAAAAAAACCTAGTTACTTAGAAATATTCACAGCGACTAATCTATAGACAAATATAAACTATATGTGATGGTGTTGCTACTTCAAAATATTATATAAAAATGTGCTAAGGAATTTCTAGAACTCGAGCATCCATTTTTGCAAAGATGTCTATTTATTGTATGAGTGATGCGGAGGAAGCGTTTTCATGTATTCGAGTCTTTATGAGTTAAAAAAGTAAAGACTTTTTGAAACATGTATTAGTATTAAGCGAAGTAAGCAAATTCTCCAAGTTGAGGTGAGTTTTTTTGCAAGTTTGTTTGTATTGTTAAATTTCTTCGTGTCTGTGTTTGAGTCATGATATCTCTCAAGTCGGTGCTCCAAGGGAAAATCATCAAAAAGCTCCTTAGGAGGTGCTGCCTAAACAGGGAATACGAATGGTATTTTCAATTATCACTGGCCACTTCGCTACGTACGTAACGCTTTTATAATAAAAAGAAATTTATGAAAATTGTAATTAAAACCACTATACATAGGTATCAAATGATTTATCGATTTATTAACGATATCAACATGAACCTCTTTTTGCAGAACAGATTATTCGCAGTTCGCTTTGGAAGTTCTGAAGATTGTCTTTTAGGTTAGGTGGTCTGTTTATTAAAAATATTCTTGGTATGTATTAAGTACTTTTCATGTAAGTTAAATAAATGCATGACAACGAAATTATGGTGTAATGACTATAATAATTTAAGACAGAAGACATAGGATAGCTACACCAATAACATACAATAGTCCTATCGATCTCACACAGACATATGTATAGTAATTTATTGAAATATACGTATAAATACAAAACAATCCATTATAATTCAACTATGCAAACAAAAAAGAAAAATTAAATACTTGTAAAAATCATATTTCTATAAGAATCAGTCATATTTGAACCTACAAATTTTTAACGACTAACATCAGCCAAAATGGCTACAATCGTCTATAATGAATGATATAGACTCTATATCATCGTAATAACTGCCGTAAAGCCTAAATATAAATCTCACTGACAGCTACTATAATTAATTACTCCGACGGAATGCAATAAATTCAAATCATTTCATACTAGCTTATTAATATAAACATTACATAATTTTTCTTTTTAAATTATGACTAAAATGTTTCAAATTCAGAAATGGCAATACTTTTTAAACATTGCCACTTCTGATTATGTATAATACATTCGGCACCACGGCCCCTCGAAAGCAAGATTATTCAACTGATTATCTATATATTTTATTTATTTAATCTAGACTTCATGGATGTATATACAAGATACTAGTGTCCCTATAGAAAAATTGAATCAAGTAAAAAAAGTAAATTATGGTTTATTATATCTGTACTCAAGTCGATAATCAATGCAGTAGTTTACTTCATAAAATCAATATTTATTTTTTTCATTTTACTTATATATCACAAAACCACATTTTAGATTTTTTTTTCTAATTTCAACGTTATTCTTCTCGTTTACGACCTTGAATCAAGATGCTGGTATCAAGCATAAACCTTGATATACTTTTATATTTAGATAGCTTAGAATTTATATGACAATATCTGGCATTTAATCGGTCTCACAAGAAATAAGGAATATTTTTAAAAATCTTAGTTGTGGTTTTGTAGAATGCGTTTGTTGTCAACAATTAATTCATAAAAAGCGATATAAATAATATGTATATAATTTTATTTAAGAAGACGACAAATAAACTGCTTGATACGTTACATTGTCTTTAGATATTTAAGATGAATACGCAGTAGAATATTATCTCCAAATAATCACATTATTTGGTAACAGTTATCACATCAGCACAACTGAACTAATTATTAGGGTTTAACTGTTCTATGTATAATAAAGTTTTAATATAAAATTATGTATTTTTCTTTACTTGACCCTATACTGAAGCTAAGCTTAAGTTTAGCAGAAAATAAAGACCTGCTTCACAAGTTCAAAAGATAATTTTTCATTTATATAATATACTAGCAGTGCCCGCGACTTCGTCCGCTTGGTTGTGGGTGAGAATGTGGATGTGAATAATATAGTATGAAAACACTCTCTCCTGCTCCACATCCCGTTAAAGCCTGTGCCTCTATGACATATGGCTGCAAATAAATAACTTTTAACCTGGTACCATTTCAAAGTTCTGGGCGACTGAAATTTCTAAGCAGCATTATACAATCCGGGGGCATTAAGGGATTCTAATAATTCTACCGGATAGTTGGAAAATTTTGCGTCTTCCATTACCCTGTTAATAAAACATAGTCTACCTACACTATCCCCCAAACATAATAAAAAATTTCAGCATTTATTGCTGCCACTTAACCATAACGCGGAGTTAAAATAACTCCTTCGCATAACCAGAAGTTTTCGTTGCTGGCTATTTGTATTTAGTTTCCATATACAGATGATTCTGACTACTGCAACTTCATCTACAACAGGAGCATTATACCATCCACGATGTCCTGTTGCAGGATGTCTATCAGCCTTAATGACAACTTTGTAGTCGTTATTTTGATTTAATTAACGTTTCCTTAAGACAATTTAACTGAAGAGTTATTATATAAATTATATTATTTTTTTCAGTGTTTCTTTAAATTGATAAAACAAATTTTATTTATGGTATCGAATGAAATTAAACAACACAAACTTCTTAGTTAAGCTTACTACGATAAAAGAATAGTAGTAGTTATTACTTTACAATGTCAATTCCTATTATGGGACGTAAGACACGCTATGCTCTTCTATGTATACATATCAACATTTAATTATTATTTGTTTAGTAGCTAAGGCGTGAAAGCGTAACAACCACCGTCTATACAGGTCGTGCTTGTCGATGATTAATTTCTGCACGCAGAGTTATTACTAAGCCACTTGATATATTTTTTGCGCCAATTGTGTTCACCCTTCTTAGTTGGAACCACGACAGGGATTGCTTAACTTGCGTTAGCGCCACGACCTCTAAATATCTCTCTCATTGTATTATTTACTTTAACGATGATAACATATAATACCTTCATAAAGTTTCAGTCAATTAAACTGATTGGTTATTTTGTACCATTTTATATATCACTTAAGATTGATATAACTTTTTTATTCATGAACCGATTGAAATGAACAAACACTACATGTTAAGTTGAATGCATTAGTGAAAACCGCATTCAAATAGGTTAAGCCGTTTCTGAGATTAGCATGCACAAACGTACAGACAAACAGACAAAAATTCTAAAAATCATTGTTTTGGGTTCTGTTGCGTTCATAAAGCCCCTATATTAGTAATAAATTATATTAGTTTTTCTTATATATCTTCAATGTACAGACAGCGGCCAGTTACGATTTTATTATATGTATTGATTATACACTATGTAATAAAATTATGTTATAAATCTATATTTATATTAACATTTCATTACTTCTTTATACTTTATAATATAAAATGACGGCACTCTCCCTCTTCAGCATCGAGTGAATCAAAAAAAAAATATATATAACATATATAAGAATTGGAAAACCATCGACAAAACTACTATCACTTCTTTCTAAACACTCTTTGGTATCCTCCTTTAAACTTGGATAGAGTCAGTAGAACTAATCTGTTTCGTTGAAATCGTGTTTTATTTCCCTTTTTGACCGCCCATTTTCCTGGAATAAAGATATTTGAATGAATGATTTTATTTAAGCTACTCCGGGGTCCTACCGTCAATTTATTTCCAGAAGGCATTGCTGGTATTTGCCCTTAATTATTAGTCATTCGACTGAAATGATCATCTCACCATATCTATTAAAGCTTCTTCGTCGTTTTGTTTTTTTTTTATTGTGGCCCATCCACAGGAACTCGCCAGCCTATTAATAAGAGTTCGGCAGCCTGGTGTTAATAACGTTAGCATGTTTCTGAATGGGGATGTTAATAAATACTGTGGTAAACGAAACTAATTACTACTTCGCTGCAGCGCTGTTGCAGAGCTTTTGGACAGTTTATCATATATCAAATAAATTTGTTATATTTATGGGCTTTAATTGGCTCATCATCGCATTACAGCCAAAATTAAGCTCACATGTTATCAGGAAATGAGCCAGACATTAAATACCAGTATTTAGTATTTGTATTTAGAGTTGAATAGAACTCAAATCTAAATTTTGTATACTACTTATACTTAATATTCAAAGACTCAACTAGGTTCAGAGTCATCGATTAACAGCAACTCAACTATCAAAATCAGTGAATGAAGGCCTCGAAATATTTTAGAAAGTCAATTAACAGGTATCCTTGCTGCCCTATTTCAAATTACCATATATAGTACCAGTACCAGCATGGATAAAATACTTTAAAATAAAATGTTCAAACGAATTTAAAATTTTCATGTAAGCAAAACTTTATTTTGATTCATTTTTATTCAGCATGTTTGCTTTTTTGCAGTGCAGTTGTCATGCACCTCAGTTACAGTATAGGGTTATCACAATACTAACCGCAGACGAATGCGCCGATTTTCATAGCTAGAAACTAGCGGTTGCCACTGGTTCATCATTTTGGGCTGCCTGACTCCTGGAGTTTGGGGATTTTCCACACCTTTCCCTGTATAACCTTTCTTTATCAACATACTTGTCATGTTTTTGGACTTCCTGACCCTTGAAAATCGGCGATTTTCCACACCTTCTGTATGGTTTCTTTTCATCAACATACATGGGGAATAAATAAGGTCTAGTCGCACTGTACAGCTAAGAGTGATGAAATTAGCTGTACCTACAATACTGCAAATGGCAGTGTCCTGAGGGACAGATTGGGCATGTCATAAATTTAACTTTGTCCGTCTTCTTTTTCTGATATCATTTATTCCAGCTTCAGTTTTTACTGCTTCTGTTTTGACATTTGCAGTTGTAGTAATTGTTGATGAAGTTGATGATTCCAGGCTTGGAGTGTTAGGTTCCATTTTAATGTTTATTGCTGGTTTCTCATTTTCTAGTTTAACTTGAATTTGTTCATGTTTTCTGTAATATAAGAAAGAAGTAAAACTTATTTGTTTGATGATTTACTTTATTGAAATAAATATGAATAATCTTTTGTTGTATCATAATTTATAATATAGCTTACCTGTATGTCAAATTTCAGCCCAACTTGTTCAGAGGTTTGAATTATTATGCATTGATAAATAGATAGATTCCTTATAGATTTATCAAGATTAATTGGATAAATTATGGATAATTTGAACAATAACTAAGCAAGTCCTCATTACTTATACTTACTTCATATTAAAATCTATTATTCCAACAAGCATTACTGACAATGTCAATCTTTGAATTAATAAATATTAGTCATATACAAAAGGAAAAAATTACACAAATGTAATACTCACATAATTGTGGTATCTTCAGGCAATGAAACTTCTTTCTTGAGTAAATCATTTGGAATTTCCGCTGTCCCAAAATTTTCTTCAAAAACATTGTATTTGCTTTTATGTGCTTTTTCATCAAACTTAGGTGTCTTCAAATGTCCTGAAAAAGTATTAGCACTTGTTTCAAAGATTGGTCTCAAAATATACAGTTGGTTCTCTAAAATAACTGAATTCTTGAATTGAACAAAAACCAATATTTTACAGATTTACAGAATTTCATTTAACGCATGCAACAAATTTGGAAGGCATGGTGTAACCATGCCTTCCATGGTTAGCAATGGCTATTTTGACTCCGAGGTTGCGGGTTAGATTGCCGCACATGACAAACATTTGTGTGCATGAACATGTCTGTTTGAGTTGGTCTGGGTGTTTTCTATGTATACTTATAATAATAAGTATGTATTTACAAAAAAAAAAATGTATTTAAGTACATTTATCAGTTGTCTAGTACCCATAACACAAGCTTTGTGCTTAATTTGGGACTAGATGGCGCTGTGTAAATTGTCCAGAAATATTTATTTATTTATTCATACTGATAAAAAAAACACGTTACACAAATGCATCAAGCATGCCCCATGTTTTTTATAACTCATCAAAAGTTGAAGTGCAATATATCATGAAGGCGGTTTTGTGGACTATTTTATCAGTTTAAGATTACTTTTTAGATTACTGATTGTGTCGTCATCGTCGACAACCCTCATTCATCCCACTGCTGGGATTTAGGTCTCCCCTTGATCAAAAGCGTTAAGAGCCAACTGCGGGTTTGGCGGAGAGGACTAATTGTGTATTTGGTAAACAATATTTTTTTCACTCAAGTAGGGCTAGTGCTGTAACAACCCCATAAGTGTGAGAAAAATATCTAATTGAAACTTACTTGCTACCCGAAATCCCTCAGATTTATATTCATTGATTTCACGATCTTTCTTTTTTATTAATTGTTGTATTTCATTATTACTACATTGCAAGCGTTGAATCATTTTGAGCAGAGGTTGAGTAACTTTTTGGAAAAACTGAAACAGAGAAGATAAAAAGATTACAGTACCACCAACTTTGTTTAAGCGTTGAGGAGCTCAATGAGGTAGTTGGAGGAGCATGATGTTGTGTGCCAGTCTAATCAAACAGATATATTAAACAGTGTCGACCGCAACCTGTCCATAGATGGGTTTATTAATGTCGAGTTCACGTTAAGCAGTCGGGCTAGGCTGTTGCCATTAGATGACAGTTGTTAAGTAAAATCAGTGGCCTTCAGGCCGCTTGTAAGCCTCTGCCAACGCACAGTTGAGCAGCATGGTGGTGTATAAACCCCTTCGATTGAGAGGAGACCCGTATCAACAGTGGTATGAGTAAGAGTTAACATTATCATTATTTTAATATAGATACCCAATTATTGATATTTTATTGTTTTGTTAACAAATTTAAGATGTTACTAATATTTAAAGAATGAATATCAATAACAACAACTTAAATTCTAGATCAACATTAGCAATTTAGGTTAGATTCTTAATATATTAGACATGGTTAAAAAAAAAGTTATGTACTTTTTTTGAAGGTTTGATGTTTGTAGTGTATTGGACATGTTTACTATGGGACGCGAAGGTTTAGAATGGTTAGGTTCCCAGGAAAATACTTATGCATTGTTTTTAAGGTAGGTTCTAACTGGAGTATAGGTAATAGTACAGTATGGACACTAAACTTATTTGCTCGGGCCCACCTCACTTCTACTCCGAGTGCAATTTAGAAAAGATTGATCAATGCTGCATATGCAGCGCACTGCACAAACCTCATTTATATAAATAATAGTCGTAGGTATGAAGGCTGTGGTTTGTCATATGACATGGTTAGAATTTCTTCTATCTTATAAGTTGATTTTGTCTTAGGATTTCAGAAGGCACTTAAAACTTACCATTTCTTTGGAACTTTCTACTAATTTAAAATTCATATTTACAGTGTATCCGAAAGACATACTAATAAAAATAGCCATTGCAGACCCATCTAAGTTGATGTCAACCGTTTTTAGTCCATCTGGATTTGATAGCATTTGTATTCCTTTATCCCTTAGAATATCGTCATTTAACTCCAGATCTGGATTACTTTCCTATAATAGTTAAAGTAACAATGATCAAATATAACAATATCAATAATGTAAGAAAAAAAGAACTGTTTCAGTGAGGTTACCTTTAGACAGTCAACAAAACTTGTCTCAGAAAAATAGACGAACCAGAGGTTCAAGTAGTCTGTTACATATATTTTGCAACAATTATCTTCCTTTTGAAATGATATGAAATATAATGAATGATTATTTATTTTCTTCCACATTTTAAATTTTATGTACTCTACTGTAGACACCGTGGATACGGTGGATGGTTAATGATAATGTGGATTTTTAAAGTATTATAAAGTAAGTATTGTACATAGAGTAGAGCCGTAGAGCGACAGGGTCAAGTCAAATTGACAGACAGTGACGTTAAGTAAATTTTTCAGGATGTAAGCTTTACGGTTCTGGCGTCTAAGTTTTTTAGAACCCGTCGTATTATTTCTTTATTCTATTCCTGTTCTTCTATATCTATTTGTTCTTCCATTACCTGTCAACTAAAAATGATAATAAAATTAGTCAACAGTAAAACCGATAAATTTTCCTGCTGTTTTACACGACCTTTAGGAATGACTCGACAGCGATTCTAACAGTTTTATCAAAGATTCTACAATTTTTTTGCACTCAAATGATTATTTGCACCATAATACACTATCCTATTATGTCATCTCATCTTGAAATTGAATGTCTGTGATCTCATCAATCAATAAACTTATAAATTAAATTACGAACATAATATTATGTTTAGAAGTTCACCAAGTGCCAAAAAGTCCTGACGGTAAGTGACTCAGATTGGCATCCGCAGTGCTGCCACGCCTTGATCAAATTTCACACTAATTCATGACTCGCTGCTGCCGTGACAATTTTGCCTAAAACTCTAAAGCATACCTACGCATAATTTTATTACATTTTAATAAAAATATGCAAAAATTTTATGTGGCTGGAAGAGATCTCTTTGTGGGATAAGTTCGCCTTTGTACGGCCTTATTTTTCACGTACTTCAATGTACCTACTCCAAAATCACACAATTTACATCAAGGCCAACGGATTTCTTTTTAATAAATATTGAATTTCTTTATAATAAACGCAAAATATGTGTTCATGCCAAACTACAGCTTTCTAGTATCAAGCGTCTCTGAGCTAGGCCGCGGACGGACGAACGGACGGACAGACGGACATGGCGAAACTATAAGGGTTCCTTGTTCACTACGGAACCCTAAAAACGACTCTAACGATACTTAGCTACTTACAATAAAGGGATAATATTACGTGATCGTCTGTTATGCGCATATGAACCTTTTTTTATACCCTTAAATTACCTAGCGGAATAGAGGAACTAAACAAGCTGCCAAATGAAACCGAAGATAAATTACTTACATCTATTTGTGTAAATTTATTTAATTTAATTAAAAATGAGATATTATAGCGCTGTCGATATTCATAACCACTCACCACTCATTCCCACCACTGTGTCTCCTGTGTAGCCAGGATTAACAGCGGCTACCACCAAAAAGGCAATGAACAATGAAATCCACTGCAGACCCGGGGGTAAAACTACGGCTGCCTTGGAATTCATAACGAATTTAGTCAGAAGAAATTAGTAGGAGAAGGAAGCTTTTGAAATTAGACTTCCCCTCTTGGTAATGTGATGTGAGATACAGCTATATGGCAAATAAGGAATTAAAAAGCTTATAGAGGTGGTTTCAAGTGAAGCTCAACTGTTGTGTACCACGGATTTTAAATATCTGACACTATTGGGGACCTAAAACAATGAGTTACACATTCTTTGAATTGCAAAATCGTCTGAACGCTTGGTAATTCACCATTATGCTACCAAATCTAACTACGAGTATGCTGACAAAGTGGTAGAATAAAATTTTGAGAATTTTATTTTTCGAGGTACCTCCCCTACACGTAAAATGGGGATGAATTTTTTTTCTGCACCTACCCCATGGTGTGGGGTGTCGTTGGATAGGTCTTTTAGAAACATTGGGAGTGTGGGAAGATAATTTTTCGATATAGTAATCTGTTTGTGAATTATTTACATTTAACGTGAAAATTTTTGTTAGACGCAAGTGTGTCCCCCCCCCCCCCCCCCCTCCTGTATCAACGAAACTGTTATATTTATAAATGTGAAAAAAATCATGGAAGTAGTCCTTATAGTGAATTTAAAAGAAAAAAAATATTGGTTGCCTGTAAAGTCGGTATACGGGCGAAAGTTTTACGTGACAACGACTTTGAGTGGTAAAATGTTTTCGAGTGGAAGGGATGCATGCCTTTCACTTTTTATGTCTGTCTCTCTCGCTCTTAGAAGGGACACGCGTCCACGACACGCCTACAATGAGAGCGAGTGAAAGGCACGCGCCTTTCACTCGCTCTCATTGTAAACGCATAACGTGACCCAGTTTCTTGAAGTGTCACCCGGCTAACCAATTTATAAGACGTTGTCACGTCAAAAACTATCATGGCTAAGTAGACTTTACAAGTTACTGAGTAATAGCCGACGAACTTATTAAATGTATTGCAAGACGAATAGAATTCTCGTACCGAAACACGCCGTTCGATAATGAACCTTACGCCGCAGAGATAAGGTCCAAAACCAATGAAGTAGAAATGGTACATATCGCTCACGACCTAATAAGTTTTTAGGAACATTGGGGATTTCCTTTCAAGGAGATTCTTAAACTGGTAAGGCCTTGAAGTCCTTGATTGTACATTGTACAGAAGTAAGAATCTCCTTGAAAGGAAATCCCCAATGTTCCTAAAAACTTATTAGGTCAATGTCGTATGTACACTCACTCTGTTCGCAAAGGACAAATTCGTAAATAGACGGAAATGGCACACACATGCACTACTACCAATGTCGTATGTATTTCAGTGGATACATTGTATCCACTGATAATTTTCCTTAAATGTCAACAAATTATACATTGTATCCACTGAAATACATACGACATTGGTAGTAGTGCATGTGTGTGCCATTTCCGTCTATTTACGAATTTGTCCTTTGCGAACAGAGTGCGGTACATAATGTAAAACAATAAAGAGAAGAGCTCTAAATTGGAGCCGAAATGATGACGCCATCCACCGAAATGACTGCCTACGAAGCCCGTATAAATATAATTTGTTGACATTTCAGGAAAATTGTCTATTGTCACAGAATCTACTGGTAGGAGAATAGCGAAAGAAGAAAAAGAACATACTTAGATCGCAAAAAAACGTATCAATTTGAACACAATTAACATTACTTAATACATGTCTGCAGTCCAATATTTTAAGCGTAAAAATATTCACGACAGCGACATGACGGATGCTTTGGCTGGAGACGCACTGACTAATGGTACTAAGTAGGTACAGAATTCATTTTTTTAAAATTATTTATAAAAAAAAAATTGGTTGCCTGTAAAGTCGGTATACGGGCGAAAGTTTTACGTGACAACGACTTTGAGTGGTAAAATGTTTTCGAGTGGAAGGGACGCATGCCTTTCACTTTTTATGTCTGTCTCTCTCGCTCTTAGAAGGGACACGTTATGCGCTTACAATGAGAGCGAGTGAAAGGCACGCGCCTTTCACTCGCTCTCATTGTAAGCGCATAACGTGAGCCAGTTTCTTGAAGTGTCACCCGGCTAACCAATTTATAAGACGTTGTCACGTCAAAACATACTTAGGTACAATTTGTGAGCATTATAAATTTTAAAATTTAAGCTATTGAACACCTTCAAACGATTAGAGATATGCGCAGAGCCATGGATAGGTGTTCAGTAACAAAAGTATTTTGGTTCCGAGTTGAGATTGAGAGCTTGACGTGTACTATGACTATGGTTTGATCACGTCAGTCTCTAAATGTTCTTGTCTGCCTTCGGAATTTCTTGACAGATCTGGAAATCCATAAGGAGGCGCTGCTTTATCAGTTCGGAGGGGATGCTGACACATGAATGATGAATTTTGTACGGACGGATATAATTGCTTGTCACTAGTTGCCACAGAGCGTTATAAAAAAAAACTTGTAAGTAATATAACAATTTACAGACAACAGTACGATCGAATACTCTGGCGCGATTTTTCACCTACAATTTAATCGAGCCAATTTCGAATATTATAGAGACGTTGTCATAGCGCCGAAGCGCTAAGTTTTGCCGAATTTTATCACTCCTCATTTCCTGTGAATCGGATAGAGGAAGATTAATATCAGTACCTTGGGGAACGACCGCGGACGTGTCCAGACGGGTCTCGCATATAACAGCACATAAATAACGTAATTTGTCAGGAGTCACGACCAACGCTCCGTAACTGAATGAACTTATCGTCCAATCCATCAAAACTCTTTTTCTGTTGATGCGGGATGCGTAGGTAAAGACATGTTGGCCTATTTTTATTTTTTGCTAAAATTGTACCAAAAGGTACCAAATTGTAGACAAAGGAAAGTTGTGTTTTTGTATTAATTTTGATGTGAACTTTTAAGGTGGAGGCACATTTAACCGAGCCGAACGCGCCGAACGAATCGAGTTAACGATGCCTCGCACGCACACCTATTCGTGCCTAACGAACCGACCGTGCCGAAAGAATTGTTTCCATTTCTTGTACATCTGTCCAATCCTTTCTAAATCAGTCGATTCGTCCGCATTTGATGACGTCATGTGCGCCAAATCTGGTGACGTCGTCAGAATTTTTCTAGAATTTCTGGGGTTCCTTTAGATTCGGCTCGGATAGGTGTGCAAGGTTTCTTAATATTTCATATAAAGAATTCTAAAATTCGGTTCGTTCGGCGCGTTCAGATCGGATAAATGTGCGTTCACCTTTTAACTGAAACAAGCCTCCTAACTTGCTTTTTTTATGAATTTTATTATTAGATCTCGGTCTAAGCTACAAAATGCACAGTACACCTAAGTTAAACCGACGCGGAATGGAATTGGAGCGAATTTTTGCAACGAAATTGTTTATAGCATAACTTTATGTCAATTGTATAACATTATAAAATTAAATACTATTATTTATAGTCGTTGTCGTCTGTGGAATCCGCGGGAAGTGGCGTGAACGGGGAGTCGGTCGAGTCGGTCACAGCAGTAGAATGCGTGAGAATACTCGAGCGTTCCAGCGAATTCGCGCGCCTTCTCGCGTCATGAATAAACTGACCATTTATTTTTGAACTTAAAACGGGACATAAGTTTTTATATCCCAGTTAGCAGGTTAACAAATAAAAATAAACACTTCTTAATTTTCTTTATTTAGAGAAAGTGTAACTTAATGCAATTAGTATTCACTATTAAAGTTGTGTAAAATAAAAATCAATCACCAGTTCATCGGCTTTATTAAAACAAAGTTCCTCTGACAGTAATTATTAAATTACCTATATGAAACAAAGTTTCACGAGTTGTAATTTTAAATTTTCACGCGGTTTCGGAAAACAGGACTATTTTGCGTTCCGGCGCTTTATTTGGGGACAACGGGACAGGTGACGGAGAAAAGGGACAGTCCCGTTCAAAACGGGACGTATGGTCACTTTCTCATGAACTGACGCGAAATTGACGCTTAAATTCCATTCCACGGCGGTGTCAATTGAGCCTAAGTGTACTGAAACCCTAAGTATTTTTCACAAAATAATAATAATAGTAGATAAAAATTAAATATCTAATCTATATATACGGGCGGGAAAGCTAGAATGGGTGGGACATGTAGACAACACACTACACTACTACACCATGCAGACAAACGAGCTGGGAGCACCACGTTGTACGCTGTTCGTTTCGTAAAAAGCTCTTTATTGCGTCGCGCTAAGAGTCGCTATTTATTTAACCCTTTAGTTCGCAAAAGAAATTGTGGTAAAAGTTGCTGTTGTTTTTTAACTATTCTATTTGAATGTCATAAATTACTTAAAAAAAAAAAAAAAAAATCTGTATTTAACATTTTTCTGGAAACTGGATGTTAAAAATACATAACATTGCGAAGTAGCCAATATTTAAATGTAAAAAAATTATGTTACGCATTCTTAATTTTGCGAAATGCACAGGAAATGAAAAATAACATTTCTACGGCAGTGTTTAATTCATTTTTTAGAAAATTATAAAGGAAATTATTGCAGACAGTACATTCAATGTTCATGAATATATTTAAAAAGTTGCGTTTCCTCAATTCCACAATTCCTCTCTAGTAACATTTATGTACTTCAGTTTTTTTTTTACACGGTGTAACTATAAATTCGTATTTTGAATAATCATATCAATAACAAAGTAATCGGATGGCGACTTTGAATCAGGACCAAATTCAGTAAAAGTAATTTCTTCTAGTATTACACGATTTTAAAATTTACCGCTTTCTCATAATCCAACGGTTTTCTAACAAACGGTTTATTTTTCTTTATCAACAATGTTGGCAAAGGATTAAATTTGTTTTTGAACGCATTTTCTTGTTAACAGTAAAAACCACAGGACTTGATGGATCCAACAAAACAAAAGATATTGATTGGGTGGCAGGTAAATCTTGCGGTAAGTTGTATTTCGCGAGGACATGACAAATAGATGGAGTGGGTGGTACCAGATCTTTAGACAACACGTATCATGTAAATACTCCAAAATGTTAAGTAGTTTAAGTGAAGAATCGAAAAAGCGAGGTTCAAAGCTATAATCATTATCGTCATTTATCATATTTTCCCCATAATCTCCTGATATGCTACTATCGCTAGAAGAAGTATCATGCGGTGGCGTAACGTAAGTGCCAGAATATTCTTTACACGTTCTAATTGCAGGTTATGCTACAACAAAATAAAGCCAACATTCATGTAAACACCCTCCAACACCAAATTTACCGAAATAAAAGGCCATTATGTACACCCCTTATCATTTCGGAATGTCAATTATTATTTACTTTCATAGCCTCATCTCAATCACCGGTATCTTCGCAATGTTAACCATTCAACTTTAACAGGTTTTAGCACATACATACAAACTTCCATTTTTAATAATACTGAAATTGTACAGTTATAGAATGCGAAGACAAAAATGTAAATAACATACAATATTAAGGAAAATAAAGCAACAGTGAAAATATTGATGTATCCAAACCCCGGCCACTCCATACAAAAATGGCGCTTTTGCATGTAGTAACCAAATGACGTCTGTACACTATGTTTGAGTGACATTCTCTAGGGCTGTCATTATACAATTAATAGGCGGACATGTAAGGGGGTGTAAGTGGTTCATCAACATCTTTGAACCAAAGTCAATCTTACCTAGCCGCCATATCTAGCTTATCTGGCCCGCCTGATGTTTCCGTAGCCACATTAACGCTCGCAACATAAAATACCGCTCACGCGTCGCTACTCACGCTGCCAACGCAGAAACTCCACCGAAGCTCGAATTTCGCTTGAAATCGGATTTGGCCGGCAACGTCCAACCTACCTACGTCCAGGTACGTACCCGAAAATCTGCATATTTACAAATGTCATAACTGGAAGCATTTCTCAACTCAACAACTGGTTACAACTCAAAGTCTGTATGGATAGATGAAGATAACAGAGATATATCAAAGTGTGGACATAGTTATGTAAGTAGGTACATACAGAATTCTGTGGACGGGTACAGTCTGGTTGGATAAATGATGCCATTTATCAGCGCTAGATATGTCATAGGCAATGAATGACACCAGCATATACGTATTCGGAATGGAACGAGTTTTTGTTTTTAAAAATAGTTACGAATCTGAAACAGGTGTTGTGAGCAGCTACATTTCACATGGCGACAGTGCACAAAACTTATTCTGTTATTGGAGCGTGAACAACTAGTTATTTGATTCATAAATATCAACACATAACAAATATACACTAAAATATTAACACAAACATTTGATTAATAAACGTATTGTAATTACCGTTGCTCCAATTAGAATGTGAAGGTTTCAGTTTGATTTTGTTGTGTAGGTAATAAAAAATACATTTGAACCCTCACACCCACGCAAACGCATGAACGCTAAAATCTTGGGGATTCCCTCACCTTTAGGACCGCCTTGGGGATTTCACCACGCACGGTAGCTTTTGTCAGCCACTCTGGATGTATTGTGATAACAATATTTTTTTTATAAATCTACGACCAAGAAAACATCTCACATTATGCCTCGTCATCAAACCCAAGAATCATTTATTTGTGGAAGATTCTCCATACACTGCGGCACTCATTGTCTCAGACCGATATAACATAGGCCGAGATAATAATAATATATAGTTTATTTTATAATTTGTAATTGACTTCAAAAGATAATGGCGTAATCTTCCGCTCTCCATCGTATAACATTCATTAAAATTAATTTAATTAGATATAATTTTAGACCGTTTTTATAGTGTTAAAAAAACAGTCCCAATATCTTTATTTATAAATATTTGAAAACTACTGTAACTCTTACTGACAATATCACAGGAATTTATTTTTGAATTCAAGGAGATAACGTACACCTAAACAAAACTAACGTCATAGTTGTCATCAATTTTACGCACAGTCCTCTAGCTTTTATTTAAAACTGCCTTAATAATATTTAATACAAACTAACCTTTTAAATTTTGCCCAATGACATTAGATAAAATTATTAACATACAAAAAAAACTAGCCATAGGACTGTCCGTGGAGACAAAAATAGGCGTAAAGTTGCCCAGATTACGGAGGAATGTCCGTAAACCTGCCCCCTTACCACCATCTCATATTGCGATTCAATAACTGAATAGAATGCTTATTCATACCAATGAATAAGCGACTCTATTCCATTTGAAATAGAGTCGCTTATTGATGAACATGACATTTCTGTTGTAAGTTGGTAAGGAGTTAGGTTTCCAGGTTATGTATAAAATAACATCAATGGCTACAGCAGTATAATTTCTAAATAGATCGGACCTGTGGATTTCGTTCATGTGCTGTCATAATCTAGAAAAGAGAGAATGATCTTCAAATGACTGAACAGATTTTCTTGAATCATAGACATGAACACCCTCGTTCAAGTGTCATAAAAAAAAAAACCGGACAAGTGCGAGTCGGACTCGCCCACCGAGGGTTCCGTAGGTACGTAGTATCATTATTAAAGTTGATATTTTTCATCTTCTATATACTTATAATAAATCTGTAGAGAGGTCAATTCTGTACATGAAATTCTGTACATGAAATATATTTCCAAAATAACTATCTGGGGGTGATTAGTGATCGATACTGATACCAAAAATGCAATCAGTAAAATTTTTGTCTGTCTGTCTGTCTGTCTGTCTGTATGTTCGTTATAGAAACAAAAACTACTCGACGGATTTTAACGAAACTTGGTACAATTATTCTTCATACTCCTGGGCAGGTTATAGTATACTTTTCATCACGCTGCGATCAATAGGAGCAGAGCAGTGAAGGGAAATGTTGGGAAAACGAGACAAGTTACTCCATTTCTTAAGCTTCCGTCGCGTGTTCAGCCTTAATGGTTAAAGCTACACAGAAATCATGTATGACGGAAATGTTCTCCTTAAAATTATATAAAAATTATCCCACGACAGCATATGTCTATCTTTTATGGTTGAGTCAGAAACTTGCCAAGCACCGCGCCCGTACACAATGAGTGCTGCCGCGCTGGGGCAGGGAGCCTAATGGGGGGGGGGGGGGGGGGGGTCGTTACGCGGCGTGGGGTACCACATGAGTAAAAAACGATGGTAGTACGGCATAGAAAAAATATGCCTAAGTGTGGTTGCCCAAACGTGCAGACACGTGACAATTATTGTTTTTTCCGTTGCAAATGCATTATTTTATTGTTGATTTGCTTACTTTAGTAGTTAAGTTATTAAATATTGTTTTCTTTAGTTGGGTCATTGTTTTGTTTATTTGATTCGTTAAAAGTAGATTACTTTCGAGTTTAATTAGATGTTATTACGTCATTATTTTTTGTTGCACATTTGGATGCTAGGCAGGTACCTGAGAACGGTAAGTTAATTGCCCTCACCAAATAAACAGTACTCTTTTGAGCGTTGTACAAACAAAGCATTTAACCATCTGTGAATGTAAACAAAAGATAAGAAAGCTTAATAGTTTTATGAATGAGTCTTTATGCCTTTGCATGCCGACTCAGTCAGAAGTCGCAATATCCGAAAAAAATTGGCATTCCGATTATTCTGCTCCGAAATTTAAGACCACAACTTTGCAATGGAACTCGGCTAAAAGTAACCCAGTTTTAACAAAATATAATCGAGGCTCAAATTTTAACAGGTTGCGGTGCAGGAGAAACCGTCTCTATTCCCAGAATTCCCATACTCTAAATCTATAAAAGAAGAAACTGACTGACTGACTTATATATCATTGCACAGCCCAAACCGCTGGGTCTAGAGATTCCAAATTTGGCAAGTAGGTTCCTAATGACGTCTAGGGGTGCACTAAGAAAGGATTTTTCAAAATTCATCCCCTAAGCGGGTGAAACGGGGGTCCAAAGTTTGTATGGGTAAACAAGATTAGTTGGACTCTTTTATCCGAAACTTTACACGAGTACTTCTATACTTGAATGAGTAAACACGTGTTTCAGGATTTTCCAAAATTCAACCCCTAAAGGAGTAAAATGGGGTGAAAAACGTCATGAGTATTGTTTTTATGGTTTATCGGGTCGCTGATTACAAAAACAACAATTATTTTGTAATCCAACGTGGCTAACGTGACGATCATCCTCTATTGAGGTGTGATGAGGTTGAAATGTCTAGATATCGATATATGTGTCGTTTTTACGGGTTTTCGGAACGCCAATCCATACTAATATTATAAATGCGACAGAATGTCTGTTACTTCTTCACGCTTAAATCGCTGGACCGTTTTAGATAAAATTTGGTTGAGAGATACCTTGAGTCCTGGGAAAGGACATACTTACCTAAGATAGTTTTTATCCCAGAAATTACCTATTATTGTTATTTATTGTACCCGTAGGGTGAAAACGTGACCATCATCTCCTATTGGCGTGCGATGGCGTTGAAATGTATAAAATGCGTTGAAAAAGTCTGAAAATCGTCATAGGTAGTGTTTTTTAGGGTTCCGTACCCTAAGGGTAAAAAGGAACCCTATTACTAAAGCTCCGTTGTCCGTCTGTCCGTCCGTCTGTCACCAGGTTGTATATCATGAACCGTGATAGTTAGACTGTTGAAATTTTCCCAGATGATGTATTTCTATTGCCGCTCTAACAACAAATACTAAAAAACAGAATAAAATAAATATTTATGGGGGTATACATAAAAATATAAAATAAATACTCCCATACAACAAACGTGATCTTTTTGTTCTTTTTTTGCTCACAATTGATAATGGCAATAGGTAAACGCCTGAAATACTCAGTCATAATATTTAGTTACATATTCACTTTAAAATTAAATAATTAAATAAAAATAAAACAAATATTTAAGGGGGGCTCCCATACAATAAATGTGTTTTTATAGATAATGGTACGGAACCCTTCCTGCACGAGTCCGACTCGCACTTGGTCGGTTTTATGGTATATCGGGTCGCTGATTACGAAAAAACAACTATTTAATAATCCAACATAGCCGACGTGACAACTCTGTAGGGGTGCAATGGGGTTGAAATGTCATAATATCAATATGGGTGCTGATTCTATGGTTTTCTGGGACGTTAGTTAGGACAATGGCATCGATTTGAAAATAAAACGTAGTGGACACGAATTACTTAAAAAGATTTTTCAAATTTTACCTCTAAGAGGGTAAAACGGAGGTCCAAAGTTTGTATGGGAAAATGAGATTAGTTGGTTTATATGGGAAAACGAGATTAGTTGGACTATTTTATCCTAAATTTTACACGACTACTTCTATTGACTAATGAGTAAACATGTGTTTGCCCCGAATGTCACGCGAGCGAAGCCGCGGGCGAAAGCTAGTTATAAATAAGAAATAATGCGTCGAAAAAAATAAATAAAATATATTTTGCAATGTGTACATCAAGCCCTTTCATATGATACCCCATTTGAACTAGTAGTTTCAATTTGAAATTTCGACACCCTATAAAAAATATAGACCCCCTATTTTTTAAGATCTATTTACAAATGTATAGTTTTGAGATTTATTCCTGTACTTGTAGGCTATAACCATGTTACTTGCCAAATTTCATAGTTCTAGGTCAACGGGAAGTACCCTATAGGTTTTGATTCCCTTGAGCAGGGTTTCCCAACCAGGGGGGCGCGCCCCCCTTATGGGGCGTAGAGAGATGTCAAGGGGGGCTTGACACGTTTGTGTTTTCAATAGAAAAATTATTTCAATGCGTTAATGAAGTAAACACTGTAGGTAGAATATGAAGTAAACACTGTAGGGAGAATGCAAGCTAAAGTATCTCACTAGTATTGTCACTATACTCCCTAGTAATCATAAGATTTAAATGAATCGAAATGAAAAATATATAAATATTGGTTAATAAAAACGTTATAATTTAGTCAAAGTTCATTTTTATGAATTCTGAAAAATTTATTGGGGGGGGGGGGGCATGAAAATATTATTTGTGATCTGGGGAGCCTTGATTTAAAAAAGGTTGGGAAACCCTGCCCTTGAGTGTGTCGAAACATGCGTTTTTTGCTAAATAAACGGCTGTAACTTTTTTCTACGTAAACTTAGCAGTTTGATTTTTTTTTAACTTCATGGGACCGTAGACCTGAGTATACAGTTCAAATTTCAGCTTGATACCTCCACGCATTCTCGACATAGAAATTCTTGACAGACAGACCGACAGACAGACAGACAGACAGACAGACAGACAGACAGACAGACAGACAGACAGACAGACAGACAGACAGACAGACGGACAACAAAGTGATCTTACAAGGTGTCCGTTTTTCCTTTTGAGGTTCGGAACCCTAAAAACTAATTAAAAATCCGTTTGGCATCTGTTTGGCACCTACGTACGATGCCATGGACAGACATACAGATACACCTACACAGGTACACAGACGCACACGTTAAATTTTACCACAGTATAAGTAATAGTAATAAGTAACTTTACCCCTCTTTTTCGGTCGGATGTTATAAAAGAAAACTACAAATTTTCAGACTAGTTATAAAAGAAAATTCTGCCAATTACTCGATTACGTTTTGCAGTAGGTAGGTAGGTAAATGCATTGTAAATATACAAAATAAGTTTATATTCTGTGGTTAATCATCTTACAATTGCAATGTAACAAATAACTCTATGATTTTCCTTTATTTTGCCTTTTTTTTTTTCTATACTTCGTCGGGTGGCAGACAAGCATACGGCCCGCCTGATGTGAAACGGCTACCGTAGCCATATTAACGCTCGCAACATAAAATATCACTCGCGCGCCGTCACCCCCGCTGCCAACGCAGCTTTTTCTTCCTTTCTGGTGACCTCACTCACTCGCAGGAACACGACAACAGAAGGGAATTGTTATTTGGCTGCGGTATTCTGTGAGGTGGAGGTACATTCCCCAGTCGGGTAGCTGACAATTACGCTCCCTACCTCTTTTGGCCAGAGCTGCGTTTGTCAGTCAGCAGGGCGCACCGCGTGCAGGTGAAGTTGGCTTTGGTTCAAAGATGTTGATGTACCAATTACACCCCGTGCCTGGATAAAATTAGACAAAAACTAATTGCATAGTGGAAATTTAATCTATTTAGACTTATTATAATTCCCCTTGAGTGCTTCGCGTTCTTAAGCAGGTAAAATCTTCATAAAGCTTTGCTGAAGCAGGTAGCAAAAGCACGAATTAATAAAGGCAGTTAGCTGAAGATTTATTTAATATAAGTTTCCCGTCAAGGAAAAGGGATTGAAAATTGTTTCGTTCACGTCGAATTAAGTTTACTAGGAAGGTACATCTCACTAATCCCTCTTTAGTATCTTAATCACATAATTACGGAGCGGGAAAATTATGCGAGACGTGTTGTATGTACTTGGGCAGTGCCTAGCTCGAGTTTCGCTGTTTTGTGACTCGGTTTTCACTCAGAACTTGGAGCCGAGGCGATGTCAAGTATATAACTTATAATTAAGTTGATGTGCCTCCCATGTGTGGTTCCTGTGCAAAACGAGAGCAGCGTGAAATGGAAAATACAGCAGCTCGACTCGACTGTATTGATTGTTGACAAGTATTTCGTATGCACAATCCTTTTAACCTGAATCGAATATCGCTTATTTGTTTGACGTCGGTTCAAATTAACAATTAACCAAATTTAAATGAATCGAAATGAAAAATTTGTTACCAAACCCGTGAAGCAGAATATTGAAGTAAATTCAATTAATCTTTGTAATATCGTTACGAAGGTTTTTGCTCTTTCGACGAATTTTGGGAAGCGTAAAATAGGATTATGTCTATAATAAACTAACTATGTATCCACAGGAAGTGTACTTTTCATAAAGTTTTTTAATTTCATAAAGTTATTAAGGTTTCATATAAATATTTATAACTAAAGGTTACGTATTAAGTACTATTACATAGTACTGTGAACCCGTCTGTGTCTGATAATAGTTTAAAAGTACAGTACAATAAAATAATTAATTGTAATGACCTTGGCTTTTTATTATTTATCTGTTTCACAGCCCTGGATACAAATCCTTTAGTCTGTACAGACCAACTTTTAAATGTATTTTTTTCATCTTATGCCCGACTTTAAAGATACGCGAGAGAATATAAGAATCTTCAACGTTATTAGAGGTACAATCCTTTTGCACATTTTTTGAAATAAAAGCACAACCCATTGGTTTTGTCTGGAGCAATGGGGTGTAAACTAAAAACTCGCGATATGCGGCAGCACTTGTTTCTAAGCTTTGACATAGAGTAGGTACATACATAAGTACATATTTGAATCAAAATTGGCGCGTAACGTGCGGTTCCAAAAGACTTTCTACTTCTACCTCTCAAGTTGTGGAATGAACTTCCTGACAAGGTTTTCGCAGACGGGCTCTTCAAGAAAGGCGTAAAGGGGTTTTTACAGAATTGGCTTCGCGTGACTGATGTCTTTGGTGTCGGTAGAGTCCATAAGCTGCGATGACTAAGTATTACAAAGTCAAAGTCAAAGTCAAAATATCTTTATTCCTTGGACTTTATAAAACACTTAGAAACGTCATACAAATTAAATATAAGACATGTATCTAAATCATTACTACTCTAAATCCGCAGAGCTTAGATTCACTTTCATCACACTATCTGTGAAAGTGAATTTAAGTGCCAGTTCCGGCGACGGGGCTTCTTGAGAAGAACTGGCAAGAAACTCAAGGCCGACTCTTTTAATTGCCAATATCGTTACATTAAACACAAATACAATCATTAACATAACAAGAGCAATTCATTTCCAAATACTTTTATCATTTATGTAATCTGAGATACAATTGGGTATTTGACTAACATTTTTTTCTGTTTGATATGTAGGGACGTCTCCATAATATAACCATAGGTGAAAGAATTACTTCGATAGCACAAAAATCTCTCGAGATATGGTAATTTGAAAATCACAATTTTTAGACTGCCCCAAAACGCTCCATACAAAAGACTACTGAATTATGACGTCACAGATCTGTATTTTGTATGCATCAAATCAGAAATTTGTACGACAGCTATGTTAAATATTACGTTTATGTGATTAGTATCATAATAAAAGTTATAGCATTTTTTATTGCTTCTCCAATGGAAATATAATTTTTTAATAATTTCATACTTTTAAAATGGACTTTCCCGCCAAACTTTGATCGACGCTAAAAAAAGTCTGACTGAAGATATTAGAATGAAAGTTTGCAGATCTTTATAGTTTTGTGTATTTTACGATATTGTTAATTTATTTGTACAATTTTTAAACATTGGAAACAACCCAATAGTAAGCCTTTTGACATATTCTAGTTTTGATCTCGATCTCTTGATTTTGTTGAAATCTTTTAAATTTACCCATGGATAATTTAAACGCGTCATTTGGAAGTTTATTGTAGAAGCGTATACATTGACCTGGGAACGAGTTAGAGATTTTATGGAGCCTAGTAATATTACTAGGCTAACAAACTCGCTGTGCATATGCACAGCGAGTTTATTTATTTGATGGGGATCACTGCTTTTCCTAAATTTAGTTTGCTTTTTATGAACGTAAATAAGATTTTCATAAATATATTGAGAATGTAATGTCATAATATTTATCTTTAAATTTATTTCTTAGTGTCTCCCTGGGACTCATCATATAAATAGCACGGATAGCTCGCTTCTGGAGCACAAAAATTGAGTCTACATCCGCGGCACTACCTCAAAGCAATAAACCATATGACATAATGCTGTGAAAATAGCTAAAATAAACTAAACGCGCAGTGTCAACATCAGTCAGTTGACGTATTTTCCTTACGGCGTAAGCTGCTGAGCTGAGTCTACCTGATAACGTTTCTATATGTGGGCCCCATTGTAATTTAGAGTCTAATGTTATACCAAGGAAGACAACCTTTTTGACCAATTCCAATCTCTCATTGTCCATCACCACACTGGTTTTTAGTTGTTTCACATTTTTTGTAAAAAATCTAACATATTTGGTTTTACTACCATTTAAAAGTAGGTTATTAGCACTAAACCAGTTTACTATTTTTGAAAGAGTATTGTTTACATCGTCAATTTCTGATTGTTGTCTGTTTACCTTAAAAACTAAAGAAGTGTCATCTGCAACAATACTATTTCGTGATTATTCTTTACAAGATGAGGTAGATCATTAGTGTACACGAGAAACAGGAAAGGGCCCAAAATAGAGCCTTGTGGCACCCCCATCGCTACAGTTGATCCATGTGATCGCTTTCCATTAACATCTACTTTCTAAACCCTATCATCCAGATAAGAAGTAAGAAGATCAAGAGCGATGCCTCTTATACCATAGTGGTGTAATTTTCTGACTAGAGTTTCATGCTGCACACAATACGTTGTTGTTGTTGTTGTAAATATCTTTATTGTACAAAACATATTTCAGTACACAGAATAATAAGAAATGTTGACATACAATTTGTACAAAGGCGGACTTATCCCATAAAGGGATCTCTTCCAGCCAACCTTTGAGCATATTAAATGACACCACAAAAAATAATAGGAGGAGTATCCATAAGGTCAGAACTATGTTAGGACATATACGTATGATTGTTTATCAGTGTAATGTATAAAATAAAGTATGTATAACAGTTGATAGGTAGGAAATTCAGAAGCTTGATTCTAAATCAAAATGCGATCAAAGCAAGGGTCGTAAAAATGACATTAAAAATTAAAAAATAATATTCTGAAGGGCGCTTTTCAAAACTGTTCTAATTCAAATATTCTTGCCGTTGCCATGGGCCCCTTGCGGGCATTATCAGGTCTTACTTTATATTTTTTTAAACATGATTTTTAATTATTTTTTTTCTGAGAGGATTGCCCATCACCCGTTCCGCCATCGTAAAAAAAAAATTCGTTTGCACACACGGCCAATGTAAATGAGGACGCTCCTGTCGCTCCCAAGAAAATAACAAAGTATACATATGCCATCCATCCAACTCCTAAAATGTCGCTAACAAGTCCCATCGTCCATCACTGCCATTTAGTCATTTATAAGACAATTTAAAAAAAAAAAAGTTGGTGATGTAAACTTCTCAGTCAACAAAATGTTACTAAGACCTGTTTGTTGTTTTATAGTATTAAAATTTATTTATCTAATGTATATTTTATAATATTTACCTCATCATCAGGTCCATTTTAGTCTCCACTACAGGAGCACGACCCTCTCTTGTCCGTCCTAGACGGAAGGAGGATTTGGCCTACACTCCCCACGCTGGTCAAACGGGTTGGGGAGGCCTGCCCCCTTACCACCGTCTCTTATTGCGATTCAATAACTGAATAGATTGCATAATCATATCAATGAATAAGCGACTTTATTTTATTTGATATAGAGTCGCTTATTCATTGGTATGAATAAGCATTCTATTCAGTTATTGAATCGCAATAAGAGATGGTGGTAAGGGGGCTTATCGATATTTAATTATGTATTTCTCTTAGTCGCTTTGTACGACATCCACGGGAAGAAACGGAGTGATTCTATTCTAGTCTGCAGGAAACCACACGGCTATGTATTCTAGTCTGCCGGAGTCACGGCATCAGGCTGGAACGTGGACCGATTCGGATATTTCATAATATTTACCTAGTGTAAGTAGTTATGTATACTTTCATTTATTACCTATTCAATTGTTTATCAGTAGGTAATAGTTTACACATCTTCGTCTATACATAATAATGATTCTTATAATATTACTACTTATATGGTTGAATGCGGTGATGGCTGCCCCATGCATCAACTCATTTCCCTGCATTTTAAAATTTTTTAATATCTTCTAAACTATTCATTTAAATTACATGCTGTGAAGGGCCATATTGATCTAGATCTATATAATAAAGATTAAATGCGCAATGTATTTAAGGTACTTAATTGGATAAGGATTAATTCTGTATTGCTTAAAATCGCTTCGTAAATAAGGCATTATTTCTTGTAAAAAGCAAAGGATAAAATAACGGTTATTGTGTGTTACCACTAAGAGATAGACATATACCATCGCGAACTTTTTTGTAGACCATTTTAAGGTGAACAATACTGTACTACATTATTTTGATCTATCTCGTTGGGTTCAGCCAGCGTTTGCAATGAAAGAGCAAAAAAATGTGTTTATTTACGACATCACATTAGAAACCTCTAAATTATCAGTGTTTTTCTACTATGTTATGCATATATAATACATATAAACTTTCCAGTTGAATCACTCTATCTATTAAAAAAAACCGCATCATAATCCGTTGCGTAGTTTCAAAGATTTAAGCATACAAAGGGACATAGGGACAGAGAAAGCGACTTTGTTTTATACTATGTAGTGAAGAATATTGTAAGATAAAAAAATAGAACATTGTTAATAAAAGATACGGACCCCGGGTCTGTAGATTGTGATATAAATCAATAAAAAAAAAAAAAAAATATTACTATACTTCTAATTTTCATTAATTTCTTTTGATTTGCCTACTCCATGCACAAATTCGTCAACCTTGATTTTGTTTATTGTTTGCTTATTTTATTTTTAATACACTTACAAATACTACCCTAAGGTTGCCTTGAAAAGATTGCTCAACAAGCCGGCCTTAATGCTGAAATAAGGCCGGCTTGTTGCATATATAGAAGTTTGTAATAATTTATTGCTTCACTGTACGTACTTTAAATTTGTATTAAAAAAATAAAGCATATTGTATATATCTATGTTGTTGAGACCTGAAACAGACGTTTAATGTTTAAAATGATTAATCGTACAAATTCTTTCGTACAAACGAAAAATAAAATGCGTCCTGAATGCACTTATTTAACTCAGTATATTTAAATAGTTATTTCGAAATATTTGTTAGATTGTATCGACAAAGATTATGATTAACTCTACCTCTATATTGATTGGCTGACCTGACCATACTGCATAAAGCCCGAATTATAAATTTCCTTTTTCAACACGGTATGTTTGTGCGTAAAGTTATTCAATTTCGATGTCTGAGTTATGCGAGGCTTTCGCTTAATTCGAAATAACTCTGTATATAACGTTCATAAAGGTTCGGATATTGCGTACGAATTCACGGTAATACAATATTTATCTTCCAAATAGCTTTGGTATAATGTGCGATCGAAAAACGTTTAGGTGTCAGACGGAATTACGTCGAGCCTATTGTTCTCCCTCCAAATTGATGTACCTACCATCGCTGATGCCCCGAGTTATTCGGACCCTACAAATTATTGCACTTAACATTCCAAATTTTAATTTCAATGCTTTATACATCGCATGTACGAGTATTTATTCTTTAGCGCGAGGTGTCCCAAATTTACTTTGTAATAGTTATCTGATTTCGAAATATTTAATTCAGATTCTATGCGTTACATTTTGTGATATCATGTGTTTACGACATTTAAATAGATCCTGTTTAACAATATCAAAATGAAACGGTACGTAACCGAAATATATGCCCTATGTGCACAAGAACTCAAAACGCTGGTGGGTCTTAATTTTGATCTCCTTCTAGATCGTCCGATGACCTTGGGAAAGCGTCTGGATGCGGAGGTGTAGGATTGCATTTGGTGGAAATTTTTGTATTCGTAATTCTGGATTCAAGCTAGGGGCCCTACTGCCGAAGCTGAAGCCGGTTACCGCTAGATTTTTTGATTCTAAAAATAGGTCTTAGGTTAAAGCTATTGACTAACATCTTCAGCTTAGTCGGTAGAGGTCTAGTTTCTTCCAGCTAAGCTAAACATAATTACCAACAATCTAAGCAGTAGTTTCATTTTCGCACTCAAAAAATTGAATAGTAATCGGCTTCAGCTTCGGCGGTAGGGCCCCAGGTTTATTCGATAACTATAACTAATGTATTGAAAAATATTTATTACAATTTAGCATCTAATCTCATTTGTTATTCCATTCGTTAAAAGCACTTACCAAAAATACAAAACACTTATAAAAATACACTTACCAAAAATAAAAAAAAACATACCTAGTTATTTTGTGGTGTCTGTGTGCGAATGTTCGTTATCGTTAATCTGTATGCAAACTCGTATTCACATACTCTATGTATGAAATGGAAATAAAATGCTGCAGTACCATTGACGTAATTTATACTGCATCAGTGGGTATTCGGTATCTAGTAGGTACCTCAAAAAAATTGGTTGTCGATAAAGTCGGTTTACGAACGATAATTTTACGTGATAAAGTCCTAAGAAGCCTAGGCCGATCGTGCCTCTCTATCGCTTGTGCCGCGCTCACGCTTGCACGCTCGGCTCAGGCGGAACGTGATAAGTCATGCTTTCTCATGCATGCAGCCGGCGTTCATCGATTTATAAGACGTTATCACGTAAAAAACTTCAAAAAGAGGTAAAAACTAATGTTCACCCAGTACGCAATAAATGTGCAAATTTACATTTACATGATAATACAAACCGTTCATTCGATACTTAGCCGATGGGAAAACTTTGGTGAAAGTGATTTTCCAAAAACGTATTCCGTAGCCATCTGCCTCCCCAAGGGATCCGTGTAAGAACGAGAAAAACTTTTAATTAGTTCGTTTCTGCAAATCAGAAGTTCCGCAAACGCTAATCTTCAATATTCATTTGTAAATTATGCTTGATTTATATTTTCAACTGTGTATTGGTTAAGGGAATTAGTGATGTTTACTAGGGCCACCACTAATATACATACACGAATATATTAATAATATAATAATAATGAATATAATAATCTTTCGCAAATGGGATATTAATTTTGTTATAAAAAGAAATATGTATTTATCAAAAATCAAAGATTTAGCGCATGACACCATTGACACAATGAAAACGGGGAAAGCCTTAGTCAGTAGCCAAGGGCGTCGTCAAGGGGGGGGGGGGGTGTCAGGGATGGGCAGCTGCCCCCCTCCCTAGAGATTCTATTTATTTATAAGTTATATTTATTGTACAGTCAAGAACTCGTAAAACTTTACACGTTGGACTCTGTGCCGTTATAACAATCGCTGTAACAAGTAAAAAGTCTCCATATCAACTTGCCCCCTCCCTGGGCCATCGGCTGGCGACGACCTGGGTCAATTTATTACCACCAATAGTGCATTAGAAATACAGTAACTTTTTTTATTATTGTATTTATGGTTCTCTATTTTGGCGAAGATGGCTTACACATAATATATATATATATATATATATATATATATATACTATTGGTGGTAATAAATTGACCCATATCAAAATAAATACTTTTAACGCTTCTGGTATTCTAGGTAGATATTCTTTGTCTTTTACACGTACGTAATATATTTGTCCAAATGTGTTGAATCAGTGTACATACGAGGAGATTTTAATGCCCATCCATCGGCACTTTTTTACAACGAACTTGTAACGTTACGTAACATTTTTATTAAACTAATAATAGAATAGTACCACGGAAGCGTGATTTTGTTATTCAAATAGCAAATTAAAATCATTTTTTGTCTATTAATTAGAATGTAATTTTAATTGAAAAGGCAGGTATTGCATTTTTAAAATATAAAAATAATTATAGCTACAATACTGTATTTTTTGGAAGTATAGAAAAAGTAAGAATTATACCGCGAAAGCGTAAGTCTAATTTTTTCCAAACCTTTGATAAGCTTGAGTTATGAAAGGAGCTAGACTTAACGAGACAGAGCTGCTGAGACACCAGAGTAGTCCCAAGCTCGTCGTAGACAGCATGCTGAATATCTGTCATCTCAACGAGCTGACCAGAACAGTTCAAAGATCGACGTCGACAGCATGCTGAGTGTCTAGCGTCTCAATGGGCTGCTGAGACACCTGAACAGTCTAAAGCTGGACGTCAACAGAACGCTGGATATCTGGCACCTCAACGGGTTTCTGAGACAAACGAACAATTTCAAGCTCGGCGTTTTCAGCAGACAACATTATGTATGTTGTCTGCTGAAAACGCCGAGCTTGGAATTGTTCGTTTGTCTCATATAGCTACAGAAACTGTTGAAGCAGCTGACTCTCGCAACGCTGTTGCTGAAAGAGCACAACAGAGGCGTCTAATGTTCACAAGAAACACGTGAGGAGTATTCGATAAAGCTGGATTTCAGTACAACGAGACTTTATATTACGAAAGAAAGCTTATAAAAAATAGATGCGATGAAGAAAGAATGCAAATTTTACGGGGAAGCTGCAGGCATGTGTTGTTCGGGAGGAAAAGTCGTTTCGATGTGACATGGAACATCAGGCCTATAAAGATGGCCCGACGGATGACAAGAAAAAAAAAGGCACACATCCAAAAACAATTGAGAAACGTTGTCCTAAGTATCATACATAGAATTAAAATAAAAAGCATATTTTACAAAATTATATGCACAAAATATTCATCTCATATATTTAATTAAAATTTGCTTTTAATAATGCTTCTCGGGAAATAGGTACTCATCTACATTACCCTAGAAGCTATTATTAAAAAAAAGAAAGCAAAAGTAATGGAAATAACAATAAAATGTAAGGAAATATCCCGAAACTCGGATGAAGTGATTCTTTCAAACGCAAACAAATTATGTCTGAAGTGTTATAGTCTTTATTCGGCGGTTTTATGTTACAAATTGCGTTATTTTTTGTTTTGTTTTGGTTGGCGTATCTGTTACGTAGATCGGAAAATGTTCCAATAATATGGAATATATTTTATGTAAACAAAATTGATCATTACGCCTGCAATGTTTTTTACAAGTTTATATGTAGTTTTATCGTGGTGTCTTTAATCAAATTTTGCAAGTAAAATTTTTATACCACCAGAGTGGCAAACAAGCTTACGGCCCGCCTGATGGAAAGCTGTTACCGTAGCCTATGAACGCCTGTAACACCAGGGGCATCACACGCGCGTTGCCGATCCTGTAAAAACCTCTTCACGCCCTATTTGAAGAACCCCATGCTATAGTTCTCTATTTTGGCGAAGATGGCTTACACACACATATATATATATATATATATATACATATTTATATATATATATATATATATATATGTGTGTATATATATATATATATATATATATATATATATATATATATATATATATATATATATATATATATATATATATGTGTGTTACGTGACGTTACAAGTAAATATATATGCTGTCGCGGGCTTTTTTTAGGCCTATTTGAGATAAACATTTCCATCATACATTATATACGTGTAGTTCTCACGTTTTTTACAGCGCACGACAGAATAGTTCGCAGATAACAGATTTTTTCATACTTATTTGACACTTATCGTTATATTTTGGAAAATTCACACAATATGTTTATAAATTATAACCTATACGTTATTCTGATGTATAAGCTATATTATTGTAAAGTAAAAGACCGATCTTGCTAGATAATATTTATTGATACTCTTAATTAAGTATGGGGACGGCCTTTGCCTCTTTTTTTTACGTATTCTACCGACTGTACAATGGGTTGTGTTCAGAGGAGTTGTTCGATATGTCTCTTTCTATAGTCACATCGCTCGTCATAGGCTGGAAATTCATCCTCATACATTCGAACCTAATTGGGCACGTACTATACGGTTCCAGAGGAGTTTTCTACCTAGAATTCTGAATTGTCAAGTTGTGGAATGAACTCCTTGCCTAGGTTTTCCCAAGAGACTACAGTAAGGGGTTCGTCACGAAAGGCATAAAGGGATTTTTACAGAGTCGGCAACGCGTGAGGCCATAGGCTGCAATGATTTCTTACCACCAGGCAGGTCGTACGCTTATTTGTCACCATAGTCGTATAAAAATATATCAGGGCGAGTTATATACATGAATGGTCTTAATATTGCAAATAAATAGATTGATCGACTGATTGATTGAAAACATAATAAAGGGATTATTTGTGCTACATTTTAAAATAACATTTCATGAATATCTACATGCCCAATACAACGTGCAACTCCAAGTACGTAAAAACTCAAACACCCCAACTGAGTTTTATTATTATAAATTGATAGGTATATCTAAGTAATAATTTCGAAAAAAAAAATTCTCGGAGTAATGAACACTTTTTTGATTTCCTAATAATTCTAATAGTTTCTGAGCTCTGAGGCGCTTTCTTATCAAAAAGACGCGTCAATCTCGCTTGATTGTCGAGCGCAATTTAATAATAGACACGGCAATTAAAAATTATTATTATTATTTTTCAAAACCAGTTACTTTAAAAATGGATGAAAATTATGGAATTAATTCTACTCATGATTCTGAACAAACTATTTTAAGGTTTTGCGTACTTGAAGTTACACGTTGTATATCATCATCATCGGGTCATTTTAGTCTCCACTACAGGAGCACGACCCTCTCTCGTCGTATATATTAATATATATACGTATACAACGTATATATATATATATATATATATATTAATTAAATTATTATTTATATATTCGTCATCATCATCGTTATGATGATGATCATGATGACGACGCTATATAAATTTTACCCCAATACTTTCCACTAAATACGCTCCTCCTCCTTCCGTATCCAGCTTCTTCCAGCCGCTTTGTTAAGGTCATCGGACCATCTAGAACGAGGGCATCCAACGCTTCGTCGTCCTACGCACGGCCTTCACTATAACACCTTTCTCCCCATTTGCCATCACTTACTCGGCAGATGCCACCGTGTATTTATTTATTTATATTATATGCTGATGAATATGATGTATTGATTTGTATATTGAAATTTTATTTTTTGATACTTTTAAATATCGGTTATCGATATGCTATAAGGGAACAATATTTTCTGTCACCTAAGTTTAGATTGTCACCAATCTGCAGTACCCTAATAATAATATCTATCCCCAAGAAATATATTAGTCATCATTTTAATCAAAACTGTCTCTAAATATAAATCATCAGCTTAACAAACTATTAGTATCATTTAATTCGTTTGATCATCAAAATAATAGATCTGTCACCAAATAAATAGATCAGCTCCTTAATTTAATGAAAAAATGGCTAATAGGGGCGAAGTCAAATTGGCGTCATATGCACTGACGAGTCTTACCAATACTTGGTCAATGTAATAAATCATGTTTTGGTTTGATTTGAGTTGATTTTTGGTAAGGTTAGGGTTTTCTTGTGTCCTGTCATCGGAAATAGGAGCTCCGCGAAGCGGAGCTCCGTCAACCTAGATGAAGAATGATGTGGTGCCAAGTAAGCCTAATATTACTAATTAATAATTGACATTATAACAATAAATAAATAATATCCAGCTTCTTCCAGCCGCTTTGTTAAGGTTATCGGACCATCTAGAACCTATCCATACCATCTATAATAATAATAAATATTGTCAGACAAATTACACAGCGCCATCTAGCCCCAAAGTAAGCGAAGCTTGTGTTATGGGTACTAGATAACTGATAAACAGACGTAAATTCATTTTTTTTTCTTTGTAAATACATACTTATGATACATAGAAAACACCCAGACTAAGACAAACAGACATGTTCATGCACACAAATGTTTGTCCTATGTGGGAATCGAACCCACGAGCGTTGGTGTCGAAGCCGCGTCATTGACCGCTACGCCACCGAGTTCGTCAATATAATACATACAAAAACATTTACTTGGTACTAGACCCTAAATCTCCATGATTTTAGGTGTTTTATTGTGGAATCGATTTTATATTGTTTGGTGACTACATTTTGGTGACAAATCTATTATTTTGAGGGCAAACCCTATTGGTTAAGAAACACAAAACTAATTAAATTGGCGATAGTTTAAATGATACCCATTCTTTAAATATAACAGTCCCGTATAAATCAGGCGGTTGTTCTACTCGTGTTACAGGCCTCAATATTTTGCTATCGCAATAATAACAATTGGCATAAAAATGTACATTAAATCAGGGAGCTCGTCACGTCTGCCCCATTTATAACATTAAAACACATATTGGGTTATATTTCATGGCTGTAACGTGTTATATGTGTACGTGCAATATTTTATGTTCATTTTGAATATCTTGCAATCGATCGAGCGAATAGAATCCACAATGATATGATTGTAACAATGAAGAAATGGTGATTTGTGACCTTTTTTTTTATAAAAGTTTAGATTTGAATATTTTGTTTGATATATGGGACGTTCTTCTTTTTTATCGACAATCTGATCTGCAAATTTTTATATTTGTTAAAAAAGTAAAAATGTGATTTCTTTAGTAAAATGTATTGTTATTGTAGATTTCAAAAGCATAAAACGCATCGAATTATTACTTGTAATTTTAGTTTTACTTCAAAATTTTTAGGAATGGTAAAAAAAAATCAACACCTCAGTCATAAATATTTTAATATATTACAGGAATTACACATATATTAATAATATATAGGAAATATTATTATTGTATATACACTTCACATCTTCACATCTTCGCTTTAATTTATATAAAGCGAAGATGTGAAGTGTATATGATATGCAATGGGATACTTCTATCCTTTTCTGACCCCGTGGGTGAGACGAGGATAGAAGTATTCTTGGGGGCTCATAAACTTGAGATTGTGCTAAATGGTGTTAAATGCGATTGTGATTGAGAATATTGTAACTTTTGTAAATTATTCCAGATTTTTTTCTTCTGACATTGTACACCTCATATACTCGAGATCGTGCTGAATGGCGTCAAGTGTGTTAAGAGTGATATTTTTGATTTTTTTTTTACAATATTCCAGTCTAGTCTAGAATATTGTAGAATATTTTGAAATGTACTACGGAAAAGTGTGATTGTAATTGGTTCAGAATGTAAGAAATTGTTCTTAAAATTTCATGAATGATAGTTAATAATACCTATTGGTCTAGAATGTTCCACATCATTATAGAACTTTCAAGATGACTAAAACTTTAAAATTTAATTTAAATTTAAATTTGCACGTTTAGGGGAGTCTTTTTTGGGCAGTCATGTAGGTTTAAAATGATATTTTATGGAATACTAGCGGCCCGGTACGTGCTTCGCTACGTATAACGTGAAATACTAAACAAATTTCATTGGAACATCAAATTTATTTATTCAAACAAAAAAATATTTTATTAACTGCTAGCTATTTTAAAACCTTATCCAAAACATTTGGATAAACAATTTTTTTTCCATTTTGAGCATTACTAAACAAACGGCTCGGGGTACCGACTCTGGAACAGGCAACATAAAGTCGAAGCACGTCCAAAATGATGAATAATGATGAATGAACGAGTGAAATGACCGCATGAATGACAACAACATGCTTGTACTGTCAACACTGAAAAAAGTTTCAATTTGACAACAAAATCCCCATTAACAAAATGATCCGCCATTTGTTACAAAAAATCTGATAAATGAAGAACCGCTCTACCGATTTTGTGAAAACTTCACATAAACCATCTACTAAATAGTCCAAACAATGCCTAAACATTTGGTTTGGATAGGTGAGCCCGTTTTTGAGTTATAAAATTACAACGAAAATTGGCATTGATTTTTATATATATATATAGATATATTTTCTGCCGTGCAAGTGATTTTATTATATCAATAGTATTTTTTGCCGCTAGCTCAGGCACACTACAGGCTGTGGTGACCGATCAGTGACCGTTTGTTCAGCGTATACACATAGTCACATTGTGCAGTAGCAGTTACAACTTTTGTAGACAATGGCCGGGTAGTGTCGTGCTTTTTATAAGTATTTTAAAATATTAATTAAATTCGTCTTTTATATTGCATAGGTAGGTTGATTACGCGCAGACGAAAAAAAAATTTTTCGGCACCAACCCATAATCATCGCACTGTTGGGATGCAGGTCTCCCCTTAATTGAAGGGGTTAAGAGCATACTCCACCACTCTGCTCAATTGCGGGTTGGCGGAGGCCAGTGTTTTCAAGCCGCCATAAAGCCACTGCCTTGGCTTAGCGACTGTCGTCCAAAGATAACAACCGAGACTGACGGCACGGAGGAGCTCGAGATAATAAACCCATCCATAGACAGGCCGCGGTCGACGTTGCTTAACTTTCGTGTTCGATTAGACTGACAAGCGTTACGACGCCATCGAGCTGCACAAACAAAAATATTACAGACGAATTAGATCATCTTTTTTTGAAATCGGTTAATATAGTGGTTTACTCGAGCATTTTGTGGTCAACATTCCAGTAACTCCTGTCGTAACTGGACGCCGATAAAACTATGTAAGCGCGCCATTCCAGAGTGCTATCACGAAATTTAGGCGGTACTCGCATCGTATATGGTGGAGAATGCATACTAGCAATGGCTTACAGCTTTATTTGCAACGTTTTCTGTTCACATAGTAAATGCGGTTTTATTTTTTGTAAATATTTTACAATAGTAATTGTGACCTTAAAACAAACATCTAAACTGTCTAGATCTCCGCCAACCGGCAGTTGAGCAGCGTGGTGGAGTATACTTTAACCCCTTCGATTTAGGGGAGACATGTATTGGGAACAACATTGGGATTATGGGTTCATGCTGATCTAAACCACCTAAACTAAGTAAGTAGAAGCAACCATTAATATATACACATTGTGCAATATACATTTTTACATTGGACTTTCCTTTTGTTACCCGACTGCGACAGAAGGAGGGTTATGTTTTTCGAGAGTACGTACGTATGTATGTATGTATAATTGTTTGGCACGCTCTGCAGCCTGAACGGCTCGATGGATTTTAGCTTGAGGGGTGTCATTAGATATGTATTTATTGTGAGAGGGACATAGCATATTATTATATTAAAATAAATAAAACTAAAAACGGTAATTTAAAAAACTAAAACCCCGACTGCTTTTCTGTGTAATTTGGAAATGAAAAACCCATAAAACAAGAAAACATGTAGCAGTCGGGACCCATTCTAGAAATGGAGGCTTAGTGAATTTAGAGCACATGTAGGGTCGCGACTGCTACATGTTTTCTTGTTTTAGGGGTTTTTCATTTCAAAATTACACAGAATAGCAGTCGGGGTTTTTAGTTTTTAAAATTACCGTTTTTATTTGATTTCTATTTATAACAGTAGGTAACTTCTACATATTATCCGTCAAAAGTCAACATTCTTGTCAATGGCCACAGACAGTCTCATCATGATAAACCACAAACAGACGTACTGTCCCTTCGTGAGAATATCATTATAGCAATATACACGTCGTATACCACCGCGTCGTATACGTGTGTAGGGGATATTACCCGGCGCGTCAGCTCGGAAAACCGAAATTACGTGAACGCAACATTGAATTTTGGTATATTAGGGCGGCTTCTCCAGCTATACACTGATAAAATATGGTGTGGCTTATCAAATAAACCTGATTCATCACAGATTGAACGGAGGCATATGACGGAAGTTATTAGGCAAAATTAAGTGGATACAGCTGATGATTGTAATTTGTAAATAATAAATAAATTGTAGTTTAACGTGAAATGCGAAAGAATTCAAACCTTAGTGCTGGCTTAACCGTAACCGCATTTCTTGAGGTTGAGGTCTAAAATTCTTTGTAATTCTTCGCTCGTGTATTTTCATAAAGCCTAGTTCCCTGCTGTTAGTAATATATTAAAAAAAAAATTCCAAGTCAAAAACAGTTCTGACTGATTTTTGTGGTCAGAAAAGGTTTTAACTAACGTTTTTTTTTTAGAAAAAAAGTGGTTTTGTCTTATATATTGTTCAGACTGTGTTACAGCCAATATTCGAAATCTAGGCGTTCCTATTATTTGAATTGTCAAATCTCAGGTACCTAGTCTTCGTCTCCAAAGGCATAAAGGAACCTTACAGAGCCTGGCTCACTTCGCTCTCTCACGCATAACCTAACCTAACCAACGTCATTGGTCAAAACTACATTTGACTGCATAAGTCACAGTCAGTTAAAAGTGATTTTGAACGTCTGTAGTCTATTGAATTGGATTGAGACGAGATGCGTAAAGCATTTGTTTGTGGAATTGTTAAATATTTGTTTTTATAGAAAGTAGTTAGTAAAAGTATTCATACAAATACACTAAATTTTAGCAAAGATTAAGGCTATTGGCGGTCAAATAAAAAAAAAGACACATGTTTGATAAAGACTTTATACATCTGGATATCCAAAAAGGTCGGGTACCTGAATTTAGTATTCCTTATCGCTATTCAGCAGCCTTTCCAAAAAACCCAGAACAACGAACTAAAATCCTATTACACGTACGAAACAGTAAAGCCAGGGGGTATCATAAACGTAGATATACCCAGGTGCGATAGTCCGGAAAACCGAAATTACTTAAACGCTACATTGAAGTTTTGGTATAATCGGCGTAACCCTACACACGCGCTGATGTAGCATGGTTTATGAGCAATAAAGTCACCCGGCTCAAATACATTTTATAAATTAAATTCAAGCAGTTTCCTTAGGTGAGTCAGTTAAAGCGTTTAATGCAAGTACTTGTATGAAAAAAATAATGGGGTGTGGCTGTGTCATGGATACGGCCGTGTGCGTGTGTGTAGGTACGTGAATATGTTATATACACTAAAATTATATAAAAATGGCAGCGCTGCCATGCGTTGTCAAAAGTCCTTAATTAACGTAATAAATTCTTTGCTCTTTCAACTATCTAGTGGTGTGATTGAATTTTGGATGGAGATGATAGATATGTAGATGCAACATCAAACTGTATCCCCCGATTTTGTTATCATTCGTTTTTTGAATTGCGTTCTTATAGAAAGAATTATAAAGACGTATTGACGTCAAAAAAATCGGACGAGTTCGAGTTGAACTCGCACGGAAAGGATTCGGTACGGTGATACAGCAATTTTAATAAACAATATTAATAACTAGGAATCAATTTATTTAATAACATTTCTTAGTAATTTGTACCTATATCAGAAAACATTTCAACGTTAATAATTAATCATAATAATATATTTGATGTCAATTTATTATTTTTAAATACTAAATCGAATTTTAAATCAAGCAAAAAGGCACCATGGTGCACTGGCGAGATGGATAAGCTGAGAAAGGAAATAGAGCAAAAGCCAAGGAAGACTTCGGTGAATATCAAAAGGTCCTTACAGAATACAACAGGGTTGTCACGGTCAGAACAGCGAAACCAAAGCTTAGAGGGGTCATTGTGACCCCGTAAATACTGCTCCGTAGGGCACGGGGTTGTCGAAAACAATGTATACTGTAAATAGTTTATTACAATTCCCAAATCATAATTCATTGAGTTAACAAACGAATACATAAAACAACGAAACCACTCAGCACCTGGGACTACAAGTCTAGTATCCTTGACTATCAATGGAGTTATTCTTGTAAATATATAAGCCAAGACGATCTTGTTTATAACGATTTCAAGGAAATTTACAATATAAGGGTTTACGGGAAATCGATCTAGCTAAGTGTTAATTCTGGCACGTTTCTTCTGTTGCTGTTTCGATGCTGGAGATTCGCTGAGACGACTGCAGCAGCAGGAGCAGAAACGACCAAAGCAGCTACGGCAGTTACATGCATCTACTAATGGTAACGGGTGGGTCCCGGCCGCTAGTAATTTGCATGAACTAATTGATGGCACGCAATGCGCAAAGTAGTGTTCATAATTATAAACTTTGGTTCTCACATTTACAATCTTACAAAAAGAAACAATTTGATCTAGATCCACAACTACAACGCAAAGTAGTAAAGATCAAATTTCTTGTACAGCTGTGGTACAGCCTTCTGCAAAATAACACCTTTTAATTAACTATCTTACACATAGTTTATAATCACCACTTACAATGTCAGTTCTAGGCGTTGTTAGCCATCAAATAGTCTTTATTCTGTTTTCATGAATGTTCTCTTAATATTATGGATATTTTCTGGGGGGGCATAGTAGTGCCCCCGCGGCACGGCCGTACCTTTCTTCGAAGCAGGTCAGGCCATTTCCGACCCCCCTATAACTTCGAAATAGAAGCCTAATTTTTTAGTAGCCAAGCAGGCGTATAAACACAGTAAATTTCAAATTTTATTCAATTTGAACCAGTAGTTTAAGAATGATAACTAGTCAACGTTTCTTAATTTTGTAACTCACTCACTGTCTGACTGGCCGATCATCAAAACTTTAAGGTACTTACTTCTAGCAGACATATAAGTTATGTTTTTGATGCCATAATTTATTACACTTAAGAACACTAACAGACGTTATACCACAAAAAATACAGAAAAATGCTAAACGTTGCCAGGGGCAATACCGCCGAAGCTGAAGCCGATTACCATCGGAATTTTTGAGAGCGAAAATGAAACTACTGCTTAAATTGTTGCTAATTATGTTTTGCTCAGCTTGAAGAATGGGGTGTATGTGGTTCATCAACATCTTTGAACCAAAGCCATCTTCACCTGCACGCGGTGCACCCTGCTGACTGACAAACGAAGCTCTGGCGAAAAGATAAGTAGGGAGCGTAATTGTAAGCTACCCGACTGGGGAATGTACCTCTACCTCACAGAATACCGCAGCCAAATAACAATTCCCTTGAGGGTTGTTGTGTTCCTGCGAGTGAGTGAGGTCACCAGAAAGGAAGGAGATGCTGCATTGGCAGCGGGGGTGGCGGCGCGCGAGCGATATTTTATGTTGCCAGCGTTAATATGCCTACGGTAACCGCTTCACATCAGGCGGGCCGTATGCTTGTCTGACGTAGTATAAAAAAAAGAAACCCTAGAGCTCTACCGACTAAGCTGAAGATGTATCTAAATAACTTAAACTTAGGACCAATTTTTGGAATAAAAAAAACCGATGGTAATCGGATTCAGCTTCGGCGGTAGGGCCCCGGGTCCGAGTAGAGTATAAAACTTTAGTTATTTTTTATGTCTTTTTCTACATAGCCATTGGTAATATATGGGCCATTTACGGTTTTAATGAGGAAAAATAGCACGTTTTAGCACCTAAAATTGGCGCGTGGCCTTCGTTGAATCGCTATTGCCGTCAGTTCCGTATACACGGAACCACTTAATGTCATTAATGGCGCCGCCCCTGGGATCAGAAATTACGGGGAAGTCTATGAAATTTCCATGTAATTGGAAATCCTGTGATATTGGCAGACCGTGGGCGTCTGGAAATTAGTTATGAAAGAATGTGGAAAAAATGATGTGCCATACTTGATCTAATACGTGAATATACAATTTCATTTGTGAAAAAAAAAAACAAATACTATTGATTTCTTTTAAGCAGTTACATATCAAATTGATTTTATATGAGAGGGGACAAACGAGCACGTGGGTCACCTGATGGAAAGCAATCACAACCGCCCATGGAGATTAGCAACACAAAGGACCTGCCGATCCGTTGCCAGCATATACTCCTTTCTTTCTTTCTGGTGATCTCATTCACTCATAGGGACACAAAAACCCGCAAGGGAATTATTATTTGGCTGCGATACTCTGTCGGGCAGCTTAAAAATGCGCTATGCCCTACCCTTCTTTTTATCAGAGCCTCGTTTGTCAGTCAGCAGGCTGCACCACGTGCAAGTGACGTTGGTTTCGGTTCAAAGATGTTGATAAACCACTTACACCTCATCATATTTTTTTTAAAAACCAGTTATTGCTTCATTAGTAACATCTCGTTTGGATGACACATGTGTGTAGTAACAACAAAATAATGTACAATTACTGTTACGAGTACGTATTATAGGTTCTATCTGAGGTAACCTCAGAAAGTACTACTCGATAGGTAATTTGGTTATCCAGTAATTGGTCGATTTTGTAGAAATAAAAAAATAATCGTTAGTTAGCAATAAGAATACAATACACAGGCATAATAGCCAGCAAAAAAATAACTGTTATTACTGAAACTATGCTAGTCATAAAAATATTATTTTTTCACTGAATGTTTAATATACATCTCTTTAGGGTAAAATAAAAATCTTAATTCATGAAAAAAAGAATAGAAAACATTTTTATATTTTTTTAATATATTTTTTGTCGATATTTTTTATTTATTTTCACCCACTTTCAGGGTTACACTTTACCCCGGGACACAATGTATAAGATATTTTTTTTTGTCGATATTTTTTATTTATTTTCACCCACTTTTAGGGTTACACTTTACCTCGCGACATACTGTATTTTTACAGCCCGAAAGTACTTAACCGTCAAAACACGACAATTTTCAAACGATTTTAAAACTCATCTTTTCCGTGTGCTTATCTTTCTAAGCTCAATTATAATGTTATGGCATCCCAACCTTATCTTCAATGGCTTATAAAATTATAGCATTGTTCCTGTTTCATTTGACTCCGGTGTTTAAGCCTGACTTAATGGGTTTTGTGAATGAAAACAGACTCTTATCGAAGGATTTTCGCTTTATTGTAGTTACGTAACAGATATGAATATAATAAAGACTTTATAACTCACTATATAGGGTTTAATTGAAATAAATTTCAGTGAAAGTTGATGGTTTAAATGTAGTTTAGAAACTTTAAGTTAGAGTAACTAAAATATTATATCGACCATTTGTAAGAAACCCTTGTGATATATGGACACAGAAATTGTTTCATAATTATCATCAGCCTGTATCTACCCGTATGTATGGCCATGTGGTTTTCGGCAGACTAGAATAGAATCACTCCGTCTCTTCCTGTGGATGTCGTACAAAGGCGACTAAGGGAACTACATTATCAAATATCGATCAGGCCTCCCCAACCCGTTTGGCCAGCGCAGCGTGAGGAGTGTAGGCCAAATCCTCCTTCTATCTAGGACGGACGAGAGAGGGTCGTGCTCCTATAGTGGAGACTAAAATGGACCTGATGATGATGATGATGTATCTACCCACTGCTCGATATATGCCTTCATTAATGCATAACACCAAATGTGATCCCCTGCCTTCCACATCTAGCCGCTTTCATGAGATCTTCGGACCATCTATAAGGGGGCGTCCAATGCTATACCATCCTCCCCCCCCCATCTACCAACACTGACTTGGCTGAATTAAGTTATTCCGTGCATATAGTGCGTGCTATTTGGTATTCAAATCCTACCAGGTTCGACTCATATGGAGTAGGTACTGTTGCCATCATTGGTCGGGAGCACTTGGATACCAGCTAGCACCTTGTGACTCGCTTCAGAGACGAGGTGTGAGGATCACTGATGATCTTAAGCTTACTGATTATTACGGTATTAAACCCTTAAGCCTAAGGAGAGATTTTGCCTCCCTTTGTATGTTCTATCGACTGTATAATATTGGCTGTGTTCAGAGGAGTTGTTCCATATGATACGAACGGCTATCTTCATGATACATGATAACGATGATGATGAACAACTAAAAAAAAAAAACGAAAATCCAATAAACCATTATCGTTATTATTTGTTATTTATTGCTTTGCCTCATACAAAATATTGAATTAATCCTTCTATGTGTCTAGATGATTTTTAATATTGTTTTTGATTTTAAACTAAATAAGACAGTAGGCAATTAATATAGCGGTTAGTGCTAAGCTACGCGGGATCATTTTGTACTGGAGGAAACACGCTCTACGTGGGTTGATAGTATCTAGTCTTTGAAAGCTGAAATATGAATATAATAGAATAAATTTTAATGCCCACTTTGTACATATTCAGATGTTAATGTAAAATTTATGATAGTTTAACAGTTAAACCCTATCGGGTATGCAATAGTATCTATAAAAATATGTTATAAGTTACTTAATTCTATGATTAATTTATACAAATTAAATAATAAATTCTTATGTAGTCAGTTATTTTGTCAAAGTGCTCTTTTTTATCTTTATAGAAAAAGTAAAGTGTTCTTTTATCATTAGTATAGTTCTCTTATATCATTAAATACATTATTATGAAGCAAGGTTTTTAATTTATATTTGAAGATTTGCCTATCTAAATGTTTAATCTCTTTTGCCAAACGATTAAATATTATACCGTGAACAAATGCACTTCTTAAATACATATCACTGTTTACAGATGGAAGTCATAAATTATATTTTTCTCTGCGGTTATATGGTATGAAAGTATATATACGCAAACTATAGTATGTTTTACCCTTTTCTATAGCTATATCTACTAACGTTAAATGTTATATTTGAACCCATTTGTGTTTTCGACAAAAGTTTCTAGCGATACTCATTTTTTTCTCTCGTTGTACACGACAGTATGTTGCCGAATAGTCACCTAATGTTCGCATATGGGTCAGCAAAAGGCAAAAACGTTGTTCGAGGTCGTTATGTATCCACATAACCATCTATCGTAGTAACGTGAATAACAATAGCTTGTTTTGGTGAAAAATGTGACCATTTGTGTGGCGGACAACCGCGGACTGACGGGGTAGCAGTGTTAATCTGTTTACATAAAATAAAATTGTAGAAGGGTTGAGTTTGACAATAGAATGTTATTGTGAGATGGATTCTACTATTTTTTTATACAGCTAAGGTGGCAAACAAGTATACGATCTGTTGTTACTATCATATAGATATGTCACAGCAACGGCCCACGTACGAGCAGCCAAGTCTGCTCGCGATCATGTTCAAGATGCTGTTGGAGCTCCCCCGCACCCCACGCACCAGAGAAGCGCACCTCTTGCGCATGGTGGCAAAGAAACAATCCACCCGTGCCTCAGCGAACATTCCCGATGCACTGCAACATCCTGAACGCATTATTATACTGCACACGAAGAGCGTCATAAGCTTTTCGCGTACCCTTAGCCCACAGGCTGCACGTGTAAAAAGATGTACAAAAGGCTCTAAATACCGTAATTTTAACAAATTGTTTTATAATGACGATTAAATAATAATAAATTATACAGAATCACATAAAACGTTTTCTTGTTTATTTCACTTCTAATAATTTATTCCACTATAAAAATAAACTTAATTTTCAAACACAGCTTATTAATACTAAGTAGAGTATATCTACGTGTAAAGTGAATACCGTTTTACTGCCCTATTTCATATTTGTCTTCATCGACATTCAAAGAACGTATGTAAAACTGACGACTGCTCTCTATGTGTACCAATTAGAACTGCAAAGTCTGCAAATAATAAACTGGAAATGCAGCTGCAGTGCTGTCGGTTTTAAAAAAGAAAATCTGACCTGATTTTTATGTTTTTTAGATTATGATCGTTGGCACTGGAAAGAGAAAAATATTTGTCTAAGGCTTTAGATAAAAGTCTTTGCTAATTGCAAGGCAATTAAGCTTTGTAGTTTAGCAAAAAGATATTTTTTTTTGTTATTAGCGGACTTAGAATGCCTTATTCGTCCATTTAAAATTACAAAATTGGGAATATAATCTTACACTATTATTGTATCATAAAACAAGTCGTATTAATAGGTATTTATTTCATCGAACAGTTTACCCTAATATCACACACATATCACACTATAGTAATAAGAATGTGTCTGTTCGTCTGATTGCGTTTTTTTACATCGTAATTGACAACAAACGTCCAAACATACATTTTAATATGATTCATATATTATTAAACGATTTCTAAAATGATATATGTAAATATCTAGCAAGTTATTTTCTTAGAAGCTAGACGTTTGTTCTGCCTAATCATCAAAATACGAGTAATTAGAAATTGTTATTTAGATAATATATATTAAATAATTAATTAAATGCTTCAACGTTTAATTTATGGTTAATTTTAATAAATTTGTGTGTTATTTTGGTTATGAGCTTCTTACCTATGAAAAGACACATAATGTATGTAACTAGGCAAAATTTTATGTTTTTACCGTTTTCTTGATATGTATAATGCCCACGGCATCTTTCTACAGTGACACCGCTCGCCATCGGCAGAGAATTCATCCTCACACAGAACCGAAGGTCACGTACTGTGCGGTTCCAGGCAAGTTTTGCCCCATCGGACTATCAAGCTGTAGAATGAACTGCCTGTCGAGGTTTTCCCAGGAGATACCACCAACTCTTATTGCGAATAACTGAATAGAATGCTTATTTATACCAATGAATAAGTGACTCTATTTCAAATTGAATAGAGTCGCTTATTCATTGATATGAATAACTGAATAGAATGCTTATTTATACCAATGAATAAGTGACTCTATTTCAAATTGAATAGAGTCGCTTATTATTAGCTAATTGAATAGTTATTGAGTCGCAATAAGGGTTGGTGGTAAGGGGGCAGCATGGGGTTTCTTCAAAAAGGGCGTGAAGAGGCGCCTCTGGTGTTGCAGGCGTCCATGGGTTGTGGTAGCTGCATTCCATCAATTAGGTTACATCCAACAAGCATCAATGCTTCTTTGTCACCTTAGTAGTAAAAAGAAATGTAATAAATGGAAGGGTGGTAGGACACTAGATATAAAAACTCGTTTTGAACGGTAATAAAATGGTTTGTATTGATAACTAATATTCTCTACGACGAAATAATATTTTAGTCAAGTTGCATGGAATGATTGTTTTCTAACAATTTTATTGTGAAAACGTGAGCGAAAGAAGACTTAAAACATTTTCTTAGAAAAATATTTTTAATACTCGAAACTCGTCGGTCGCCTCCATTGTATTCGCAGCTGACATTCAATACCAAGCATCGAGTATTTCAGGTCATTTCTATTTGATATCACATAGAACAAATAAAATAGGTGTATTTTTCAAATAAGAAAAAACGCCGGAGAAACAGCACTCTTCCCTGGGGATAGATAGGGGGATCGCTATCGGATTTATATGTATACCAAAGGCTGGAGGATGTCAGATTTACTGCGACTGCTTGTTGTATCAAACGAACAGTAAAATATCATTTCTGCGACAATCGTTTGATAACGAGGCCATTCTATACAATATTGTTTTGTCTGTCTGTAATTTGAACCCTTTTTTGTATCGAATAACAAGACGCTTTTGTTATATATATTTTTTAATCTAGGTACCAATTATTTTACTAAAATAATGTATAGTGTTACCGAAGGCAACCTTTTTTTACACGCGACGGAACGGAGACGGTGTATGCATTTGCGGTGCTAGGATGTTTGTGCAAATAAATGTTGCCATTTATCTCCAAAACTACGAATCCGATTTTGATGCGGTTTTCAGTGATGGGTTCGGGTTTAATTAGTGATTTCGCTAATTCTTTTTTTAGAATATTCCTTAAAGTATGAGGATGATTCTTACGCAGCGAATTTTTTTCAAAATTGCGAGGAAAATAAAACACCACTTTTTACCCGTGCGAAGCCGGGGCGGGCAGCTAGTTTGTTATATAAATACATATTGTGTTATTATAAATTTCATCCGCCGAAAGCTAGGCAAAAATTTTATTAATAACAAAATAGCATTTTGTTTAGCATATGTAACATGATAACATGTTGTCGAATGATATACAATTTATAATAATATAAATTGTATATTTTTCGACATAACTAATAGCTTACGCAAAAAAAGATATAAATAAGATATATTTACACCAGCCAGAAGTGATATTGCAGATTTTAAGTCGAGCATAAAATGGGTTTTATGTTTGTGACCCAGCTTTTCATTTTGACTGCGAGTGAATTATCAAGTTAATGGTCAATATTCTAAAAAAAAAATCTTATTTTTGTACAAGACTTACAAAGCAAAAATACATATAGTAAATTAATGAAACATATCAACGTAAGGATTTTTATTCGCTCAATTGCAATGCTATGAACTCAGTGACTGAACCACGCGGGTTTCGACTCATCCGTACCTGGAATAAATCTCGATCTGTATTGTTAGTAGTTCGCTTTAGTGTATTTTTATGGGAAACTCGTGCCAGATTGAACGTCCTTTGATTCAAAATATCGGAATATAAATGAAATAAGAAAATTCTAAAAGCATATATCTGAAGAGTTCATATTTCTTATAGGTATTCTAGATTAGATTATCTAGGTCTTTGTTCCATGATCACATTGAACTCTCTTCTACGGATGAGTCGGTTTATTTTTTAATTAAAAAAAAGGGAACATTTTCATTTTTTGGGGTTCCGCACCCGGGTAACTTATTACTGAGACTCCGTTGACTGTCTGTGCGTCAATCGGTTTGTCACAGGGCAATCTTGAGCTAGATACTGGAAGATTCACCGTTTATGAATTACCGTGGTCACTATAACAATAAATACTAAAAATATAATGTAATGCAACAGTGTGTACGGTGCAATGTTCTTCATATAATATATATACTTTGCTATCCGTTAATTTACAAACCATTCCACAGCATCGGTTAGCTGGAAGAGATCTCTTAAAGAGATAAGCTCGCCTTTGCATAACTATATTATGTATACTACCTGTGCTGTATAATTTTCACTGGTTATGGATTACCGTAGCCGCTATAATAACAAATAGTAAAAATATAATAAAGTTAAAAATTTAAAGTGTATTTGTACGAAGGTACGGAATCCTTCATGTACGAGTTAGACTCGCACTTGATCGGCTTTGTTTGTGCTTTTTGTGGTTAGTAATGCTCTATATTGAACAAAACAACATAACTAACAATGAACTGCGAAATACTAAAATATATTTCACATTTTGAAAACTTTATGTTGCTCGTTTAATAAATAAAAATATATGATTTGATATAATGTTTCAATTAGTACCACCTCTAGCAAGAACCATCTTGTCAGGGTATTTCTATCCTAACACCACAATAGCCTTCTCATGGCGTCGTGCATCACGGTGTCGCGCAAAAAACCTAATTCAAAGGCAAACACATAAATAAAATCCAGAGTGCGCAGTTGACAGTTCGCTTTTGTTCAAAAACATTTTGGTCCTCTTTGTCGTGAGCTAATTTGTGGCCACAGGAATATGTTCTGTACTTTCTTTTTTACCATTATTTATAACCCACAGAACATGTTGATTTTACAATGAAATACGCAAGTATCATTTGTTTTAATTACATATTTCGACTGTTTTTATGACAGGACGTTGTTGTCCACAGATGTATGAAATCCGAGCATTTCATTTATTCCCGATTTTCATAACGTTGATAATGTTGTTATAAATCTTTTTATTCAATCGTAACGCGTCAGAGTTTTTGGTGAGTTTTATGTTTTGAGCGATAGAACTGTTGTAATTAAAAGTAAAACTCTAGATATGGAGTAATAACACTATTACTTATACTGTGGTAATAAATAGGAAATTTGGTATTATGTGCAACAAGGTTTAATTTTAAAAATAAATCTCTTCTATATATGCTGAGGTTTATACAGTGAATAACGGGACGAGCGCCCATCACACATTCCCACCACTGTTTCTCCTGTGTAGCCAGGATTAACAACGGCGAGAAAAACTAAGGCAATGAACAGTAAAGTCCACTGCAGTCCCGGGGAAAAACTACAGCTGCCTTAAACTCAAAACGAACTTAATCAGAAGAAATTAGTAGGAGTAGCAAGCTTTTAGAATTTGACTTTCCCTCTTGGTAATGTGAGAGGCAGCTATATGGTAAATAAGGCATTAAAAGCCTGAAGAGATGGCTAGTCAAGTGAATCTTATGCAGTGAATGGTGTACGAGTACATTGGTCTTTCCCGTCCGTCCGCCCCAGTGGATATGCAGACTAAACTCAATACAAGAAGAGGAAGGGGTCAGACTCTGACTCCTATTAAGACAAGGTAAGACAAGAAAGTTCTGGTAAGACAGTCCAACAATACGTCCGTGCTCAGCCGGAACCTAATCGTATTCGCAATCTGTCTGACCCCTATTACACTAAATACGTTAAGACAAAGATATTCTGCATACTTCGTCATCTAACAGGACCTTAAGGCTAAATATAGTTCCTCTTTCAAAGGAAAATACCAAACCAAAGTGACCCAAGTCAAAGATTTGAATAGCAAGTCATTAAAAAGGCATTAACGTATTCCATAATAGTTCGAGTTTCGTTGTAGGAAGTTAGAAAGTAGGTTAGCACTAAGTGCCTATAGGATTTAAAATACTTAGTTGTGATTAACTCGTGTTTACCTACTACTGGAATTGATTTCAAACGAGTAATGTTTTGTTTTCGGGGTGTAAGTTGATCACCACGATCTTTAGAGCCAAAGCCAACCTCATCTGCACGTGGCGCACCCCGCTGACTAGTGAAATCTGGCAAATGAGAAGTAGGATACAGCCTATTCGTAAGCTGCTCGACTGGGGAAGTACATACCTCCACCTCACAGAATAACGCAGCCAAATAACAATTCGCTTAGGTTGTTGTGTTCCTGCGAGTGAGTGAGGTCACCAAAAAGGAAGGAGTTAGTGCGTTGGCAGAGAGGGTGGCGGCGCGCGAGCAATATTTTATGTTGCGAGCTAATGCGGTTACCCTATATTAATATGGCTACAGTAACCGCTTGTCTGACACCTGACATGGTATATTACTTTGCGTGCTTCCGCCACCAGTTAGTTCATGCAAACTAATGCCGGCCGGCACTCACCCACTACCGTTGATGCATGCGTCAAAGTAGGTTTTGCTAGCTATTTGCCTACCAAGCCCGTCAATAGAAATATCTCACCATAAACATATCATCAAACTCTTAAATATTAATAAAAATCGAACTTAAATTTTAAACATTGGTGTAAAAACACATAATTTTACACAGCGCGATATAGTTCCTTTATTTAGGTAAATCATACTTAAACACCTATTTCTTATAAACATACATGCTTAGGTACCTATGCATACTTGTACGTATAGCCATAATATTAATTGTCAAACAGGATGACAGTAAGAACCTTATTAAGTACTGCCCCCTTACCACCATCTCTTATTGCGATTCAATGACTGAATAGAATGCTTATTCATACCAATGAATAAGCGACTCTATTTCAAATGGAATGAAATGGAAAGATGGTGGTAAGGGGGCTGGTTTTTCAGCAAATCCCCGTATAAAATAAATAAAAAGTAAATATTTTAACACTCATATAAAAATGACATCCAAAATAAAATAAACAGCGATCATGCACACGTTGTTTGTGTCGTGTGAGAATCAAACTTGTGATCCTACTTAAAATATACATTGCTGCCCTAGAAACTCGAACACCGGACACGCACCCTATACCTAACAGCTAATGCGCCCCGTGTGCCAACCTTCCGGTTATATCAACGAACACCGGACAGTCTTCGAAACGCGGAGACTTTTTAAACAGTTAATTTAACAGTAACAGTAACTTGATCAATCGTTGACAAAAGCCAAATAGACACGCCGCTAAACTGCCCGTTCCTCGAATCACTTTTCCAAACACAGCGCCCGAGGGCGCAGCGGAAGATTAAAAAGTTAATTGAATCCAGTCTCCCAATAGCCTCCACGAGCGTTTCGTTACACACAAATTTTCGTTCAAGTCGATCACATTAACACGGACTCGCAGGCCACTGATCAAAAACATTCGTAACGAGCGAGCTTATCTCTCCTCAGCGCTATAAAAATTGATGAAGCTTCCACAAGCACCTCCATCCAGCGTAATGGGACCGATAATTGAAAACTTCGGTTTAATCTGAGACTCCTGCGTAAATTGAAACTCGCTGAAGCCAAAAAAGGTAATGATTATTGAAAAGCACGGATTGATTTTGAAGTTGACCTAGGTTCAATCTCTGATGGAATATAAAGTAGGTGTTCAAGGCAATCGTAACAGATGTGATAAAACTTATTAATGATAAATTGACTTTCCGTTTACTGAATACCGAAATTTAAACAATGGTAATTTTGCATAGGCATTTTATTATTTTTTACACGGGAGCCAAACAAATATATAACCAGGGGGCCCTATCGCCTAAGCTGAAGCTAATTCCCACTGGCTTTTTTGATTGCGAAAATCAAACTTTACCTTACATTAGTGGCAATTGTGTTTAGCTCGGCTGGTAGAAACCATGAAGCTCTATCAACAATGCAAAAAATATTTGTCAATAACTCAAACGTGATACATAGGTATTAGGTTTGAGTTATTAATGATCCCCGAAAATACTTTCGGGGATCAAAATATTCGATGGGAATCGGCTTCAGCTTAGGCGGTAGGGTGCCTGCTTATCGTAATGCACATTGATATTTGCGATGCAAGGAACATTGACTGAGTCTTGGCACTCCCGGTGCCAACTCGTACGCGGTGGTGTATGTTGCCTGCAGTCTTCTGAGAGGTATTTCTCCAGTCGGGTTACGTACCTATGTGCCCACTTGATTTGAGAAGTACCCGCGTATGGGTCGTGTCGCGGAGTGTGTGTAGCTTGGAAGGCAAATTGAAGAAAACCGAGAATGGCATTAGTGAAAAGCATTAAACAAGATTTATATTTAATAGATGATGACTATAACATTTCTTGTAGAAATACAGTATACTTTCTTAAATACAGAATTTCTTAGCTGTAAATTATCGGATCTTCTTCAATAGCCGTTATTGAGAAAGTTTTTCCATTATTTGAACAGGAAACGACGTAAAATTGAACGGTTGTGGTCATTTGCAACGATAACTTTCCATCGTATTTCAAAATTTTCGTGTGGGATCAGAAGATTATAAATGGAAGGTGAAACACAATGAATGTAATCTACTTTACGAGCAAGTTTTTTTGGGGTGTAAGTGGCTCACCACGATCTTTAGGGTTAAAGCCAACATAACCTGTACCTTGGTGCATCCTGTCGATTAGCGAAAGAGGCTCTGGCAAAAGAGACGTAACATATAGGGTATTTGTAAGCTGCGGGACTGGGGAAGTACCTCCACCTCACAGAAGACATCCAAATAACAATTCCCTTGAGGGTTATTGTATTTCTGTGAGTTACCAGAAAGGAAGAAGTTGCTGTGTTTCAGCGGGGATTGCGGCGCGTGAGCGATATTCAACCTTATGTTATCAAGTTCAAAATTTTAAGTCTTCTATAATGAGAGGATCTCCCAATCCAAACAAATTATCCCGGCAGATCCATAACGAAACCAACCGTACATAATCAAAAATAACACGAGCCATCTTGAACCTTACGCCATCTGTATTATTATGATACACCGCAAGTCTCCTTCGCATAATGAGAGTAAACTTTTTAACACTTGGAATAGAGGCCTAGTACACGTGCATTGATTTCTAGTCTAGCGTGGTATTGACGTTATTGTTATTTTTGCTTACTGCGATTAGAGCCAATAGATAAAAAATGTTTGTAAGGGTGGTTTCCCTTACGTTACTAGTTACTTGTTTGCTTGATGTGGAGTGCAGAAAGGAAAGTCACCAATAGTTGTAGTTAGTATAATTTCTTAGTTATGGTGATTATAACTCAGATACTGGCAATTCCTTTCTCTCGTGTATTGGTTCGATGTTATGATTGCACTCACCGATATTAGTGACAATATTTACTTTTATAGTAATCAAATGTGACGCGTGCGCGCGGAGTCGCCGCATCAGCAAAATATAAAATATGTGTGGTGTAAATCGTACATTTTGGGAACACCAGAAAAGAGATAAAAAGTTAAAAGAAAATGCTCAACACAAAGAGATAAGGAAATGCCATAACAAAATAAATTGAAATTATTCGAAATTAAACGCGAGGTTCTTAATTCCACCGGTGACGCTCTGACGTGACGTCTCTGCTGGCGGGACCTCAATGTGGATGCTCCGTTGCTGGGGCTCGTCCGGTCGCTGTATTACTTGAAGCTCGATATCAGAGTGTTGACGAGCTGGTGCGCGTGGTCGGTTTCTTGCACAGTAGTGACAGCGCTTCCTCCCAACCAGCACCAGCACAGTAAAAATGACTGCTATTAGTAGAGTATAGCAAATGGCGTATTGATGTACGTCATGAGTAGATAGAGTTGGTAATCTGGCTTCTTGTTCCTTTTGATGGGGGATATCCTCTTCAATCTTCGCAAAGTCGGAGTTTGTTGTCTGTAGCAATCGTGGGACATCGTGGTAAGTTGTCAAGTTAACTATCTTGTTGATAGACTTGTTGAAAGCTGGGACCGAAAAATCATAATCCATCTTCATGCGGCTGTTATAGTGGCGATGAGAGTGGATCGTCAGTCCCTTAGATTGCACCACGCATCCTTGCGGCATTGTGATTATCCCGGATGACGTTATAGTATAAGAGGTAATGTCATTACCACATATAATACGTAGTGGACAAGTTTCACAACATATGATCAGCCAGCTGTTCTGTGTATGTAATTCAATCCACGAGTCGTAGCACGCTCGGCACTCGACTTCACAAGGCTGAATGTTTTGATGCGACAGCAGTTTCGCTTCGCATGGTGCCTTGTTGTTGTGTAAATCGAATATAGGTGGATTCAATTTGCAGGTAAACTTGTTCGATTTCTGTAGTGAGCAATGTTTGAAGTCATCATCACTCATCAACATGTAGATGTTCTTTTCAAAGTTAACAGCTATGTACTTCGAAGTCACTCGTATATAAACCGCTTCTGAGTCTCCTTTTATGGGCAGTGCAGTAGGTTTATAGAGTGTGAAGTCCTCGTTCGATATGAGTGGAATGTTCATTTCGAAAAGAAAGTAGTTTTCAGTTACTCGTGCTTTGACATGTATCTGCTTGTAAATGTCTTGGATTTCTTCCTTATAGTTATCTGCCGGTAAAGATAATGTTTTCGGGATGATTCCAGATATCTCATTGAGTTGCTGAATGAGATGAGCAGGCGTTATCAAATGAACGTCGACATGTCCTTGATAGACGTTAGTCAGTGTGTCAAAGAGCATCTCTTGAAAAGTTTTCAGGCTGTTCATCAGGAGATACAAAGTTAGTGAAGCTGAGTTGATGTAAGTTGTAGCTGACAGGACTTGTATTTCTGTCTCTAGTGCACCAATATTCTGGTTAGTTTGATTCACGAATTGATCGATCATAATGAATTGGCGCTGAATGTTATCTTCACTTTTCTTTAGAATCTTATTCTCAAGTTCCACAATAGTTGTTTGGTTTTTGATAAGTTCCAATAGATAGTTGTCATTGTTTCGAAGAGATTCAATATCTTCTTCGTATTTGTCAGCAAATCGTTGGTCTAAAATGCCAAATAAGCTATTAGCGAGGTATCCCACTCCGTCCACTAATCCTCGTTTCTTTCGGCTTGCAGTTAGATGTTTGTGTGGGTTTATTAAAATGTCGTTATAATGTTGTAAAAGATCCATCTCGTGACTTAGTTGTTCCATTGTAGTGTTGCATTGTAGTAAGTTGGAGTTATGACACAAGTTTTTCAAGTTATTGAAATAGTCGTTGATACGGCGAGTTCCTTCCCAATAAGTTGATAAGTTGTAATACATAATAAGCGTCCACTCATTATGCACCGTATGCAGTTTGCCCACCGTGTCATAATAAATAGGTCGGCTGTTTTCTAAGGCCGTAACCTGAGCTCCAGACGACCCGGCGTCGAGGGAGCCATATGATGGCGATAACAATGTAAACATTGTCAGCATTGTTATTAATAGATTGGAATTAATAAGTTTATTTCCTTTCCGTTTTTTCTGTTCTGAGTTCTTTTTTTGTTTATTTTCAGTTTCCGGTTCTGATTCACTTTCAGAGCTCAATGGGAGAGGCGACAGTTTGACGATAGGACGTGTGATGACTCCAGTCTGAGTTTTGATGGTAGTCACGCGAACATATCCGTCGGATCCGGGATGTGTCTCCAGGACGCGACCCATAGCCCATTTTCCTGGCGGCAAGTTATTGTCTTTAACCAGTACAATGTCACCAATCCGAATGTTTTTGGTAGGCTGGTTCCATTTGCTCCGTGTTTGTAGCTGAGATAGATAGTCAAAGGACCAGGTTTTCCAATATCGTTGGAACATTTGTTCAACCATCTGCCATCGGCGACGTATATCGATGTTGTCGTCAGTGTAGTTTGAGAGTGGCAGGGTCATTATCGAGCTGCCGGTGAGGAAGTGTCCGGGAGTCAAACAGTTATAAAACTCCTCCGGGTCTTCGGTCAACGGGCACAGTGGCCTCGAGTTCAAGCATGCCTCGATTTTGGTAAGAAGTGTGGTAAACTCCTCATAGGTTAATTTCTGGTCGCCCAGCACTCGGCGTAGATGACGCTTCATCGACTTTACTGCGGCTTCCCATAAGCCTCCTGCACTAGGCCAGGCAGGCGCGTTAAAGTGCCATTGGACTTCCAGCTTCGTAAGTTCGTTGAAAAAGTCTGTGTTTATAATTTTCTTGAATTCATCGAATTCCTGTCGAAGTACTTTTGCTGCTCCGACAAAGTTAGTTCCGCAATCCGAGTACATATGTTTAGGGGTGCCGCGCCTCGCGCACAAGCGTTGAAAAGCTGCTATAAAGGTTTCTGTAGTGAGGTCGGAAACCAGTTCCATATGCACGGCTTTGGTACTCATGCATATGAATATTGCGATATAACCCTTCGTAGTTTTGACGCCTCTGCCTTTGTTGATTTTCACATCCACGAATCCAGAGAAATCCACCCCTGTGTGTGTGAACGGTCTACTTGGAGTTACTCGTGATGTTGGAAGATCTGCCATCAGCTGACTGTTATTAGTTTGGTTGAAGCGGTGACAACGCACACACTTTTGTAGCTGGGCTTTGACAGCCCTATTGCCGCCGACTATCCAGTATCGCTGCCTTAGATGAGTCAACGTTAGCCGAGCTCCTCCATGCAAAGTGCTTAAGTGTGCATTTTCGATTAATAGTTGTGTGTATCGACCAGAGTATGGTACTAAGATGGGGTTTTTCATGTTCATAGGCAAGTCGGAGTTCTTGAGACGTCCGCCGACACGTATCAGCTGGTTCTTATCGATTTGAGGGTTCAGTTTCAATAGTGTACTCTTCTTAGATAAAGCTTCATTATTAATCAGTTGTTTATAATCTTCCGTAAATTGTGTTTTTTGTACGTGACTTATAATAAGTATGTTAGCTTCATTTAATTCGCTTGTTGTTAGGTATTCCGGTTCGGATTTCTGTTTGTTGCGTAATATAGAAATATAGCGTAGTATCCATGCAGTAATTCGTATCACTCGTGTTAATGAACTACATTTATTTAATAATGTAGTTGTAAAATGTTCTTCGTTCTCAGGCGAGGCTGTTTTCCGAACGTGATGAGTTATGGAGCCGAAGTTAGTTTGAAAGTTACAGAGTTGTTTCTTGTTTTCTTCAGTCTCCCGTTCTTTCAGAAATTCAGGTCCTTGCCACCATAAGTTGTGACTCATGAGTTTGCTTGGCAACATGCCTCTCGAGGCGCAGTCAGCGGCGTTATGCTCTGATCTGACATAACGCCAGTTAGTCGCGGGGATGACGCGCTTGATTTTGACGACTCTGTTAGCAACATACGCCTCTCTGTTTGACGTATCGCCTTGAATCCATGCTAATACCACCTGGGAATCACACCAGGCAGTTATTGTTGTTTTGTAATCGGAGAGAGCGTCTTTTATCTTCTCCATAAGTTCGGCTAAGAGTTGAGCGCCACAAAGCTCAAGCCTCGGCAATGTAGTCTTCTGTGTCACGGGAGCTACCCGTGTACGTGACGCTAGTAGGGAAATCTTTAGTGATCCCTGTCCATCCATGATGCGGCTGTATACGACACAAGCATATGCTTTTTCGCTTGCGTCGCAGAAACCGAGCAATTCCACGCATTGTTCGGTGTCGCCGATCCATCGGTTTAAGTTTATGTTTTTGATTAACGAGAGTTCGGTCTTGAGTTTCATCCATTCTCCCTCAATGTCCTCGGGTACGTTGTCATCCCAGTTGAGTTTAGATATCCAAAGTTTCTGGAATAATAGCTTAGCTTTGACTGTTACAGGAGACAGCCAGCCCAAAGGATCATATAGTTTGGATATTTCCGAGAGTAAGGATCGCGTTGTTATGTGCTTCGAGTTTTCTGTCGTAGGCCAGTTGAAGTTAAATGTATCGCTCGTGGGGTTCCAGCGTAGTCCCAGTGTTTTCGACGGCTCATCGGTTTTGAAGTTGTAGGTATTGTTGGAGGAAATCTGATCTTCTGGCAAATCTTGTAATAGTGGAAGATGATTGCTTGACCACTTGCGGAGGTTCATTCCGCCACCCTTTAGCAACTCGATGAGTGATTGTTGTAGTTGTTTCGCATCATCGTACGAGTTATGACCGCTGATAAGGTCATCGACATAAAATGCGTGTTTCAATGCGTTTGCGGCTTCGGGAAACTTGTGCCCGTCGTCGTCCGCTAGCTGTTTTAAAGTTCGCAGGGCAATCCATGGGGCGCATTTCAGGCCATATGTAAGGGTGCAAAGTTGGTATTCCCTGAGGGGTTCGTTTGGTGTATCCCTCCAGATTATTTTTTGCAGGGGTTGTTGTTCTGCTGTGATCCATATACAACGGTACATTTTCTCAATGTCCGCAGTAAAGGCGTATTTGTATGATCTCCACTTCAAAATGAGCGCTTGAATATCCTTTTGAAGTTTGGGGCCTTTCTCAAGGAGGCTGTTGAGGCTGTGGCCGTTGCTATTTTTTTGAGATGCGTTAAACACAACTCTTAGTTTGCTAGTTGTGGAGCTTTCTTTCAAGACTCCGTGGTGCGGTAAATAGCACATAGTAGTTGATATAGGAGACGATGGCTTCATATGTCCTAGTTCTTTGTATTCCTTAATAAAATCTTTGTACATAGTAGATAGTTGTTTATTTTTATTAAGGCGTTTCTCTAGTTGTAGAAATTGGGAAACAGCGATGGGTCTTGATGTTCCCAGTTTTTCCTCGTAATCGGAGCAAAGTGGCATCTTGACGATGTATTTTCCGTCCGAGGCTCGTTGTACTGTTTCCTTGTAAAAAAGTTCGCATTGGTCGTCCTTAGAAATATCCTTAGAGTTCTGGATTTCTTCGGTCTCCCAAAATTTTGTTAGTTCCTCCAAATTGATCAGTGTCATATGACAGTTAAATGTTTTCATTTTCCCGCATAATATCCACCCTAGGTGTGTCTGTTGGGCAACAGGGGATTGTTGGCTTCCCTTTAGTACCCCGTCCAGAATTATTTCAGAATACACGTCTGCTCCCAATAGAAGGTCAACAGGGCGAGACTTGTTGAATTCTGGATCTGCAAGTTTCAGATTTTCCAGGTGTGGCCAGTTAGATTTTTCAAAAGTTGAGCTGGGTAAGTTATTAGTTAGTTTCTTCATAATAAGTGCTTGAGTTTCAAAGGTGAAGTCAGAGTGTATCGACTTGCAAGATAAGTTGAGTTGTCCCTTGCAATCCTCGGACACCGATGCGATACCAGTGACAGTAGCTGAGAATTTGTTTCGGGGAAGACGTAGCAGTTGTGCTGCGTTTTCAGTGATTAAGTTGACTTGCGAGCCTTGATCCAGAAGGGCTCGAAGTGTAAGATAACTTCCATCCATAGTTTTAATTTGTAGTTGAATTGTTGTAAGTAATATCTCCGTATTGCAGTTAGCTAAGTGATTCGAAGTTGGAAGCCGTGAAGATGTTGAAGGATATTGCTCCATATAATTTGGTTTATTCGAAAATTGTTTTTTCCAGTTGGGATTGTGCAATAGCGTGTGGTGTTTCAAATTACATTCCCTGCACGTTTTCTGCGACTTGCATACTTCGTTATGTCGAAATAGACAGTTTTTGCATAGTTTCAGTTTTGCAATTGTGTTACTGCGTTGAGCTATGTCCATGTTATTGAAATTAGGACAATGCATCAGCACATGATTTCCGGTGCAATGTGGGCAATTTCCGTAAGTAGTATGATAGTTGTATGACTTCTTGAATTCCAATTTTTTTGATGTTTGTTTCGGCGAAGGTTTCCATTGAGATGATTTTTCAGACGGTGTATTTCCCTTTTTAGTTGATCTGGCGGTCTCGTATGCCATGAACTTGCATTCCAGGAAGTATAAAAAATCAGATAAATTTTGAAGTTCTCGATGATCTCTGATCTCGTTCATGTATTCGTTCAAAGTGGTTTGATCCAAATTTGGCAACATTAATTGCACCACCATCGGGTCCCAAGTAGATGTATCGATACCGATGTTAGCTATTCCGCTCATGCATTCCTTTATGGTGTCATGCATTTTTCTCAAGTTGTTGGCATCTGGATGTTGTATGACTGGAAGATTCATCATTGTGTTGAAAAATGATGTAAATTGTAAGCGATGGTTGTCGTAACGCTGTGTTAATATTTCCCAGCAGGAAGAGTAGTTTTCAGCGCTGACAGATAAATGCTGTACCAAGGTCTCAGCTTCGCCCTTGAGTTTGGTCTTGAGGTGCTTCATTTTCTGAGCCTTGTTGATAGTTGGGTTGTTGTGGATAGTCTCAAGGAACAAATCCTTGAAAGAAATCCACTTGCTATAATTCCCAAAAAAATCCGGGAGTTCCACTTTCGGTGCAGATTGTTGGTAGTGTGCGTTCGCCCAAATTTCGGAGTTGAGCTTCTTACGTAGTTCGTCGTACTGTGCTTCAATTTCCGAAAATGTTTGGTTGTAATAGTTATTCGATCCCTTTAGACGGAAATCTATTTGCCAGTGTAGATTGTCAATGGGTTCCCATTTAGATTTCAAAATAGCTAAGTTTTCCTCCAGTTCCCATTTCTCCGAAACAATTGGTAAGTTAATTTTTGCCATAGCACGCTGAATGGCGTTAAAGTTGCATTCTTGTTTGTTGAGAAGGCTCCGGACAGAGCTGTCGTCCGTCTCTTGAGCGTCGCCCTCAAAAGTTCCCGCTAAGTCAAACTTGATGCGTTGTTGTTTGCCGATATCGTTAAGGCGATTGTTCATATCAGTTTTAGTTGTAAGGTACATCTCCTTAGTTTTTCCGTAGATGTCCTCAGTGAAATAGTTGATAGTTTTGTCTTCAAATTCCAGCATCAAAAGGGCATGTCGCTTATCGAAGTCTATCCATTGCTCTTCGAGTGACGCTAGACGTAAGTTAAGATAATCTTCAGTTTTCCGAGACGAAGAGTCCTTGCGATAGTTGACACACAAGGACTTGATGTTCTCAAAACAGGTTTGTTGAAGTTCCAGCTTCTCCATGTTGTTGCGTTTGTGTTGTTATAACTTACAATATCTGGCACGCATTAATGACAGATATAGTGTTGCTTTAGTTAGTTGTGTATCTCGAGACGAAGAATCCTTGCGATGGTTGACACGCACGGTCCTTACGTTCCCGAGACAAGCTTGTTGAAGTTACAGCTCCTCTATGTTGTTGCGTTTGTGTTGTTATAACTTACAATATCTGGCACGGATTAATGACAGATATGGTGTTGCTTTAGTTAGTTGTGTATCTCGAGATGAAGAATCCTTGCGATGGTTGACACGCACGGTCTTTACGTTCCCGAGACAAGCTTGTTGAAGTTATAGCTCCGGATATCTGGCACGTAGTTGACGGTGACAGGCGTAGAGCGTTGGGTTGGTTCGTTGTAGATCTCAGTGTCCTTGCACTCTATACGCAGTGTGTGCGCCTTCTCAATCCAGCTGGTGATTCTCGCTTGTGAGAGGCCAGCCGAACCGATTCGCCACTGTCGTTTAGAGACACAAAAAAACACCAAGTTCTTGATAGCTTAAAGGACCAAATGTAAGGGTGGTTTCCCTTACGTTACTAGTTACTTGTTTGCTTGATGTGGAGTGCAGAAAGGAAAGTCACCAATAGTTGTAGTTAGTATAATTTCTTAGTTATGGTGATTATAACTCAGATACTGGCAATTCCTTTCTCTCGTGTATTGGTTCGATGTTATGATTGCACTCACCGATATTAGTGACAATATTTACTTTTATAGTAATCAAATGTGACGCGTGCGCGCGGAGTCGCCGCATCAGCAAAATATAAAATATGTGTGGTGTAAATCGTACAATGTTATTTTCTAATAAAATCCCTCGAAAATATTAGATCACTTAAAATAACTGCAGAATTGAAGTGTTTTTATTACATCAAAAGGAATACATACATCGTACAAATTGGTGTTTTTTTTTTTCAATTCAACAATTTGTAAATGTAACAAAGCAAGGGACAATGACTTTTATGTCTGTTTTTGACATTTTATTAAGGTTTTTTTAAATGCTACATCTGACACGCTGGATGTGACGTAAAAATATTTTATTACCTTTGTGACAAATTCACATTTTTATGTTCGTTTGTTACGACAATGGGTGAACTATATTTTTTTACTCTGTGGTTGTACTAGTAGGCAATTTTAAATTTGATTTGATTACTTTAATGGTCGACTGTACAAAAATGATGTTTTCACTGCAAATAATTTTCTGAGTTTGGGATGATATATAAGTTGCAGTGTTGTTTGATACATAATAACAATAATTTTATTTGTCTCTACAAAACATAGTATTATCATCAGGTCGTTTTAGTCTCCACTACAGGAGCACGACCCTCTCTCGTTCGTCCCAGACAGAAGGAGGATTTGGCCTACAATCCCCAAGCTGGCCAGACGGGTTGGGGAGGCCTGATCGATGTTTGGTAATGTATTTCCCTTAGTCGCCTTGTACGACATCCTCGGGAAGAGACGGAGTGAATCTATTCCATTCTGCCGGAAACCACACGGCCAAAACATAGTGCATACACTTAAGTATTAAAGTAACACGTGTTAATTAACCTAGTGTGATGTGAAGAGCTGAGGCCATACCGCCTAAGCTGAAGTCGATTCGCATCGGATATTTTAACAGCAAATATCAAATTCCAGCTTAGATTAGTGGCAATTGTGTTTAACTTAGCTGGTAGAAACCCTGAAGCTCTACCGTTAAAGCTAAAAATGTTTGTTAATTACTTAAACCTAAGTCTTATTTATGGGAATCAAAATATTCCATGGGAACCGCCTTCAGAACAGAAACTGGAATATTATTATTTCCCTTACGGTAGTCTAAATTATAATGAAAGAATGCCGCGGTCAAATACGGCAACTGCGGAAGCCACATAGGAATTAAAATTTGCATTTCAGATGCAAGAGGCGACATTTCATATTGTTAGATAGAGAAAAAAAATGCGATATAATTATAACAAGTGTATATATATTTGTCCACTGTTTGCGTTTTATTGTATTCTAGCGACACGGCCCGGCGCGTCGTCATGTATATTTGTTTTTTAACAAGTTCTCAGCTATTAAATATGGCCCTATAATTTTTAATACACAAAATCTTCCTGGAGAAACAGTCTATAAAAACTGCATACAGAACTATTTAGTGGTTTTTGAGATTAGAGCTATCATTCACATAGACAGACTCAGGGTCGGTCTGGTAAACAAGCATACGACTCGCCTGTTATGAAGCGGTTTTCGTAGCCATATAAACGCTCGCAACATGAAACATCGCTACTGTTAAATAATATTCAATAATCACATACGAACCCACGGGGAAAATAGAACTTTACTATTTAGATGTTGCATAAAAAGTATTAGAAATATGATACAGTATATGATTCTATATAGAATCACATAAGATCACTTAATACAATAAATATCACGACGGAAATAAGCATTTGGCTTCCAACCAAATTGTATTAGGTGCATATCGGAAAGAGGATCTTTTTCGGAAAATACGATCACGGAGCACGCTGTTTTAGCTATTTTCTACGTGTTTACTTAACATCTGCTTTTAAATAGTCTTTTTGGCAAAGGATTTATACACATTTTCATTGGAAGAGATTTATGTGACAAAGGGTGTAGGTGGCCTACTACCATCCCGAAGCTAAAGTCAACCTCAGCTGCACGTGGTACACCCTGCCGATCAGCGGACGCGGTTCTGACGATAGTCGCTAACCCGCCTGCCCAGTGTGGGTCTTATAGGCATAATCTCCAATGTATCCTTGAGGGATCGAATACGGAACGAAGAAATTTGACTAAGAACCAAAGTTGTCGACATAGCCTTTAGAGTTTGCAAGCTGAAGTGGAATGCGCCGGTCACATCTGCCGAGTAAGTGATGGCAGAGGGGGATGAAAAGCATCACAGTGGAGGCCGCGTATAGGGCGACGAAGCGTTGGACGCCCTCCTACTGGATGGTCCTATGACCTTAAGAAAGCGGCTGGAAACGGATGGATGAGGAAGGCGGAGTATCGTATTTGGAGGAAAGCATTACTTTCCTCCAAATACGATCAAATCGTATTTCGAGGAATGATGAGGAGATGTATAACACTTGCAAAGGATCTTTTGAGTAACAATTAATTAACAACAATTTATAAGCTTTATTCTTTCTTCTTTCTTCATTCTTTCTTTTCATTCTTCATTATTCATCAAAACCCCTACACTGCTTATTGAAGCAGTTTTAATGACAGTGCAGTTATCATGTTACACTATACACTTGGAAGTTATCTTGACACGTGTATAAATTGGAAATTTGGATAAAATACAGTCTCATGGTGGAAAAAAAATGAAAACAATTTTACTACAAAATTTTTGTACTATTCGTTAACGTTTACGGGTACCTTTTTAGATTGTTAGATATAAGCTTGCGCCCGCGACTTCATACGCGCGTATCCCGGTATCCCGAGGGAATTTACGGAAATATGGTTGAGCCCGGTGGTCGAAAGGCTAGCAATGGCTCCTTTGACTCCGAGGTTGAGGGTTCGATCCCCGTACAAGACAAACATTTGTGTGCATGAACATGTCTGTTCCTCTTGGTCTGGGTATATTATACGAATGTATTTAGAAAAAAAAAGTATTTGTATAGTTCATGTCAGTTATCTAGTACCCATAGTACAAGCTTTGCTTAGTTTGGGGCTAGATGGTGCTGTGTAATATGTCCAGGATTTTTTTTTTTCAGAAATCCTTTCTTAATATCTATCTGTATCATAATATCTATTTGTATTTTTTTATACTACGTCGTGTGGCAGACAAGCATACGGCCCACCTGATGCGAAGCGGTTGGCGTACCCAAATTAACGCTCGCAACACAAAATATCGCTCGCGCGCCGCCACCCGCGCTGCCAACGCAGCGTATCACTCCTTTCTGGAGACCTCACTCACTCGCAGGAACACAACAATCCTAAAAGGAATTGTTATTTGGCTGCGGTATTCCGTGAGTTGGAGGTACATTCCCCAGTCGGGTTGGTTACAATTGCGCTTCTTACCTCTATTTTCGCCAGAGCTTTGTTTGTCAGTCAGCAGGGTGCACCGCGAGTGAAGTTGGCCTTGGCTCAAAGATGTTTATGAACCACTTGCACCCCATTATGTATGCTAAATTACTACCCGATCCGTCCAGTAATTTGAGCGATGCGTTGTAAGTCAGTAACAGACACGGTTACCTTTTAGATAGAAAAGACTAGAATCGAAGAACCATCAGATAATAACAAAGCACTGTACCGTATTGTAATCTTTTAATCTATTAATTATTTATTACACGAAGGGAATGGATTCAATTGTTTGATTACTTCAGGATCACTAAGTTTGGATCTCTTTGTGGATAATTAACAAAGTTTTTCGTAGTTTTGTTACTAGATACTTAGGTGATGACTTTATCGTATAATTTATTCAATAGATGTAGGTACAACAATATAATGTACATTATATTGTTCGTAGAATTCTAATGTTTGATATTATTAAGCTATCTGTCTAATCGGAAGCAATGTACCGAAGTATCCAAGATAACCAAGACAAGAAAAAACGTATATAGATCGAAATATAGATCAACTTCATGCGGTGTACCTCAAGGCAGTGTCCTGGGGCCATTGCTATTCTTGATCTATATAAATGACCTTCCCAATGTTACTACACATAAATGTTTCATGTTCGCAGATGACACTTCAATAGTGATAAGAAACAATAAAAATGACAATTTTAATGAAGATATAAATAAAACGTTATTAGATGTAATTAAATGGTTAAATTTGAATAATCTCAAAATAAATATAGATAAAACAAAAATAATAAAGTTTGAAACTAATCAATCGCCACCAAATTCATTATCAATAAATTATGGAAGTAAAACAATTGAAATTGTCGATAAAGTAAACTTTTTAGGATTTACAATTGACAAGTATTGCAACTGGAAGGCGCACGTAGATAAAGTTTGTACAAAGATTGATAAATTCGTGTACGCGTTAAGACGCTTAAGAAATGTTGCTTCAATAGAAGCAGCTCTAAGTGCCTATCATGGCTACGTTTCTTCAATACTTGGTTATGGACTGTTACTCTGGGGAAATTCGGTAGACACAAATAGAGCCTTTAAAGCCCAAAAAAAATGTATACGGGCAATATGTAATACACACTTTGGAGAACCATGTAAACCTCTTTTTAAAAAGCTACGTATACTTCCGCTGCCTTGCTTATACATTAAACAAATATGTATCCTAGTTCGTGAACACCCTCAATATTTTATTAAAAGAGGTGATACCAAAAATAAGCCTACAAGACATGATTCTATGATACTATTGCCAAATATCCGATTGACACTCCATAAGAATAACTCTTATTGTATGGCCATTAGAGTGTTCAACAATTTACCGGAACAATTTAAACAATTAACTCTGAATAGTTTTAAAAAACAATTGCACATCTGGCTACTAGATAAATGTTTTTATTCTATTCAAGAGTATCTGGAAACTAAAAATAAATAGGTTTTGACATTGTTTTATCAATTTAATGTCCATGTCTTTATTTTTCTCTTATGTAATTTTATAATTGTATTATTTAATTGTATTGACATTGTATTGAATTATCTGTTTTGATTCTCAAAGATCTTGTTAACTGAAGTCTGATTTTGACATGACAATGTATTAATATTTTTGACTGTTGTTTTACTTGTATTTGATATAGTATTATTAACTTAATTATTTGTAATAGAACTTGCGTAAATTGAAATTGTAACATTTATAATATGACTGCGTTTACATATATTGCACGCCCGCAATGGGCAGAGTAAGAGAGACCAGATTTAATAACTTATTAGTACCTAAGAACCTACTTGTACCTTACTTCTGCAAATAAAATATTATTATTATCTCTCTTAAATCACGGGTCAAGCCCGGTCATTTGATAGGCGTGCGCGGGGATATGGATCCAACGCGTAGAGGCCCCTTTGAGAAGTTTAATGTGATGTTATACGTCCGCCGTGACCCGCTCCAGGATATGTCAATGGAACTATATACCCATGAGCAGGTCTCGGCAGGCGTTGAGACTATTGCGAAGTGTGATGGAAAATAAATGGGCTATGGAGATGAGATCTGGGTGAACTTAATACCGGGCTATTACAGAAGAGGGACGGACGCCTGCCATAACTGCTTTTATTGCTATTATTATTATTATTCATTTATTTCATCAAATCTCTTATCTTATTACATTTTTAAATATATCGATATAAAAAATAAACAAATACATTTAAAAATATAAAAAAACAGGGGCACCCGCCGGTAGCGGAGCGAAGACCCAAGCTACCGGTGGTCAGGGCTCCAGAGTGAGGAATCTCCTCACAATGCGGGCCGTGTCCAGAAGAACCGCCTTCTGTATCCGGCTCTTGACCCAACCGCCAAGCGAGAGCCTCTCGAGGTGACGGTCGAGACTCTTCGCTATAAGACCGTTTACTGATACAACTATCGGAACAATAATCGTTGAGTCCACATGCCACATAGCGGTAACCTCGTGTGCCAAGTCCAAGTACTTAGAAAGTTTCTCTTTCTCGGCCTTAACGAGGTTCTCGTCATGGGGAATGGTAACATCAACGAGAATTGCACGCCTATTATTATTATTATTCTCTCTTAAATCACGGGTCAAGCCCGGTCATTTGATAGGCGTGCGCGGGGATATGGATCCAACGCGTAGAGGCCCCTTTGAGAAGTTTAATGTGATGTTATACGCCCGCCGTGACCCGCTCCAGGATATGTCAATGGAACTATATACCCATGAGCAGGTCTCGGCAGGCGTTGAGACTATTGCGAAGTGTGATGGAAAATAAATGGGCTATGGAGATGAGATCTGGGTGAACTTAATACCGGGCTATTACAGAAGAGGGACGGACGCCTGCCATAACTGCTTTTATTGCTAGTTATTTGCGGCAGGCGGTGGCTTGCCACTCACTAGATGGACCTCCGAAATGCCAGGAAATCGGCCGGAGGCAACACCGGTGTGAGTGACTCAGGGATGTCGAGAGGTGTGCTGCGCTTTCTCCGAAGTTACTCGCGGCGTGATGCCCTTTAACACTTCCTATTATTAGTCAGGATAAAATTAATAAGTGTTTCGACGTCACTTAGCGTAAGTATACTTAACTTAATTTAGTTAGTTTTGTAAAAAAATGGTGGTGTAAGTAGCTCATTACGATCTTTTGAGCCAAAGCCAACCTCACAAGTACCTACCGATGAGCACATGAGGCTCTGGCAATAGAGAGAGAGTATGTGTTCGCTACCCGATTGGGGAAGTTCCTCCACCTCACTGAATACTGCAGTCAAATATAAATTTCCTTGAGTAAATAATAATTTACTATGGTAACTGCTCCACTCACATCATGCAGTTCGTATGCTTGTTTGCCTCCCGACGTAGAATAAAAATTATTAGAACAGCCTCTTTTGACGGAATTGCGAAATAAAACTACATAACTTTTGATCTGGAAGAGATCTCTTGCAGAGATAAGCCCCGCCTTTATTCTGTTTAATTTATTTGTCTACTTTTCTTTGTATTAATTTGTGGTATAATAAAGAGATTACACACATACATACAACTCTTATAATACAAAATACTAAAATTATGTGAAACCTTTGTATGCATTGTTTGTTTATTGATCCTATATGTAGTAAAAATGTATATTGAAGGTATGTAAATTTCAAATACCTATGTTATCAATTTATCATGGTTATACGAAATAAATTAATTTTAATTTAATTTATAAAGAAATTTTCGTCCTTGAGTGCCATTAAAACTTGTTTTTGGTATAGATTATGCTCTATCGGGTCTGAAAACGATAATTTTTTATGTAACAATATTTACACATATGTTTCATAATGTTATAATAAAGCACTTGTACTATTCCACGTTATTATATTTAATATTACCGACCGGTTTCGCCGCTAAGGCATTATCAAGGTAAATAGATGGTGTTTGTGTTTCTACAAAACATTTTTATACCGTGCAATCAATGACTATGATAAATATAATAACGTGGAATAGTACAAGTGCTTTATTATAACATTATGATAATAATGTTCCACCAAGTGCCAACAATCAACAGTATCAACTTTACACATATGTTTGTTCGTTGTTACATTTCGACCGATAATAATTTTGGTTACAATATTGATTGCGCAATTTGCATATAAAACAATAAGTAATTTATTTTATCAAAATCACCCTTGATAAACAGGGTGCTAATTCATCAGCGTTGCGAGATGTCCCGCTTTTTTAAATTAATTTGTAATTGATGGACATAGTACCAGAATTTTAATCTTTTGAAGAATATAGTATATAAAAAAAAAAATTACGTTTTACTTTATAACATTAAAATATTTTTTGATTATCTATAGTCTTGGCATAACATTTATCCATTCTTTGTATAAAAACTCTTGCTAATGAATTTTTTTTTTTGGTATGTATATTATATAAAACGGAGGCATGTGGGTTACTTGATGGAAAGCAATCACCACCGCCCATGGAGATCAGCATCGCCAAGGGGTTGCCGATCCTTTGCCAGCCTATACTCCTTCCTTTGTTCCTAGTGACCTCACTCACTCGCAGGAACACCAAAACTCTCAAGGGCATTGGCTTTATTATTCTGCGGTATTCTGTGATGTACTTCCCCAGTCGGGCAGCTTCAAAAATACACTATGCCCTACCTCTCTTTTCGCCAGACCCTGTTTGTCAGTAAACAGGGTGCACCGTGTGGTTTCCAGCAGACTAGAATAGAATCATTCCGTCTCTTCCCGTGGATGTCGTACAAGGCGACTAAGGGAAATACATTATCAAACATCGATCAGGCCTCCCCAACCCGTTTGGCCAGCGTGGGGAGTGTAGGCCAAATCCTCCTTCCGTCTAAGACGGATGAGAGAGGGTCGTGCTCCTGTAGTGGAGACTAAAATAACCTGATGATGATGATGATGATGATGATGATGAAAGGGTGCACCACGTGCAGGCGAAGTTGGCTTTGATTTAAAGATATTAATGAACAGCTTACACCCCAAATATGCATTTTTCTTATACAGGAGTATATACTTTTTGAAAACGCGTCCCTTTTTTTTCTTCTTTTAAAAGTTTAAAATCTCGCTTTTATCTAAAATAAAGATTGCAACGCTTGTTATTAATATATCTAAAGCACACAGATAATAATTGTATAGAGTAAACCACAAAAGATAGGTACTCCCGTACTTAGTATCGATCATCCATGTAATTGCCTCCACCGTTATTAATGTACCCTTTACCGCAACACTATGTATATATACAAGGTGTAAGTATACACGCAAACCCTCAAATCCTGCCGTACTGCTACATAATATTTCCACTACGGGTGGCGCCCTCTAACGCTATATGTCATGTCTTCACTTATTCAATAAGATAAGGAAGTGTGTGGAAACAATTGGATCCAATAAATGTTAATGTGCCTTCGAGCGAAAGGGATGCGTAGTGTTGATGCTCATAATATTTGCGTATATTTACTGAGATGCGTTAATTTAATGGATTTGTTTGATGTTCGAATTCGGAGATTGAATGTGTAACTTTTAGAAAAAACTTGACCTTTTGTTAAGTTAGTAGTAAGCAGAGCGTAGCGAAAAATCCTAGGTCTGTAGTAAGTAGTGTTTTAATATTTTTTTTTTTAAATAATGTGATTTTGTATGTGTACTATTTTACTCTTAATATATAAAAACGTCATTCCATAAAATATTTTTTTTTAGTTTATATTTTTATTAATAGTTTATATCGACGATTAAAAGGTTATAGGGTATAAGCGACCAAAACCAAATTGTTCAGGAAAGTAGTTCAAAGTTTGAAATTGCAGAAAAATGGATATAACTTTTTTATTTATTATCTTTTATTGATAAAACCAAAACAGCTGTAGAATAAAAATATAAAGGCATAAATGGGCACTTTTATTAATATAATTATACGTTGTTTTATGTGGTTTTATGTCGCTTAGATCAATTGATTTTATTTTCCTCGTGAGGTAATTCAGCATAAGTTACTTAAACATGTAAAAATACCAAGAGTATAGAAGACTTAACTACATTTGATATCCTCGTACCAATAAGTAATAGGGCATAAACAACATGACTATATCATAACTTAATTGGGTAGAGGAGGACAAGTTAATATTCACATAATTGCGCCAAAAGTTAATAAAGCATAAGATACAGAGCTTAGCAATAATATTGTGAGGTTATTAGACATTAACGACACTGGTAGATGAATTAAAAAAAGGTAATGTAGTACTTCCACATTATCAAGATTTATGTACCCTATGGAAATCGAGAATATCCAACAATATAAGCAGACGTATCTCTATAATATGAGCTCATTTGAAGCGATCATTAGCTAAAATGTTTTTCCTCTGATTTTAGAATCATTTTGTAATGTTTATTTAAGTACTACCGTTGATTTTTTTTTCGAGTGCTATATGTGAAACCTTTTAATTGCCCATCAATACCACTGTAATGTTACTAAAATACACTTAAGCTAGCTGTAAGTTTACTGAAACTCCATAATAATATTAATGCGAAAGTGTGTTTGTTTGTTTGCTTGTTGTTTGTATTTCTTTCACGTCGAAAGTAACAAACGGATTGACATGATTTTTTTGCAGATAGTTTAAGGTCTGGGGAGTGACATAGGCTACTCTTTATCCCGGAAAAACATCTTATTCCCACGGGATGAAATAAAGTTTATAATCATTTGTCCTTCTTTCACGTCAAAAGGAACCTAAGTACGGACATGATTTTTTTAATGGGGATAGTTTACGGTCTGGAGAGTGACATAGGCTACTTTTTATCCCGGAAAAGCATCTTAATCCCATGGGAAAAAATGAACTTGTAATCATTTGTCCTTTTACGTCGAAAGAAACCTAAGTACCGTCATGATTTTTTTAATGGGGATAGTTTACGGTCTGGAGAGTGACATAGGCTACTTTTTATCCCGGAAAAACATCTTAATCCCATGGGAAAAAATAAACTTTGTAATCATTTGGCCTTCTCTTACGTCGAAATGAACCTAGATACCAACATGATTTTTTAACAGTGGATAGTTTTCTGTCTGGAGAGTGGCGTAGATTACTTTTTATCCATGTTATTCCTATAGGAAAAAAGTTTCATTAAAATAATGACCACGCGGGCGAAGGTGTTAAAACAGCTAGTAAAGAAATAGTAACGTGTCAGGTCTTAAAAATAATAGAACAACAACCAACACGATTCTGTTTTAAAACAAGAGTTAAGTAACTGGGTACATTTAAAGGGTTACTGGGTACATCACTATACTGTATTATATAAACTCATTATCTATCGAAATACAAAATTATTCATTGCATATTAAAAATTGAGTTACAGTAACTAATTTCAAACTTAATCTAACGAACAATGGGCGGCCTTATTGCTAAAAAGCAATCTCTTCTAGACAACCTTAGGATAAATGATAGGAGAATATTACTGAAGTTTACCGACCGAAAGATTTAAGCCGACTGATTTTATTTTTATTTAAAATTTCATCGTCATCAGGTCATTTTCGTCTCCACTACATGAGCACGACCCTCTCTCGTCCGTCATAGACAGGAGGATTTGGCCTACACTCAACACGCTGGCCAGACGGGTTGGGGAGGCCTGATCGATGTTTTATAATGTATTTTATGTATAATGTATTTAAAATTTATTGACCACAAAATTACATAAGGGTACAAAAGGCGGACTTAATGCTAAAAGCATTCTCTACCAGTCAACCTTTTGGAATAGCAGAAATACACGAATGCGGGTCTAAAGCAGATAACAAAAATAATAAAATAGAACAGTGTCTACGAAATAGATATAATGTAATGACTATTCAACTTAGAGAAATAAATAGAATAAACGATATTACTCATTCAAATACAATAAACATACATAAGAATATATCACTATTATAAATATACATACAGATACATAGATAGATAATATAGGAAGATGATGATTCTGTTCTTCGTTAAACCGTGCAAAAGATAAGCGTGGATTTTCTTTTTAAAATTGAATTTATTTGAGATCCTTCTAAGTCATTCAGGCAGCTCGTTCCATAGACGTGAAGCTTGCAGTGTGGGAATCAGACTTAAAGCCAGAATTGTAAAGGGGAATGTAAAGCTGACGAGTATTGTCAGAACGAAGTGGAAGGCTGTGAGAGTCACAAATTGAAATTTACATTTCAAGTATTCCGGAGAGAGAGGACTAGTTAGAATAGTGAGAAGTATGCAGAGTAATCTCTGTTGCCTTAGTTGATGAACAGGAAGCCATTTAAGTTGATACCTGTTGATACCGATATGAAGAGATATGATCAAATTTGCGAAGACAGTAGATAAAACGAATAGCGTTGTTGATAAGTCGGTCCAATTTATTGAGATCTACATTTAGATCTGGAAATACATTACACTACATTTACACCTAGGTTTTACTGTAATGAAGGTAAAGGAAGAAAATTCCTAAACCGATTAAGGAAACTCAATGCCGATATGACCGCACGACTCATCTCAGCTATTTGCGAGGTCCAACTAAGAGTGGAATCTATATAAAGACCTAGGTTTTTGGCAGTATTATTGAACGAAATGACAGTATATTGAAACATAACAGGCGACACAGAGCTGAAATCAATCATGGCACACATTTAGCTGGTTTTACAGGTATACCAAAATCTCTAGACCAAGAGCTGACATTACATGGGTTATCATTTAATTTTTCAATTGCAGTGTTGTTCACATTCTCTGTCGTTGTCTGCACATATATTTGGAAATCATCAGCATATAAGTGGTAAGAACAACTGAGCGAAAGAGACAGGAGGATTTAAGGTATAAGCGACTTGCTGAATAGCCGCTTGAGTACAACCAAGTAATACAAAATATCGCAAGCGACGGAGTTGTATGAAAATAGCAAATGGAAGTGGAATAATAAGCGACAATAGTATTGAAATATTGTAATTGGTAGTAAGGTATAATCGACAGTTCAATATGAACTTAGACTTTAGTAATTACGTATAAGCGACAACCATATTGTTAATTTGTAAATAGTAGTAAGGCATAACCGACAGTTCAATAACAAATGAATTTTAGTAATTGCGAATAAGCGACAACTGTATTGTAAACAAAAAAAAAGTAGTAAGGTATAACCGACGCCTATTAATTTTAATGAGAAAGGTAAAGGAGCATTAGTTCCAGGTTTCAAAACAGGGGCTAATAGTAAAGAGCCGTAAGCGCCCGGAATGTCTACTCAAGTTAAAAGTAAAAACGCGTTAGCGACCGTCAACCAAAACTGAAACCATTTTTGCAGGGGTACAAGCACCTTAAGGGCAAAAAAGGCCTAGAATTTCGTCGGTTACTCCGAGGCATACTTCGAAAACGCTGTTTTTTGCTTTGGCATAAACGACAAAAAAGTCATCGTAGAGCCATGGGAGTAAGCGCATTAGAAAGAACGGAAAATTTTAAGTAGGATGGCATTCATAACTCATTTTCGATCAAAATGTCGCTTATGCCCTAGTACCTTTTAACCGTCGATATATATTTGTAAAACCAAGACGGGTAGTTTTTACAACTGAACTGAAAAATAACACTGGACCGAATTTTATGATCTTTGATTTGTTACATTTGCCTCCACACCGAACAGCAGAGCTGTTCATATATCAGAAAAAAATACCAAAAATAAAAAAAAACATTATGAAAATGTCAGGACTAGGTTTTTATGGGAAATCCACCCACAGGAATGAGATGGGAACGGGAAGATTAATCCACAGTGAAACGTGAGCCGGCCGCTAGTGATACATACTGTTAAGGTTCTCGCATACAATAATCAAAATACAATACTAGTCACTGCTTTAGATCAGAAGTTCTATGAAAACATACTTTCTGTGGACTTGGTCACTTAGTCCATGTTTCTTTCATTCTTAGCTTGCGTCCAGTGATTTTGGACTTGGTTAAAGATTGTACCTGATTTCTTGTTTTAATCTCATTAGTACCACGATATATGATTACATGTATTAATATATACTTAGAATTATTTTCTAGCTTTAAATATATAACCTATTAGATATTTTTACCTTTTCTGGTATAAATTTGACCATTGAAGATAAATATAACCTGCCCACTTTAGGCACACATAGGACTCGGTTTATTAATATCGACAAATTTGTTGGTATAAATCTGAACGCACTGGAGCGAGTCCCACGCATGTAAACAATAGATGGTAGACAATTTTAGAGGCGCGATCTGCTTCGAGATAGCCTCCACAATTCGAACCGTACCTTCGTCAAAGTAAGGACACCGCAATAATGCCGACATTGGAATTTATGTCGACCCCAGGCACCCCCTTATCCCGTTCAAATGGTCACTTTGACTTAAGTACCTGTCATTCTAAATAATACTAAGAGACCGCAGTAGGTGCGCGACTTAAGGATTCTAATTATATGCGGTGAAGTAGAGCCTAGAGTTTGAAAGGGATTCAGTTAGTCATAAGCTTATAGTTCAGCAGCTTACAATACACACTAATATCCTTTAATAACTTTATTCATAGCAAATTCGACGGAGAACTAAAATTGTCGAGATAACCTTCAGAGTTTGCAAGCTGAAGTGACAATGGGTCGGTGACATCTGCCAAGTAAGTAATGGCAGATGGGGGAGGAAGGTATTAAAGTGGAGGCCGCACGTAGGTCGACGAAGCGTTGGACGTACTTCTTCTAGATGGTCCGATGACCTTAAGAAAGCGGCAGGATGGGGAAGATGGAGCATCGTATTTGGTGGAAAGCATTGGAGAAGTCTTATGACTAGCAGTGGGTAGACAAGCTGATGATGATGATATCCCTAGCAAAACCTTAAGCACAGTCTCAGAACAAACCGAAAATTAGTGCCAACCCAAAATCACAGCTGGAGTATAACCTGTAGCTTGTTGGATGTATTTATCTCCTACTGTACAAGTAATGAATATGATGCAAGCAGCAGAAGAAATATATTGCTTCAGCACACAACGGACTCTTCTCTTTTTTTCTTAGCCTTCCTCTACCATATTGTTGTACGCCTCCTTCATGTTTCTCCATTCGTCGCCTGAGTGCTAGATTGTCCAACCGACCATTGACCAAATTTTTCACCAGGAACGTTTTTATGTTTATTTTGGTAATGCGTGCGTAAGATGACTAATTATTTATTATTATATGTTTATAAGGATCTATGGAATTAAAAACTATTCTGTTAAAATTATAAGGTGAAGAAGTTTCGTGTATTTTTAAGTTTGTAAATGGAGGTTGAACAAAATAGCACAAACGAAATTACGAATGTGGACGTTGAACATAAATGCATTGCACTTTGGACAAATTGCAAATTTATCCGTTCAGTGCTTATTTGTTCAAACTACCACTTTCAAAGTACAGGGTGCTTAAAAAAATTGTCTCATAACAATAAAATTTAAAACTTTATTAAGAAAGTAAGTAGGTATAAAATTAAAAAAAATTAAAAATCACCAAATGCATGTTTGTTTGTGTACGTGAGTGTAGTGTGCTTTTGTGTGGTAGTATTGAAGTGTGCTAGGGTGTTTTGAATGACTGGTGTGTACAATGTAAGCAAACGTTTGTGTGTGTATGTGTGTGAGAGAGAGAGAGAGATGGTTGGGACACGTGTAGTGAAAAAAAAATAAAAAATAAATCTTGCTCTTTGTTTTGCCCTTTTCGTTTTTGTTTCCTGATTTATTATTTGCTCTTTTTTTGTATTTTTCTTTTCCTGTCCAGTTTTTTCTTCCCTTGTTCAGCTTTTTCTGTTTTTGTAGACGTGCTTGCTGTGCTTGGATTATCATTTTCTTTTATTTTTAGCTTTATATCATTTATCAACCTTACAGCACCGTAAATGTCTGCCATATTGCTGTCTGTCTTGTTTCTGTCATTTGCCTTACATACATACAAGTACCCAACCCAATAAGTAAACGATTTATATGTGTCTATCTATCAATCTGCTAACTTTATCAATTCATTTTAATCTTACTGAGTTACTTAGTCAAAATATAAACATCCTGTATAAGATCATTAAAAATGGTATTAAAGTACTTACCGTTCAATGTCGGCAGGTTCCCGAGTATTTGTTCGCTTGTAATATGTTCGGGACATATTAATAGAATATTATTAACTGTGGTTTGACTTGTTATTTAATCTTTTTATTGTTTAAAATGTGTTTTTATTTAGCTTTCCAACAGAACCCAAGCCAGACTGAATCGCAAAACAAAATGGCGTGCGCCTACGTCACGCATATGACCAACTGTGATTGGCTACCTAGGTGGAGGTTGAGCAAATAAGCACGGAACAAGAATTAAAACGTGGGACTTAGAATAAGTCGTGGAAGTTGGATAATAAAGCACGGAATTTATATTTTTTCCCAGTGTACAATAAAATTTTAAACAGAAATATCTACCATTATTTTGAAAATTATGCCTTAAAAGTCAGTGCAATAGAGTCCACGTTTCAGCGTTTATAATTCTGCATTCAAAACTAATTTTTGGTCAAAATGGTCGGTTGAACAATCTAGCACGCAGACGACGCATTGTATTTCTGCTTTATGCCTCTTGCATCCATTTCATCCTTCAGGCTATTTTCCTGAGTTCTTTCAGGATAGACAGATTTTTCGTTGAAAGGTCGCAACTCGAAAAAACTTTGACACCACGAGTCACTTTTCCGGGCTACGTATCCTGCCTATTCCCACTTGAGCTGGTTCATCATTCTTACAACGTCGGTACTTTGTTGTCGAAGCCTGGTACTAGTTTTGTGATCTCGTAGCCTAATCTCTACAATATACCTCTCCATTGCTCTTTGAGCTACCATTAGTTTGCAGGATATCTTTGGTAAACACCGATGTCTCAATGCCATAGCATAGTATGGGCAATATGCATTAGTTGAAAATGCTTGCTTTCTGATTAGCAGAGATATTTATTCCGAACGCAAATTCAACTTTTGAACAGGCAGCTATGGCTAGTCTCTCCTCATACTTAATGGATCGATGAAGGAAACCAGTAACACCATGGGGTCGCAGAGGCTGCTAATCATTTAAGGGAAATATAGACTCAGTTCTTGAAGGCTCGCAAGTCGTAAATGATCGGAAATACCGCCGAGGGTAGTTGACTCTACAATTTCACAGTCAGTGGTATAAAATGTAAATGTAAACGTAGATAGCAATTATCAAGGTGATGTGGATGGGATTTTAATTTATGTTGAGTTGTACAATAGTGAAACTTAGCGGCAGGAATCAAATCATACAGGTCATTCGAACCCGTGATATAATTGGTATAAAACGCAAAGAGACACTACATCTCTAAGTGTAGAGAGAGTCCAGTCGATCCGATATCATTGGGTCAGCGACGATTCGAACTGGTCTTCGTTGTATTTAGTCAAATGGAGCAAGCAAGTATTGTGGCTCACCGGCCTAGAGATGCGAACAGTATTCCATGTGAGTCAAACCTGGGCCTTATACAGCTGAAAGCGTTGTATTACATTTTTTTTTTACTTTTCCTGATTTAGTAAAATATTCATTGTAACACTTGGAGATTATTTGTTTGTTTTATTTGCGCATTCAGCATCATCATGAACTCCCATTACTGGGTTACGAGTTTCCCCTTTAAAAAACTTTTTTTGAAGGGGTTTAGATTATACTTCACCACGCTGCTCAACTGCGGGTTGGCGGAGGCCAGTGGTTTCAAGCCATCCAAAGGCTTGACTTGGCTTAGCGACTATCATCTAAAGGTCCCAATTCACGGGCACTCCATTTGGCGGCGCTCCAAATCGACGGACTACATCCAAATCCTTACCCCATTCACGATCATAACTCGGCGCGGCGCCACTCTATACTTTTGTCAGATCAAGCACATCTTCCATAGAGTACATACGACATTTTTGTAAAGCAACTATAATGTATAGCGAAGAAAAGCTATTGCTTATGTCAGCTAATGTAAGCTTAATTGGCTAGAAATGGCAGTTAATACACACATTAAATAAAATTCATCAGGAAAATAAAACACAAGTATTTTTTGATTAAAAGATTTTAATACAAATATTATGCGCTCATAAATGATTTATTTAAAATATCATCGTTATATGTTGATGGCTCAGGTTGGTTATTTAATTGTTTCTTGAATGCCCCTCGTAAAGACGCAATTTTTTTTTGCACTGTATCTTTGCTTGCGTTGGGTCGACCCCAACGCAAGCAAAGATACAGTGCAAAAAAAAATATGAAATAATAATTCCAAAGAGGTATTCCGTTTATTTTTATCGTGGTAATCCCGGTGAGTGGATTTCCAGAGACATGGTGATTCCCGGTATAGTGAAATGACGTCTAAAATAAATTCTTTTCCCGATGCCATTTACATGCCATAGTTACAAAACGGAGAGTGGATAGAGTAGACGATGCGCACTCGTACGTTCTTCACGGCAGCGTGCGTCCGACTGAGCTCAAAATGGATTACTGCTTCGACACTCACGAGCAGAGTGGCGTGGAGTGGCGCCACGCGGCGCTCGAATTCTGCATTCACGATGAGTTGGACTGCGGCCATTGGAGCCGCGTCGCACTGGATTTTGGAATGTTTGGAAATCCAAACATCGGACCCACGCCACACGATCCACATAGTTTTTGACATTCACGACAAGATAATGCACTAATTTGGAGTAATGGAGTGGAGCGCTGCCAAATGGAGTACCCGTGAATGGGGACCTTAATGACGGCAGCCGGAACCGATGGCTTAACATGCTCTCCAAAGCACGGCGAAGCTCGAGATAAATAATCCCATCCGCGGGGTACGGTCGACGTTGCTTGACTTGTGTGATCAATTAGATTGATACGCGCAACGCACATGAAACATCATATTGAACTATATTTAGGAATTCTAGTTCAATAACTCGAATAGTTGGGTTGCGATTGATTCAAACCCAATGAAAACCTAATGAATTGCTTGAATGATTCCTATCGTTGAAGAAATTTATTGGTGTCCTTGATTGTTCAAATAGACTATGGATTGGATCGGTCATTAATAGAAACAGACAAAGAGATGGGGTGGACGCACGAAGGGTTCCGTACCATTATTTATAAAAACGGCAAATAAATAACGTTTGTTGTATGGGAGTCCCCCTTAAATATTTGTTTTATTTTTATTTAATTATTTCTTTTTAAAGTGAATATATAACTAAATATTATGTGAGTATTTCAAGCGTCTACCTATTGCCGTTATCAATTGCGAGCAAAAACGAGCAAAAAAATCACGATTGTTGTATAGGAGCCCCCTTTAATATTTAATGTATTCTATTTTTTAGTATTTGTTGTTATAGCGGCAACAGTAATACATCATCTGTGAAAATTTCAACTGTCTAACTATTACGGTTCATGAGATACAGCCTGGTGACAGACGGACGGACGGACGGACGGACGGACGGACGGACGGACGGACAGCGGAGCCTTAGTAATAGGGTTCCTTTTTACCCTTTGGGTACGGAACCCTAAAAAACAACATTACTTGTGCTATTATTCCTTTTGTTTATACTACGTCGGGTAGCCGACAAACACACAGTACTCTCGATACGAAGCGGTTACCGCGGCCATCGCTACATGAACTATTGCAAATATCGCTCGTGCGCTACCACCCCCGCCGCCAATGCAGCAACTTCTCCTTCCTGGTGACATCACTCACTCACAGGAACACAACAACGCTTAAGGAAACTGTTCAAGGAAGCTGCAGTCTTCTGTGAGGTGGAGGTACTTCCCCTGACGGGCAGCATACAATTACGCTCGCCTTGCGTCTCTTACGCCAGAGCTTTGTTAGTTGGATAGCAGGGTAGCTACGTGCAGGTAAGATTGGATTTGGCTCGAAGATGGCGTTGTGCCACTTACATCCCAAAATTATTATTTCTGTTAGCTTGAAAAATTTAAGAAAAAAATTGGATGGATATTTATAATTTTATATAGCAGTATATCGCTTACCTTATTACACACCCTTATAATATTACAAAAAAAAAAACTTAACACATGGTACTAGTTATGTTCGCGACTTTGCCTGCCTATATACTAACCTATACATAAATATATACCTATGTTTACATAAGGAACGTATTAAATAATGGTTAAAGTTAAAAAAAACAATCATTTGGTTCATACTCATATATAGGTACTTATTTCTATGTCATAATTTCATATATATTTGCTATCGTAAGGTAAAATTATTCAGAACTTTCTTAATTAGCTTTACCGGAAACAGATGACGTCACGCGCCCTTTCACCCTAATATTTGGTTCTCATGATAATATAAGTACAGTATAATTAACGAAATATCTTATTAATTAAACAAGTATACGTAATTTATAAAAGAAAAGAAACAACAAAAGTCAATTTTTTATTTAGCATTGGCAGAGGAAATAAGTACGTTTTAATTAAACAATCTACTGGAAAACCTCATGTTTTTACTTTTATAAAAAAGGGAATGGATGTGAATGCAGTGCCAACTAAGACAATAATATATTTTCGACATACGGATATTTTCTGTATGCTGACTAAATTGTTTCTGTAGTTTGTATAGTGTAAAGCATATTCTATCTATCTATCTATCTATCTATCTATATGTAGGTAAAAGAATATTAGGGGGCGGTGATATACGCATTTTGATACCGATATAAATAAACTTGTAAATGTTAATTTGTTAAAATCTAAATCTCCAGTAGCATATGTGCTATGATTGTGTTGAAGTTTTTACACTATGTTGTATTTTGACGTTTGCTTATATTGTTTTTATCTAAAGTTTCCACTGGATTGAGAAATACACTGACCCACAGAGACGCGTAGCCAGGTTTAGCTAGTATCCTATACAATCCTTTACAATTAAACTAGGAACTCTTATCATATAAACATATATATCACGACGATATCGTAAACGGCTCAAACAATTGCGATAAAAATGAAATTTACACTGTAAAAGTTCACATGGGAGAAACATCGATATAGAAGGTTTCAATACTGAGAAAATTATCTCTGCAACACCGTATGTTGACTGGTAGAGAATGCTTGTTTAACATTAAGTCCGCCTACGTGCACTTCATCATCAGGTCATTTTAGTCTCCACTACAGGAGCATGACCCTCTCTCGTCCGTCCCTGACAGAAGGAGGATTTGGCCTACACTCCCCACGCTGGCCAGACGGGTTGGGGAGGCCTGATTGATGTTTTATAATGTATTTCCCTTAGTCGCTTTGTACGACATCCACGGGTAGAGACGGAGTGATTCTATTCTAGTCTGCCGGAAACCACACGGCCATATTTATTACTACGTGCACTTATTTATATACATATATATATATACACATATACATATTAAAAAAAAATCTTCTATGTCTTAAATTCTAATATTCATTATAGTATATAACGCCATCTATTAGCAATTTCAGCCATTTGATCATATATGTCACTTGACATGATTGCATAAAAACAACGCTGAGCGAAGCTCGGTCATTACTGTACTAATAATATATAAGAAAAGAATAAACAATTTTAGATAATGTAGTAATATTGTCTCTAACACATGTTATCCGCAAAGACTGCTTCCACTACAAGCTGCGTAGCTCGAGGCAGTCATTATTAAGTAGTAACGGAAAAAATGGAGCATTTCTGATTTATTTTATGAATAGATAGCCCTATCAGATATTTTGTATATCTTCCTAACATTCTCGTTATTTTTACCAGTAGTTTTATGGAAGTATTCCAGAGCAGATTAAATATGAAAAAGCTTTTTATTCACATTCTATCGAAAATTATGCAGCTGATACAGTACAACATACTTTAAGGTTTTTGGCACAATCTTCGGAATTGTACGAAATTGAAAGCCAGCGTGCTACGGTGCTGGTAGCCGTCGAGACTTAGATTTCGAGAGAAACGATTATTGGAAAGAAATGTCTGTTTACATGGGTAATGATTTGCTATATTTTCACTTATTTCATACGAACTGACTGATGATTTTATTTTTTTAGGAGAGGGGTCAAACGAGCATGTGGGTCATTGTGTGTGGGTGATGGAAAACAATCACCACCGCCCATGGAAATCAGCAACACCAAGGGGTCGGCCTCGGCGATCCGTTGAACGCCTACAACTTCCTTCATATTTAGGGTTCCGTACCCAAAGGGTAAAAAGGAACCCTATTACTAAGGCTCCGCTGTCCGTCCGTCCGTCCGTCTGTCACCAGGCTGTATCTCATGAACTGTGATAGTTAGACAGGTAAAATTTTCACAGATGATGTATTTCTGTTGCCGCTATAACAATAAATAACTAAAAAATAGAATAAAATAAATATTTAAGGGGGCTCCCATACAACAAACGTGATTTTTTTTGCTCGTTTTTGCTCGCAATTGATAACGGCAATGGGTAGACGCTTGAAATACTCACATAATATTTAGTTATATATTCACTTTAAAAAGAAATAATTAAATAAAAATAAAACAAATATTTAAGGGAGCCCCCCTTAAATATTCATACAACAGACATGATTTATTTGCCATTTTTATAGATAATGATACGGAACCCTTCGTGCGCGAGTCCGACTCGCACTTGGCCGGTTTTTTTTCCTTTCTGGTGACCTCACTCGCTCGCAGGAACACAACAACCATAGGGGATTGTTATTTGGCTGCGGTATTCTGTAAAGCAGAGGTACTTCCCTAGCCGGGCAACTTAACAAATACGCTATAATGATTAAGAGAAGTAGGGCTGCTTCTCTTTTCACCAGAGCCTCGTTTTTCAGTCAGTAGGGTACACCACGTGCATGTGAGATTGGCTTTGGTTCAAAGATGTTGAACCACTTACACCCCAAATTTTTACCCATACCGGTTACGGGCGTAATAGGCTAGTTGACATTGTTCTAAAGTATATAAATACTATAAAAACTATTTACAAAGCTGGAACGATCTGCGATCTTAAAATTTTAATACGTAACTTACGTTCGACGTGTTTTACTGTCGATCAAAGTATAGTGGAGAAGTCAATTTTAAAGGGATGAAATCATTTTAAACAAATATTATCGTTGGAATATCGATATAAAATACTATAACTTTTGTTACCGTACTAGCTATACAAATGCAATATTTAACATTACTGTCGAACAAATTTTTCATTCATCTTATGAATATAAATTAGGAATCTGTGACGCCAAACGTGGTGACCTTTTGTATGGAGCGTTTTCGGGATAGTCCGAAATCTCTATTTTCAAGTTATCATATCGCGATAAGTTTTTATGCTATCGAAGTAATTCTTTCACCTATTATTATTGTGACCTCCTTATATAACAAATCGTAAAACAAATGTTCATAAGCCTATTGTAAATGTGTTAATGTTTTGTATCTACCAAGTACAAAAACATTTATGTGTATATGACCCACACCCTCTGTCAGCTGACAGTGTTTTTACAACCCTAGTAATGATAGTAACATTGCCTTGTTATTTAGATTTCTGTGAGCACAATTCAAAGAGAGAAGCAAGCCTCGGCTGCGGTGAGGTGAGGTAGAAGTATTTCCCTAGTTGGGCAGCATAGGTATAAATACGCTAGCCCTACCTCTCATAAAATTCTCTTGTATACTGGAATTTAACGTATTTTAGGTTTACAAAGTAATTGTAAACTGTATCAAAACAAACTGTGTACTATATCAAAACAAACAGCATGGCTTGAGTGAGACAGAGCACTTAATTAAGCTAGTACTAGGTATTTTGAACCCCTCCTTTTAAATTTTTCGAGAAGTGAGGAGAGCTCGACAAATAGCGGGTGTTTGGTGAAAGAGGTCGCCCCTGCAGTACTGTCAACTAGTTTTATAGTTTCATTGTAATTATTAGTGATGTAACGAATGTCAATTTCTAGACATTTGCGAATGCGAATGCGAATATCTGCCGACGATATTCGCGAATGCGAATACGAATATTGACTTTTGTATTTGGCGCCATTTGTCTATCCATATGGCTTTATTTTGACAGCTTAGTTGGCGCGCGAGTTACACGCACACATTTATAATTATTTGCATCTACTTCCGTGCATTATCTAGCCGATCCGACGAAGGCCGATAGCTGTTTGATTTACGAGTGATGTTTATTGTTTAGTTAACAAAAAATCCTAACAGAAGATAAGGTTTTGAAATAAATATATACATACATATAAGAAGTTGATACTTATTTCTCTATTTCATTTACCTTTTTGTAATTGAAAATCTTAATTATTTTTAGGACGTTCATATTCGCAAAACATTCGCATAAAATTGCGAATGCGAATACGAACGCGAATGTCGAGAAACATGCGAATATTCCCGAATGCGAATGCAAATACGAATATTCATTACATCACTAGTAATTATATGTATTTGTCGAAATAATAATTCTGGAGTCTATTATTAACAACGTCGGTTATAAATCACTGCTTCAATTAAACTTTAGACCCTACCTATCCAAACCCTAGTTAAGTCTGGTTCGACTTAATTACAGACTCCTCTGAAGTTTGATTGAACTATACAGTACATTTTTTTTTTCTAGAAAATAAATTTTATATTGTCGTTGCATGACATGCTGTCTCTTATCTACATTCCTACTACAAGTTTTTATATAGACTTCTTGTAGAGATTTATTGTAATCTATATGCAAATAACAATATCAGTTTTTTTTATTTACAGAAATCTTACCAAATTTAACTTCATCAGCTCCGTACTTTAGGAGCAAGCTGGTGATCTATACAACATGCCCATTCCAAACATTCAAATCGGTCTAAATAACTAATTATTTAGTCGTGAAAAGGTAACGATCATACTGACAACAATAAACAGACAACAGGCGAATTTTACCGCTGTACGAAGCGCTGTACTAACGCTATACATGGGGTAGTGGCACGCCAGAGGTTAATGTCACTCTTATTATGTACGCCATAAGAACGGTACAAAGGCCGAAATGTTAAGGTTAAAGTACGCTTAGCTGTACCAGCGCGGCACGACGAACCGTGTCTGAAGTTGATGAGAACGTGCTTGGCACGGTACGCTCTCGAACAAAATCCTCTCAAAAAATGTATGCAGCAAAGAAAAGGCGTACCTACGTTATCATTACGCGACGAGCATTTTGCTAAAGACCTAAACGACATCATCATCATCATCATCATCAGGTCCATTTTAGTCTCCACTACAGGAGCACTACCCTCTCTTGTTCGTCCTAGACGGAAGGAGGATTTGGCCTACACTCCGCACGCTGGCCAAACGGGTCGGGGAGGCCTGATCGATATTTGATAATGTAATGTGTTGATGTTGATAATTACCTTAGTCGCCTTGTACGTCATCCACGGGAAGAAACGGAGTGATTCTATTCTAGTCTGCCGGAAACCACACGGCTACGCGGCTACGGAAAACGACATCGAAAATATATCGGTAGCGTATAGCCACAGTATAAGTAATAGTACTACGTAGTGTTGCCACAGTATTGCGTAAGATTTATCTAGCGGCTAAAGTCTTTGTAAGGACGTTGACTTTTGTATAAAGCTGGCGTACTGCTTTATCACTACTGTGGGACAGTTGCATCTCTCTTAACGTGTCTCCGAAGCGGAAACAATAACGGAACTGCTGCCAATACTTATTGGTACTCACGATACGACTAAATTGCACAACATATAATACTATGTTTTATGTATGCGAACAAATTGCCAACATTTTGCGACGATATTGCCAATTGCAATTTTCGATCTATACTGGTGCTTGTGTAGCTGTTATTATATAAATTATATAAAAACTAAGAAGTTTCTGTAATATCTTTGGAGTTGTTAGTTAGATTCCACATTAAGGAAGGAAGAATCATATTTTCATGGTTCTGTTGAATCTATTGAAATATTACACTGCTAAGTTTATTTTTGTAACATTTTGACCACTAGGCAAACCACTGGTACCTTCTATGATAAAACTACTTTTCCTTATGTCTGGCGACCTCACTTACTCGCACCCAGACAATAATTTTCAAGGGTATTGTAATTTTGTTTCGCTCTTTTGTGAATTGGAGTTACTTCCCTTGGTATATTCTGCCTTTTCTCTCTAGGTACAGTCTAGCTATCTCATACACATGATAATGAGACATAGATTTTAGAATATTTTGGTTATGTAGAGAGACGCCCCATAATTAAAAAGATTGCCCTGGTCATTTTAAACGTCATATATAAAGGGTTACTTCTAATATTAGATGGTTTAATGTAACTTGAGATCTTTTTTTATTTCCCCAGATGAGCTTGGTATACTCTTCCTCATCTTGATTGCAGCCATTTTAAAAACATTATGAGATATATAGATTTTGGAATGTTACTGGAATTTGGGCTGAAGGTACCCCTTCACTATGAGGTACCCCTCATAATTAAAATAGGTTGCCTAAAATTATATAAAACGTATAACGTCGTGCTAAGGAGGGCACGTTTCGCCGTCGATCCCGGCTGTTGTCATATAGATGATAGTCGTTAAGCCAAGTCAGTGGCCTTTAGGCGGCTTGAAAATACTGGTCTCCGCCAACCCGCAGCTGAGCAGCGTGGTGGAGTTGCATTAAACCCATTCGATTGAGGGGCGACCCAACCCAGCAATGGGGTGAATAAGGGCTGTCGACGATGATATAAAACGAACCTAGGCAACCAATTTTAAGAGGGTTAAGTCCAATATAAGATGGTCCAACGTAACTACGCGTCTCACGTATCGTTTTATCTTTTCTTGCTTTATTTTGTGGGTACCTTGACGGATGAACGTCGGCCACTGAGACCAATTACCATGAAACATAAAAATGTATAGTGTTTTTATTGATATAACTACTAACAGCAGACATAAATCGTGTATATTTGTGGACATTGTAGGATAAAAGCAATTATAAGTAGGTAAGTGCTTTTAATGGATTGCGGACTAGACAGTACAATTACTCTTCTGTGTACGTGACAACACAAATTGAAAGACGTTACTGTAATTCTGAATTTTATTTTTGGTGAGTGAGGGACAATTCATTTATTTAATTTCATTACTTTTTCTATTCTATAAGATTTACTCCAATACTTGAAGACAAAAGCGTTCAATTATTGCGCCCTCCCGCTATAACCTATGGCGTTTTTTTATTTTTATTTAAATTAATATTTATGAACAATTTACACAGCGCCATCTAGCCCCAAATTAAGCGCATAGCTTGTGTTATGGGTACTAGACAACTGATAAATGTACTTAAATATATATTTTTTGTAAATACATACTTATAATATATAGAAAACACCCAGACCAAGACAAACAGAAATGTTCATGCACACAAATGTTTGTCTTGTGCGGGAATCGAACCCGCGACCTCGGAGTCAAACTGGCCATTGCTAACCATTCGACCACCGAGCTCGTCAATTTATTTGGTTGATTAGTATAATACTTACATATAAGCCATTCCTCTGTCTTTCTATCCCCAACTATATAGTGTGTACATCCTAAAGAAGTCTAGGGGAAGTATTGCAACAATTTTATTATCAAGTATTTAATTTATCTCAAATTTATTTTCAAATATTTTATTTAGGTGTCTTCTGATGTTGCGAGCGTCCATAGGCTACGATGACTGCTTATCATCAGGCAGGTCGTATGCCTTATACCACCTTAGTTATGTATAAAAAAAAATCTCACCACTTTATCGGCGTGATTAACATGGCTGTAATGGCCATGTTAAATTACGGCTTCCTAGTTGTCTTTAGCTAATCCACGAGGAGACCGTAGATGGACAAAATTGTAAGATTCTTTAGGATTATAAAATCCTAAAACGGAGCTTAAAATCCATATTTGCGAAGATATTTAGAGTAGAATGTTGAAGACCTCGATGGCGTCGTGGTGTGGGTCAGTTTAATCGAACACGCTAGTTAATAAAAGACGACCGCGGACTGTTCATTGGTGGTTTCATTTATCTCGACGTCTCCGTGCAGTAGAGGTTACGAGAGTAGGCACGTTAAGCCACCGATCCCGGAACCGTTTTCAATAGATGACAATGATGAAGCTTAGCTAAGTAATCTTTGGGTGATTTGAAAACACTAGCATTTGTCAACCCGCGTTTGAGCAGCAAATAATGCATGGTGGAGCATGCTCTCTTCACCTCCGATTCAGGGAAACCACTGACTTGGATTGGCGTCTTCAGGTCTGAGGGCATGTTAAGACACGGAGGAGCTCACGATAACCTGTCTATAGGCAGGTAACGGTAGACTTTTCTTAAGTTGTCTGATCGATTAGACTGATACACGCAACGACGTCTTCCAGCCCCTGTTCATTTTGATATAATAAAAACACCTTTAGGCACTCCACTTAATTAAATTAAGTAATTTTTGGCCTGCACTGAAAAACAGGGCTGAGATCACTCTGTGATCCCAGCAATGATACCTGACGGTGGGCCAAAATTTCAACATCACATTTTCTATTATAATGTAATGTTGTATTTGTGTACCTTTGTATTGTATGTGACCTTGAAATAAATATATTTCTATTTCTAATTTTTACCGACCGGTTTTACTTATACAGCATTATCAAGATATAGATGGTTTTCTCGTTGCTACAAAAAATCCTGTTTATTTTATTTATGTAATATTAATTCATTAAGACAGGATTTTTGGATATTCATACGGGATATTGGAGTATAAATCCACCCCAACGTAAAGCTGGGATGAGCCTATTAGTTGCAAAAATATTCAGAATAACAAAGACATTTTTCATTCCAGTAAAATAATACGGGGAAAATTCGGTGGCAATGGATTTATTTGTATTCCGACAGAGTTTCGCATTTATTTTTTGTTTTGGATTGACGAAAGATTTAGAGGGCGATACTCGACACCTTCAAAATAAGACGAGGCCACTTGGAAATAGGTTGCTTTATAATCTTTATTCTTGGTTTCTATCAAGAAAGAATAAAGATTTATTATTATACTAGAGAGGAAACAGACCGGTTGAGTAATTGATCAACGCACAACCGAAACCGCTGAGAGTAGAAGCCCTACCGCTGAAGCTGAAGCCGATTGTCATCGGATTATTTGATTGTGAAAACAAACTTCAGCTTGAATTTATAGTACTTGTGATTACCGACTAAGCTGAAGATGTTTATGAATAACTTAAACGTTAGACCTATTTTTCTAATCAAAATATCGATGGTAATCGGCTTCAGCTTCGGCGGTAGGGCAACAGCCCCCCAAGCCAAGTGTAATTCGTAGCGTAACGAACGTTAGATAGATCACGTGACATTTGTCAATTCTCATACTAAAATGTTAGTTTTTGACAAATGTCACTTGATCTATCTAACGTTCGTTACGCTACGAATTACACTTGGCTCGGGGGCAGGTCTCTCCAGGCACTCCACGCTTTAGATATGAAAAGACGTGATTCCCGGTCGACCGGGCATAGCGGTCGATTGTCACTCACTTACGCGCTTAGCGTGAAAGCGCGAAGTTTTTGTCGTTCATTTGTACAAGACGAATTTCATCTACAGTGATTGAAGCACTTAAAAAATGTAATAAATAATAAAGCTAAACTACAAACCTATCTGTTTTTTATATGCTTGTTACCTGAAATTGTTTTAACGTTTATGTATTAAATCGCACAGTACGCTTATGTTATTTTGATACCCTGCGTAAAATTGATTATTTACAAATTGATTTTGGCTCATCGTCTCTTACGAGGTCTTCACTCTAGGACTTACCACCCCCATCTGCCATCACTGACTCAACACTGATACAGGCCACTGCCACTTATAGCATGCAGCATAAATCTCTCCATCTCGCTCGCGGCCGACGACGACTCGACGACTCTCGAAACCAGGTTTATATACGCGGCTCAAGACTGAAATCGGTCTAAAGTTCTTCAACAAAGTTTAGTCACCTTTCTTGAAGAACAAGACAACCACACTCCTTGTCCATAGGTGTAGTTGTAAATGACAGAACTAAAAAGACGTTCCTTTAGAACCGGAATTCTTGCAGCTTTCAACAATTTTGTAGTAGGTAATTCCGTCTTCACCGGAAGCTTTCCCGTTTTTCAGCTGTTCGAGGGCCTTCCGAATCTCATCTAATGATGATTTGGAAAAGTGTTGGACATAGATTAGACCTATTCATCCGGGCTCGTTCGAGTTTCATTACACACCATAGTTACATAACAGAATTTCCTTACCGAGGTTGGAAAAGAGGTCAAACAATTTCGCAGAATATAATTTTTTGGAACGTACTTTTTCACGAAATTAATTCATGTTGTTGTCGAGGGAAGAACTTATGAAATCCTAAAAGAGATTTACATAATACGACGACTGATTTGAATGAAGAATTTTACGTTGAATACATTAAATGTTACTTAAAATCGAATGAAGAAAATGTCATTCTTTACACAGGGTGGGAACGATAAGTGATCTCACCTGATTATTTTGAAACCATACAAGGTATTGAAGTATAGATATCTGATTCCGAAAGTAATTTATGCACTGTATTAAATGGTATCAATAACGTAGATCAATAATATTACATAACTAGCTTCCACCCGCGGCTTCGCCCGCATTTACTTTTTTTAATAAAAGTATCCTGTGTCCTTTCTAATACCTTTGAGAATATGTGTACAAAGTTTCATAATCGTTTGAGTAGTTTCAACGTGAAAGTTTACAAACAAACTCACATTCACATTTATATGAAGACATGGCACTCATAGAGATATTAAAATTACAGGTGTATCTACTATCTATTGCAAATTATTGTTAAAGGTAATAAATACGTCATAACTGGTTAGTAAGTGCATAAATTATTTAAACTACTCTCATACTGAAATTTTGAGATTAAGAATCTAAACACAGAATCTTAATATCAGTCTTTTACGTACAAGCCATCAAAATAATTTAAAAAGTTACTTTTCGGTACAGCTCTTTATGGGCAACTGTATCGAAATAGTAAGTAAGAAATAGAAAATATCGAAATAGCAATGCATTTGCATTGCAACCTCCTTAATATAGCTGAACCCAGGGCTGAAGCTGTATCGAACTGGAAAAAAAAGTTGTCGTCAACCCTTACTTAACTCACTGCTGACGGGTGATGAGATACGGGTCTACCCTCAATAGAAGAGGTTTAGAGCGTACTCCACCACGCTGCTCAATTGCGGGATGGCGGAGGCCAGTGTTTTCAAGCCGCCTAAAGGCCACTGACTTGGCTTAACGACTGTAATAATAACAACAGCCGGGACCGATGATCTCGAGATAAATAGACCCGTCCATGTGCAAACTACAAATGACGTTTCTTAAATTGTGTGTTAGATTAGACCGACACGCGCAACGATATGTCTATAATACAAGATGGTCATCGAGCTCCTCATAATATAATATATAGTACATAGAAATTACCCAGAAAAAACAAACCGCCACGTTCATGCATACAAATGTTTGTCTTGTGCGGAGATCGAATTCGCAACCTCGGAGTCAAAGTGGTCATTGCTAGCCATTCGACCACCTGACTCGGCTAATAATGTTGTAGCATCCAACTAGGTAATTAAATGCTCGCTAGAATGGAAATGGTAGTGCTGAATGTACGGATTTATATTATTTCAATAGTTCACAGAGAGCCACAAGCGGATAAGCTTTCATCGTTATATTGTGAATCGAGACGTAAAGATCGAGTTATGACTACCCGGCGGTCAATGAAGCGATAGAGCATAAACCAGCCGCAAATGTCTAGCTTAGTGTGCCAGTTGAAATATAAAGCAGTTGAATGAGTTAACAGTGTATAGTATAGACCTAACAATAAAGATTTAAAACACTTTTATAAGGGTTTAAACCTGGATTTTAATTTATGAATGCTTTCAAACGTATATGATATAATATAGTACAAGTACGCTTTTTGAACGAGAACTTTGCTCGGTCATTCGCAACAAGTAATATCGCTCGCGCGCCGCCTCTCTGTTACCAACGCAGCAATTCCTTCGTCACTCACTCGTAAGAACACAACAACCCTCAAGGGAATTGATATTTGGCTGCCGTATTCTGTTAAGTGGAATCGCGCAAGGTCTTGTAGTGGCATCTGTCTAGTAATATTATATTGTCTAGTATAATATATTGTTAACATTATGACTGTATAATATATCAATACAGATATCAGCAGTTTTTCTCGGCGTCTTTTTAAATACTAATGTTCCCAGAATTGGCACCCAGCTATATCGGTTTTTTCACTGCTGTAAACCATTTTATTGTATATTTAGCGAGATCGTTAGAGTCGTATATATTTATGTACAAAAATTGCTCGTTTAATATTATAGGATTATGATTTTCTATCTAGCTTAAAATATTCGAATGCGCTGCGTGCTCTAGATAAGATACGATAAGTAATTTTTTTTTTATTCACAAAAATAAGGTGATACATACAGCAGCAACTTAAGGCCTTAGTAATGCGAAAGTGGAGCCTCTTTGGACAAATTCTGCTACAAAATAATTCATGCTTAAACACAACTACAAACAATTAAGACATCTATAGTAAGGTAAAAGTTTTAGAATGTCTATAATACAAGATGGTGCTGGTAGAGACATGTACTGCGGACATCCCGCAGAACATGAGGTCTGCGAGGTGTGTTTCGGATCAATAAATCCACTAAGATGTTAAAAGATATAAAAGTATTGCTTTTCCTCATTCAATTTGAATAAATCACTAAAAGTTTGCTACAGATTAATGATGGACCATTATTAGTCTGTTGCCGATCTCTAAATGATTGATGATGAGAAGACTAAGTATCAAGAATGTTGCGTTCAAAATAATCAATTACTCTGCGTAGTTTTCATTTATTGTGGTATACCGCATATTAAAGTATAGATCAAAGGTTCTGGATTTAACCTGGTATTCTTTAATATATTCTTCATACTCATAAAAGGAAATATTTATATGTAGCTATATCAGACATAAATAAAATAAATTGTATTTCTACTAAAATATGATATGGTAATACCGATAATCCAGTGTGCCATTTGTGGATACAAGTGCTACATTTAATGTAAAATCGAGATTTCCCATATTAGTCGTGTATGCCCAGTAGTCCCAGTGTAGTAGTCCCATGATGGGACTACTGGTATTATTTTTCTTCGTGGATGCATTAACAGGACCACTGGTAAATTTAATGCCAGAAGTTCCATTGACTGGACTACTGGTATTTTAATTCCCATTAGTCCCGTTTGATGCTCAGACGCATAAAACGCATAGTTTATATTAGTTTCCTTAATAATAACTCCATGATAACGTGTCACACAATTATAAGTAAATCTACAAGACATACAATTAATTGTTAACAGTCAACAGAACATGAAACATCAAAAATTGTGTTGTAATAATATTTATTCAATATGGAGTAAAATAATTTCACAAATTATCTGGAGAGGACGAGGAAAGGTTTATTATTGTGCAGTAGTTATGAATATTATCGCCATTGTAGAATAGAATTGTGAATACGTAGGTATTCATCTGGTAATTCTGTATGGCGATGTGCGAGAAACAAAAGTATTAAATGTGGTGCATCAGTAACTCTTCATGGTTACTGTTACAATAAAATTATTAGTAGTAGGTACCTATGCGTTTCATTTCAGAATCTGTAGATATAAACCCTTTTTTTTAATGATTTTCAAAAAACAAACAAAGCTGGGTAGTCAATGTAGGCCAGATTGATCCTGAACCTCTGAATAAAAAAAACTAGTATTCCCATCATGGGACTACTCCACTGGGACTACTTACATACACGATGTTTGTCACACGACCTTAGTAAAAATACAAGGTACAAAACCAAAATGACTAGGAAAATTCCGGCGGTATCGATTTCGCCCAACAAAAGATAATTACGTTTCTTAATGATCTAATAACAACGCACCAAAAACGAGATAGAGAATGAAACATTATACCTAAGACAATTTAGTTGGTTCTATCTATTTAAGAAATGCATACTTATTTGATCTTAGAGGTTGTTACTTACGTAATGTTGTTTTACAGAAAAAAAAAATATCTCGGGAAATACATCTTACGTTAAGTGAGTAAACGAGCCTGTAGAGTTAATTAATTATATTAAACAAGTCAGTCACGTATATTTGTTGGGAATGCCGACTAGTTTTGAATCCAAACGGAGACCTTCATCAGGGCGAGTATCCCTGTCTCGATCGCGACGATCTGCGTGCTAATGCCCTCGCCGCTCAACTCGAGTCCATCGCCCCCTCCTGAGCGTGAAGCATTATGTGCTCTTTTGGACTCCAGTGATGCCTCATAGCAGTACCTGTCATTTTGATTAAAACATATTTTTCATGATATTTAAATTAAATGAAGTATTTTTTTTATCATATACTACGTGGGGTGGAACACAAGCATACGACCCGCTTGATGGGCTACCATAGTCATATTAACGCTTGCAATATGAAACATCGCTTGCGCGGCGCTACCCCCTCATTATTTGGCATCAACCCATAATCATCCCACTACAAGCCGCTCAAAGGCTTAACAACTGGCTTAACAACTGTCGTCGACGGTTTAACGTGTCCTCCGTTACAAAACCCAGCCATAGACCCAGCCATAGACAGGCTACGATCGACGTAGTTTAACTTACGTGATCGATTAAACTGACACGCGCAACGTCGCCATCGAGCTCCTTAAAAAAATATTACTTATTCTCACAAAGACAATCACGTAATTTTATATCACTTTTTAGAGATCCATTAGCATCGAGTCGAGTATTAGATCAGTGTTTCGCAAAGTGTGTACCGCGGCACACTGGTGTGCCGTGGTCATCAGTTGGTGTGGCTCGGAAAAATAATGTTATCTCATAAAGCTATGACGGACGGAAGAAAAATTCTTACACAAATAAAAACAGATTTTTCATTATGGTGCTTTGTCACTGACCATCGGACTGGTCCACAGGCGGTCGCGCAGCGAGTGATGGAGAGGGCTATGCTTGGGGTTTCTCTGCGGGATCGAATCCGGAATGAAGAAATTCGATGGAGAACTAAAGTTGTCGACATAGCCTTCAGAGTCTGCAAGCTGAAGTGGCAATGGGCGGGTCACATCTACCGAGTAAGTAATGGCAGATGGGAGAGGAAGCTATTAGAGTGGAGGCTGCGCGTAGTACGACGAAGTGTTGAGCGCCCTCCTTCTAGATGATCCCTCTAGATGACCTAAAGAGAGCGGCTGGATGCGGAAGGCGGAGGATCGTATCTGGTGGAAAGCATTGGGGAAGGCTTATCCAGCAGTGGGTAGATACAGGCTGATGATGATGATGTACCTCCAAAAATGTTCGTTTTCCTAGAAGTAGCTTAAACACAAAAAGTTTGCGGAACACTGTATTAGATTATACTAGCTGACCCGCCAGACATTGCCCTGTCTTCCTAGCTATGAATATTTAATTTGAATTGGTTTCGCCCACGCTGTCAATTGACTGACAGTTCTGTCAAACGCCATGAATTTATATTAGAAAAGTTAATATGGTGATTCAGTTTTCTTAATATTATTCCGCTTATCTTCCTGTTTTTTTTCTTTCATAAGAACCTTCTCCTGACAATAACTTAAAAAGAATTAGCGAAATGTTTCATCCGTTCACGCATGTTGCGATGACATAGGGAAATAGACATTAATTTTTATTAGGGTTTCGTAGGCAAAGGGTAAAACGGACCCTGTTACTGAGACTCTGCTCTCCGTCCGTCCGTCCGTCCGTCCGTCTGTCACCAGGCTGTACCTCATGAACCATGATAGTTAGACAGCTGAAAATTTCACAGATGATGTATTTCTGTAGCCGCTATAATAACAAATACAAAAAAAAAAACCAGAATAAAATAAATATTTAAGGGGATCCCATACAACAAACGTGATTTTATTTGCTCGTTTTTGATCAATATTGATAATGGCAACAGGTAGACGCTTGAAATATTTACAGAATATTTATTTATATTAATTTACAGAATATTAATTTAATTATTTATTATTAAAGTGATTAAAAATAAATAATTAAAATAAAACTAATATTTAAGGTTGCAAAAAAATCACGTTTGTTGAAGGTAAGGCAGCCGGCCTTACCTTCAACAAACGTGATTTTTTTGTCCCTGTTATAGATAATGGTAAGGAACCCTTAGTGCGCGAGTCTGACTCGCATATGTTACAGAGTCACTTCTCAACGTACAAAAGGATTCGAATAATAAAATACTGATACTTCTTCTTTATCTATTACAGTACTATTCTATTGTACAGTATAATCAGATTCCTATTTTACGTCCGTTTTCCACGGTGGTTAGAGAGCGAATGCGCCGAGCACTGCCAGCCATTACCATGAAGGCATGGTCGAGCAAAGTCTAGTCAAATGTTGTACTTTAATATTCAAAACGGAAGGAAGGTATCATAAATTCAAATACTCACTAATATTGGTGTCTAATATTAGTGTTGTAAAATGTATTGTTTAAAATCATCATCATCAGGTCATTTTAGTCTCCACTACAGGAGCACGACCCTCTCTCGTCCGTCTCAGACAGAAGGAGGATTTGGCCTACACTCCCCACGCTGGCCAGACGGGTTGGGGAGGAAATTGTTTAGATTGTTTAAAATGTGTTGTATAAATTATATTTTGTATTTAAATATTGTTGTATTACTTAACAGCAATAAATAACGCGATTCTTAGTAGTTCAATTATTAAAACGGAAGCTAATATTGTAATGATGTGTTTGTTTATTATTAATAGTTTGTAACACATATAGATTATATTTATTAGTAATTATAAGAAGACCGATGGTCGAATAGCTATTTGATTCTTAGATGTTTTCTGAATATTGCATGTATAGGGAGGAGGAAGAAGTCTATTTCTGTTCACATCATATTTGTGACATTGTAGTAATGTGCACGGAACATACTGAAATGTCTCAATTATGATTCGTCATAAAAGCAAGTGGTACTTGAAGTTATTATGTTACTTTTTTCATCTTGGATGATGTCAACCAAACTGTACAAGAGTTTCTGTTTATTTTCTCTCTAATTCCATGCTCCACTCCGTCATAATAAATCTATAGCAGCGAGAGTCGTAAACACTGCCTACTATGTTTAGTGTATCCGATGAAGCTACACGGATTGGCTACGCAAGGCATCTAAACCACTGCTGGAGCAAGGATTTGCTATACTATTTTGTTTTTTATTAATTTGTAAAATTTTATTATAACTAATACATATGTCAAGTACCTATACACACAGTAATATATATATACAATATGCCATTTAATTCAGTAGGGATCTCTTCCAGTCAACCACAAAATGCTGAAAAGATATTATATATACTAACGAATCATTGCTAGAGCTAAGAGACGGCACATTTTAGGGTAAAACATTTATTTATATGATGTATGATTTTGGCGTAATTTTTGGCATAAAAACAGGTGCTTTGAAGGTCATTCCAAAAATGGCTATAGTGTTGCATTGATTGTGAAAGCGATGCTTCAGTTATACTACTTATATTATGTGTCTATGCGCTTCGGTAAAAGGTTAGGCTCGGGAAAAGCATAATCTAAGAAATCTGTTCAGTTTCTCTACTTTTATATCATTATATATTAATGCAAACAAGCCTTCCTGAGAATAAGCCACCCGAAGTATCATAAAGCAGTACAGTACAGTAATCCCATTACTTTCTTCTGTAATTTCGACTTCTTGACTTAATAGAACAACTACCCACCCACTTATTCTGTTATACCTGTATTAGTATATTTGTGTCTTCAAGTAATATCATCGCTGAATGCTAAACTATACATATATATATTTTATTGAAAAAGCTATTTCATTTGTGAATACAGAGCCCAAGTATCAACACACGTATGTAGCAATATCCACTATTATCGCAGTATATCTATATTTTTCAGTGGATAACAAGCAGTAAAGTGTCCTCTACGTTAGATATATACAAGCCGCGGTGTATCGGCGCGATGGGAAGCCACATTATAGTTAATAGAGCGACAAGCCGGCGCCCGTACGATGATTTTTTTCTCTTACGGCCAGTTATGATAAAGCTTTTATTATATCATAATAACTATATTGAGAGTGAAAAAGGCTGACGTGGACAGAGGTTTTATATGAGATTTTTTTTTAATAACTGCGACTGCATAAGTATGTATGTGAATATATATAAACATGCTGTCGCAGTTATTAAAAATATTATTTGTGACGTGTATTAACACTGGCAACAGACACTGGTCTGGTTACATTTAGACTTTCGTATTGAACCATTGATGTTTATGACGAGGAAAATATTTTTTCTCGTTCTAAACATGATAGGTTGATATAATGATGTCATGCCATTGTAACAACAGATGCGATCTAACCGCCTCCATTGTGACAGGAAGAAAGCAAGGTAACTGCCCGTCGCGGTCGCACGCAACAAGTCGCGGCAAGTTGTTAGCGCTTATTTAAAACAATTGTTAAAAAATTGTAGATAAAATGACTTCCTTTCATGTCCTTTACACGTCACGTTCCTTTTTTTTGTCTATCTCCGCATTTATAATGTGTAAATGCGTAGATATTGACCCGTCTATATCTAAAATGTCATAGTACCTACCTGCATATTTTACCGCAGTGTAATTTGAATATAATTTTACATCCCGGGATGTAAAATAAATAAAATGCATACCTACTATTTGCACGCAATAGTTAAGAATCTAAACAGCTCGAGCGTGCCCGTTTACAAAGCCCGTCGCCAGGATTTCGACACGATTCAGTTAAACTCGCTAAGCAGCCATTTCGAATCGAGGGCGCCGCGGGTAGGCTTCTCATCTCGCAGTTTACTGCGCTCCTTAATTCCCTTCTATCTCGGAACATACCGTTATTTACATTGAGAGTGCAATGCGGTTTGATTTTGCCCTGAGATGTTCTCAGCCAATTTCTGTAATTGTGTTTATATTAAATAAACAAAACTAAATTAAACTAAAACTAGTCTAAAAACCTATATATTTTATCTATAAAGAAAACAAAAAGTTACACGATAACAAAATAAACAAAAATTTACCTACAAATAAAAAATATCTCCAAAATCGTTGCCTGTCGGCAGTGTCCTCAGATCACCGGCAGCATTACCTCGATGGATAGCGGTACTAATTATCTGAGTAAGGTGACCAGCTATCAGGTGATAGGACGTATCGACGTATCGTCGTTTTAAATAAACTAATATAAATTATTGTAAAGATAGACAACGAACCTATGCCTATAGCTGACGCTCCCCTTTGTGCACCAACCTTACGCTATATCACAGGAACGCGAGTCTCTTGCCCAGTAAAACACCAGGCAATCAAGCGGATTGGTAGCAGGTCTTACTCACCTTTCGCCTGCAAGCAGACTACTTTTTTCTTAGCGTATAAAACGTACTGTTTGATTTAGGCTTTACGTGCCAAAGTAGGTAACGCGCCATAGAGATATAATTACTTTGACAATACAATAAAAATGTGAGAGTATACTTGTTAAAGAAACACGCCAGTTGTCGCTGAAGTAAGAAAAAAATTAAGGGCATACATAACGGGAACTCGGATGGGATGGGCCGGGACGGTGCGTGATGAAATAGAGTGATGGAAAAAAATATCTAATTACATATGTATCGGCATTAGGACATGAAGGGGTTTAGAGCATGTATGCGTGTTGCACGCATTAAGATTTCAGCATACGGATATGACGGGCACCTCAAGTTTAAAGTGACGGTAATAATGTATTTTTTCAATCACTTTACAAGGAGCTCGATGGTGTGAGGAGCTCGATAGCGTCATTGCACATGTCAGTCTAATCGAACACGCAAATTAAGCAACTTCGACCGTAACCGGTCCATGGATGAATTTATTATTTCGAGCTTTTCTTTTCTGCTTCTGTGCTGCTGAGAGTACGTTAAATTGACGGTCCGGGCTGTTGTCATTAGATGCTAGTCGTTGCGTTAGCCCGGTCAGTGGCCTTTGCGCGGTTTGAAAACCCGCAGTTGAACAGCGTGGTGGTGTATGCTCCACACCCCTTCGAATGAGAAGAGACACATATCCCAACATTGGGATGAAGAAGGGTTGACGACGAGAACCCCGTGTGGGTATGTGAGGCTGCAGCTAGCGGTTCGTATGGCATGTCTTGACAAGATAATGTAATCAGTAAACGAGAAACACGTTAATAAAATTCAAAAAAAGGGTACGCCATATTCAGTTCTTTCCTAAAGTGATGATACACGAGGATATGAGGAAAAAAATAATTTGGAATGGCTGATCTACACTTATACTATTACTTATACTGTGCTTATACTGGGTATATAGATATAAAGTTGAATGTATGAAACAATTCGAGAAACTACAATTTTCATGACTACAATATAAATTTGGTTTCAAAACATTTTTTAAACAAATTTAGAGCACAGATTTGGGCATAGCGAACCCGAATGGGTATAAACACGGTCAAAGCCTCCGTAACAGCTAGTTTACAAATAACAAACGAATATTTTCTGTTACACCATAACTAATTACTAATAAAAAACTGCACTGCCAAATAGTAGCAATTTTTAACCGACTTCAAAAAAGGAGGAGCTTCTCAATTCGACTGTTTTTTTTTTGTATGTATGTTATTTGATATCTTCGCGAATTATGAACCGATTTTCAAAATTCTTTTTTTATTTGAAAGGTTATGATTGCAAGGTGGTCCCATTCACCAAGTCAGGATCTGATGATGGGATCCCAGGGAAATCAAGGGAATCTCTTAAATTTTATAAGCACGTATAGTCAAAAAAGGAGGAGCTTCTAAATTCGACTGGATTTTTTTTTATATGTATGTTATTTGATATCTTCGCGAATTATGAACCGATTTTCAAAATTCTTTTTTTATTTGAAAGGGTATGATTGCGAGGTGGCCCCATATTCACCAACTCAGGGTCTGGTGAGGGGATCACAGAAAAATCGATGGAAATCTTTAAATTTGCCCTGTGGTTGCCGGCAGAATAGAATTGCGCCACTCTATTGCTCTGCGCTGGATGTCGTACAAAGGAATCTTGTGTGACGCAATAACTTTTCTCTCGGAAGACGGGCAGCAGCGTCTCCCGGGGTATTCCACCAATTCCACTTGCCAGCCGAAGTCGGTTTTTATTTTTTCTTAAAAATCATTATGTTACTTTTCTTTTCAGGGATGCCATATTGTAATTACTTACTCTATATCTTTTCCTATAGCTGAGACGAATCTACTGACAATTATATGTTTAAATTCGTCAAGCGACAAGACAAGACGTCGTCAAGACAGGGATTCCCAAAGTGGTCTAAAATGGTAAAAAATAGAAACTGTCTCCTTCTATTGACCTAAGTCGAATGAAAAATAACATTCTGTAGCAGCTGTTTTTAAGTTAGCGGACCATTATGAATAAGGGGGTTGATCTTAAAAGTAGGTAATTTGACCATGGAGGTCTAAGGGTCACTTGTCCAAAATAGTTTGGGGATCCCTGAGCTAGAGCATGCCAAAGAAATAGATATACCGCACGTACGCTTATTAAACATTACCTTCAAATCTGTAGCAGTCGGGTAAAAATACAATATTGTTCAACTGTGACATTGTTCAACAGCGAATTTTGAATCAATAACGCAGAATTTATATTCCAGATTTCGTATACAATAAAACGAGCAATGAAAACAGTTTAGCTTTCCATCCATTTCAGCAAGATAAATGTGCCCAATACCACCCAAACATGCGGATAACAAATGACATCGTTTCAACGCAGTCCTCTCCGATTTTCGACTAACATTATGGTCCAATATCATGCAAAACCGTAAAACGCGTACACGGCTACCCATTCGTCACACTTACAACGTAGCGATAAGTTCTCGCAGCCCATACATAGCCCATAAAGGAACATATGATACGATATTTTGTACAAACTGCCTTATTCTGTACTCGATTTATAAAGAGCCAAATTTGAGTTACAGCTTGAGACATTCTGATAAGCGTACAAAATAAAAAATCTACTTCGCATGTGTTTATATTTATTTTATTTTTTAGTTTATAAAGTACAATGCGACCGATAATTTTAACAAAAAGAAGCTCACTCCAAACATTACTCTACATTTATGTACGTAGATACAGGCTGATGATGATGATGATGATGAAAAAAATATGGGACCAATCTGGAAGTATACTCTTTCAAATAAAAAGTTTTTTTCTCAAATCGGTTTATACGGAACAATTAAGTAACACAAAAAAAAAATACAGCCGAAATGAGAACCTCTTCAATCTTTGGAGTCGGTTAAAAAGAATAGAAATGGAACTAAATTCATTCGTAATAGCAACATTGAGTTTTCTCATACAAAAGTGCCCACGGATTCAATGTGCAAACTGTATTTACGAAGAAAATGGCGCCCCTATTTTTGTCTACTTTTCTTTAGTCGCACTGTAACTATAACACGGTACAATAATTATATCAATTTAGATGTTTTATATATGTGCCTTATTTTATGCAAATCCGTTCAGCCTTTTGTCCATGAAATATAATAAACATGTGTACATCCATCTGTAAACTTTCACTATGTGTATTATTCATCGATATTATGAGGATCATCAGAGGAGGAGGTCAAAGAGTGGACGCCACGTATGGGGCGACGAAGCGTAGGGCGCCCCTTCTCTAGATGGACCGACGATCTCAAAAAAGTGGCTGGTAGCAGTTGGATGCGGAAAGTGGAGGATCGCGTGTGGTGGAAAAAAATGGGAAAGCCCTATATCCAGCAGTGGGTAGATACAGGCTGACGATGATGATGAGGATCATAGAAACATAATTAATTTAATGCATAATTTGGTCGCCGCCATGGTAGAAAAACATCAAATATGTTAAGGTATGCCAACCTCACCTGCACGTGGTGCACCCGGCCGACTAGCGAAATAGATTAAAGGAGCAGCGTAGATGTAATCTGCCAGATTGGTGAAGTACCCCCTCCATCTCCACCTCAAAAAATACCGCAGCTAAATAACAATTCCCTTGAGTGTTGTTGTGTTCCTGCGAGTACGTTAGGTCACCAGAAGGACAGAGTTGCTGCATTAGCAGCAGGGGCGTCAGCTATATTTCATGTTGTGAGCGTTAATATGGCTAACGGAAACCGCTTCACATCAGGCGGGCCGTATGCTTGTCTGCCATCGGACGTAGTATAAAAAAATGTTCTCTGTCTCTCTTCCACTCCATCGGCCGATGTTTTCTTATGACGTTATCACGTAAAATGATCGTCCGTAAACCGACTTTACAGACAATCGATTTTTTTTATAATATTTGATAATTTTTATGATATTAAAGATGGTATTTTAAAGAATAATGAGCATTGAATAATTTATTTATAAGTGGTTACATTAATATTTTAGTTAATTTTCAGTTATTCATGTTTTGTGAATAGTAATTTACATTTGAAATATGCGCATACATTGTAAGGAACGACTTAACGCACTTGTGGATTTAATATTTCACAGTCGCGTGGATTAGTTTATGCTACATATAATATTATCATAAATTACTGTAATTCAAAACGTTGGTCTACTAACTGGTGCGGGTAATACTAGGATTGACACAGATATTAGTGACAATTATTTCTAGTTTCAAATTCCTATTATATTCATAATCCATATAAATACACTAATTTTATTTATTTATTTATTTGTAATCAACAGCCTGTTACATATTTAGGCGCCACCAATTAGCCGATCAGCGATTGCGCAAACCTTCCCGCTTCACGGAAACCGCGCGATGCCGCGACGTGTGGCAAGTGATGCAACTGCACCAAGACCACCCATGATGGGCTTCGAACTTGCACCGACTTAGTTTAGATTGACTCACTCTTGTTCCTACCATCGGGCATTTGTCACGTATTTTAGCAATGTAATTTGTAATTATTTAATAATTAAATTTAATTTCCACAATGTTGATTTTTTTTGCATCCTCCGGCCGCAGCCTACGTAAATGGCGCAGTCTCGGTAGGATAGCTGTAAAAATAGAGTCAGTGAATAGATCACGGCGGGCAGCTATTTCAAAAAACCTACGAGTGCTACGGTTCAGAGGTGTATCAAGAAATCGATACGGCAGAGGAATCAACATGTATATGTAAGTACCTAGATCTATCTAGAGTTGCTTCCTTTTATCCTTAGTTTTTTTTTATCCTTAGTGTTTCCTTAAATTGTTCAAGATTTTCCATCCCAGGCAATCGCGAACCCCTAGGTTAGTAGAAATGCATAAATTAGATACTAATAGGAATTTAGATATTATATTCGAAGAAGAAATACTACAATCATCTAGCAAAATGGCTGACGCACTTATAGACCAAATCTATAAGGCGCTCCGGCTCGTACCCGACTTCGACGGAAATTCAAATGTGTCAACGCGCTTCGTAAATTTATGTGATCAGCTAGTTAGGCAGTATATGAAAAACACGCCGGGACATGAACTCAGTAACCTGTCTCTTATTAACGGCATATTGAATAAGATCGCAGGACCCGCAGCTCGCACTATAAATTCTAACGGAATCCCGGAAACCTGGGAAGCGATTCGCAGTACTCTTATTAATAATTTCGCCGACCAACGCGACGAGACCTCTCTGTATAATGACTTGTCGCTTCTCACCCAGGGTTCAGGAACCCCGCAGGAATTTTATGAACAATGCCAGAATCTATTTAGCATAATCATGACTTATCAGTCTGCATGAAACTATACCAAGTACAATAGAAGCTAAACGTCATTTATATAGAAAGTTAACCCTACAGTCATACTTACGCGGTCTACGTGACCCACTAGGTTGACGCATTCGGTGCATGCGGCCTGATACCATTGAAAAGGCTCTAAAATTTGTGCACGACGATATGAACACTCTCTATCTGCAGCAGCGGAACGACCATCTTCCTGATAGAAGGTCGCAGTCTACGTCTTCGTCTTCATTTAATCAGCCTAAGTTTTCTTCCAGCGCGCCGACACCTATTTCACTGCCGCCTCCTAGGCATTTTACTTTTATGCAACCCAAGCCCGGTTTATCTACGATAATGACATCATTTATTATGCCAGGTCCATCCAGGTCATTCCATACACAGCCACAAAGGCCAATGCAAATTTGGAAACCCCAAATGCCTCTTAACAGTGGCCCTAGTCGTACACAGCAAATATTCGCGGCTCCTCCACCAAATCATAGTAATATTTTTAGAATGCCTCAAGGGAATCCTCAATTCCAGCCTAATAGCAAAACGGCTTTCTCACCTCAACCAATGAGTGGCGTGAGCCATTATGTGGCTAAAGCCCTTCCAGCACGTACACCCCATGACTGGTCCAAATTTGGAAATCCGCCACCCTCAAATTATTTTAAGATCAAGGAATTAAATTATAACGAGATCTATGACCATCAGTATGACCCTCACTACGAATATTACGCTGACACTTACTATGACTATGACTATCCAGACTTTACTTTCTACGAGCAACCATCGAACTACCCAGAGTATACTCCTGTTACCGTAGAGGAAGCTCAAGACGAAGCTCCTCCTGCTGATAACGAGGATTTTCAGAAACCTCCGAAACTAGACAAACCAAAATAGAAATAAATTTACAGACGCAACGTCAATTACCTTATATACAGATATCGAATCCGCCCCTTAAACTACTCATTGATACTGGGGCTAATCAATCTTTTATCAACCCCGAGGCTGTAGATAAATTCTTTTCAAATGTACCATGTAACTACGACCCTTTCGAAGTCACTAACATTCACGCCACTACCCGAAACAACTATTCTATAACCTTGCCCTGCTTTTCGGAATTTAATGAGGACAAGGACATTACTCTATATATTTACAAATTTCACGAGTACTTTGATGGGCTAATCGGTTATGACTTGCTAGAAAAACTAGAATCTAGCATAGATCTGAAAAATAAGGTCTTAGTTACACGACAATCTAAAACTCCGTTATTAATGTATGACTCTCGTAATTGTAACTTGTATGAAGACATAATACCGGCTAACACATCTAGGCTTTTGCGTATCCCAGTTAATTCCCAGAACGGTGACGCACTAGTACCTGACCAAGTAATATCTAACTGCCATATACCAGACTGTATAACTACAGTTAAAAATAATCGTGGCATAGTTGAAGTCATCAACCTAACACGACATGACTTAAATTTTTCTATGGATAGGCCTGTCAGTGCAGAACTATTCAATGTAGAATTCACAAGTAGTAATCAACCATCTGATCGTATAAGCCAAGTACTATCGCAATTGCGTACCGATCATTTGAATCTTGAAGAGCGAACCAACCTAGAAAGGCTCTGTGCTCAATATGCTGATGTCTTTTATATCGAGGATGAAGCACTAACCTTCACTAACCAGATTAAACATAGCATACGGACCACAGATGAGGTACCGGTGTATACTAAAACATATAGATACCCCTTTATTCACAGACAAGAAGTCCAAAAGCAAATTACAACTATGCTAGATCAAGGTATTATTCGGCCTTCTCAATCGGCCTGGAGCGGAGCTCCCCCATCTGGGTAGTTCCAAAAAAAAAAAAAAAAGGCTGATGCGTCAGGAAAACCAAAATGGCGCGTCGTTTGACTTTTAGGAAACTAAATCAAAAGACCATAGACGACAAATACCCTATCCCAAATATTATAGACGTCCTAGACAAGTTAGGTATCTGCCATAATTTCACCGCAGTCTATGAGCAGATAAGCAGAACGCGAATGCTAATATATCTGTCTAAGCTATCCCGGGTTGAGATAAACCTTGAGGATACTAACTCTATTGCAGTTAACCCCACAGAGAGACCACCATCTATATCTGGTTATAGTACAACGACCGCCCACACCAGTTTATAAGATCCCATTCTAGAGATACCCATATCTGACGACCCCCTTAATAGATTTAACCGCCAGATGTTTCAGATGTCATTGTAGGTGACATAAAAAAAAATTATAACGATCGACAGTTACTAAACCATTTCACACACATACTAAAACGACTTTTCAGATATCGGAGTCTAATCTTGAGGAAGTAATTAAGGAGTATGTGAATCACAAGGTCAAAACAGGCATTATTATCCATCCACCCTTAACCATGTATCAGATCATTCCCATTATCCAAGACAAGTTCAAGAGCTCTGCTATGAACCTAGTATTGATTAAAATAGAACTAGACAATGTCAGAGACTATTTAAGGCAACAAGAGGTCATAAAGAAATACCACGAAGGCAAGACTAACCATCGCGGTATTAATGAATGCTATCTAGCCTTATCCTCTAAGTACTATTGGCCTAAAATGAGGGAACATGTCACTAAATATATTAATGAATGTGATATTTGCGGTCAAGCCAAATATGATCGAAATCCCATTAGACAGAGAATTTCAATTGTCCCTCCACCTACTAAGCCATTTGAAATAGTTCAATTAGACCTCTTCACGGCTCAGACTGAAAAATATCTAACACTTGTCGATGCCTTCTCCAAGTACGCTCAAGCGTATCACCTTAGAGATAGTACCGCTCTAAGCGTAGTTCAAGCCCTTCTTAAGTTCTTTACACACCATGGTTTGCCTATTACTATAGTTACAGACCAAGGTCCCGAATTTACCAATCAACTATTTTCCGAATTTACGAGACTCCATAAAATTCAGCACCACAAGATTCTTGCACATTCACCAAATGACAATGGCATAGTCGAACGTTTCCACTCCACTATCCTAGAACATCTTAGAATACTGAAGCTTGAAAGAGGCAATGAACCTGTAGTTAACCTCATGCCATACGCAGTGTTAGCTTATAACAGCTCCATCCACAGCTTCACTAAGTGTAGACCCTTAGACTTAATTACAGGACACTTTGACCCTCGCGACCCAATTGATATTGACCTGCAAGAACACCTCCTGCAACAATATTCCCTAGACCATAAGAAACGAATGACCCAAGTCTATGACCTAATAAACGAATCCTCTTTGCATGACAGGACAGTACTGACAGAAAATAGGAACAAAGACCGTGAGCCTGAAATAGAATATACGCCTAATCAGCAAGTATTTGTACGAAACCCTCTAGCAAATAGACAAAAACTGGCCCCTAGATATACCCAAGATACGGTTCTCGCCGATCTTCCTATCCATATTTATACAAAAAGGAAGCGCGGCCCCGTTGCTAAGTCCCGACTGAAACGAAGTCCTAAGGATCCAATCTTGTTACAGGATACTTCTACTAACGACACTGCTCCAACTGACTCTCGGACAAGAAGTAACGATTGACTCATTGGACAGCGGACCAGGATTACTCCCGTTCAAACTAGGACCTAGTAAACTTATAGCTCACTATCATTCCTTCCTTAGTTACATAGATCTTGACGATATACGCAAGCAAATTGAAGTAGTTAAGTCTCAGATAGTAAACTCAAGGCCTCAATTAAACAATAAGACAGTATCCCTGTATGAGCCTCACATAGAGCACCTTAATGATAAGCTAAATAGAATCTCAGATCAATTACATACTTTCGAACCAAATCGTAGTAAGAGAGGACTAGTTAACGGACTCGGCTCTATTATTAAGAGTATTTCGGGAAACTTAGATTACACTGACGCTATAAAATATGACAACGCTATCAAAGTCCTTCAGGACAATGAGCTTAAGCTAGAGTCAGAATTGAACAAACATATTACGCTCAATAAAGAATGGTCCTCATATAATTCTAAGACCCTAGACAACATAGTAAAAAATCAAAATAAGATCAGTTTAATTTTAGATATGATTATAAAGAACGATACTGATAGAGATACGGATTTAGTTAAATATGCCCATCTGGCACAGTTTCTATTAATTTTAGGAGATAACATAGAAGACTTATCTATGGAATTAACGAAACTAGAGAATACTCTAGCATTCATTCGTGCATCGAGCACTCCTCATTCTATAATAAGTTTAGATGAAGTTAAGAATATGCTTAGTAAAATAAGGAATCTATATTCAAAGGACGAGGTCCTTGACGTAGAATATACAGATTTCTACGATATAATTAAGTTAGGCTATTTTCATACAGATAGACGTATTATTATTGTAATTAAGGTGCCGATTGCCTATCCCTTATCTTACGACCTGTACAAGCTATCCATTATCCCTAACAAAAATCATGAGATCCTTATACCTACTTTACCCTATATAGCAATTTCTGGAAAAGATTATGCGTACATAGAGACAGAATGTCCGAAGTTCAACTCACTATTCCTCTGCAAGGCTACTTCTAATTATAGAATCCAGAACGAACCTGACTGTATTCATCATCTGATAATTAGGCAAGAACTCCACCAATCTTGTAAACTGACTTCAGTCATCATGAAGAAAGAAGCCCTAGAGCAACTTGACGACAAGCACTACACTATGTGCTTTCCTACGCCTACTAAGATTAAACTATCTTGCGGTCAAGAACAGTATAAGACCCTACAAGGAAGCTTCCTAGCTGTCATCCCATTCAACTGCCATCTCGAGACACCAGTATTCACCATAGCTAACACTAATGAACAAATAAAGGGCCACGTCGTGAAGATTATGGAAATGCCTCAGTATGATGAGTCGAGGCCACAGGAACATCCATCCGTTATTCTAGACTCTATTAATCTAGAAAATCTACACGCTGCGAATACGAAGATATCTCTCCAAGCTCCAATCCAACTGAAGGATGCTCCAGAATCATCCCTATATCATACTACAATTCCAGTCTACGTAATACTATTGGGTGTAGCTACAGCACTTATAATAGTCATACGAAACCGACAACTACGGACACCCTGTCTACGAAATGAAATCAACAGAGATGACTTAAAGCCTGTTAACCCCAGCGAGATAAGAGTAAATCATCAGAATATCTCAGCAACTATCTCCAACAGTGTTATAGAATAGTTGCTGAACTACGGGGGGAGGTGTTACATATTTAGGCGCCACCAATTAGCCGATCAGCGATTGCGCAAACCTTCCCGCTTCACGGAAACCGCGCGATGCCGCGACGTGTGGCAAGTGATGCAACTGCACCAAGACCACCCATGATGGGCTTCGAACTTGCACCGACTTAGTTTAGATTGACTCACTCTTGTTCCTACCATCGGGCATTTGTCACGTATTTTAGCAATGTAATTTGTAATTATTTAATAATTAAATTTAATTTCCACAATGTTGATTTTTTTTGCATCCTCCGGCCGCAGCCTACGTAAATAGCCTACCAAAATACATTTTAAATATATTATATAATCTACAAATTTAGGCCAAAACAAGATTACACTATGTATGCCACTTGTACTTAGTATTCTACATTACTAATACATATTAATAGGAAACAATAAACGTACCTTCACAATAGTATTGTTCGCTGTTTCACGATAGTTACAGAAATATGAACTCACATTACTCTCATAGTACATTAAAACATTGTATTTAGTTAATACAATTAAATAACTTTCAATGTTATACAGTAATAATAATAGCGTACAGAATATATTAGGTTTTACAATTAATGCACAGTATTGTAAGTTGGGTGTAGGGTAGACTAACATACATTTTTAAACAGCAGGAGTGTAACACTTCGTGTGTTTGTCATGGAACAATATAAAATCATTTCGATTGGTGCATTTTTGAGATTTGAGATTTTAAACAGTTTTTAGATAATAGGAACAAGTCTAAGTTAGAGTAAAATTTGTTGTAATTATTAGCCATGCGACACAGTACTGAGTTTTGCGCATAGTTAGTGTTTGTGCGTGGAGCGTACAGTAAGGGCGTGTGACGAGTACGTGTTGATGGTACTACGAAATATATTTCTTTTAAAAGTTCGGGACAGTCAACTTGTCCAGTGACTATTCCTTGCAAAAGTACCAAATCATACTGCCGACGCCTTAACTCCAAGCTATCAACTCTGTGGTGACTGCAAGCTTCAACATAGAATTTAAATTTTTTAAATTGCTTGTATGATAAAAATTTGAGAAATCGCTCTTGAATAGATTCGATTCTTTGAATATAAGTTATATATTGAGGTGACCAGATATTGCATGCATATTCCAAATTACTTCGTACATATGTGAAATATAGCAGCTTTATGCACTCCGTATTTTTAAAGTCTTGGCAAACACGTTTCACGAAACCAAGTTGCCTATACGCTTTATTGACTATCATATCAATATGTTCTGTCATGAGCATTTTAGAATCTAATAAAACACCCAAATCTTTGATGGATGGCGCTTTCTTTATTACAGAGCCACAAATATTATAGTTAAATATTATGGGATCTTTTTTGCGTGTGAAAGTGATTTGTATGCATTTTTCTATGTTTACTACGATTCTGTTATTTTCGTAGTACTTGGTTAACAAGTTTAGATCATTCTGTATGGATTTACAATCTTCTAGGGTACTAACTTTGAGAAAAAATTTCTTATCATCAGCAAAAATCAGGTAGCGAGCATCGTTGAGATAGTTACCAATATCAAATAAATAAGCATTATAGAGCAATGGCCCTAGAATAGAGCCCTGCGGTACTCCTGAAGGTATATCAATAAAGTCACTTCGTGCTCCACCAATCACCACAGCTTGTCTTCGATTTGTCACATATGAAGCGAACCATCTATACAAGTCCCCACGAATTCCTAGAGCATTCAATTTGCGCAACAGTATGACGTGGTCTACTCGGTCGAAAGCTTTTTCGAAATCTGTATAAATTACATCCACTTGCTTCCGTTCATCCATAGCACGAAGAACATAATTCGTAAAAACAGTTAAATTAGTTATGGTCGATCGCCTCTGCATAAAACCATGCTGTTCATTTGGTATGTTTTTACGAATGAAATAGCCAGCATATTTACTTACCAACTGTTCAAAAATTTTACATTTGGTATTAAGGATGGAGATCGGCCGATAGTTTTCAATGAAACACCGAGATCCTTTTTTATGTGTCGGCACAATCAAACCTTCCTTCAATCTCGAAGGAAAAGATCCTTTCTTCATAGAAGTATTATATACTATCAGCAACGGTTTGGCGAGGTTTTCAGCACACCTTTGATAAAATATGGGTGGTATATTGTCGCTTCCTGCGCCTTTCCTAATGTCTAACTTCTCAAGTATTTGAATAATATCTTTTTCTTTAAATTCTACACTATGTATAACGTCGTCTGAATTTATCATTGTTGGCGTGTCATAATTGTTATAGTCAGGTGCTGGATCAGTGAAAACACTTTTAAAATATTTACTAAAGCCTTCACTTGCTTCAATTTCATTAGAATAAACCTGGCCGTTAAGTTTAAGATTGTTTGGATACCCAACGTTATCTTTTCGAATAGCTTTCAAGTAATTCCATAGCTTTTTGCGATCTCTTTTAATGAATTCTTGCATTCGTTGCACATATTCATTGTAGCATTTTTTTTGTATCCGTTTCTGTCGAGCTCGAAGTAAGGAAAATTCATCATAATCACGTGGATTATGGCTGTCCCTCCATCGTCGGTGTGCTCGACGTTTGTCTTTTATTATGTGTACCAATGCGCTAGAATACCATACTGGGTACGTGCTGTTATTATTTTTGGATTTTAAGGGCACGTATTCGTCTATAATATTGTATAAAATTCCATAAAATAGATTAACTAACTCATCAACTGAATATTCGTTTCCGGTAAATGCACCAAGATACATATCCCAATTGATTTGATCTAAATGATTATTTATTTTTGTATAATCAGCATTAAAAAAATCATGTTTGATTATTGGTTTAGGGCAAAGATTTTTAGTTACCAAATCCAACATTTTTATCTCTAATGTTGGATGGTGTGAATCTTCAGTAACTAAAGCATTGCTGCTTCCACATAAATTTATAGCTGTATCACAAAAAACTAAATCCAAAACATTATTACTCTTATTAACAATTGTATTATATTGTTTAAGGTTTGACATACTACAGATATCCAGCAATTCATTGGTAGCTTGTTGTAATTCCACAGAACCTCGTTTAATTTGAATGGGGCTAGACGGCGTCCATGAAATGTTAGATAAATTGAAATCACCTACTACTGCAAAATGATCGTTCACATGGTTTAATAATATATTGGTTAATGAATTATTGAATGATATTAAGCGTGACGCCTGAGTTGAGTCAGGAGGAATGTATAGGACCCCTATATGTAAATCTCGACCATCAAACGTACCAAGCAATTGACCCGATAAGGTTATCCATATACATTCAATACCAGGACATGCGAATTCAGGTCTTTCCTGAGCATGCAGTTCTTTTAATGCGCAAATCATAACCCCTCCTCCATGTTTCTTTGCTGAAGTTAAATGGTTTCGATCACAACGAAACACGTCGTATCTTTCATCGCATAGTTCTCCTTTATAAAATCCCTCTGTTAGCCAAGATTCAGTGATAAATTTGCCGGAATTGTTTTGTCTTAGTTCTCAGACCACGCTTTGATAACCAGTTTTGTTCCTTCATAAATACTAATGTGACGTTGCCTAATATATTAAGCAACGGCATATTAGTTATTATTATCTAAATATTATTTGATACTAGCGGCCCGCCCACGCTTTGCCGTGGCTCAATCTTCCCGTTCCCATTATATACAACATCCTTATAACTATGTACTACATATGGAATGCCATAAAATATTGAGTATTACTGCAGCGCCATCTGCCGTACCCATACAAAAAAAAATTCAAATCTGTCCAGCCGTTTAGGAGGAGATTAGTGACATACACACGTACAGTAGAATTATATATATCTATATTTAATTCTACTGTACGTGTGTATATATATATATAATATATATAGATAGAATATGCTTTATTTGCATAATACAAATTTAAAGTACAGTGAATCACTAAATTATTACAGACAGTTGACTTGTATATATGCAACAAGGCGGCCTTTATGTTGAGAGCAATCTTTTCAAGGCAACCTTAGGGTAATATTTGTTAGTAGGTATATTAAAATAAATAAGCAAACAATAACAAAATCAAGTCCGTATGAGATATTGTTAATAAAGACACGTTTACCTGTGTCTTTATTAACAATATCTCATCATCATCATAATTAATAACGAGACAATGATTTAAAAAAAGGAAGAAAATGCTGCGTTGGCAGTGGGTTGGCGGCGCGCGAGCGTTTTATCATATTGCGAGCATTAATATGATTATGGTAACTGCTTGCGGACTGTATGCTTGCCACCAGCGGTTACCGTAGCCATTCGCTTACAACGTGAAAATCGCTCGCCATCCCCTCTGCCCCCTCCTTTCTGATGACCTCACTCACTCGCAGGAACACAATAACCGTCAAGGAATTTGTTATTTGGCTGCGGTTCCCTATGAGGTGGAGGTACTTCCCCATTCGGGCAGCCTACAAATGCGCACTTTACCTCTCTTTTGCTAGAGCCCCTTTTGCTAGTCGGCAGGATGTACCACGTGCAGCTGAGGTTGGCTTTGGCTTTTAAGATTGCGGTGAGCCATTTATACCCCGAATATTTTTTAGAGTTAAAAATTCATGGTGAAATTAGGTCATAAGCAGAGTTTATACGAAGCCAGTAATGCTGACGCCAGTCCTGCAGACAAGCCAGCGTTGGCCTGGCCCATGTTGTTTAGACGAGGCCATTCATTCACCGACTTTTCTAAGTGGCGTGATGCGTCTACACGTGTCCGTAACGCTGGCGCGGGGGTCGAGGTGTATGCGGGTGGAGGTCACTGGCTTGTAAAACAGACGGACGCTCTATTCTCGCCAGCGTTAACAGCCAGCGCTGGCTTGGCTTGAAAAACTGTTTACACAAGGCAAATACCAAGCCATCGCTGGTTGCCAGTCTCACTGGCAACCAGCGATGGCTTGGTATTAGCCTCGTGTAAACTAGCCTAAAATCAGTTTTATTATTTAGCTATACTTTGTATTTTAACAAAATAGAACAGGAAACTGTAAAGCAGCTGTTGAAACGCAAAAGTAATCATGGGTCGTGATTAGATCTTCAGCAATTCCAACTTGTATAATTATGGCATAAGACTATATCATCATCTTCTACTCAGCAAGTACGCGTCTTATTGTTAAACCTTATTCATCCCACTGCAAGGATACAGGTCTCTCCTCCTTCGAAGAGGTTTTATACTCCATCACGCTGCTCAACTGCGGGCCTATCTCTAATCTAATAATCTAACAATCTATAAATCTAATCAACTTTCTAAAGGACCACTTCTATGAATATAACTGCCGACGCAAGGCACCGACCTTATAAATTGGTATGAGCGATTGTGGTGCGGTAGAAACAAGATATTTGGATAAAATAATCCTGTATAAAAAGAAGAATAGTCGTTACTAGCGAATTCTCGCAATTCCGTTTGCTTTGTTAGTTCGCAGCGACTAGATGTCGTAATACTGGGAATAATGCTGGTATTTATTATAAGATTCCGTAGGTAGCCCTCTGAATCAAAAAGTTTATAAGGGAAAATTTCATCTTTTGCTAAACTTTCACGTGTTAAAACGTCTATTTAAATGATAAAACGCTAGTAAAACTCCAAAATGTGAGATCATCACCAATGTGAAGAGCAGTCATCAAAAGATATACTTATTTCTTGCCATTTATTTGTCGGTATTGATAGTTTGCATGTAGGTATAAAACGTGTATGTACTCATTTTCATAGGAAGAGTACGGAGGGTCAAACAGTACACATATTATTATAGATTTTACTATGAACAATACAAAATCATCAAAATCCATAACGTGAAGTACAATATCCTGTTTTTTTTTCTTGTTTATGTAAGGCACTTACATAAAGAAGAAAAAATAAACAGGATTTTGTACTTTGATTTGTGCATATGTTAATTTTTGTTTTTTCCAACTGGTAGAAAATGCATTTAGCGTTAAGTCCGCCTTTTATACCCTTATGTAAACTGCAGCCAATAGAGTTTAAATAAATAAATAAAAGCAGGTGGCCAATCCGAGGGCCGGGTTTTTACATGCTTAGCTGAGACAGAACGATCAACCATCAAGTAATATTAACTTTTCCTTATAGCGTTAGTCATTTTCCTTCTAGCGAACCCTACTTATTTCATGCATTGATTTATTACCTTAAGGTTGCCTTGAAAAAATGGCTTTCAGCAATACCGCCTTGTTTCACATTCAAGTATTCTCTGTACTGTGTACATGTGTACTGTGCAAATAAAGCATATTCTATCTATCTATATATTTTGGTTTTTATTTCATGATATCCCCCTTTCTTTGCTTTCTTAGCTTAGCTTTATCATCATCATCTGCCCCCTTACCACCATCTCTTATTGCGATTCAATAATTGAATAGATTGCTTATTCATACCAATGAATAAGCGACTCTATTCCATTTTCATGTTCCAGTATGCCGCTTATTGGGAAGAACCTGTAGTTCTCCAGGTCCGGGTATGCCTTTCCTAGGATTTCCATTCGTTTGACATCACATTGACACATCAAGTGTTTCATGGACTCGTTAGGACCCTTTGCATGTTCTGCACTCTGGGCTAACACGCCTCATTTTGTATAGGTGTCCTTGACAGGCATAATGGCCCGTCAGTACCACAAGCATGAGACGTATCCGTTTTCTGTCACAGGCCTCGGCTTGGTTCAGGCGCCAGTCCCTCTCTATGTATTATTATATATATATTACTAGCTGTTACCCGTGGCTTCGCCCGCGTGGTCCAGGGGAGCTGCCATTGATTTGTGTATATTTTTTTCTTGCTTGCTGCTGTATTCGGTGAGGTGCAGGTACTTTCCCAGTCGGCCAGTTTACAAATACGCTGTACCCTACCACTCTTTCGCCTATTTCGCTACACGGCAGGGTGCACCACGTGCAGCTGAGCCTGGCTTTGGCTCTAAAAAACATTTGTTTGCTTGGTTGTTTAAAAAAAATCATGTTAGCAATTAGATTCCATTCGACGTGAAAGAAGGACAAATGATTATAAACTAATTTTTTTTCCCGTGGGAATAAAATATTTAGCTGACACAAAACGTCAAAACGTCAAGATGAATAAACTGTTTTGATTTTTATTTCATGATATCCCCTTTTCTTTCAAAAAGAAATTGACATAAAAATAAATGATATCCGCATAAAGTCCTATTAATTCGAAGGTGAGAGGTACATTACTTGACATTAAAGAAAAGGCATTGTCAAATGAGGCGGCTTTCCGCTTTCGACCTACATTTTGTAGACAATAATTCCGGTTTCAACCCACTATCTAAATCAATTTCATTTGCCGTTCAACAAACACAATTACATTTACGTTATGTGTGAATATCAATGTTGTTTTCCGTTTTTATTGTTTTTGTAGGGTATTGTCTGATCTTGCAGATATAATGATGTAAATACAATTGTATTGTATTGTATGAAATTATCTACTTTTTGCTATTATATGTATGTATATATTTAAAAGAATTATTAAAGCATGTTTCTCAGTACCATAGTATGAGCTTTGCTTAGTTTAAAACTAGATGGTGCTGTTTATTTTGTCTATAAAAATATTCCTTATAAAATTTATAGCCAGATTAATAATGATGAAAAATATAAGAATTTCATTACAATGATTTCAATGATTTAGATATGTATTTCAGAGATAATTCTGGCCAAAGATATAGAGAAATGATTTTTTTGAAAGTGAATATAGGGTGTAATTCAATACATGGCTGTAAATTTTGAATAGTGGTAGATAACAACTCTGTTTTGTTTGCGTGTAAACGGATTATCGTACATACATCACTGGCACAGCGCTAAAATCGACACGATATGCCAACTCCGGCCACTACTACGATATATGACGCCATTATTTAGCAGAGTGTGTCTTAATGTCTTAAACGAAGATGCATGATTCGTGTTTATAGCATGTTATTATTAGTAGTTCCATGGAATATTTGCCTGTCTTTATTCAAAACTTTAATGTAAAATTATTAAAAATAAAAACAACTGAGGTTATCATAAAAACAAAGAAATTATTAAATATCACATTTTTTGCAATATTACTATTTAGGTACTTTCTTACCACTTACGGCAAACAAGCATACGACCTGTCTGATGGGAAACAGTTACTGCAGCCTATATGTAATATAAATATAAACATAGATAAGTATTCCTGGACAAATTACATACTGTCATCTAGTTCCAAACTATGCAAAGTTTTTTTTTTTTTGTAAATATAAACACACATGTTCATACACATAAATGTTTCTCTTGTGCAGGAATCAAAACCGTGAACTCGGAGTCAAAGTGGCTAATATTAGCCATTTGACTATTGAGCTCGTGTTTATGGACTCGAGTAATATGTATAGTAATGGGCATCATTCTTGTTTTGCCGACTTTGTAGAAATCCCTTGACACCCTTTTTGAGGAACACAAAATTACGCTACCAAACTCGGGATTACAAACGGATTCTAATAATAATATTATTTAGTCTGAAATTAGTTAAAACAATTAGAAGTTATAGTGAAATAAAAAAACTCACAAACGTTATGTAGTGTTAGTATAATTAGGAGAAGCTCGATAGCATCATTGTGCTTGTCAGTTTAATCGAACACGCAAGTTAACTACATCGACCGTATGCGGTCTATGGAAACGTTTATTTATCTCGAGCTCTCCTCTATGCGTTAGAGGGCACGTGTAGCCGCCTGTTGGGGCTGTTGTCATTTCGATGATAGTCGCTAATTAAGCTGTTCTTTAGGCGTCTTGAAAACACTGGCCACCACCTACTCGCAATTGAGCAGCGTATGGAATATGCTCCGAACCAGCGGGTCTATCGCCGAAGCTGAGGCCAATTCCCGGCAGATTTTTTTAATGCAAAAATCAAACATCAGCTTAGATTTATAGAGCTCTACCGACTAAGATGAAGATATTTGTCAATCATTTTAAGCTTAGAGCAATTTTTGGAATAAAAAAAATCTAATGGTAATCCGCTTCAACTTCGGCGGCAGGGCCTCAGGTTACCGGCGAGTATGATAGTCGAACTACCGGAAACAAGGAGAAACCGTTGGTTTAAGAAATGGTAACCTAACCTATCGGTAAACTAACCTTTTATTTTTATTTTTTTTTGATACCAAAAAATACTCTTAGGTTAAAGTGATTGATAAACATCAGCTTAGTCGGTAGAGCTTTAGGGTATCTACCTACTGAGCTAAACATTATTACCAACAATTTAAGCAGAAGCTACATTTCTGTGTTCAAAAATTCCGATGGTAATCGGCTTGAGCTTCAGCGGTAGAGCCCCTGTATAGGTGAGATTACCGTTACGCAGTTCAAATATTTTAAAATCAACATTATAATAACAACAGAATATTTGAATGTTGTACATAAAAAAAAAAGTTCCAAAGTAAACCAATATGCGCATATTGGTTTACTTTGGATTTTTTTTTTATGTACAACACTCATCGGCACTTTCCACAGTTCAGTGTGCACATATTACGATTGGCTTTGGTTAAAAAAAATACCGATCCGCCGTGGAGCACGGTACCGAGTAACCGTGGCCGATTGAAGTGATTGAAAATAGTCCAGTATGGATATTATATGTCGTAGAAAATAATTTGTATATCAAAATTTTATATAATCGAGGTTACTATATGAGCATGAGAAGCTCGATGGCGTCATTGCGCGTGGCAGTATAATCGATCACGCAAGCCAAGCAACGTCGACCGTAGCCTGTTCATGGGTGGGTTTATTTATCTCGAACTCGTCCGTGTTTCGGAAAGCATGTTAAGTCATCGGTCCCAGCTGTTATCGTTAGATAAAAGTCGTTAAGCCCAGTCTCCGCCAACCCGCAGTTGAGCAGCGCGGTGGAGTACGCTCTAAACCCCTTCGATTGAAGTGAGACCCGTATTCCAGCAGTGGGATGAATAAGAGTTGACGACGAGATTAATTTAAAAGGTTAAGTCAGTATTTTTAATAACGTCCGGTATTTTGTTCCAATCATTTGTTGTTTGTACGTGTGGGAGATTCAAACAAAGATTAAAAATAAAATGTTTGTCTACTCTCTTATTTAAATTTAGAAATTAAAAAAAAACAATTTATCTTAATATCAGTCTTTTACGCACAAGCCATTAAAATAAATTTAAAACATTCGCCTTCGGCTCATGTTATTTCGGCTTATTATGCAACAGTTTCATAAACTACTATTTTCGTTCTATCTTGACTTAGAAATCTGGAGCCCTACCGCCGAAGCTGAAGCCGGTTAACATCGCATTTTTTGTATGCGAAAATAAACTTCAGCTTATATTGGTGGTAATTTTGTTTAGCTTAGCCGATTGTAACCCTAGTGCTCGATCGACTAAGCAAAAGATGTTTGTCATTACTTTTAAGTTTTTAACCTAAAATCGATACTTTGATACTGGCGTTTGAAATCGATACTTTGATCATATATCCCACAGACCGGCTCTCTGGTACAACCATATAACAAAATGTAATGCTCAGTTGGATTAATTTAGAGACATATGTTTTCGCACAAGCCATTCAAATAAATTTAAATCATTCGCTTTCGGCTCATGTGATATACTCACAATCATATTTTAAGAACCCTTATTATGAAACAGTTTCATTAACTACTATTTTCGTTCTATTTTGACTTAGAAATCTGGAGCCCTACCGCCGAAGCTGAAGCCGGTTGACATCGTATTATTTGTATGCGAAAATCAACTTCAGCTTATATTGGTGGTTACTTGACCGATTGTAACCCTAATTGAAAGTAGGCTCTATTGCCTAATTGATTAACGACGGCTTAATTGAAAGTAGGCTCTATTGCCTAATTGATTAACGACGGCTTAATTGAAAGTAGGCTCTATTGCCTAATTGATTAACGACGGCTTAATTGAAAGTAGGCTCTATTGCCTAATTGATTAACGACGGCTTAATTGAAAGTAGGCTCTATTGCCTAATTGATTAACGACGGCTTAATTGAAAGTAGGCTCTATTGCCTATGCAAAAGATGTTTGTCATTACTTTTAAGTTTTTAACCTAAGGTCTATTTCTGGAATCAAAATATTTGATCTGAATCGGCTTCAATGTATGCTCGCCCCTAATTTGCAATGATTAAATAATTAAATATGTCTACACGTTATAGACCATCGATGTTGTAGAAGTACTTCTAGCATGCGTGTAAACATGCTGCAGAACACAGTATTTTTTTATATACTACGTCGGGTGGCAGACAAGCATACGGCCCACCTGATGTGAAGCGGTTAACCTAACTATATTAACGCTCGCAACATGAAATATCAATTGCGCGCCGCCATCTGCGCTGCCAATGCAACAACTCCTTCGTTTCTGGTCTTCTTCTTCTTCTTTTCAACTTCACTCACTTGCAGGAACATAACAAACCTCAATCGAATTGTTCTACGGTATTCTGTGAGGTGGAGGTACTTCCCCAGTCGGGCAGCTTACAAAATACGCAATGCCCTACCTCTCATTTCGCCAGAAACTCATTTGTCAGCAAGGTGTAGCACACTCAGGTGAGGTTGGCTTTGGTTCAAAGATATTGATGAACATCTAACCCAAACGTGATGTGTGTCATGTGATATTACAGTAGGATATTCGCTCTACATTTTTAACCAGCATAGCTGCTTCAAAATCCATCGGGCGTTTGAAATCGATACTTGATAATATATCACGCAGACCGGCTCTCTGGTACAACCATATAACAAAGTGAAATGCTCAGTTGGATTAATTTGGAGACATATGTTTTCCCAAAATAACTATTTTATAATTTATTAAATTCGATAACCCACAAGTGATTGGTTGTATTATTGAATACTGGCTAGTATAGATGTTTTTCAAAACTGTCTGCGTAAATTGTTCTTTTTTAACTTACTTAAAAAATATATTTTAAACATTGATTTTTAGGGTTCCGTACCCAAAGGGTAAAAAGGAACCCTATTACTAAGGCTCCGCTGTCCGTCCGTCCGTCTGTCACCAGGCTGTATCTCGTGAACCGTGATAGTTAGACAGTTGAAATTTTCACAGATGATGTATTTCTGTTGCCGCTATAACAATAAATACTAAAAAACAGAATAAAATAAATATTTAAGGGGGCTCCCATACAACAAAAGTGATTTTTTTTTTGCTCGTTTTTGCTCGTATTTGATAACACTTGAAATACTTACATAATATTTAGTTATATATTCACTTTAAAAATAAATAATTAAATAAAAATAAAACAAATATTTATGGGGGGCTCCCATACAACAAACGTGATTTTTTTTTGCCGTTTTTATACATAATGGTACGGAACCCTTCGTGCGCGAGTCCGACTCGCACTTGGCCGTTTTAATTATTTGCTACTATCGGCCCTCCCACAAACAATAACAGTCAAAGTTTGACGAGCTCGGTGGCCGAAGGAAGTTTAACTCCGGGGTCGCGGGGATCGAAATCCCCGCACAAGACAAATATTTGTGTGCATGAACATGTCTGTTTGTCTTGGTCTAGGTGTTTTCTATGTATTATATGTATGATAATCATCATCATCATCAGCCTGTATCTACTCGCTGCTGGATATAAGCCTTCCCCAATGCTTTCCAATCCAGCCGCTCTCAGCCGCTCTCTTTAGGTCATCGGACCATCTAAAAGGAGGGCGCGAGGGAGGGACCATCGGCAACGAGGGCGACTCTCGTCGTCCTAGCCGCGGCCTCCACTCTAATACCTTCCTCCCCACATGCCATCACTTAATCGACAGATGTGATCCGCCCATTGTCACTTCAGCTTGCAAACTCTGAAGGTTATGTCGACAACTTTGGTTCTCCGTCGAATTTCTTCGTTCCGGATTCGATCCTGCAGAGAAACCCCGAGCATAGCCCTCTCCATCGCTCGCTGCGCAACCTTTAGTCTGTGGACCAGTCCGATGGTCAGTGTCCAAGTCTCTGCACCATATGTCAATGCAGGAAGGACGCACTGGTTGAAGACTTTAGTCTTCAAGCATAGGGGTATCTGTGCGGCGAAGATGTGCCGAAGCTTTTCAAAAGCTGCCCAGCCCAGTGGAATGCGTCTATCGATGTCTTTGTTAAAAATTACCTCGGCCAAGATGTATGGAATATCATCGAGGTAGACATAGTCTTTCACCACATTAATAGCGGCATTCTCTACTATAATCGGGTTAGGGGTGACAAAGTCGTTGTACATGTTCTTCAGGTTTATGAATAGATTGATGAGTATATGTATTTACAAAAAAAAAAAAAAAAAAAAAAATGGTAAGCAAAGTAAAGCTTTGCTTAGTTTGGGACTAGATGAACGTAGGTATCTAATTTGTCTAGGAATAGTTATTTATTTATTATTTAAAGTGCACAAAATTTGGTCCATATTCCACCCCATTTATTATGGGAGGACTAAGCATATCGACTAGCATACTAAATATAATTTCATGTGCGAAAATGTATCTGAACATGTGATCGCACTTAAGTATACTAAATCTAGCGATTTATTAGCTGATTTATTAACAAAGTACTTAGGTAGAAATGCACATTTGAACTGGATCAATGAGGGGTGTTGTATTATTGAATACTGGTGAGTATAGACGTTTTTAGTTTAAAATAGTATTCCATAATGTTAATCAAAACTGTCTTCGTATATTATGTTTTTTTTTGTATAAGTAAACAAAAAAAAACACATATGTTTACTTATACCACAGTATAAGTAATGCTTATACATTGATTTTATTTGCTATGTTATTGTATAAAATATACTACATGATTTCTCTAAACGACCGTGGTTGCGCAAACAGCTTACTGTGCGACAGCTATATTTTTTTTATACTAGAGCGGCAAACAAGCATACGTCACCTATGGAGGTAAGCAGTCATCGTAGCCTATGGAAGTTTACTACCAGACCATGACCGTTTTACACATTTCTTGAAGAACTCTTCTCCATATGTCTCCTGGGCAAACATTGAGTGTTTTCACACAGTGAGTTTATTCCACAACTTGGGAATTCGAGGTAGAAAACTCCTCTGGAACCGCACAGTACGCTTAGGTATGTAGTATTGCTTATTTTACGAACCGCATTCGAGTCTTATTAGTACAATCATTTGGTAGTTTTACCTAGAAAGTTTTGGAAGTTTTGAAAATTGGCAATTATATAGATTTTGATGTGCTCTTTCCGAATTTCAACTTTGCCACCTCTTATTTTTACCGCTTGCGCCGCAATATTGAAAAAATGGCACTTATAAACAGTTTTTTGGCAATATCTCATTTTCGACTCTTTTTACGATAAAAACAGTTACGAGTATACAAAAAAACCGGCCAAGTCCGAGTCTTACTCGCACACGAAGGGTTCCGTACTATCTATAAAACTGGCCAAGTTCGTGTCGGGTCACACACAGTGTAGCGGGGGCGACGCGGCTCACATATCACATATACAATGGGTATATTTATCTAGATAATTTCAAACCCTGATTTCTTCAATTAAGTTCAATGTACCATCAATGACGTCAAGGCCTTACCAGTTTAAGAATATCCTTGAAAGTAAATCCCCAATGTTCCTAAAAACTTATTAGGTCGTGAGCGATATGTACCATTTCAACTTCATTGTTTATGGACCATATCTCTGCGTCGTAAGGTTCAATAGCGAACGGCGTGTTTCGGTACGAGCGCCATCTAGCCTCTGGTAATGTACTACACAATTCTATTGGTCTTGCAATACATTTTATAAGTTCGTCGGCTATTACTCAGTAACTTGTAAAGTCTACTTAGCCGTGATAGTTTTCCTTTTAAATTCACTATATGGACTACTTCCATGATTTACTCCCAATGTTTCTAAAAGACCTATCCAACGACACCACGCATCATGGAGTAGGTGCAGAAAAAAAAAATCATCCCCATTTTACGTTAAGTACCCCGAAAAAAAATATTTTTATAAATTTTATTCTACCACTTTGTCAGCATAGTTAATTTGTGTCTACATGCCAAACTACAGCTTTCTAGTATCAAGCGTCTCTGAGCTAGGCCGCGGACGGACGGACGGACGGACAGACGGACATGGCGAAACTATAAGGGTTCCTTGTTTACTACGGAACCCTAATAAAACTAAACATATTAACATAAGACAATTTCCTACAATTTATGTATTAACCTTATATTTCATAAAGTCAATAGTTTTTGCATACGAGCGCCGCAAAGTGTACTCCAACACGCGTTTTGATCATTACTCATATACATACATCCAACCTGTGACATTTAATTTTAACTGATTATATTTGTAAATTATAGCAATAAAAAGCAAAAAAAAAATATCCTTAAACAACTATACTATATGCTTCACAACATCATCATTTAAAAGTAAATTTAAGATTGTGTCGCTACCACCAACAGAAGCAGCAGCACGACCAAATTCGTTTCGAACCTACCTACCAGGATCAGCAATGGCATGGGAGTGAACAAAATGCAGAAAAATTGTGATGGAAAAAAACCAAGAATGGGGTAATTTCTGTCACAGGTCAAATGTCACATGTTGGGTGTATGTATATGAGTAATGACCAAAACGCGTGCTAGTCCAACACGCATTCACACTTTGCGGCGTTCGTATGCAAAAAATGGTTTTTGCATTGCAAAGTCAATGGTGACTTTATGTAAAAAAAGGGTAATACATACATTGTAGAAATTCGTCACTGGTTTCATTTTGTATAACTGTTTTATCGTAAAATTAGTCGGAAAAGAAATATTGCCAAAAACTGCTTTTAGACACCGTGTTTTCAATATGGTGGCGCGAACGGCATAAATACGAGGTGGCAAAGTTGGAATACGGAAAGAGCACATGAAAATCTATAAAATTACCAAGTTTCAAAACTCCCGAAAAACTTTCCAGGTTACCACTATTTTTCGAACCAAATGACTGTACTATATCTGCTTTTCCCAAAGGTTGACTGGTAGGGAATGTTCTTAGCATTCGTGCGCCTTTTGTACCCTTATTTTATGGTCAATAAAGCTTAAATAAATAAATATATGCTTAAATGAATAAATGTACAAAAAAACCGGCCAAGTGCGAGTCGGACTCGCGCACGAAGTGTTCCGTACCATTATCTATAAAAATCACGTTTGTTGTATGGGAGCCCTCCCTTAAATATTTGTTTTATTTTTATTTCATTATTTATTTTTAAAGTGAATATATATAAAACTAAATATTATGTGAGTATTTCAAGCATCTACGTATTGTCGTTATCAATTTGCGAGCAAACACGAGCAAAAAATCACGTTTGTTGTATGGGAGCCCCCTTAAATAATTATTTTATTCTGTTTTTTAGCATTTGTTGTTTATAGCGGCAACAGGAATATATAATCTGTGAAAATTTCAACTGTCACTTTAACTATCACGATTCATGAGATACAGCCTGGTGACAGACGGACGGACGGACAGACGGACGGATGGACGGACGGATGGACGAACAGCGGAGCCTTAGTAATAGGGTCTCTTTTTACCGTTTGGGTACGGAACCCTAAAAAACAAGTGGTGTTATGAGACACCAGATAGGAACGAAGTTCCTTATTATAAAAATATTAATTTCGAGTTCTATTCGAGGTATAAAGAAAATAATTATTCGGTTATACATTATTATATATAAATTATTATTATAGAAATTTAAATAAATATATAAATTATAAAACAATTATACATAGTGTATAGCCTCTATGCGTTTAACGTAGTAATAATAATGATCAGATGGTTCCACTTTTAACCACCAGATGGTGTAATTATCGAATGATATAGTAATAATAGCAAACTGCAATAATAATAACAGTCATCATGTAGACTAGACACTGTATAGCCATCATTATACATAAAAATCTTACGATTTTTTTTAACGTTACGGACGTTTTTTGCCGGCTAGGATAGCCCTCCGCAACGCTCCATAAGGAACTTCGTTCCAATAAATAAATAAAGCTTAAATAAAATAATATACGAGTATAATGTGTGTTTACTGGTATAAGAAAATTAACGTTTGAGCCTTTTGTGATCGATATATTGACTGAGTAATCATGATTGAATGCAATATTACCCAATAACTTCCTTATATGCCTTAATTAAGCTGGCATATTACTTGGCAGCTAAGTTCAGTGCATGTTTGGATATAACTACTCCTAAGATCAATACGGTTATTGACAGAGTATTTGATTGGCAGTATTAGTCTGTGGCTTTTGGTAATTAGGGATATATGTACATTTATACATACATTCTTAGGTTTATATAGACATAAGTAAAATTTAAGAGTGAATTTGTTTGAAAGAATATTACCCATATTCTACGCAGTTTTCAAAAAGTTACGAAAAGAGAGTATTTTTATGCTTTTATGTATGACTTTCATAACTCTCAGGATTAAACAAGCAAGCAAGTTGAGTAGGTGTTCCGAAAGAGGGGATCGCATCGTGATACTCATCATGTTTCAAGCGTTTATCCTACAGTAATCGTTTCACATCAAGCGGACCGTATGTGGTTTGTTCGGTATAGAAATAAAATGGTTATGAAATCCGATAAAATGGTTACGAAAGTAGATAAAATAATGTTTTTCAATAACCGGTTGTTAAAAGGCGACGATGTATCTACTTTATTTTGGAGATATAGATACTATGAGGTCATGGCAATAGGAAAAGCATGTCGAGCCCAACTAACAAAGTACATTTGCCTAGAAGGTTAGCCAAATAACAATATCTTTGAGAATGTTGTGTTAATATATGTGATATTACTAACTACGAGCCCGGTATCCACGAGCCCGGTGGTCGAATGGCTAGCAATGGCTACTTTGATTTCGAGGTTGCGGGTTCGATTCCCGCACAAGACAAACATATGTATGTGTGGATGAAGATGTATGTTTGTCTTGATTTGGCTGTTTTCTATGTATTATATGTATGTATTTACAAAAAAAATGTATTAAGTATATTTAACAGTTGTATAGTACCCATTGTTAGCAGCGCATAAAACCAAAATAGCCGATTGGCCTTTTTCTGCTAATCTGGGTAATCAATAACGTATCCGATAAATGCGATTTCTTCAACTCAGCATGAAGCAATAGGGGTATACTGCACTATGTACCTACCTTAAATTTATCGCCTCTCGTCTGAGCCTTTCGCCTTCGTGAGCACCTTATGCTTAGAGTTTCTTCTCTTCTTGATTATGTATCTTCTATAGTAGGCTTCTTTCCAATAGCAATCACTGCGGAAACCGAGTTCGCTCCCAGGGCGCGTTGGGCGAATTTTGCGTCTGTACTCGTACGCAGGCAGCGAGGTACTAGCGCAGAGTAGCCTATGTATGACTACCTCCCACTAGTTTGCAAAAATGCGAGTCAAAGAAATCTAAACGTTGCGTTCAATTACGATAACGAAACATCCCGCCCACCAAAATGCCTATGGTATTTTCTGGTTAAAAAAAAAAGAAAGAAACGATACGATCAAAAAATGGGACAAGACTGATAATGGTATTGATATAACTCGATTGGTAGAGGGCATAGCTTGACCAACGGACGTTGAATGGTATGGCCATTCGCGATTTTAACTACTGCAATCCGAACAATTCCATCAGCTCCGGGCAACAGATCGACCACTCTAGCCAAAGGCCAATACAACGGAGACCGAATATCGTCTTTGATAACCACCATCGAACCGATTTGTAATGGTTTTGAATCCTTGGTCCATTTGGCCCGTTGCGTTAAAGAATTCAGATATTCGTTTTTCCATCTGGACCAAAATTCTGTTGGAAGGATTGCAACAACTGCCACCGGTGAAGCCGTTTGACGTTTACATTTGAAAGATCATCATCGGGGACAGCTGTTAACGGCTCCAAGGTTAAAAAATGGCCCGGAGTTAATGCGCTAAGATCGTTAGGATCCGAACTAATAGGGCATAAGGGTCTCGAATTTAAAACCGCCTCTATTTGAGCAAACAGAGTTGTGAGCTCCTCGAAAGTAAGGACTTGATCGCCCACAACACGAAGCAAATGAGACTTAGCTGCTTTTATTTGTATTTCCCATACGCCGCCGAAATGCGGTGCTGATGGAGGGTTAAATTTAAATTCAATTTTCTCCGCGCTCGATGCTTTCTGCATTAAAGCTGCCAATTGATTTCTAGCACCGACGAAATTTGTCCCACAATCCGCGTGAATCACATTGCAACGGCCGCGACGTGCTACAAAACGCCGTAACGCAGCGATAAAGCCATCAGTTGAAAGAGTAGAAACCACCTCTAAATGGACGGCCTTGGTTGCTAGGCAAACAAACAAGCAGAGGTATGCCTTGTCTATCTTTGCGCCCCGATGCAGACCGAGCTTAACGCTAAAGGGCCCACCAAAGTCCACTCCGATTACGGAGAAAGGTTTAATTTGATTTACGCGGTAAGACGGCATGTCACTCATAAACGGCTGCAATGGTTGCGGATTGAGTCGGAAACATTGAAGACATTTAGATAGCCTACGACGTATGGTACGTTTAGCAGAAATAATCCAAAACTGCTGCAACAGTAGAAAATGTGTCGTATTTATACCCGGATGCAAGTAGTTACGATGAATAAAGTCGATGATCAAATACGTTAGTTGGTGATCGGAGGGCAGAAAGGCAGGGTGTTTGTGTTCATATTCCAGACCTGACCGAGATATCCTGCCGCCCACCCTAAGAACACCCCGATTATCAATGAACGGGTTAAGTTTACGAAATGGTTTCGATAATGGTTTGTTAGATTTCAGGTTAGAAATCTCCTCCGAAAAGGCTTTGCTTTGAACGTGTTTAACAAGCTGCATCAATGAATTGTGTCGTTCAACGTTATTAAGAAAACTGTCACGATTACGGTTAGATTGATTGCGGCTGCGGCAATTTGCTATGAAACGATTAATGTACGTTAGCACTCTAACCACCTTTTGTAAAGTAGAAAATTGATTTAGCAAGGTATCGAAAATTGCTGGTTCGCCATTGGGTATATCATTAACTATGTTGACTGTTAGGACCACTGATTTTCGCACCTCCGCCCTCACTATAAGGTCGTCCTCAGAAGATATGTCAGTGGAGTCTACCGGCCAGGATTCACGATTCGCTAGTAGCCATGATGGCCCCGCCCACCATAACGAGCTGTTGAGAAGTTCAGCAGGCAATTGACCACGAGAACAGATATCAGCAGGGTTATCACCAGATGATACGTGGTGCCAGCAATCGGTAGGTACGATATCTTGAATGTGACTGACGCGATTCGCAACGAAAGTCGCCCAACGGGAAGAGTGTGCGCGCAACCACGATAAGACGACGGTCGAGTCAGACCACAAGAAGACCGCATCGAATTTGATGTCTGGTAAGTAAATATCACTCACGAGCTTGTACAAATCCGACAGTAGCACAGCAGCGCATAGTTCGAGCCGAGGCAACGATATTCGTTTTAATGGTACCACACGAGCCTTGGAACAGACCAAGAAGATATGAATTTGGCCTTGTTCGTCTTCGATGCGTAGATATATCACCGCTCCATAGGCGGCCTCAGAACTATCGCAAAACCCATGCAACTGGTATGACACTGCATTTGAGCAAGTTAATTTGCGAGGAATTCTCAGCCGACATAGAAGCGATAATTGATGTCGATATGCGTCCCACGCGCTAACGATCTCCTCAGGGGGCGTTTGATCCCAATCAACTCTGAGAATCCAAAGCTTTTGGATTAAGCATTTAGCGTGTATGGTAATGGGTGATAAAAAGCCCAGAGGGTCGAAGATTCTAGCGACTTCGCTGAGAATTGAACGCTTGGTGCACGGACGTTCCATAGGCTTGATTTCAAACAAGAAGGTATCTGAAGAGGGGTCCCATTTAAGTCCCAAAACCTTTAGGGCTGGTGTTTCACAGTTGTCAAGAGACACAGAACCAGTCCTACAGTCCTCTTGAGGCAGATCACAGAGCAACCCGGGTTCATTACTGGCCCATTTTCTGAGTTGGAAACATCCTCGACCAAGAAGCTCACGAATTTGTGATTTTGCCTGTTGAGCAAGTTCCAAAGTTTTAAAACCAGTGCACACATCGTCAACATAGACGTCTGTCAGTATAATTTGCTTCGCGAGTGGGTAAGAGTCTCCTTCATCCTCAGCAAGCTGTCGCATAGTACGGCAAGCGAGGTATGGAGAGGAAGCCAATCCATATGTCACAGTGTTCAACCGATACTCCTGAAGTAGGTCGTCTGGCGATCCTCTCCAGAATACGCGTTGGTAATCGCGATGATCTGGCGATATTAAAATTTGACGGAACATCTGGCGGGCGTCTGCCATGAAGACAACTTTGTGTTCCCGAAATCGCAAAAGGATATCCAAAATATTGGGCTGCAGCTTTGGACCGATTAGTTGCGCATCATTAAGTGATTGACAATTTAAATCCTTTGCCGAGGCGTCGAAAACGACGCGAAGTTGCGTTGTGACTGATTCAGGATTCAAAACTGGATGATGAGGAATATAGTACTTGCCCTTACCCATTTCATTTATAGGAACTAAGGACATATGATTGCTATCTATATAGTCTGACATAAAGGCTGTATATTGGATTCGCAGGTTAGTGTCACGAGATAGTCTTCGCTCAGTAGCGTGAAACCTTCGCAATGCCACATCACGAGAGCCCTCGAAGATGGGTTCTTTCTCATCCTTGAAAGGTATTTGAACGATGTAACGCCCAGAATCATCGCGGGAGTGCGTTTCAATGAACTTGCGTTCGCAAAGTATTTCCTCTGGAGTTAAAGGTGATGACGCCGGTAACGAATCCAGTTCCCAAAACCTGTGAACCAATGAATTCAACTCGCTGTCACTATCCGGTAACGTACAATGTAGCAGAGTGCTAGAAGATAAAGCCGTTTTGCCTAACAGCAACCAACCAAAGACCGAGTTGAATGCGGTAGGTTGATTACAATCTCCTTTGATGTGCTCAGTAAGCACCGATTCTGCGAATATATCCGCAGCTAGTAAAAGGTCGATAGGTCCGGGTATATCGAACCCGGGATCAGCTAACGGTAACGATTTTATATGTGACCATCTCGATGTGTTTAATCTCGCTATAGGTTGCTCGCCACATATTTTTGAAATAACGTGCAAGTCCAACTCGAATAGAACTTGCCCGTTCGTTCCTAAGGAACACTTGACGTCCCCAACGATCGGGGCTGCCGCATCCCCCAGGCCGCTCACGGTTGTGCTAGCTATAGTCGGCGTTAACGATAAGCTTTTCACTGCGGATTCGGTAATAAAATTGCTTTGACTGCCGGTATCGAACAAGGCACGGAATGTCTGCATCCGACCCGAAGAGTCTCTCACTTGCACCAAGGCGGTGGCCAAAAGTACTGTCGTACGCGATTGTGAACCTGACACCAACGACGACGCTATTTGATTTGATTCACGGTGCAGTAAAGTGTGATGCTTGCGGTTACAAGTGCGACACGAAAAGATCGATTTGCAGGTTTTTAATTGATGAGACGCTTTCAAACAATTGTAACACCAATTTCTGTCGCTTGCGACAGCCATGCGTTCATCAACCGATTTTTTAAGAAAGTCAGGACATGATGAAATCGAGTGTGAGCCGTTACAATACGTGCATTTGATACGAAACGATTCCGATTTATTTTCGTTAGTAATATTTTGTTGAGAGGTCGCGGCAACGAGAGCTTGTGATGTATTGAAACGCTTCGGTTGAGCCCGCGCCGGCACGCTCTTACTCGTACCAGTTACAATAGGGCTGCCACTGCCCATCGCAATCAATTCGGTAAAGTGGGTGTCACGCAGCAGCGCTTGGCATTTGGAACGTAGAAAATTCAATAATTGTTCGTAAGATGGCATTTCGATGTCTGAATAATTTTCTTCGAAACTGCGGCGCAAGTCTGCATCTAATTTTGATAAAATGTGATAAACGAGAACAAAGTCCCACTGTGCAACTGGCAATTGCAACGTTTTCAAAATACTTAAATTCTCCTCAAAGCAATCGAGCGAAGCCTGAAACTCACGAGCGTTACCGATCTTCAACTCAATACTCAAAAGATCCCTCCAACATGTAAATGCTAGGGCGCGTTTACTCTTATAGCGGGCGGCGAGTGCTTCGTAAGCGTCGTTATAATGTTCGCGTGTTCTAGGAAATGACTTCACTACGGACAACGCATCACCGCTAAGAGACGAGATCAAGTAGTGAAACTTCTCAGTATCAGTAATAGAGGAGGAGTTATGTATTAACGCATTGAACGTATCAAAATACTCAGGAAATAGTTTTATGTCACCTGAAAAAGTGGGGAGGGTTATTTTTGGCAACCGAATGTTAGAAAAATTGTCTCGATGCTGACTCGATAATGCACTCGTACTAGGTATCGACTCCGATTTAGTTAAGCTACGATAAATAGATTGAATACGATAATACATTTCATCAAACCGCTCCTGCATGTCTCCCACATCGCTTTCATGTTCCTCCGAAACTTCCAAAATAGCACACTGTGTGTTCTCAAAAGTTGAAGCCAATTGCTTGACGTCCTGATGGTAAGCAAAAAATAAATCCCGCTGCGAGTCATTATTTGCCGCTAAAATACCGATTTCTAAAGCTTTATTTAATTTATTAAAGGTCATAGTTCGTTTTCTGCGCAAACAAGGTAGATCTTTTGCAGTATATTCGACTTCGAAAGATTTTGAATTCATTTTCTTAATATTCCCGCGGCGGGTTGATTTTGCCAACAACGACATGATGAGTAAACGGTATTACTTATAAAGTTATAATTACAAATTATAATATAAAATGTTCGTACACAAAGTTACCAGTTAAAATAAGTAATAACACAGTGTATCAACTACATAGAATTTCGTAAGTACGCGTCTCGCACAATACGGCCGATCGACCGTGCGTAACAAGTTTCGTAGATACTGTTCGGTATGAATTTGATGTAATTGTGATTGCGTCACTGGTGCAAGTATCGCACTGCACTCGAGAATGTACGAGAAATGATATTACCCTCGCTATACTAATTGATAAAAATTATAAAATCTATTATAAAATCTATTAATAGATTCCGTTGTGAGATATTTTTAATGTTTGTTTTGAATTAATTGTAAGCCGAATAAAACTCGAGCACCGATTAATATTATGATTGCTCGAGCATGTATAGATCCTACAATAATTCCGATTACGATATGAAATGTATGAATATTCTTTTGAAATTAATTTAGTGGGCCGATAGAAATAGGTACCGATATGTTAAGCGAGTGATTGATTACCTATTTAAGATTTCCCACAAAATTCCGATTTAAAAAACAATACGAATTGTAACGAAATGAATATTTGTAAGCCGATGTAAAAATAAGTACCGATGTATTTTGGTGTTTACTTATTTTGATCTTACAAATATTCCGTTAGGGGAGCGAAATATAAAAAATTACACTTGGTATAACCTTTTATATGTAAGTAGGTAGGTATGTAATTGTAAGCCGATAGAAATAAGCACCGATATAATTTGATTGCTTATTTAGTTCTTACCATAATTTCGTTAAATATAGTTAGGTATTGGAAATGAAACCTTTTCGATAGTGGTTAGTTTATAGGTACAAAATCGCGTTTATACTATGGAGTAGATTCGATTCTGCTACCGTCGAAATTGACAAAAAAAATATTCGATTACTTTTCTAATAGGTACGATGGAACAACTAGTTATTAGAACGTTATTTTCGATGGACTGTTTACGGGAATTCAATTTCAACCAGAAACACCATAAGCATAGCGCGAAAAAATGAACTAGGCGAAAGTTCCCGGGTTTCGGCACCATAAAGATGTTAGCAGCGCATAAAACCAAAATAGCCGATTGGCCTTTTTCTGCTAATCTGGGTAATCAATAACGTATCCGATAAATGCGATTTCTTCAACTCAGCATGAAGCAATAGGGGTATACTGCACTATGTACCTACCTTAAATTTATCGCCTCTCGTCTGAGCCTTTCGCCTTCGTGAGCACCTTATGCTTAGAGTTTCTTCTCTTCTTGATTATGTATCTTCTATAGTAGGCTTCTTTCCAATAGCAATCACTGCGGAAACCGAGTTCGCTCCCAGGGCGCGTTGGGCGAATTTTGCGTCTGTACTCGTACGCAGGCAGCGAGGTACTAGCGCAGAGTAGCCTATGTATGACTACCTCCCACTAGTTTGCAAAAATGCGAGTCAAAGAAATCTAAACGTTGCGTTCAATTACGATAACGAAACACCCATAGTACAAGCTTTGCGCTTAATTTGGGACTAGATGCGCTGTGTAAATTGTAAGAAAAAAAAAATAGGTTTTGAAAAAATGACAGTTAACAGGCATGATTGGTAGGAAAAAATGACAGTTAACAGGCATGATTGGTAGTAGGAGTACCAGAGCGCGAGCAAAACTTTTATTTATTTATATCTTTACTAACCACAAAGTCTCGGTACAATAGGCGGATTTAATGCTTAGTGCATACATAACCAGTCAACCATTAGGAATGCAGATAAACACGATTGTGGTTTTTACAATACATGGCACAAATACTATGTACTTACTGTAAGAATAACTGCTAATTTAACAGAAATATCTTATTATCTAGGTGTGTTAGCAACCGCCGAAGATGTATAAAAAAACACTTTCCTCGCCTAGCATAGCCGTGCCCTGTTACATAGGTAGATAATTTCCTATTGCATCTGAAGGTCAATTCTCGTAATTTTTCTAAGAATGCAGATTGAAAGTTGACCGAATCGAGATTGAATTGTGAATTGACTAAAATTATATACTTGATTTCATTAATTAATTATTATCAATTCTTGTTGTTGGCAAAGTGACATTCTTAGTCCGTTTAATTTTCACTCATTTTTCGATATAATCCCGCTTAAATTTAATTTTGAAGTTATATATTGTGTTACGAGAATACCAAATGTGACATTTGTGAGTTCGAGACTGGATCGAAACTGACTATATTTTAATTACGAGAATTGCCCTTCTGTTCTTCTATTATGAAACCATACTCATCATACAACGTGATTCAATTAAAATTAATGCTTTATTAAAGCACCTCGTATTAATAAAACGTAGTCTTTTGTTTGCAAACTTTGAACTCAATTACGAGAGGTTTTCTCTGAAGATAATTATGTAATAAAGTAGGTACTATTTCTCGTCCATTATTACAGCAGACCTTCCTTATCTTTCGCTGTCAGTTGTTGGTTATTAATAACTTTCATCAGGAAATTCTACCAAAACATCGCCAAAATTAGCAACAGCTTTTGTACAGAAAGTAGGTTAAATGATGTAATTAGAGCATCAACTAGTCGTTTAATTATAAAAAATGATGAATTAATGTTACAATAGACTTAGGGCTGCTATGAAACTAGACAAAAATACTAACTAGCTTGTGTATAGGATGTCCAAAAGACTAGTACAATTGGCAGTCTCATCAGGGGATGGCATTTAAGACCGTTGGAGCAGAAACGTTTCGAATGGAATGGCGACTACAGAAATACTAACTATAACATATTATACATACGATATCCAAAAGACTAGTACAATTTGCAGTCTCATCATGGCAGTGAGCATTTAAGACCTTTGGGACAGGAAAGTTTGGAATGGCGACTTCTGACTGGAAACGCAGCGAAATGCGGTTCCCCACTACGCAGCTACGTGAACCAATAATTTGATAAAGATCGCAGAGGGTCTATGGCTGCATATGGCACAAAATCAGTAATTATGGAAATCTAAAGGTCCCTTTGTGCACCAGTGGAATTACGATGATGATAGACAAACACAGCAGACGCTGTCCCATCTGCTGTGTTTGTCTTTGTTATGCTGGATACTCGCGAATATGACCACAGCAGTAAGTAAATCATTGACCATTGGTGTTGGTGCAATTACCACCACCAATCTACATCTTTTATTTCAGATGGTGGTCACACGGAGAAACGCTAACTGTGGCTATGGCAGCAGCGGCGGTGGAAGTTTCATACATCTATGGTAGTTTGTGAGTGCCGGCCAGCGCTAGTTCGTATCTGAGGTTATGGTTTAAACACGCAACGTAGCATTGATCAAATTGAGCTCAATGAAATAGAAGGGACCAGTGATCCTGCCAGTAGAAAAATCGGTAGGACCATGGTCCATTAATGACCATTTACGAGTACATAATTAATCTACCAATAAGCAGGCTGATGTACGAGGACGGGCAGGATAATCTATTCCAAATTTTCTGGCAATCAGTTTGCCTACTATAAAAAAAAAATATGGAAATATTAGACTTGTACAGATGGGCTATAAACTATAACTATAATAAAATAAATAAATATTTCTGGACAATTTACACAACGCAATCTAATCCCTAATTAAATGCTAAGCTTGTACTATGTACAACTGATAAATGAATTTAAACATGTACATTTTTTTGTATATACATACTTATCTATAAAACATAGAAAACACCCAGGCCAAGACAAACATACATGTTGAAAGGGTCTTTAATATTATGTTTTCTATCTACTGTCATGAAAATAAAGAATGAAGAAAAATAACTTCACTTCATTTGTACACGTATAATTTATTTAATTAAAATTTGCCGAAAAAGATACACTAATACACTTAAAGAAAGTAAAATTAATAACGCAAAACGTTGGAAATAATAAAAAAATATTTAAGGGGAATAATTATTTGAATTAACTTTAAAAGAAATTAAAATTAAAATTTGAAATTAAAGAGGTAGATTGCATAATTATAAAAGACGGCGTGATCGAGTGGTGTTGATGGATATGGGTGAGATGGGATGAGAGCCGACAGTTTGTAAAAATGCAACTAAAACTTGGTAGCCCGACTGTGGGGTTATTGGAATTTAGAAAAAAAGATTTCACTGGTGATTCAATCGATCACCAGTGGGATCGGAATTAAATGGGAGGAAGAGACTTCTTTAAAAAAACAAAGGAAAATCATTAACTAAATAAAAAAAAAAACACTAATATCGGAACTATAAAAATAAAACGGGACAATGGCCGCAGTGTAGCCCCGTGTACCTTCCTCTTCTGATATCGGTCCGGCCACAAGCACGGACAACCCGGCCACCGACGGCCCGCCTGGAACCGCTACACGCACAAATTGACGTGCAGGAGCACCGGTGAGACGATCGTCCGCCCCCAGCCCTCCGTATAACGGTCAGAAAGGTTGCCAGGCGGAGTCCACCACGTGAACGACGGGAGACAGCGGGCAACGAGGTCTACTGTTACCCCGTACGGTTTAGCCAGTAAACCTGGCTTCCAAATTAAGTTAAACGATTATAGCATAGCGGCTGGATTTCACAGCCACCTTAAAAAAACAGGACAGCAATGGCTTATTGGCCAATTCTTTCACAAAGAACACCACAACTTCGACAAAAATAACACGCCACGACGAATTCAAGAAAATATCTCACGGAAAATTCCAAACCGATCGCCTTGACAACGCAAACAGAAAAAAACTCATTTTCAAAAAAATCTAAACTGACACTAAAAGCTGCCAGCAAGTAAACATGGAGATTTCACATCTTTAGAGGTCGGATCACACACAATTGAAAGATAATTATAGGCGGCGCCGAAAGTCGACAACTAGTAGCGTTTATTTAACGCTACACTACATAATATGTGTTATATCTAAAACTTACATATCTAAATATATAAAACAAATGTATAAATGCTGACAGATCAACGAACAGTTCAAGCTAATGAATGGATTGGGCTGAAATTCGGCATACAGATACAGAATAAGTAAATAGTCCTGCCGCAAGGCGCTGGCGAAAATATATAATACTAGCTTCCACCCGCGGCTTCGCCCGCGTTTACTTTTTTTTAATAAAAAGTATCCTAAGAGCTTCGTAATTTCTTTGAGAACATGTGTACAAAGTTTTATGATGATCGGTTGAGTAATTTCAGCGTGAATGCGTGACAAACAAATCGCACATTTATAATAAGTATCCCTACTTAATATTATAAATGAACGATTTGTAGGGATTTAGTATCAGAACTAGTGTGTATAATAAACATATAGTGTGTTAAGTCTCTTATGGGCATAGTAACATAGAATCTTCGTATTAGTAGTTAAATTATGCAAAAGCCTTCATTCATTCAAAGGCGGCGGTTTCAAATATTGCACGACGCAAACGTTCTTTGTCTAAGGTATTATTTATTTACTAACTTCATTGTTTATGTACGTCGGAAAAGTGGAATAAAATTTCATGTTACCTAGTCTATGTTACGTCCATGGTAACCGACTTCTTATAATTTGAAGTTTGGTATGGCAACGACTTTTCAAATCTTCCGTTATAGATTATGATATTCAGCGAAATTTATTGAGCTTATAAAATCGTCCGGTCGTTCCGTTTGTCCGTTGTCATGAAACTCAAAATTTCAAAATTCTGACTTCGGATTCGTGAAGAGCATCAAAAAGTAGTTATATAAAGTGACCTTGGTTATCCGATATCAAGCCGGGATTTCGAAAAAAAAAATCGCTATGGTGGCGCATGCTGCGCGTCCGATGTTTTATATTATGTAGACGGGCCATAAGTGAACATCACGGCAGTAAAAATTGGCTATAATGCTCGTACTCAATACCTAGCTAGGCATTTATACGTAAAGACAGAAAAAGAACGTAAACACACAGGAAAGCATTCTAAAACTTTATAGTAATCGGACTAGTTTGGTGCTCGAATGGCTAGAAATGGCCGCTTTGACTCCGAGGTAGCGGGTTCAATCCCCATACAAGACAAATATTTGTGTTCATGAACATGTCTTTTTGTCTTGGTCTGGGTGTTTTCTATGCATTAAATTGTCTAGAAATATTTATTTATTGTTTTTGATTAGCGCTAACGTCTTAGGGCGTCGGTAAATAGCGAGAGACTGAGTGAATGCTGGTATTCAAGCTTGAATACCTTGCTTCCTTCTTGCCACAATTAATGCAAGTAGAATGCATCTATAAGTATAAACATCTCAGCTTTAGGGCAGACTAAGTTTATAGTAAAAGTTGACCTTTCGTACATGTGCACCCCACCGCAGATTAATCAACGAAGTTATGACGAATAAGAGGAGAAGGCTTCAGAAATAATAGCTTAAGGCACACCCGTAGCGATCGAAACTTATATAGAATTGTAATGATATATGTATATTTATATATATATATATATATATATATATACTATAATATATAACGACATTTTGAAATACGTCTCACATGGTGTTCGCTTTTTTAGCATTATGTTTTTATCTGTTCCGCAGCTACAGAAATTTTCCTGAAGAACTTTTCATATTAGAGTAGACTATGGAATAAATTAAATAAATAATATATAAGTCTTTCAGACTTCTTGCCTGTCTTAATCGACTATTGGGGGTCGTTATACCACTTTTGGAACCAATGGCATTTTGAAGTTATGCTGAAAAAAAAATATGTTAACATAACATCCTGATTCATGTCATGTTTATCTTTTTTTATTTTGGCATTATTAACAAACTCATTAAATTAAAACGGTAAAATAAAATAATAAGTTTAAAACTGTAAAATAAAATAGTTTTCTTTTATAATGTAAGTCGTATAAACTGATAATAATACAATATAATTTTTTAATCTTCTTAACCCTTAAATGCACGATTTTATATAAAGGGATGAAAAAAATATTTTTGGGTAGTTTATTGGTTATAGATTAAAGGAAAAATAATGAAAAAAATTTTAGCACCTTTTATGTTGTATATTATTTAAAAAAATCATATGTTGCCATTTGGCAACAATATGCGTTTGAGAATAATAAAATTAAATCATAGTAAAAAGATTTACAATGAATTGTACAAATAAAAAAGCGATCTTTTTATGAATTAAATGCAGCAAAACAGTTTCTATTCTTTGTGTGACATAAAGCGACATTACATTTGGTGCATTCTATGCGCGAAAAACCCTTGCAACCTGGAAATGTACACCTGTTCTTACTGTGGCATCTTCTTTCATTATGTTTCACTCCACCAGTACTAATATCTTTTGTGGGGAACTGTCTTCATAGGCCCTCGATGTTTTTTAGCTTCTAACTCCTTTTCAACAATGCTACTAGATGGTCTGCCACGTTTATTTTCATACTTTTTGTATTGGCATAAAACTTTAATCCGTTTCCGACCTGTCATTTCTCCAAGGCTCATGATCTTCCTGATTCCTCTTTTTTTGTTAGCTTTTTTGGATAGCACCCATGAATTTATCACTATCATATCAATCATGTAATAAAACAACCTCATATACCACTTCCGGCTCTTTACTCTGATTCTATACCTCTTCAACGCCCTCCTTGTGACCATTATAGTCTTTTATAAATTTTGGGCAAGCTATTTCAATTTGTGGTATCTATTTTTGATTATACCTAGGGACTGTCCCAAGTAGTTCGAAGCCAACATAGGTAGAAACTAAAGTCACAAGTTTGCTGTCCTTCCAACACGTAACTGAAAAGTCTGAACTGAAATGACTTCTTGACCTCCTATCTACTGCACCTAGTATACCTATAACTGGTTGGCCTGCTGAACATCCTGGTAAGGCTTGCATAGGCGGAGCTTCACCATGTACATTGGCCAGAGGATCTTCAGTATCATGTTGATCTTCGTCAGGTTCACTATGCAACTCTAACAACTCCCTTTCATTTTGATAGTAATCGAGGTCATTGTTGATTATGAATACATTTCTGAAGATGACCCGGATATGGATTATCCAGGTCATCTTCATAAATGTATTCATTTTCTAAAGCGGTGAGAGCAGGCTCAATATCCCTGTCATGCATTCCATCAGGCATGCTAAAATGTAAAGAAAAAACTCAAAAACATCTACCACCAGCAACAACTAAAATGCTCAAAACAGGCAAATTGATATAATACTCAATGCATACTGTAGACATTTGGCAACATACATAATTTAGCACGATAAAGAAAATAAAAGAAAAAAAATACGTAAATATTGCATAAATTGGTGTTCACTTACCTTTGTTCTAATCAAATAGTATTTTTATAAACAAAATTTATCACCGAATATGAGAGAAAGTCACAAAACAATAAATCGTAACTTACGAAACACAAAATTTTCGTCTTCATCTCGGAAATGTCAAATAATTATAGTTTTCCCGCTAATTTCAAAGGGTTACTTTGTTTTTTTTTATCAAAGTAATAGTCATAGTTGCAAACATTCGTTCAGAAACACAGCACCTGTAATTGCTTTTTTTTAAAGAGACTATGATAGGTACGTAGACATTTGGCAACAAAATGCATTTAAGGGTTAACAAAAGTGAAATCTAAAAATTTTGACGAAATTACTCTCATAATTATAATTATTAGTTTAAAATACACATATATATAAACGTCAAATTTGCACCGTTTTATGCTAGCTATTCTAGAGATGCACATGCTTCGTTGAACCAACTATGTAGCTAATGACGAAAGTTTCCTTGTTACTACTGCAAGTTTTCATGTTTATTGGTTTAATGACTTCTAACTGAAATCACACGATGGTATTTTACAGGATTTCTCAAGAGAAAATGTCATTTTAGAATTTGAGTACAACCACTAAAAATAATGATATTTTTGCATGTCGTATACCATATAAACTTACTAAAATTTACGTTTAATAATCGACCAATATATGCAGACATTGTTTTGCCAGATAACATGTTAACGAAACATTTAAATTTAGAAGTAGAAGAAGAAGAAGAAGAAACATTTATTGTAACCTAAAACAACACTATTACATTAATTACAAGCTGTTTAAGTAAGAGAACAGGAAACAAAAAAACAGTGCTGCATTATGCCACAAATTGGACCCAGCTCAGCATTATGCCGTTGTCTGACTATATCAGACACCAGCGCTGATTTTCAGCTGGGACCAGTTCGTGACACCTCGGACGGACATTCAGACGCAACACAGACACAACACAAATAAAAAAAAAAAAAACAATTGTAATCTTAATTAAAATATACATCGCCGCTGTCGGGTTGTTCCAAGAAATCCTGGGAATAGTCAGCAAAAAGTACTATCAGAATCTATCAGCTTTGGATACATAAATATTAACAATTATTTGCTACCCGACATAGCGATATCACAGAGACACAAATCAATAAAAAAGTAATACGAAAAGTACCAAAAACATCCATTTTTAGCACTTTTCGGCGACTACTTGTAAAACGAAACATTTTGAGCGCTAGTAGAATAACGTAAAAATACTTTAATGTCTTGATACTCGTAACAAACTGTTTACAGGAATTTCTGGATTTTTATAAGCTAAAATATGATTTTATTGAAAGTGGAGCCTCTGTTGCTTTAACACAAGGGGCACAAGGTCCTTAATTAGAATTAGTTTGGTTGTAATGTCTGTATTTACATATTTATTACGGAGATAGTTCTAATTATATAAGGATTATGTTTATTTATTTTATTGATTTACCAATATATCTATACATTATTTCCTGCATTACAAATAGTGGTAATATATAATAAGCGAATGTAACAAATACTTATAGGTATATACATCATGCTCCACAATTTATTAATATTACGGAACATAAATTTTAACATGTGATTGCTTTGAGTTCAGTAAATAATATTATTTTAATTATACCACAAGGAAATAAATTATGTATATTAAATAACGGAAATTAAATAGATTCAAATCTAATTAATTCAATTTAACTAAATGAGATTAATTAAAATCTTGTATTGCGTATGCTTGTATTCAAGATTTATGAAACTTCTTAGTTCAATACTTAAAGAATTTAGCAAATGCGACTATCTTCTTTTTTTGTGCTTCGGAAAGTACGTTAAGCCGTCGGTCGTGGCTGTTCAAGAAAATCATTAAGTCAAGTCAGTGACCTTTTGGCAGCTTGAAAACACTGGCCTTGAATTGAGAGGATGGTGGAGAATGCTCTAAACCCCTTTAATTGAAGGGAGTCCCATATCACAGCAGTAGGATGAATAAGGGTTGACAATAGCTATATTCTTGGAGACCGGTGTGTCATACTGTAATTCAGGATCCATGTGCACTAATTAGTATGATTCTATTTCAATTGGCCCCGCTTGATACGACCTGGGACTCTATCGCCGAAGCTAAAGCAGATTACCATCGCTTTTATTCCAAAAAATTGGTCGTTAAAGTTATTGAAAAACATCTTCAGCTTAGTCAGTAGAGCTGTAGGGCTTCTACCAGATGACCTAAACATAATTAGTAACAATCTAAGCAGTAGTTTCATTTTCGCTTTCAAAAACTCCAGTGGTAATCGGCTTCGGCATCGGCAGTAAGGCCCCTGGTTGTGCCTACTCTTTCGAAGATCTGTCCGACATAACGGAGGCTTTGTAGAATGTCTAAGATAACTGACATTTTGACGCTGAACAACCGCCGGTGGGGTGTAAAATTACTTGGCGTTCACTAGATAATTCACGCATTCAATGACGGGCAATTTGAAATTGCTCCGTAATTCCTCTGTGTAATTAATCTAAGGCACCTGCCCCACATGGCCGAGAAAGCGATTTAGGTAGAGACTATTCCTCGTACAATAAACGTACTGTAAGATCTAGATCGCAAGTTGATAAAATATATACTTAGATATATATCTGATTGTTCACACTGTCGATGATAACTTTCTCTTCACAGTTTTGTCGCTGCTACAAATACAGGCTGCATTTCCCAAAATTTCTACTCGCTATATGGAACTTCCAGAGGGTGCAAAAAAGGGCCTTATAGTAAGATTTTTTTTACCCTTAGATGCGTTCTGTCTGCATCCACTGTGGCAAAAACAAAGTAAGGTATATGCCGGAACTTACGTAGTCCCGCGCTATTTATCGTAGCGGTATGACATTAGCGCTAATAAAAAATATGTTGTAGATAAAATGCCATCCTTTGTGAACACCATATAGATAACATATTAACTTTTACCTTTTTATGTCGACATATCGAGTGATGTTCAATTTCGTGACCACTTGGAATGCGAGATCAAACTAGCTTCAAGGAAGATCGAATTCGTTCTTTTTTACTTCCTTCCTAATGAATTCCTCCCCAACCCGTCTGGCCAGCGTGGGGAGTGTAGGTCAAATCCTCCTGTCTGGGACGGACGAGAGAGGGTCGTGCTCCTGTATTGGAGACTAAATTGACCTGATGATGATGATGATGAATTTCATCGTACAACTCGTCATGAATTAAAAATCCACCCATACCTATCATTTTGATAATTGGCAATTTCATAAGACATTTTATATCACAAACTGAGAAATTGTGGAATCAACTTCCCTCAGTGGTATTTCCGAACAATTGTGCCATGAGAGCCTTCAAGAACAGTGTCTATATTTCCCTTAAAAGGCTGGCAACGGATCGGCGACCCTTTGGACTTGCTGATCTCCATGGGCGGTGGTGATTCCTTTCCATCAGGTGACATCAGATGGTTGTTTGCCCCCTCTCGTATAAAAAATCAATAGACGGAATAAAGAGTAATTTAATTGAATAGTTAAACATAGTAAATTATAAACCAAGTAAACATCTGTCATGTTGGGTACCCATCATGTCCTTAATGATCCTATATGAAATGAATTGTATGTATTTGAATATGACTTGTGCTGTATACGTCATTTCGTCGTCAACCCTTATTCATCCCACTGCTGGGATACGGGTCTCCCCTCAATCGAAGGGGTTTAAAGCATACTCCACCACGCTGCTCAACTGCGGGTTGGCGGAGGTCAGTGTTTTCTAGCCGCCCTAAGGCCACTGACCTAGCTTAACGACTGTCATCTAATGACAACAGCCGGGACCAACGGCTTAACGTGCCCTCCGAAGCACGGAGGAGCTCAAGATAATATATAAACCCATCCATGGACAGGCTACGGTCGACGTTGCTTAACTTGCGTGTTCGATTAGACTGACACACGCAATAACGTCACGGAGCTCCTCTGTGCTATATACGTTAAGAATGCAATACGTAAAGAATTGAGACTGGAAAGAAACATTGGAACAATAAACTGGTTTTCTTGTTTTATTACTTCATAAAAATATGATAATTTTAGTAAAGTTTATCCTCAGAAATCCTTCATTTTATTATATTTTAAAAAGTGGTAATAGGGTTATCAAAGTTTGTATTCAATTTTAACCATGTCGTTTTGGGAACAGGCGCGAAGTGCAAAGTTTTTCGTTTAAACTCGTAATTTTTTATGATCTTGAATTCTGTTAAGCCTCTAGGGTCTTGATTTCGTGATATTGTTGAGTCGTTATAAGTCTTTTAAAATATTAAAATACGACTGTCTCAAACTTAATAAAGTCAGAGGTCCTCAGAGTAACATCTGTTTGTATTATTCAAATATCACAGCACACAGTTGTTCCTTTATTAATGTTAATGTCTAGAAGATACGATAATATTAAACTAGAACATTAATAAGGAATATACATTCATATATAATAAACAGGTTCATCGCTTTTGCCAAAGTTTTATAATCTAAATTCTATTGCACAATCTGTTACCCGAGGTTATCTATATTATGAAAGCGTTAATGCTACGGTAATTGCTTTACATCAGGCGGACTGTTTGGCATTCAACATGGTATAGAAAACTGTAAGTAAATAATAAATAATAGTATTTTAACTTGTAAAAAAATATTAAATAAAATTTAAGTCATCATCATCAGGGGCCTTACCACAAGCTCTAAACGCAGGAATGGAACCATCATGGTTGCAAATTTATGAATGAAATTCATTGATAAATACGCAACCATCATAGTTACATTCCTGCGTTTAGAGCTTGTGGTAAGGCCCCAGGTCATTTTAGTCTCCACTACAGGAGCACGACCCTCTCTTGTCCGTCCCAGACCGGAGGATTTGGCCTACACTCCCCACGCTGGCCAGACGGGTTGGGGAGGCCTGATCGATGTTTTATAATGTATTTTCCTAAGTCGCCTTGTACGACATCTACGGGAAGAGACGGAGTGATTCTATTCTAGTCTAGCCGGAAACCACACGGTCAATTTAAGTAATTAAAACCAAAAATGTAAGTAATTAAACTTAATGATACTTCGTCATACTCGTTGAAATCTATACAGGTTGATCAAATTTTAAGTACCATGCATTCAAGCTAAGAGTAACACAATGTAACTGATACTTTGTGTTTCTCATAATATCTTCCTTTCTTCTTTTAATATCGGCTTGCTGTAATGCATGTCAAAAGGTAGGTTGTAATAAATAAATATTTTTACAAAATTTATTAATATACAGACATGAAATGTCTACTTTTTTATTATATATGAATATAAAAAATAGTTAGATTAAAACCTCGTTATAACTCACGCAAATAGGCGAGGTAAACTTCTGCGCACTTTATACTCGTAGTAACTAAAATAACCGTGATTTTTGGTTAAATTACGATTTGTATAGAGGCAATCTATCAACACCTCAACGGCAGAAGTTTACAAGACAGACGTTTGACACGAAAACTTTCGAGATCCTCAGGCTTCAAAGAGAAACTCGGGAACCTTTTCGTCCGATGTACTTATATACTTTTACCCGTAATGCGAAACTCGTGAGAAGAATTCGGAGACCATCCAAATGGTAATCTGAGGGTGCTTTATTGACAAGAGGGGTTATCCAGGAAGATTGTTAGCTTATGTTTTAGTTTTGGTAAGACCGCATTGCGGTACACAAAAGGTTGCCATGAAAATTTAAGGGGACGGTGTAGAATAAACATGAACCCAGGTAAATCTGACGCTTCTATGTTTTGTTTAAATACGAGAATTCGGTTTTGAAATACTTTTCTGAAATCTCACCTTAAGGGACATTTAGGTTCTCGGAACTATGTGAATTCGTTTTTTTTTTAATTACACAGCATAGTGTATTATGTGACAAAACACAGACATAGACAGTCTCAATACTTTGTAGAGTAATTGATAGTTTAGTGTGTCAAGAAATAACTTAGAAAATTACAATTATAATGTACTTATTTAATATAACAAGATAAAATTTATGTTAAATACTCATTACCTTGTTATCATTAGCTCGATGGCGTCATTGCACGTGTCACTCTAATGGAACACGTAAGTTAAGCAACTTCGGCCGTAGCCTGTTCATGGATTGGTTTATCATCTCGACGTCCTTCGTGCTTCGGAGGGTACGTTAGTCGGTCCCGTGCGGTTGTCAGTAGATGACAGTTGTTAAGACAAGCCTTTAGACGGCTTGATAACACTGGCCACCGTCAACGTGTAGTTGAGCAGCGTTGTAGAGTTTGCACTAAACCCATTCGATTGAGGAGTGAGGTATCCGATCAGTGGGATGAATAAGGTTGACGACGACTCATAACCTTGTAATAGATCTAAAATACGAGGTTAAGTCAATCTTATAAAGATGTGAGCAAGACTTATTAATAAATTTCCACGTTATTACGTATACATTTTTATGGCTTACGTGATTACAATCCGGGCATGTTATGATGTTAATTTGTGGCGAATATTTTACCTTAAAGTATAGGGTCAGACAAAAAGGCGGGTTGAAGGTAAATTTCCCGGGGTCCGACAGGGGCTGTATCACGAACAAAGAAGGCGGCCAGAATGACGTGGAGGGGTCACTGTGTACACGACACTAGTGTATTTAACAATATGAAACTTCACGGCCGGCATGGTTTTTGTAAGTCATATTTTTATGGTTAGACTGCGTATAATCAGAATTGAAGAAATAGTCTTTATTAACATTATAAATGTGAAAGTTTAAAGGACTTATGTTTGGAAGTTCGTTACACTTTCTCGGGTAAACGGCTGAACGGATTTGGATGAAATTCAGCATACATGTTTTATAGAATAATTATGTTCTGCAATATCATAGGATACTTTTGAACATGATAGAAATTCCTCGCCCCGAGGTCTGTATATTATATCAACACATCGTATCTCGCACTCATCGACATTAAGGCGCCTAAAATTTTTGCACGAGCATTAGCTCGTGCAAAACTTTTAGGCATACTGTTAAGTATGTGCTTGTTTACAAAAAATGCAATCGGAAGCCTTTTGTTGATTGGTCGTAGTGGTCTACACATATTTGCATTTTGCTTGTGCTGATGAATTCTTAGCAACTGTGGAAGGCACAACAGTAAAATCCGGTATAAAACAATATTTGAGTTGGCGTTCGGCCTCGCGTAAAAGGAAATTTGACAGAGTTTCTAATTTAGAAACACGATCGCATCAAAGATCTGCAGCAAAATCCGCATATCTGGCCAGTGCTTCTAACTTTGATAGGTCATTCCGCAACAGTTCAGGTGAATGTAACTATTATGTTTGCTGCAGAGTCTTTATATTAGCAACACAATTACGTACCTGATTTGCATATGTTTACCACTTCTGAAGCCACGATGAGTTTTGGTCGGACAAAACAGCCCTCTAAAATAACTATCACCTCTGCCGGGTCTTAGTAAATAAAAGCGTCGCGACTGCTTCGCGACCATGGGCACTCAACGCTTCCGCTATTCGCTACAAGTTCAGCGTCACGGACCCCTCATAGGGACACGCGTGCGAGGAGTTGGGTTCGGCTTAGTAGCTGTCAGCAAGTAACTCTGCGAACTCTTTTGAAACCATGGCACGAGTTTTCACCATGGACGTAACGAAACAATAAAGAAGTACACATTCAGAATTTGGATTTTTTTAAAATATCACCAGGAAATCGATTTCCGATATTTTTCAAAATTTCCAAAATGTTAGCGACGAGGACAATTTAAAAGCCAAAATTCACCAGAAAATACTATATTAAATTCATATAATAACTTTACAATTATACCAGTTAAATTAACAAATGAAAATTTGGAATGTAAGTCAAACCAATGAAATATATACCTATAATAGCTGTCCCAGCGAACTTCGTACCGCCTAATAATCAATGAATGTCATATTACTGAACTAAATTTATGATTTTATGGAATTAATACAATGAATAATATAAAATAATAGAGATGGCGTCATTGAGCGTATCAGTCTAATTGAACACGCATGTTAAGCAACGTCGACCGTAGCCTATTCACGGATGGGTTTATATTACCTCGAGCTCCCCCGTGCTTCGAAAGACACGTTAAGCCGTCGGTCCCGGTTGTTATTAGTTGATTATCTTGAGCTCCTCCGTGCTTCGGAAGGCATGTTAAGCCGTCATTCCCAGTTGTTATCATTAGATGACAGTCGTTAGCCAAGTTAGTGGCCTTTAGGCGGTTCGAAAACACTGCCACTGCCCTCCGCCAACGCGCAGTTGAGCAGCGTGAGTATGCTCTAAACCCCTTCGGTTGAGGGAAGACCCGTATCCATAAAAACTGAAGATATTATAATTCATAAGAATAAAGATAATATTCATAAGAATAAAGATTTCCATAAAACATTTTTTTTATTTTTTTGATTAAACAATAATGTTTAATCAAAAAAATTAAAAATATGTTTTGTTTTATTTTTTAGTTTTGAAATCGGTTTTATCGTTTTGGTGATTTAATTGTCATTTCTTTTTATATTTATTCTGATTTGATTCTTGCGACCCCGTGGACCAAGCGTTTTCACCCCAATCGATTTGACCCTTCCGGTCGGTTAGGTCAGTATTCTTAATTGTACTGTGCACATTTGTACTGTGTACATTTTAGCTGTTAGCAGAATATACTGTAAAACGCAGAACGAATCGGTGGCCTTTAGCACTTTTTTACAATATCATTGACATTGCAGCTTTGCAGCATATATAATTTACATGGAACATAACCCACAATTTGTCTCGAGTGACAGACGTAGAAAGTTTTTGAAATCATTGAGTGTACAACTGTGTGGTAAAAATATAACAAAGGTCAAAAAATTCATTGTGACATCAAAATTACATGTGAGATCCGCAATGCAGGACGTGCTTGGCCAAGAACTAAGGCTTTCGATTTCTTCTGGGTCTACAACTTCTATAAGTTACGATATTTATATATAAGAAATATATAAAAAACTGCTCTAATCTCAAAAAGACATTTTTAATTTTCAAAACAAATCACAGACAACTTTCGTGACATAAAACTGACACCAATCGATTTGACATTTTGAAATTTGACAACCAATAAATATCGCAATCCTTTTTCAATTGACACTTTCATTTGTATGGGAAAATGTTTTTTTTTTTATTTTATTTTTTTCGCCAATTTTCCAATGTTTTTAATACCTAGTTATTCTGCTATTCCGGACGGAGGCAAATCCGACAAAACAAAAACCATGAAAATCGGTCATGCGGTTCTCGAGTTATAAGTGTTCGAACAAACCCGACTTTGTTTTATATATATAGATATACAAAAAGTTTGCGCTCAACCAGCCAGTCGCCAATAATTATTCTAATCCCTAAAGCTTTGTATCAAAATATTACTGGAGTTTCATGACTATGATTTTATAAACCGGTAACATAATAATAACATAGACTTATCCCCTCACAAGTGAACACTTTAGTACTTAAACTTAGAGGTTAATTAATTTTGTATATATACATCTAAATTATGAGCGACTGTTAAAATGTTCCATCAAAATAAATTTTGAACATAAAATGTCAACTAAATGAAAAATTATACATGAAAACAACCGTTATTTGTCACACAACTTTGAGACGGCCTTTATCTAGAAGTTATAATGTGTTTGATTGTAGACATAAACATAATGGGGACGGCGGCGTGAAATGGGGCGAATATTTTGATTTATAAAACAAACATTGAGACAGTTTGTACATGCTAACATGTTTCTTGTTAGCGTGATACCGTTTAACATAATCTCGACGCCATCAACGGTGTTGTATTCGAATTTGGGAATACAAATGTGTGAAGAACTATGGTTCGAAACAATGTCACTATGACGAAATTCCTCTTCTTTAAATGCTATCTACCAAAGGTCAGCGATCATCATACGCCGCTGTGTAAAGGCAATAGGTGCTCATCCGAAACCATCGTCTATTGTTCTGCAATCATGAGGTGCGGCATTTGCCTGCTCATAGGCGACGTTGAATTTCACCGTGATCTATTGCTGAAGACTATAGTTTCCATTCCGCATTATATGGCAAAGATATATCAATTTACAGCGATTAATGCCTTCTATCTTTTGTTCATTGTATGTAGTATCGTTTCAATATGTTATCCGTACAAGATATTTTTAACATTCTACTAGACACCCACATCTTTAATGCCTATATTCTCGCATTTGGTTTAAGAGTTCACGCTTTAACGCCGTGTGGAAGAATTGGCATAACAGGAGCCAAGCGAACACGAGTGATGATTCGATTTCGCTAGTGCGAAAAATATTTCATATATTTTTTGTATGGAGTGTTTTTCGCATTAATCGTTCATTGCGGTAATATTCTTTTAAACCATGAAAGAATAATAAATATAAGAACCTAATAGCACTTTATACATCGAAGTTCCGTGACTACTTATACAAATTATGGATCGTAAACTTTTTATTTATTTTGAGGTCCTACGTACTTTGTCTCCTGCAATTATTGTGGGATGACAATTGATCAGCTAAGGTTTAAGCTTAGCTAGCCCAAGGTAGGTCATACCTTGGACTAGCTAAGCTTAAACCTTAGCTAGGCTTAGGCTAGGATATTGCTAGGCTAGGCTCCATGTTGTTTAACTTACATGTTCGATTATACAGACTCGAGCAATAATGTCATCGAGAGCCTCTTTAGATAATATTAGGATCACAATGTTAAGAATGCAATAATCAATTTCGCATTGTCATATTGGATGTTGTAATATTGGAAGCATGCATTCAGTCTACCGCATCATAACCACCGCCATAAGCTAATATTCGGTGGCGCTAGATGTTATAGTGTGTTCGATAGTCTATCAGTAGTTCACTATATAAAGAGGATCCATAGAGAATCAATTGTGTAGATACTGTCAATATCTATACAATTGACAATATCTATACTAATGATTGTCTATCGATTCCATTATAGAAAACCGCATCCAAATAACAGTGCTCTTGAAGGATTTTTATTTTTTTTATTTTTATACTACGTCGGGTGGCAGATAAGCATACGGCCCGCCTGATGTGAAGCGGTTACCGTAACCCTATTAACGCTCACAACATAATATATCACATGCGCGCCGCCACCCCCGCTGCCAACGCAGCATCTCCTTCTTTTCTGGTGACCTCATTCACTCGCAGGAACACAACAACCCTCAAGAGAATTGTTATTTGGCTGCGGTATTTTGTGAGGTGGAGGTACATTCCCCAGTCGGGTAGCTTACAATTACGCTCCCTGCCTCTCTTTTCGCCAGAGCTTCGTTTGTCAGTCAGCAGGGTGCACCACGAGCAGGTGAAGTTGGCTTTGGTTCAAAGATGTTGATAAACCACTTACACCCCAAAAGGTTGACAAGTTCACCAAATGCAATTCAATGCACCAAATGCAATGCGAGCATGTGTGTCACCTGATGGAAAGCAATCACCAGGTGAGGTTACTGTGTAATTGTAAATAGTTCACAGCTCACATCATAGCTAGTTTGATTTATTGTAATTAGCTATGCAATATTACATGTATTGTATGTGACCATTTTAATCCACAGGAACACTGTTATCTGTTATTGGTATCATAATCTTATTCGATATACATTAGCCCTTTTTTACTAGAACCAGAAATCGGCAGGGTGCAACACTCGATGGTGAGGTTACTACTTTGTCTTTAAATATCATCTATCATTTTCGACCCTAGTGTACAGGCATAGGCAACGGCCGCGGCAGCCGGGTGTATTTTTGATCGAGTGGTAAAAAATACACAATTCAAATTATCTACGTTACTCGTGTTGTGTTTGAAGTTATAGGTACAACTACACAAGTAAAAGATTTGCCAACACGTGTCGTATGTTGGTTTTGGTTACCTTTTATAACGACTAGGAACGTAAATATCTATTTAAACTTTATTTTTGCACATTTTATACCATTAACAAAAACAAATGGCTTATAATTACGAAGTTCATATCCAACAGAGTGCAATAAAAGCGGTTGTTCCTAAAATTCATAATGGACGAGTGAAACTCTACAGGTTGTTTGGCATTTAGCAAATTTTCCCAGAGCTCAGAATAAGTAGTAGTACTAACGTATCCAGAGCCAGGTAGTGCCAACTACTATAACTATTTATCAAATCTGCATATTTTGTGTGTCAAAATTAACGCGAAAAATTATTCACAATCCATTACTCTTGTGTCGCAGCGATCTGAGGGCCTAAAGTTAGTTTTGGTCACCAATCAGAATCCTCCACTTGGCACTATCTTGCTTGCAAAATCTCTTGCAAATTGTTGAGTTTAAAATAGTACAGATCCGAATACCGCAGCCAAATAAACGTCCCCTTGAGGGTTGTTGTGTTCCTGCCAGTGAGTGACGTTACCACGAAGAAAGAAAGGAAGGAGTATAGGCTGGCAACTGATCGGCGACCCCTTGGTGTTGCTGATCTCCATGGGCGGCGGTGATTGCTTTCCATCAGGTGACCCACATGCTCATTTGTCCCCCTCTCATATAAAAAAGGCGTCCACTATTTCGCTCCATCCATTTAGGGTGACAGATAGGACGCCGTCCGAATTCATTTGTACCATCCTCGGTACTAATCAATTGTACTACTGCTCCGTAGGAGACAGATCGACAACTATATGTTCTCCTGACGCATCGACATCTCTTATTTGTCCAACATGACCAATATAGCGGAGACGTTGCGCTTTTATTTGCCAGATATTATGGGGTACCGGCAATAGATCTCCTAGTTCGTCACTTATTCTAACAGTTTCGTTATTCCAGGTTATTGTTCCCAGGATGTTGGAGCATCCTCTCCGTTACCAGTAGCATATTCTCTTCCTTCAATTAGTGGCCGACCCAACAGTTGTTGTTTTGTCTAAAAATCCCTGAATCCGACCGCATCGGTAAGTGCTGTTACACAGCAGTTTAGGAGTAGTGACATACATCTACACGTACAGAACAATTATAAAGTAAAAGTAAGTTGATTTAACTTACTTTTACTTTATAATTGTTCTGTACTCCTAAATATAGATACCTAGTCAAATAGTATATAACTAGGTAAATAGTCGGTAACGTTCGAGTGATTGTTGTCCATAGGCTGCGGTAACCTCTTAACATTAGGCAGACCCGTACATACTAGTTTCCACATTAGTTGTATGAAAATAGTCGTAAAAATTTTCAAATCCAGAAATTCTATCCATATCACTGTTATTTAGCGCTGGAAATAGTGAAAAAAGTAACCCCCATTAATTTAAAAACTGTCTTTTACTTTTTTGCGTGACTTAAGCTCTGCAGCTTATATCACCTAAAGCAGAGAGTCATTATACTTAAATCCCACGCGATTGAAGATGCGTACGTCTCCGGGTGACAGCTGGTAATCACGTACAAATATAATTGTAGAAAGATTTTTGTCTGTTTGTGCATAGTAATCTGTACAATATCTGAACTACTTTAGAAGTGGGTTTTAGTGACATAATGGGCTAACATTGCTTCAAATAAAAACAATAAGTTGCAAATATAAAAATGAGGTGTGGCTATTTCATGGACACGGCCGTGTGTTGTACGGGAATACGTTATCTGCACTAAAGTTATCTTAAAATGGCAGCGCTTCCCCCTCTCCCCCACGCGATGTTCCCTAATCCTTACTTAGCGTAATAAATTCTTTGATCCTTCATCTATCCAGTGGTGTGATTGAATTTTGGAAGGAGATGATAGATTTGTAGCTGCAACACCAAACTGTATCCCCCGATTTTGTTATCGCTTTTTTGAATTGCTTCCCTATGGAAGCAAGACGTTTCACGTTAATAACATCTTCAGTAGGTGTATGTACACCTCTACCGTGTCAGACCTATATCCGTTTTCTCACGAAACATAGTTTTGAGAAATCGCCTTCTAAAGATTTTTCAGATATTCTCGTTTTGTTGAATATATAGAAGCCTTAAATCAAATGTTTTTACATAATCAGACGTATTAATATGTGACAAATATCGGACATAATAATAATATAATACTAATATATTACAAGTTAAATGCAATAACAGATAGCGTGACAAGCTCTCCATATAATGATTGTTATGAGGTGCTCTGTATCTTAAGATACGTGAGTTAGCTGCTACAAATCTAACACGGAGTGTTTTATTCAGTTAAGTATTAATTAAAAGAATTTAGTTTAACACTTTATGAGATAATTCATTCCTAAAAATAAAAATAAACAATTATTTTTATTTTCTGAACCCTACGCGAACGAAGTTGCGGGCGTCCACTAGTCATTAAATAAATGCAAAGATAACAAATTGATGCGTGGGTGTAGTAATCTGTGGCAGATTTGTAGCGTGGGTAGTATGCCCGAGTCATGGAACTAATTTTGAAATGACATCCTTAAAACAGGCGAGAAAAGGTTGGAGCAAATAAATACGACGTCAAGGATTAATCAACCAGCATCGTATACTAAAGATTTACCGACAATATTTTCCTTCGGCCAATAACTAGTGCCGAAACTTTCTAAGTGTATTTTTTCCGTATTTGTCCACCCGTTGATTGAATCCGAACTTGTGTACCAGGCCCAATCCCCTACGAGCTATTTCTTCGTTATTGTTACCCGAATATTAATTGCCGGTTTCTGTAATAAATAAATATTTCTGGACAAATTACACACCGATTACAAATCACTTAGAGTGACTAGTTTATCTATGGCACCAGGGCTATTATTATTATTTGTATCTCTTTTTAATCACGGGTCAAACCCGGTCATTTGATAGGCGTGCGCGGGGATATGGATCCAACACGTAGAGGCCCCTTTGAGAAGTTTAATGTAATGTTGTACGCCCGCCGTGACCCGCTCCAGGATATGTCAATGGAACGACATACCCATGAGCAGGTCTCGGCAGGCGTTGAGACTATTGCGAAGTGTGATGGAAAATAAATGGGCTATGGAGATGAGATATGGGTGAACTTAATACCGGGCTATTACAGAAGAGGGACGGACGCCTGCCATAACTGCTTTTATTGCTAGTTATTTGCGGCAGGCGGTGGCTTGCCACTCACTTATTATTATTATGTATCTCTCTTAATTCACGGGTCAAGCCCGGTCATTTGATAGGCATACGCGGGGATATAGATCCAACACGTAGAGGCCCCTTTGAGAAGTTTGATGTAATGTTGTACGCCCGCCGTGACCCGCTCCAGGATATGTCAATGGAACGACATACCCATGAGCAGGTCTCGGCAGGCGTTGAGACTATTGCGAAGTGTGATGGAAAATAAATGGGCTATGGAGATGAGATCTGGGTGAACTTAATACCGGGCTATTACAGAAGAGGGACGGACGCCTGCCATAACTGCTTTTATTGCTAGTTATTTGCGGCAGGCGGTGGCTTGCCACTCACTAGATGGGCCTTCGAAATGCCAGGAAATCGGCCGGAGGCAACACCGGTGTGAGTGACTCAGGGGTGTCGAGAGGTGTGCTGCGCTTTCTCCGAAGTTACTCGCGGCGTGATGCCCTTTAACACTTCCACCCCTGGAGCATATAGCTCTAGCGGCTCCTCTCTGGACGGCCAATTAAGGCAAGCCAGAGCTGAGAGTCCTGTGGGCCTTCTTGTGTTTACACTCCGACCGATGAAGACACGCCGGAGACGAAGGCCCTGACCGACTCTCTGGAGGCTCCGGTCCGTGGTGTTGCTACTCACACAACAGCTCGCCACACAAGCTGCCCTGCGGACATTTATTATTATTATGTATCTCTTTTTAATCACGGGTCAAGCCCGGTCATTTGATAGGCATGCGCGGGGATATGGATCCAACGCGTAGAGGCCCCTTTGAGAGGTTTGATGTAATGTTGTACGCCCGCCGTGACCCGCTCCAGGATATGTCAATGGAACGACATTATTATTATTATTATCTCATTTATTTATATTTCTCCAATTTTTTACATTTTTAAATCTAAATCATATATAAAAAAAATACATTTAAAAATATAAAAAAGGGGCACCCATCGATAGCGGGGCGAAGACCCAAGCTACCGGTGGTCAGGGCTCCAGAGTGAGGAATCTCCTCACAATGCGGGCCGTGTCCAGAAGAACCGCCTTCTGTATCCGGCTCTTGACCCAACCGCCAAGCGAGAGCCTCTCGAGGTGACGGTCGAGACTCTTCGCTTTAAGACCGTTTACGGACACAACTATCGGAACAATTATCGTTGAGTCCACATGCCACATGGCGGTAACCTCGTGTGCCAAGTCCAAGTACTTAGAAAGTTTCTCTTTCTCGGCCTTAACGAGGTTCTCGTCATGGGGAATGGTAACATCAACGAGAATTGTACGCCTTCTCTCTCGGTCTATTACCACGATATCAGGTCTATTGGCAATAATAGTCCTGTCTGTGATAATAGACCGATCCCAATAGAGCGTGACATTACCATTCTCAAGAACTGGTGCTGGTGCATACTTATAATATGGTACCTCGGAGCTGACGAGGCCATATCTAAGAGCAAGTTGCTGGTGTACGATCCTAGCTACTTGATTGTGTCTGTTCAAGTACTCGCCGTTAGCAAGATGAGAACAACCGGAAACTATATGCCTGAGTGACTCACCGGGACGGTGGCATGCTCGACATATGTCGACCGTACCGTCCTTCAGGATATATTTCCGGTAGTTATTCGTCTTGATAACTTCGTCCATAATTGCACAGACAAAACCTTCGATTTCCCCAAAAAGGTCACCGAAGCGTAGCCAGGTCACCGAAGCGAGCGAGTCTACATCAGGCCCGTTAAGAGCCCGGTAGAAACGCCCGTGTAGCTCCTTGCTCTTCCATATGTCCTCGCGGCTACGGGTAGTAAACACCACTGGTTTGCGCCAGTTCTCGTTCGCTAAAGACAACGGGGTAAGTCCTTTATCTACTGCTACGACGTCGCGATGCATCCCACTTTCACAGTGGAGGAAGTATTCCCTGAGACTGCACATCTCCCGGTTATGTAAGTTCTTGGCATTTAAGAAGCCTCGACCCCCACACTTCCGTGGGATGTACAGTCTCATTAATGATGATCGTGGGTGATGCATGCGATACATCGTGAGCAGCTTTCTGACCTTTATGTCTAGGGTATCCAATTCGGCCTGAGTCCACCTTAGTATGCCGAAGGTATAGATTAACAGGGGCATAACCCAACCGTTGAAAGCACGCACCTTGTTACCACCTGACAAAAGACTTTTCAGTACTTTTGTCAGTCGTCCAAAGAAACGTTCCGTCACCGATTGTTTCATGTCCCCGCTAGCCAGACCCAATGACTCCGCCATACCAAGATATTTGTATGTCTCGACTTCTGAGAGGGATCTGAGGGACACTGTCTCTGAGAGTTGTAAACTATCAGAGTCTACAACTCTTCCCTGCTTCACATGCATGACCGCACATTTGTCAACACCAAACTCCATACCAATGGCATTACTGAAATTTTCAGTCACTTTCAGTAATTCCACCAGGTCTGGTTTCTTTGGTGCGAACAATTTGAGGTCATCCATGTATAGCAGATGACAAATGATCTCACCCCCTCTGCGAAGTCGGACTCCTAGCACTGAATCCCTCAGCAAAGTGCTGAGTGGATTCAGAGCCAGGCAGAACCATAATGGACTCAGGCTGTCACCCTGGAAGATACCGCGTTCTATCCTTATGGGCTCCGTCGATCCAAGAGTAACTCCACCTCGTGGTTGACAAAGGACTGTCGTCCACTGCCCCATACATGTACCAAGGAAGGCGCTTAGAGTTGCATCTACTTTATACAACTCCAGCACCCGTCTCAGCCATGAATGAGGCACCGAATCATAGGCCTTTTTGTAGTCAATCCAAGCGGTGGAAAGGCTCTTCTTGTTTCGACGAACTTGTTGGCAAATGGTCATGTCTATGAGGAGAAGCTCTTTAGTACCACGGGACCCAGCCTTACATACATTTTGAGCAGGCGCCAAAATATTATGGGCAATAATATGCTTTGTTATTTTAGATGTCAAAATGGATGTAAGAAGCTTGTACATAGTTGGTAAGCACGTGATAGGTCGGTAGTTTTTAGCTTCCGTGGTACTACCGCTCTTATAGAGCAGAAAGGTAATGCCAGTGGTCATGAAACTTGGGAGAGATCCAGCTACAAGGGCATCTTGGAACTGAGATGCCAGGAGAGCATGTGAGCGACGGAACCATTTGAGCCAGAAGTTGTGAAATCCATCCGGACCTGGAGATTTCCAGTTATGTGCCGAACGGATTGCACAGCTAACATCCTGCTGGTTTATGTTTATTGCTTCCATGGCTCCTATCGACTCACATGCCCTCCCAACTATATCAATCCATGCGCCCTCGGTGTGGCTGACAGGCACCGACCATATGCTACGCCAAAATTGTGACGTTTCGTCCGCAGTCGGTAGCTGCCCGTCCACCACACAGTTAGTGGATCTTTGCCCAGTTTCGGTATACCTTCCTTTCATCACATTGGAAGATACGGTTCTGATAATACCTATCTACCCGCTGCCTATACCGTCGAATACGGCTTGCCCAAGCATAAATTTTCTGCTTCAGGAAGTCAATGCGCTCTGTGACCCAGTGCATGTAGTCTTGGGGCCTGATATTGGTCCCTGCGAATGCCTGGTGCACAAAGCGCATGATTCTCAGGCGGTTGTTGCCCGACCTGAAGCAGATTAGCTTGCCGATGAGGGTCCTAGCCGCATTGATACGCCGCTCGATTCTCATCTGCCAGATAGGTACATCGACGACCGTTCGCGGAGCTCTATTAATGTCCGGGAATTTGACCCGAGCTACGCGACAGGCCGCAATGGCGGCACAATACAGAATCGAATGGGTATCAGTTAGATCTTGGCTAGTTTCCAAATATGAGTCTAGCAAGCGGTCTAAGGCCCCCATAAGCGCCATATTTTGTTTATGCAAGGGCAAGCGTGGTAGACGCGGTCTTTGAGCAATCGGCATAGATCTGTATACAGAAAGCGCATCATCCAATGCTCTCCTCAATTGCTCATCATTCTGGGTTAGGCCCACGCTTACAGTCACACAGTCGTCGTGTACTGGCCTATCCTCCGACTGCGTCATTGTCGAATGGAAACGTGTGACACTCGACATTGCAGCAGGGGAGGTTTCGCTTACCTCGTCGACTGTCTGAATAGGTCGCGTTTCCTGACGAAGTCGCTCAAGTGTAGGTTCGTCCAGCAAACGACATCGCTGGATAGCCCTCACTTGATCCGATAGACGTTGTACTGTAACGGTGGCGGTCGGTTCAAGTACCTGGAACAGAGGAAGCATCCGAGCACGGTACGCACTGAGATTAGTCCCCCCTTCAGTTGCCCCAAAGTAGGCGCGCATGACGTTTTCATTTAGTGAATTTGTCCACCTCATGCGTCGCACTACACCACCGGTAGCGGGGGCCTGTCGCGGGGCGGGGTGACCCGAAGACCCCAAGCCGGCCGGTAGCGGGGGCCGTCCCCTCCGTCGCGTAGGTCTCGGCGGCGACGGGGGCGGCGGCGGCCCATCCTCGTCGCTCGACACGTTGGAAGTCGGAGGTGTTGCATACTGCTCCTCCGAAGACGTGGAGCTAGACGAGGTGGGCGGTGGTGGTGGGCGTGCGTTTGTGTCTTGTGACGCTTGTCTCCTCCTCAGTCTCGTTCGATACATCTTAATCTATGTTATTACATTTTTGCGTTTATTTTCTACACAAATTCGTAGTCTGCATATATATTTGACAGTTCCTGTCAACTCGCTTCTTTCTTTTCGTTTCCATTGTTGCAGAGTTATAGAAAATTTGCTTGATTACTTCCTGAAATATTAGTTTGTAACATTTTTTGTACTATAAAATTTCTAAATTAGTATTTTATTTGAATGTGAAAAGGTAAAAACATAAAATAAATTTTTTCAAACGGAAAAGTACGTGTTGACTTGACAACGTCACATTTTTTATTATTATTATTATGTTTAAGTTTAATTTTCTCAGCAAATTGCTGGTATTAACACTATTGTTACGGGCTAAAGCCAAGTAACTATAGCGTGGTTAAATGGATGTGCATGAGTCATCTAGGAGGAATTTTCTTACAATTCGGCAGGTGTTCAGGATACTAGCTTTTTGTGCCAGTATGTATGTATTTTTATGGAGATCTAATTGTTGAATGCTATGATGAATGGTTTGGGATAAGTCCTGTACTCGAGAGCTATTATTATTATGTATCTCTCTTAATTCACGGGTCAAGCCCGGTAATTTGATAGGCATACGCGGGGATATAGATCCAACACGTGGAGGCCCCTTTGAGAAGTTTGATGTAATGTTGTACGCCCGCCGTGACCCGCTCCAGGATATGTCAATGGAACGACATACCCATGAGCAGGTCTCGGCAGGCGTTGAGACTATTGCGAAGTGTGATGGAAAATAAATGGGCTATGGAGATGAGATCTGGGTGAACTTAATACCGGGCTATTACAGAAGAGGGACGGACGCCTGCCATAACTGCTTTTATTGCTAGTTATTTGCGGCAGGCGGTGGCTTGCCACTCACTAGATGGGCCTCCGAATTATTATTATTATTATTATGACATTTATTTATTTTTAATATCTTATTTTATACATTTTCTAATATATAATATAACAAAAAAAAAAATACATTAAAAAATATAAAAAACAGAATCCCCCTGATAGCGGGAACAAGGTCCAAGCTATCGGTGGTCAAGGTCACAGAGACAGAAACCTCCTCACAATACGTGCCGTGCTGAGAAGGACAGCCTTCTGTATCTGACCCTTGATCCAGCTTCCCAACGCGAGCTTCTTGAGATGTTGGTCGAAGCTCTTGGCGATTAAGCCATTGGCCGTCACAACTATCGGAACAATCACTGTTGAATCGACGTCCCACATGGCGGTAATCTCATGAGCTAAATCAAGATACTTACATAATTTATCTTTTTCAGCTTTCACAAGATTAACGTCATGTGGGATAGCGACATCAACAATGACTGCTTGGCGCGTTAATCGATCTATTATCACGATGTCAGGTTTATTGGCTACAATAGTCCTGTCAGTGATAATAGATCGATCCCAGTATAATGTGGCATGGTCATTTTCGAGAACTGCTTCCGGCATATACCTGTAGTACGGTGCCTCGGTGATCACAAGACCATATCTCAAGGCAAGCTGCTGATGGATAATCCTGGCTACTTGATTATGTCTGTGCAAGTACTCGCCGTTAGCAAGATGAGAACAACCGGAAATTACATGTCTGAGGGATTCCCCAGGTAGATGACACGCTCGACATATATCAAGCGTGCCATCCTTCATGATATATTTCCGGTAGTTATTCGTCTTGATAACTTCGTCCATAATTCCACAGACAAAACCTTCGGTTTCCCCAAAGAGGTCCCCGAAACGTAGCCAAGTTACGGAGCTAACAGGATCTACATCAGGTCCATGTAGAGCCTGGTAGAACCGTCCATGCAGTTCTTTGCCTTGCCATATGGTTCTGCGATCATCAATACTTAATACTACAGGTTTACGCCAGTTCTCGTTAGCTAAAGACAAAGGAGTTAATCCACGATCGATACCAACCACATCCCTATGCATCTCCACGTCAGTTTGTAGGAAATATTCCCTGAGGTTGCATATCTCTCGATTATGTAGGGTTTTAGCATTTAAAAAGCCTCGACCGCCACATTTTCGAGGGATATACAACCTCATTACTGATGATCATGGATGATGCATACGGTAAGTGGTTAATATCGTTCGGACTGCTATGATGAATGGTTTGGGATAAGTGGTTAATATCGTTCGGACTTTCCGGTCAACAGCGTCAAGCTCAGTTTGAGTCCACTTGAGTATGCCAAAGGAATATATCAAGACCGGCATGACCCAACCATTGTAAGCACGCACTTTATTGCCCCCTGATAAAAGATTAGTAAGTACTTTTTTCAGGCGGCCAAAGAAACGTTCTTTCAGTGATTGCTTCATGTCTGTCTCAGTAATTCCCAAATTTTCAGACATACCCAAGTACCTGTAGGTCTCAGTTTCCGAAAGGGATTTCAAGCGTATAGTATCTGAGAGTTCGAGTCTCTCAGATACTAATATCTTCCCCTTCTTTACATGTATGACCGCACATTTGTCTATACCGAATTCCATTTTAATAGATCTACTAAAGTTTTCAGTTACCTTTAGTAAAGCCATTAATTGCACTTTGCTACATGCAAAGAGTTTCAAGTCATCCATGTATAGAAGATGAGATATAGCCTGACCTCCCCTTCGCAATCTGTAGCCTAGCTTTGAATCCTCTAATAATGTGCTTAAAGGATTCAAAGCTAAACAAAACCACAAGGGACTCAAACTGTCACCTTGGAATATACCCCTTTTAATCTTAATTGGTTCGTCGTCCCCACTGATAGATCGGGATCCTGGATAGAGAACGACTGTTCTCCATTGCCCCATACATGACTTTAGGAAAGTGCATAGAGTTGTATCTATTTTATATAACTCTAAGACCTTTATAAGCCATGTATGAGGCACCGAATCATAGGCCTTCTTGTAATCTATCCAGCATGCCGATAGATCTTTGTGGTTTCGACGTACCTGCTGATTAATGGCCATGTCAATAAGGAGCAACTCCTTGGTACCACGAGACCCATTCTTACATCCATTCTGAGTAGCACACATAACATTACTTGTATCAATATGATGCGCAATTTTGCTTCTCAGAATGGATGTAAGTAGCTTATAGATGGTTGGTAAGCAGGTAATCGGTCTGTAGTTTTTGGGGTCCGTGGTACTTCCGGATTTATAAAGAAGGTGAGTGACACCAGTGGTCATAAAATTGGGGAGAGAATCGGTATCTAACGCATGTTGGAATTGATATGCCAAACAAGCATGTGAACTTGGTAGCCATTTCTGCCAATAGTTTTGCAATTTGTCCGGTCCTGGCGATTTCCAGTTAGCCAAGGACCGGACAGCATTGACTACATCCTCTTTAGTGATGGCTACAGTTGTCATAGGTCTTATCGGTTCACATGCTTGTTCAATCATCTCAATCCATACATCGTTAGTGTGACTGACAGGCACCGACCAGATGTTTCGCCAGAATAAATTCACAGCTTCTACATCTGGCAGATGCATATCAGTCACACTTTGTTCCAAATTCTATACACCTTCTTCTGGTTGTTTTGAAACATGCGATTTTGCATATATCGATTCACACGTTTCCGATATCTACGTATGCGGTTTGCCCATGCATAGACTTTTTGTTTAAATAAGTCTATACGTTCTGTGACCCGTGACAAATATTCCTGTGGTACAATATTAGTACCAATAAATGCTCGGGTCACAAAACGCATAACCCTAGGGCGGGTGTTACCCGCCCTGAAACTAATAAGTTTACCAATGAGAACCCTGGTATCAGCTATACGCTTCTCAATTCTATATTGCCATGCAGGTTTTTCGTGAGCAGGTCGTGTGGTTCTGTCACAATTTGGAAATTTAACATGAGCCACACGACATGCAGTAACCGCTGCACAATGTAAAATTGAGTGCGTATCTACCAAGTTTTCACTGCTATCAAAATAGTTTGATAACAATGAGTCCAAGGCTCCCATTAGTTGCCTATTTTGTCTATTCATGGGCAAACGCGGTATATCAGGTCTATGTTGAATGGGTACATACCGATACTCAGCAATCGCATGTTCCAAGGTGCTCCTTAATTCATTATACCTGTTCCCCACAGTGTTAGCCGTATCGCTTGCATCTTCTCCGTCAAAAAATGTGGGTTCTGGAACATTTGCAATGGTTTCTGTTATAGTGCATTGACTTTGTGACGGTTCTGAAATGATACGACTATCCTGTACTTGGGAACGCAACCTGTCAAGTGTGGCATCATCCAATAGATGGCAACGTTGGATGGTCGTTGGTCGTTGGGCCGAGACGTTGAGCGCTGGTTCAAGAGCCTGAAACACAGAAAGCATCCTAACACGATACGCAGTGAGGTTAGTTCCCCCCTCTGTGACCTCATAGTACGATCGCATGACATTCTCGTTTACTTCTTGAGTCCATCTCATGCGACGCACTGCACCACCGACAGCGGGGACCCTGTTCGCGGTACGTTGCCCACGTGGTCCTAAACTAATCGGTGGTCGTCCTCGCCGGCGTACTGGTCTTGGTGACGCCGGGGGAGTCAGAAACTCGTCACTCGAACTCGACGCTACTGCAACCGGCTCGTATGAGCTATGTACCGGAGGTGACGGCTGCGAGGCGGAGTTCAGCGACGAGTCTTCTTGAGGTGTTCCTTGTGCGTTACGTTTTCTGGCTCTTGTCAGCATTTAGTTTTTCCATTTTATTTGATTTTCTATGTACATATTTTGTTATGTTTGACATTATTGACAATGTCATTTTGTTTAGGAAATGTGAACAGCATTTTGCTTTTATATTTTCGGGATTGTCCGCTTCTCAATACTTCTTATTTTATTAATAACTTTTATTTTATTTAGTATAGGATTCAAATTGATGAAATAGGATGTAAATCGATAAAATTTTACTATTAAAATAAAATTTCTGAATTTTGATGTGAAAAAACCGTCTGTTGACATGTAGTGTTGCCAGTTTATTATTATTAATATTATGTATCTCTCTTAATTCACGGGTCAAGCCCGGTCATTTGATAGGCATACGCGAGGATATAGATCCAACACGTAGAGGCCCCTTTGAGAAGTTTGATGTAATGTTGTACGCCCGCCGTGACCCGCTCCAGGATATATCAATGGAACGATATAACTATGAGCAGGTCTCGGCAGGCGTTGAGACTATTGCGAAGTGGGATGGAAAATAAATGGGCTATGGAGATGAGGTCTGGGTGAACTTAATACCGGGCTATTACAGAAGAGGGACGGACGCCTGCCATAACTGCTTTTATTGCTAGTTATTCGCGGCAGGCGGTGGCTTGCCACTCACTAGATGGGCCCCCGAAATGCCAGGAAAACGGACGGGGGCAACACCGATGTGAGTGACTCAGGGATGTCGAGAGGTGTGCTGCGCTTTCTCCGAAGTTACTCGCGGCGTGATGCCCTTTAACACTTCCACCCCTGGAGCATATAGCTCTAGCGGCTCCTCTCTGGACGGCCAATGAAGGCAAGCCAGAGCTGAGAGTCCTGCGGGCCTTCTTGTGTTTACACTCCGACCGATGAAGACACGCCGGAGACGAAGGCCCTGACCGACTCTCTGGAGACTCGGGTCCGTGGTGTCGCTACTCACACAACAACTCGCCACATAAGCTGCCCTGTGGACCACACAAGCTGCCATGCGGACTTATTATTATTATGTTTCTCTTAATTCACGGGTCAAGCCCGGTCATTTGATAGGCGTGCGCGGGGATATGGATCCAACGCGTAGAGGCCCCTTTGAGAAGTTTGATGTAATGTTGTACGCCCGCCGTGACCCGCTCCAGAATATGCCAATGGAACGACATACCCATGAGCAGATCTCGGTAGGCGTTGAGACTATAGCGAAGTATGATGGAAAACAAATGGGTTATGGAGGTGAGATCTGGGTGAACTTAATACCGGGCTATTACAGAAGAGGGACGGACGCCTGCCATAACTGCTTTTATTGCTAGTTATTTGCGGCAGGCGGTGGCTTGCCACTCACTAGATGGGCCCCCGAAATGCCAGGAAAACGGCCGGGGGCAACACCGGTATGAGTGACTCAGGGATGTCGAGAGGTGTGCTGCGCTTTCTCCGAAGTTACTCGCGGCGTGATGCCCTTTAACACTTCCACCCCTGGAGCATATAGCTCTAGCGGCTCCTCTCTGGACGGCCAATGAAGGCAAGCCAGAGCTAAGAGTCCTGCGGGCCTTCTTGTGTTTACACTCCGACCGATGAAGACACGCCGGAGACGAAGGCCCTGACCGACTCTCTGGAGACTCGGGTCCGTGGTGTCGCTACTCACACAACAGCTCGCCACACAAGCTGCCCTGCGGATTTATTTATTATTATTATTATTATATGTATCTCTCTTTCATCAGGGTCAAGCCCGGTCATTTGATAGGCGTGCGCGGGGATATGGATCCAACGCGTAGAGGCCCCTTAAGAGAAATTTCATGTAATGTTGTACGCCCGCCGTGACCCGCTCCAGGATATGTCAATGGAACGACATACCCATCATTATTATTATTATTATATAAGTATTCATGGACATATTAGATACTGCCATCTAGTCCCAAACGAAGCAAAGCTTGTAGGTACTATGGGTAACTATATATATAGGTAGGTATATTTTTTCGTAAACACATGCATGTAATTCAAGCATCAGAAAACACCCAGTCCAATATGGACAGCCATGTTTATGCACACAAAATGATTATCGTGCGCAGGGATTGAACCCGCGACAAGTAACGAAACCGAAAGACGCGAAAAGTACAAACAAAGTAACCTCCAGGTTTGTCAATATTACTAAACTAGCTGGAGTACCCAGTTTTACTTGGGGGTTGATGATCGAAATGAATATTCCACAACATTCAAGAGTGATTTGGAATATTCCACAATAATCTGCGATAATCCGAAATGTACGCGAATGCTCCTTACTATCCTAAACATTCCAGAATGTCCAGGAAAGGTGGATGCTCTTGAATACTTTGTATATACTGGTCTGTTTTAGAAATATCCAGAGGGCGAAACTTCCAACTCTTATGTCTTCAAAAGTACGTCCTTCAGGTAAAAACCTTCTTCTTTATGAATGAAGTATAAGGTTTACATCATATAATTCCCTCGATTGTACCGGGACTTGTATCTGAGTTTTGGCGGCACGTACATTGTGCAATCTTCTTTTATATGTCTTTCAGAACATTGTATAAAATTGTTTTTCAATAATATTGCAAGTTTAAATTTAATTTAATTTTAAAGTTTTCTTGATAATCTTGATTGAATATTTTAGAATAACATTGCGACATTCCAGAACAACAAGAATTATTTTAACAATATTAATTATTAGAATATATTGTTGAACTTCCCAGATCGTTCCTGAAAATTTAAGGACAATTGTAACATTCCGAACCATTTGTGTAATTGCTTCATACTACTACTACTACTACTACGAAAACTAAAAAGCTGAATATATTAGGATGAAATTTTCCCATACGTATAGTGTATGAACTGAATTAATGCATATAACACTATTTATTCCCGTACTGCATTCAAACCGCAGGCAAAAAGTAGAATCATATACGTACAGAAGATTCCATTTCATAATGGTTATGTCTAGATAAGGTCTACACCCATATCATATGCTATAAACATATGCTCATTTAGCATGCGTAAGTTGCAGATTATACAGCCGGAGATCCTTGTAAGACAACCATCCTACTTATATCAAATAGAGCCAACCGGTTTCCGTGATTGGTACTTGTTTCATTCAACGTGTTCAGTACCATTGTATCACAACTAAACTTAAGGATGTAATATAGAATACAGGCAATTATCATAATTACACATATTATCCATGTAATTATCATTATTAACATTGCTAGTATACATAAACTCGGTGTTATGCGTGTGAAAGTAAAATCTGTGAATGTTAATGTTAGGGTTGTTCTATCACTGATCGCGTGTTCAATAAGTAGATATTGTTGAAAGAAAGGGTAAAATCTAAAGCGCATGGCGGGCATTGATTCGGATTTGCCAAATTCCACCTTTAACTCATATCTGAATGTGCCGTAACTATTTACGGTTCCCAAAACCGATTTCACCTAAATCGAAAAAACCGGCTAAATCGGGTTTTACAGCCACTTTTCAAAACCGGGTTTAAAATTTGTCATAACCGAGTTTTTGAATTTTTCGGCTTTGTACAACACATAAATATTTGTGTATAAATTCACTTAAGGAAAACCTACAAGCAGCAAAAGTCAATGTAGTCTAACCCTAAATTGATCAGGAACAAGACGTCAGTGTTTTTATACTACCCCGGATACCAAATAAGCATACGGTCGGCCTGACATAAAGCGGTTACCGTAATTATATAGACGATTGTAATGCAAAGGGTATTATGTACTGTCAGCGCACTACAAATAATGCTTACATTAAACCTGAAATATCTTTGTATTCAAATACTAAAATGTACAGATCACAGATAAAATGTCAGTTAACCCGAATAATATCATATGTAGTGAAGCTTATGTTTTTATGGTTCAAAGCAACTTTGCACGCAAACCGTTCCACCAAACATTTCGTTTTTAGATCGTGTTCACAAAAAATACAAAATGTGAACAGAGCTATTCCATGAGCACAATAAACTTGTTTGAATACGGTACAAACAATTTAGCGTAGAGGTTCATTTATTCTAACAAAATCACTGACGTTACGAGGGTTGAGTATTGACCACCAATACTCAGTACTCATATAACCACAACACACTACCGAAATATCACATGATTTTGACTATGTACTGTGATATTATTACTGAAAAGAATATGAATGTGATATTACTACAAATATTATATATTATGTGAAAGTGTCACACGAAATGAAGCAATGGATTTTTTACGCGGATAGTTTAAGGTCTGGAGAGTAATATAGGATGATCGAAGGATTTAGGCTACTTTTCATCTATTTCCAACGAAAAAATATATTTTATTAAAATAATTATCACGCGGTCGAAGTCACCGGCAACAGCTAGTATATAATAAATAGTGTATAATAATAATTGTCACCGTTACTGGCCTTTAGCCTTTTCCTTAAGCGATAAAATTGTCGAGACCCATTTTCAATATTACGAATGCAAATAAAACCCATTTAAATAATTTATACCTGCTCGTTCGATTTATCGATTGACGTATCGTGGATCTCGAAGAACCTCGCTGCCTGAAGAGTTTCTCTGACCTGTGGCCTATGTTTTGATGAATATTTTATTTTCTTACAATACGTTTACACGCATCCATTCAACGCCACATTCAATGGGCACAAGCATGGACACGAGCGTGTAAACAGGTAGCTCGCGCCCGCGCCCTTGCCTGTGATCGTGAATTCCGTGCGTGTGATTGGCTGGCTTAGTCCGCCGATACGCGTCGAACTGCGTGCCGAGCTGCAGCACCATGCGCCGCCGGGCTGCTTACCGGGTTGCTTGCCGGGCTGCGTAGCACGCGTTTAAACGTATCATTACACTATAAACGTAATATACCTAAATGTAAAACAACGATAGAAAAATTAATATTTTGGCTGTTGTCTGACTAACTAGGGTCTGGCTAAAGAGAGGTACCTAGGGTAAAGCGTAATTTTAAGCTGCCCAACTGGTGAAATACTAACCTAACAGAATACCGTAGCGAAAAAACAATTACCTAGAGAGCTGAAGTGCTCCTGCGTGTGAGCGAGGTAATCAGGAAGTGCGTCAGCAGCGGGGGCGATGGCGCACGAGCGATATTTCATTTTGCGAGCGTTTATATGGGTTACCTATCACAAAATCGAAATATTTTTATACGAATGAAAATACCGAAATCGTTTAGCTTTTTTATTATTTTCTATATTTTCATTTGACCGAAAATACAATTGAAATACCGATTTATGATTGTTATTTTTTTTTCCAATGTCATATGTTTTAAATTCTAACTCAACATTTAACCGCAGTTATTATTGCTTAGATGTTTTACTTTTCAGAATAGTTTATTTTTTATTTATTCATTTAAACTTCATGCACATATAACAATGTACAAAGGCGCATTTAATAACTAAGTCGTTATGGTGCGCAGAGTATCCTAATTAAAATTACTCTGAATGTAGTCGCTTTAAATTTTATTTCACTTAATCATATAGAAATTTATTCACCAGTGATGAAAGTTCAAATGTGATATGTACTTAGTCCAAAAGAAGGTGAGTCTCGCTCGCTACGCTCGCTCGGCTTTTGATAGTCACAAGTCTGACCTAACCTTTTTTTTTTTTTACCGTTAGGAAATCCGTTACGGATACCACGCTGCCCAAGCGTGGTTATGTCGGACTCTGCTGCCATGACCAGTGGCAGCCATACCGACTAAAACCCCACGATCTCCTTCTCGCCAGTTGGCGAGGCCACGGGAACTGCAATAACCTCCGCGACCCCGCCGACGGTTATCCCTAAGGACCCTCCTCCTGGGGAACCCGAGTTTCTCCCCCTCCTCGATTAGTGGCGCACCGGGAGACATATGGTACGCCGACACCAAGGGTTATTTTTTAACGAGGTTTTCTTCCTCAACGATTCGCTTCCCAGTGTACCATCGCTACACTGGGGAGCGCTCCTCCACTGTGCGCTTCACCGAGACCTCTGCTAGCTCAGAGGGACGGGAGGCGCAGACGTCCAAAAGCGCAGTAAATACTGCGCTTTCCTCCACTGCCAGAACAATGGCTAACGGTCAGCAAGATCTCCGCGAAGAGAAGTTACTGACCGTTGTTGCCCAGGGTGCACCAGGCTCAGGCTGTTGCTGACGAGTCGTTTTCACCGGACGTATCCTGCAAGAAAAACGAGCCAACAACAGTCCCGAGCACACGAAGAGGTTTTCCGGCCTTAGCACCCCAAGTCTAACCTAACCTAACCGAACCTAGCAATGTGTAATATATAAGGGACGGGGGCCCACCACACATTCCCACCACTGTATCTCCTGTGTAGCCAGGATTAACAGCGGCGACCGCCAAAAAAGGCAATGAACAATGAAGTCCATTGCAGTCCCAGGGGTAAAACTACGGCTGCCTTGGATCTCACAACGAATTTAATCAGAAGAAATTAGAAGGAGTAGGAAGCTTTTGGAATTTGACTTCCCCTCTTAGCAATGTGAGAGACAGCAATATGGCAAATAAGGCATTAAAAGCCTAAAGAGATGGCTAGTCAAGTGAAGCTCAACTGCCGTGCACCACGGATTTTAAGTTTCTAACACTATTAGGGACCTAAAACACTGAGTTGTTACCTAACACATCGATTCCAATAATATGAATTGCAAAATCGTCTGAACGCTTGGTAATTCTCCCTTGTTGCTACCAAATCTGAATAGTATACTACCCCGGATGCAACTTGCAATGAATTCAACATGTCATCCCGCTCCCGCTGCCAAAGATCACACTCCCAGAGAACATGGTGTGCTGTTTGATCGAATTCAGAATTAGCAGTAGAACATTCGCATAAGGGCGACGGCACTAATTTAAACGAAAAGAGTTTAGCTTTAAAATTGCCATGTCCAGTTAAAGATTGCGCAACGGGGTGGTCTACTTCTAACCACTTTTTCTTTAATCTATCTCTTACCGATTGAAAGAACAGATACAAGTGGCGTCCTTTGGTAGAAGTTTCCCACCTTTCCTGCCATTCAGACAGCAATGTTTCAAATACTTCATTAATAGGTTTGAACAGTCTAACTATTTTTTCACGATCACGCGTTTTCAAGAAATCAGGGACCATATTTTTAGATGTATAGTACATTGAAGCGCGGCGTTGTACTTCTAAGTCTACCGGTAACACACCTGCTAGCACGGGTAGTGCCTCGGTGCTTACAGTTCTATACGACTTACATAAAAATATCAGAGCAAGGCGCTGGCTTTGAAGCAATTTACGACGTGCTGCACCTATAGTAGCCCTATCTGCCCACGCAGGTGAACCGTACGTAACACAACCTAAGTATGTGGCGGTATAAATAGTTTTTAACGTTTTGAAAGTTAATCCCCACGTAGAGGTAGAAATTCGTGTTAAGGCATAGAAATTCTTTTTTGCTTTTTCACCTACTTGCTTCATGTGCTCAATATAATTAAAATTTCTGTCCAAAAGCAAACCTAAGTAACAAACCGAACCCCTACTAGCAACAGATACTCCATTAAAATGAAATCGCGGTGAAACCTGTAAATTTCCCTTAAGCAAGAGTTGATATGTTTTATGTGGCGCAAAATCGAGACGATTACGATAACCCCAATCTGAAATTAGGCCTAGGCTAGTGTTGGCTAGTTTCTCTATGCTAGATCTTGAATTAGCATTGATTAATAAGAGACCATCGTCAGCGTAACCAGTTAACGAGCACCCTTCCGGTAAGGGTAGGCTAAAAAAATCATCAAAACCGATATTCCAGAGATACGGTCCCAACACTGAACCCTGGGGACAGCCCTGCGTGAGCACCTTTGAAGCAACATAATGGCCAAGTTTTAATTTAGTTGTACCATTCAAAAAGTACGATCGAATGAGAGAGTAGATATTGCTAGGGCAACCTCTCACCTTAAGTTTCAGCAACAACATTGGCCACCAAGCATTATCAAAGGCACCTGAGATATCTAAGAAAATAGCTACAACATACTTGCTCTCCGAGAGTTCAACAACTTTGCGCACTGCGAGCGCAGCATCAACAGTAGACTTGCCAATGGTGAAGCCGTACTGATTTTTATGAAATTGCGGACCACCGGGCAGCAACCGTGGCACAACCAAGCGCTCAAGCAGCTTACCCAACGACGGTAGCAGTGTAATAGGACGGTAGGACTTCGGATCGTCCGGTGGTTTATCACCGCCTTTTGGTATTATTTTTATAACACCACTTCGCAAAATGCCAGGGAAATGACCTTCTACAATACACCGAGTAAGTATTGTTAAGATAGGTTCAGCGGCTACTTTACAAGCTTCTTTAATCATTCTATTCGAAATCTTATCATCACCGGAGGCTTTATTTGTAGGCAAAGCTTTAACAATAGACATAAATTCATCCATCGACGGTACATTTGATATTGGAGTGGAAGGGCACATATCCGCCGCGCTCCTAACCTCACGATGGTAGTCACTGTCACTATCGGCAAAATCATCAGGAATTAACGCATGCAGAATTGTCTCAGCGGTCTCTTCTACACCAAGGGTATGTGAATTATTAAATTTTATATTGGATACGTATGCCTGATCAATCCGCCTATTTGCTTTAAATTCGTTATATAGGGGAGACCACGGGCCCTCACTATTTAATCTTTCTACAATACGTTTTAATAAATTACCTTTGGATTTTTCAACAGCAGCGCGATAATGAGATCTAGCAATACGCAAGTCACTTAGAGCTGTTTGATAAATTTCTCCCTCGATGTTACGTTTCTTTAATTTTGAAATCTTACGTCTAGCGACACGGAAATTCCTACGCAACCTAACAAGGGTATCATTCCACCAATCGCATCGTCTGTTATTAACTATAGGTTTTCGGCCTAATGCAACGTCAGCGCAATACACGAATGTGTCAGACATAATTTCAACACTTTCTGTGACTGTAAGTTCACTACGAGTAAAATCTTTAGCGCGGGAAGCGAAAAGTGAAGCAAAGCTTGCCCAGTCGGCATTCTTAGTTTTATATTGAAAACCTATTAACTGTTGCCGATGTAAGCTTTCAACAACTGGGGAGAATTCACATACGATCAGACGGTGATCACTACAAGAAGCTTCAGGAAGAACGCGCCAGTTTTGTATTCGGACGTCTGCACTAGAAAGTGTGACGTCAATAAAAGACTCGCCCATAGGGCTACTAAAAGTAGGTGGTGCTTCAGGGGTATTGTGAATATGAAGATGCATTTCAGCAATGAACTCTTCAACAGCAGAGCGTCTGTCGGCATCGGTCGCTCTCAACTTGCCGTGCCATAATGGTGATGATGCATTTACGTCTGCCCCTATAATAACCTTATGACCGGTAAGAGCATGCAACACTCTTCGTAGGTGATACAAATGCGAATCCACAGGGTCAGAAAATTGAAAATAACAACTGACTACAAATACTCTCAAATATGGAGATGTTACTTCAGCTACCGCACAGTGAGTGGACATTAGGTGATTGATTGATGTTATAGTAAATCCGCCTCTTGGCGCATATATACCCGCGCGCGACTTGTTATTAAGTTGTATAAATTTACTGTTTAATTGCGATCTTTGGTACTGCTCTTGAACTAAAACAAGGTCGAGCTTATAGTCCGCAACGAGCTTATCTAACTCGGACGTTGCAATTTTGTCGTTGTGTAGATTTAGTTGTGCAATTACGACGTTATCCATAGGTAGTATTTAAAATATTGAACTCTAACCGAGCTGCGTATGTGGGACAAGACTCTGACCCGATCTTGTGGTCAGCAGTCTTTTTTTGACGCCTACAAGCTGCGCATGTAGGTATGAAGTCTGCTTCAGACTTCTTCAGACATTCCCGTGAGTCGTGTGCTTCGGCGCAATGAGCGCAGGTGGGGTTATTCGCAGAGCAGTATTTACTGACATGCCCATATTGCTGGCATTTTAAGCAACGCACGACTTCTATATCGTCCACGAATCTACATGTGGCAAAATCTATAAAAATCTTATCTTTTGTCGAAATAAGGTGTTTGCGTATTTCCGGGGAGATTTCGACTCCCATCCACTTCCTGCCGTAGGCAGTAGGACGACGACGCACGATTTTTATGTCTTTTAGGTAATCCGAAAATGTAATTTTTAATTCGTCCTTTATATTCTGATTATATAACGCGGCTAAAAATTTTGTGTCGTCCATTGTGTCCGGAATATCTTTTATAATAATACGCGGGCGGCGTCCTTTGGGCTTTTCGAGCTTAAGTCCAACCGATTTTATGCTTTCAATTGACTGCAGCTTTTTAATTTGAGCGTCATTGGAAACGCGTACTACTACACCGGATTTCGCAGTTTTCTTGACCCCTACAATTTGAAAGCCATCATCGGATGGCTTAATGGCTTTCATAAGTGCCTCCTTAGTCGCTTCGGATGTTGTGAATTCCGCCGATCGTTCTTCAGTTGGATAGGCTACGACGCAGGGCACTGGCTCGCGAGTTTGAACCGGCTTAATTTGTTTTGGCAAGCGAAGTTTCAGTTTTTCGGCGTACGACTCGCTAGCCTTAGTTATAGGCGCAACGGGGTTATTTTTTGCATCTAATTTTAGTGCTAATAAATCTCGTTCGACAAGAGCGAGCTTTTTTTCCGAAATAGCGAGGTGTTTTTCCGCCGTGGCTGACTTTATGGCTAGCATAGATATCAGTGAGGTAACTCGTTGGGTCATGCCCATTATTGTCGATTTATTTGCAACGCCAATTCGCGAGGTCTGCCCGATAATTATTTCATTAATTTTTGCCAGACATTCAGAGGATTCGCGAACAAATTCTACATAATCAATATTTGGATCAACAATTTCAGCTGAGGTGCTAAGGCTTAAATTGTGTAAGTTGTCTATATTATCTGTGCTTGCTGACCGCTGTAAACGCTTTTCATCGGGTGATAAATGGCTTGGCGATATATCACCTAATGTTCTCTTAGCATTAGTTGCCGGCGGAGATCGCGGCGTCAAATTACTACGGCCGAAAATTGGTGTCGTGCCACCAGGATCATCGGTATTACTAGACATTTTATTTATGTTACGAGTTAGCAGGAATAAAACTATTACCTATCAAAATAAAATTTTCCCCGATTCAGGGGTAAATTTATAAAGTGACAACACTGAGAGACTTTGTTGTACTAATATTAATACCAATAAAAAACACTAATAGAATAACAAAATATGAAATTATTACGTACCTTTTACGGGCCAAACCTGTTTTACGATTGATGCAGCTGCAGTCAAGAAGCACAAAAATATTTTTTTTAGTATACCTACTAGTTTGCGAATAATAATCACTGTATTTACTTATTTACAAATAAAACCTAAATAAGATCGAAATTTAAAGCGAAAAATGATAAGTTCAGATGAGATCACCAAAATTCACCGAAATGCCCACACACTTTACGAAACAAATTAATAAAATTAACTAATTTGCAATATTAAATCGCACAGACAGTTTAGTTCGACCGTCTCGCAGAAGCGCGGGAGGGGGAAGATGTGTAATATATATATATTTATTTATTTTTCGGTTTGTTAATGTAGTTTTGGGGTGTAAGTGGTTCATCAACATCTTGGGAGCGTAATTGTAAGCTACCCGACTGGGGAATGTACCTCCACCTCACAGAATGCCGCAGCCAAATAACGGTTCCCTTGAGGGCTGTTGTGTTCCTGCGAGTGAGTGAGGTAACCAGATAGGAAGGAGATGCTGCGATGGCAGCGGGGGTGGCGGCGCGCGAGCGATATTTTATGTTGCGAGCGTTAATATGGCTACGGTAACCGCTTCACATCAGGCGGGCCGTATGTTTGTCTGCCACCCGACGTAGTATAAAAAAAAAAAAAAAAAATGTAGTAAATGAAAACTAGTGTGAATCATAATATGGAAATGTTCTTTCTGTCTTTAATGCTTCTAGAAATTAAAGTGATTGTAAAATTATTAGCAAATAAAAACTACATGTTTGATAAATCGGACAATGGTTTTTTTAGAAGATTAAATATATTTAAATGAACTTTCTAGAAATACAAAATATATAAAAATAATTATCTGGCATTTAAAACTTTGACATACCGTTTTCAAACAATTGAAATTCGAACAAACAATTTCCGAAAGTACGATAGGGTACCGTTATATTGCCACTTCACATATTCAGGCGGTCCGTATATTTGTTTGCTATCGGACGTAATATTAAAAAAAAGTTGTATATAGTATATATATATATATATATATATATATATACACACACAATATATATTTGTATTTCTAGAAAGTATAAAAATCTATATCAAATCGTGAAATATTTCCACAACCTTTATTCAACCGTACATGCTGCTATTGCTGAGCCAGAGCTCGTAAATGCATTAAGATAAAGATCAAATTGCTTTGAATTTATATAATTCTTATCGAGACCCCATTAGGAAACCAATCGTCTGTCAATTATCAGCGTCTCCATCCCCTGTGGGTTTCAGCAACGTTGTGCTACTGCGGACAAAATTGATCTCTTGCATTTATCATTGTCGACGAATTTCCGACAGTCAAACCTAAATAACGACATGAAATGACATATTAATGTGAAACGTTGATTTATAGGCCATAACAGTCGTGTTTTGGTCAGCACGCTATCATGTTTAGCTTGTTAACTAGAGAGTGTGAAACGTAGAGTCGTAGAAATATTGAATACTAGTATCTACCGGCGGCTTCATCTCGCGCGAACGAAGTAAATAATAAATAAATATTCCTGGACGAATTACATTGAAATTACATTTTACACTTTCCCTTACAGAATTTTACATGTAAATAAGGGAAATACAAAAACTTCTTTTACATCTTCCATCAAACAAAACTGCACCAACTCTGATTCAATTCAACTTTCTATTTCATCATTATCTAACATTCCAAGAAAAAAATACTATCGTTATATTGAATCTAAAGTAGGGGAAGGTGACATTAAAGGTGCAGCCCGATTATTATTTTCTGATGACGCTTTGGCTCCTGATGGTCCTGATACGGTTTCTGCGTTAAAGGATAAACATTCACTTCCAGCCCCAGACTGTCATCTCCCATCGATGCCGGATTCTGATATCCCACCGCTGCTAACTTCTCCGGATGGTGTTTATAGAGCGATTTTTTCTTTCAGGAGTGGTTCAGCTGGTGGATTGGACGGTCTTACCCCACAACATTTAAAAGACCTTTTGGGGTGTGGCTGTGCAATCACAGCTGAAAAACTTCTGAAGGGACTAACCACTCTTGTGAACCTGATGCTGTCAGGTACTGTGAATAGTGACATCATTAATGTTCTATATGGCGCCAATCTATGCGCTTTGAAAAATAAAGACGGCGGTATAAGACCTATAGCTGTAGGAATGACATACCGTCGTCTTACTTCGAAAATTAGCTGCAAGGTCATCACCCCCACCCTTAGCCAATACTTTCAACCACATCAGTTAGGTTTTGGTACTAGGGGTGGTTGTGAGGGCGCTGTGCATTCATTACGTTCCTTTTTAGAAGCTCAAAGTGTGGAGGTACTGCTGAAAGTGGATGTTAAAAATGCCTTTAATTCCATAGACAGGGGTGTCTTGCTTACACAAGTACAGTTAAAATGTCCATCGATATATCCATATTTATGGCAATGCTATATAGTTTGCCCACTAATTTAATGTACAAAAACAATAACATACTTTCTTCTGTAGGGTGTCAGCAAGGCGATCCCATTCGGTCCTGCAATCTTTAGTCTCGCAATTCATCAATTTATTAGTACCCTAAATTCTAAATTTAATGTTTGGTACCTCGACGATGGGACCCTTGGTGGCGACGCTTTAACTGTTTTAGAGGATCTCAAAATTTTGATACAAGATTGTCAAAAAATTGGCCTCAGTATAAATTTCAGTAAATGCGAACTATTTACTTCGGACAGAAGCAGCAATAGAGACCATATAATTAATTGTTTTAATACTGTTTTGCCAAATATCAAAATCATTGATAAAACATCGCTTCACCTTCTGGGGTCTCCCATCTTCGATGACTCTTTTTCTTCGTTTATCGACCAGAAAATTCAAAATTTCAATTTCATTAAAGACCGGCATCAAAAGATTGATATCCATATAGCTTTCTTTTTTTATTCGATATTGCCTTTTTGTACCAAATTTTACATATACATTACGTTGCTCCCACTTCTGGAAACATCCACATCTTCTTTTTAAACTTGACACTTTGGTGAAAGATACTCTTTCGGCAGTTCTCAATATAAATTTTAGTGAAAGATCTTGGAACCAGGCTTCCTTACCTATAAGGTTTGGAGGTATTGGTATGCGCAAAATTTCCAGTGTTGCTTTGCCAGCTTTTTTGTCTTCCGTTCATAGTGTCGAAAATTTAACAAAATCAATTTTATGTAACAGCGATTTAGATATCAGCTATGCAACGGAAGCCAAGACTGCATGGTCAAGCTTAAGTCCAAATTCAAATTTTCCTGTTGTTTCTTACTCCCAAAGACAATGGGACGAGCCGCTTTGTAGAATATTACGGGATAACCTAATCCAAACATCCGTTGATTCTACGGAGCGGGCTCGTCTCTTAGCTGTTTCGGAGTGGGAGTCCGGACTTTGGTTGCAGGCCATACCTTCGACGAACGTTAACCTTAATGGATGACACCTCATTTCGTTTAGCCACTTGCCTTCGTATGGGGGCACCCTGTAATATCCCCCATCGTTGTCCTTGTGGTACCGTCGTCGACCAGCTGGGGCATCACGGCCTCTCATGCAGAAGAAGCGCCGGACGTATGTCTCGTCACGCCGGCCTTAATGACATAATTCGACGGGCTCTTGTCAGCGTCTGCGTTCCAGCCATTTTAGAACCTAATGGTTTGGTTCGAGACAATGGCAAGAGACCTGATGGAATGACTCTGTTGCCCTGGAGGCTGGGATGTGCCTTGGTGTGGGATGTTACGTGCGTCGATACCCTGGCCCCGTCTCACCTGACGGCAACAGGGTCTAAGGCCGGTGCCGCAGCGGCTTCTGCAGAATGCCTCAAACGCCGCAAATATAGTAATTTAAGCAATAGTTATATATTTGAGCCGTTTGGGATAGAGACCTTGGGGCCGTGGGGCCCGTCAGCTCACAAACTGTTTAGAGATATTTCTCAAAAATTGGTCGACACGTCCTATAACCAGAAGGCTGGCCATTACCTTGCTCAGAGAATAAGTATAGCTATACAGCGAGGTAATGCTGCCAGTGTTCTGGGGACACTGCCGAAAGACAACGGTCTTGGGGATATTTTTTATTTGTAAGTAAATTTGTATTTATTTATATATTTATTTTTTATCCCATAACTTTTTCTTTGTTTTATTGATAAATTAGATAGGCTTTTAGATTAGTTTTAGTAAAAGTAAATAAATATTTAACTTAAATAAAATATTTAATTACATTGATATTACTTAAATACATTTTTTTTGTAAATGCATACATTTAATACATAGAAAATATTCAGACCAAGACAAACGGAAATGTTCATGCACACAAATATTTGTGCGGGGATCGAAGTAGCCATCGCTAACCATTCGACCACCGAGCTCGTCGATAAAAAGTATCCAGAAGATTTTCACAAATGACGAGCTCGGTGGCGTAGCAGTCAATAACGCAGCTTCGACACCAACGCTCGTGGGTTCGATTCCCACATAGGACAAACATTTGTGTGCATGAACATGTCTGTTTGTCTTAGTCTGGGTGTTTTCTATGTATCATAAGTATGTATTTACAAAAAAAAAATGTATTTACGTATGTATATCAGTTGTCTAGTACCCATAATACAAGCTTCGCTTACTTTGGGGCTAGATGGCACTGTGTAATTTGTGTGGCAATATTTTATTTAAATGTATTTTAAATTTCATCTAATTCTGTGCAGCAGGTTACCCGTGAAACAATAACAAATATCCATACATCCTCACAAACTTTTACATTTGTAATATCAGTAAAATGTAGGATATTATAAATTTTTGGTTATGTTTTATAATCGTCTTCGACATTAGAATTCGTTATTTCATATGAAAATATTTCTTTATCACTCTCAATGAGGAAAAATAAATAAATAAACAACGAACACATATACAGTAAGAGAAACTTGCCAAACTGTTATCTATTTTTTTATAATACGTCAGTACAATCGGTCAATGATAAGCCACCTGAAGGCCAATTCTCGTAATTTTTCTACGAACGCAGATTGAAAGTTGACCGAATCGAGATTGAATTGTGAATTGACTAAAATTATATACTTGATTTCATTAATTAATTATTATCAATTCTTGTTGTTGGCAACGTAACATTCTTAGTTTGTTTAATTTTCACTCATATTTCGATATAATCCCGCTTAAATTTAATTTTGAAGTTACATATTGTGTTACGAGAATATCAAATGTGACATTTGTGAGATCGAGACTGGATCGAAACTGAATTTTGACTATATTTTAATTACGAGAATTGCCCCTCTGATTGTGAAGTGGTGACGCTTGCGACACAAATTTCCGCTCGAGCGCCGTTACCCCGTTATCATCGAAGTAATTTTTTTTCTTCCTGGGGGCAATTCTCGTAATTAAAATATAGTCAAAATTCAGTTTCGATCCAGTCTCGATCTAATAAATGTCACATTTGTCACACAATGTCTCGTAACACAATATGTAAATTCAAAGTTAAATTTAAACGGGATTGTATAGAAATATGACTGAAAATTAAACAAACTAAGAATGTTACTTTGCCAACAACAAGAATTGATAATAATTAATTAATGAAATCAAGTGTATAATTTTAGTCAATTCAATCTCGATTCGGTCAACTTTCAGTCTGCGTTCGTAGAAAAATTACGAGAATTGGCCTTCTGGTAACCCCCTCTAAAACTGGTTCCAGAAATAAAAAACCTTCTAGAAAATTTAATGTGAAGAGGCACCTTCTATCTTTTAATCTTCTAGGCCGGCATAGTGGTCGCGACGAGATGACATGAAGCGAGTGATTTCGTCGCTTCCATTCCTGGACCCCTGTGTCTTGCGGCAATCAGGCTAGCGTTGGTTGTCACATGCTGTGTCCCAATAAAAAAAACACTACTTGAATTCTAGTACATACTTAAAAAACGGCTTATCCTAATTTATTTACTTATAACAATAATATTGCTGAAGATATAAATTGAAACATTGCGTCTATGATACAGCAAATAACGAGGTGTGAAAGAAAAATATAGCAGTAGATAGTCTCACAATCCGATACTAAGCCGCCCATTGTTTTTCCCATTTATCAAATACCAACTTCTATAGAGGATAAGGTTTGAAAAATATCACCTATTAATTTTGGAGCCGCGCTATTTTTTTAGTTGTATGGCGGAAATAACACGCTATTTTCTCATTTCTTAGGTATTGTCTGATAAATATATGTCTACTCTATAGTGCTACGAGTATCAAACTAAATCTATTGGAAACATTGACTTTTTTCCATACAAAAGGATTCAAGGATATTCAAGGATTACCATGTGAAATCAACAAGGTGCTTCATCACCAAATGCCATTTGCAGTCCCTAGTAACTTCCTTGTTAACGTAAACCAAAGCGAAAATCGTAAAAAAAAAAAAAAATTTAACGAAAATGTTGACGAGTGAAATTAATTTTGATAGCGACACACAGTTTTCGAAAGGATGGCACAATGAAAAAAAACAAATGTCAGTCTTGAAAATTAAAAAGTAATTGTTCCCAAAGAATATAATTTTCGAAGAATTTCCTTTTTGTTTTTTTCATTCTTTTATTGTAAGCTATATCTAGATACTTTCAGTATACCCCACGTACATGGTTGGTACAAGTTGTGTTACTAGTTTCTTACGCACAGCAAAACAAGTGTAGTGTAGTTTAATAATAATGTTTTTGTTCTCTTTTCCTATGTTGGTAGATTTAAGAGTTTTGTCGTGTACACAATTTTAATGCTATCCATGTTTTTAACTCCTCGTGAGTGGAGCCGCGGACGTGAGCTAGCTATCTATAAATCACGTCATGATAAAGCTAATCTCTAAATTACAAATCCTATAAATTAATTCGAGTATGACATCACCAAAGTCCTTTTTTTGTATAATTTAGATTACAAATTATTGTCAGTTTATAAAAAAAATAACAATATCATTAGTGCTCTGGTGAATCGTACCTAAAATTCATCAACTTATCATATCCAGTTCTATAATTCCAATAAATTTTTAATATTCTGAATCCTATGCTGAATCATTTTATGACATTGTTATCATATCTACGTAATGGTTGACTCACAGTGCCGATTTCTTTCTGCCCGTTCATCATTATTTATTATTTTGCAAAAGCCTATAATGCAACTTCGGCACCTCCTAACTATATTTTACATTTTGATGTTGTCACTTTTTTCGACACTCTGTGACGATACTCTGTCGATAGAGTCACAATTATTAGCAGAGTATGCAGATTGTTAGACAGAATATATATAAAAGAAAGAAAGTAGGTAGGTATACAATTTTAACGGCAAGTTCGGTATCTGCGACCAAACCGTGCCAAACAAAGTTTGAGGAACAAAAGTTGTTTAGCATCTTTATTCTCGCGTTAGAAAGTTTTGTATCAGTGGCAGTTTCGTATGAGCACCCATGTTATACAACTACTATAGTACGTTGCTTATTCTGTGGTGCGATCGCCATAAAATAATTGCAATATGACCGCAAACAAAAAGAAAAATCGGTGTTGTCAAATTAGAAATTTCTGTGTTGGTAGCGTTAAAGGTTATGGCTGGGGTGTGAACCCAGGCGTATAATATAGGTGAATACATGCTTGTAACGGGTTACATGAAGCAATCAGCGAAAGATCCTTAAAATAGCCGCGTACGTCTCTGCCGCGCGTGAAGCATCACAGTCTTCAGCGATTTACAGAAGAGATTGGTATCTCTCCTAAGTTAGTGAGAAGTAGTTGTAGGTGAGGTTTAGGTTCATAGCAATTATTTTAATGAATGAAATAAATTGATCGGGGCTTGAAGATGGAGCAGGACAGAGATTTTCGCTTAGCCAGAGAATTCGCATCTTTAATTTACTTTTATTAATATTTACTTGTATTTATTGCATAAATTAATTTCTTATTCTAATTAATTAACTTATTAATGTTCTACTTTAGAACTTTAACTGTGACGCAAAAACGGACAATTTTTTTTGAAAAATAAAATTAGTTTATTATGTTTTCTTGTAACTTGCTTCTAAAGAAGATTGCGTTAATTTATTTACATTACAGGTTACCCAGTATTTTTTAATATTATTAGCTGAACAATTTTTTATACAGTATCAATTTTGTAATATCTAGTTGGGAGTCATTACATATATTTAGCTAAATTCAGCTTTTGTCCATAGAAATCACCAGTTTTTATAGAAATGCGTACGCATTAGTCAATTTTTTAGAGTCTAACTATTCATCTTTCGCGGCAAAACTGGCATAAAATGAAGACAAATCTGTTTCTTCGGATGCTAATCACAGACCTAAGATTTTTTGTTTACATCTTAGATCTATGATGCTAATTTTAGATACCAGTTTTCAGCGTTCAGTGCTGTTCCGCCGCGCCCAGCGCTGTTCCGTATCGTACGCATCTCGAAACATAGTGATGTTTTTCCATAGACCAACGCTGAATTAAACTGAATAAGTGTAGTTAATTCCTTCCATGGTAGAAAGGAGCTGAAAGAAGCGGAACTGTATAAGTGTACTTAAATTTGTCCAGCGAAATGCGAATAGAGCAAAGTACAATGACTTAAAAAAATCATTGACTATTGATACATATTTCATACCAACACCGAGATCAGCCGAAATGTTAAATACGTTATAAAGAGCATACTTTTCGCTTCGTACATGTCGCAAAGTATATAGACAGAGCGCGCGGCCCGGTACTTTGACTTTAGAACGCTTTAGTCTCAAGAGTTCATACGAATATAACATGATAACTAGAGAGTACCCGACTGTAGTTAAACTTAATGAGATTTTCCTTCACACTAAAATTCCATTAGTTTGTTTTAGCCGAATAATACAGGCGAAGTCCTAGGCAGACGTTAGTCACGTCTCGGACGGCTCATAAACGCCACTGGCTGTGCACGTTCGCAGTAAGAGAATTTGTCTCGTGCTTTGTTAACTGTTAAAGTTAGCCATTAATGCCTTTACACATGATACTATTATACTTTTCTTTTCACAATAATAATAAGTTAAACATTTGCGTCTATATTTAAATTACCTAAATACGAGTATATATATTTCGCGTGTGTACATATGCATTGTAGTCTGTGAAAAGGAAATCTAAATGCTTTATACTTATAATTAGCATGGAACAAATTAGAGTTCTCGCTACATTTGTCTAGCTGTCGAACATCTGTGGACGGCTTCTCGCAATGTTTTATGTGTATAACTCCCTATATGTATGACTCTTTCCAAAGTGTGTATGACTGTCCTTATGTTAAACTTACCTGAAGAAAATTAATGCATGTTACGTTACGCCAGACATACTCGGAAATCTTTGATTTATGTGATCGATTTATGAAAATGAAATTAGTTCAAACCGAGGGTTTTTGTATACAAACCAACTCCAGCCAGGAACTTGTCATATTATGACGCCTGTATGATAGCTACCAAAGTACGTAATACCGTGGACATATAATTACTTTGACTATACTGGTATATATCAGTATATCTATGGAACTTGTATTACTTCTATTAATATTGAAACTAGCACCGTGTATAGAAGACTTTAACTCTAGCTAACAACGACGTAAGTGCACCAAATGGATGGTAATGGCTTACTGTCGTGTATTCTACACTATAAATTTATAAAAATGCTATTCAGTCCCCTGTGCTCACTGGGACTTGCTATTTTGTTGGCTAATGCAGTTTATATGAGTGTGTTTTATTTTGGCAGAACTTTTATTCTGCTATACATGTACCATCTGGCAATATGCCTTCTGTCGCCACTTCCTTTATTTAATTATGATAGTAAAAATCTCGTGATATATATTTTAAACATATCGTCTTGAATAAAAGGATATTTGATTTTATATATTCTTTATTGCACAGTAACTGTTAAAAATAAACTATAACGCGATATAAACATTACTTATAACGTATACAAACGCATCAGTTTATAGTTTTGCAAAGGATCAAAACGTTTATCGCTCTAGATATATCTTCCAGCCAACCTGTGCTGTAGCAAAGTATGTAAAGTGTATTGGCTGTGGAACGTTTTGTGAGATATCGTATAGATAATATTAGATACAATAATACGTTTACATTGCGTATCTAATTATCTAATAAATATTATGATAACACTGTACCCTGTATACATAATAATAAATAGTAATATACTAAATACTATAATACTACTATTATTATGTATACAGGATATTTTATACTACTTTGGGCGGCAAACAAGCATAAGAGCCGTCTGATGTGAATTGGTTATCACAACCATATAAACGCTCGCATACAACATGAAATATCACTCGCTCGCAGCCAATACTCCCGTTAATATAGCAACTCCTTCCTTCCTGGTTACCCCACTCACTCGCAGGAATACGACAACCATCAAGGAAATTGTTATTTGGCTGTGCTCTATGTGATGGAGGTACTTCCTCAGCCGGGTCACTTATAAATAACGTTGTATAACCTACTTGTCTTTTGCCTGAGCTTCGTTTGTCAGTCAGCAAAACCATATGAGCAACACAGAGCTCGATGGTCGAATGGCTGGCAATGAGTAGTTTGATTCCGAGGTCGCGGGTTCCATCCCGGCACAAGACAAAAAATAAAAAATTGTGTGCATGAACATGTCTGTTTGTCTTGGTCTGGGTGTTTTATATGTATTATATGCAGTATTATATAAGTTATCTAGTACCCATAGTACAAGCTGTGCTTAGTTTGGGGCGTTGTGTAATTTGCCCAGGAATTATGTATTTATTTATATTTATTATATGTAGAAGAAGTTGGCATTGGCTCAAAGATGAGATGATGAACAACCACATCCCATGAAACACTTATCCCACTCAGTTATACATACTTTAAGTACAATATCAAATATTGTAAGTATAACTTATATCTACAAATTTTACAATATTAGATGTTATGATAAAAAAAAAACAAATATTATATATTATTATTTGTTTTTTTTTTTATACTACGTCGGGTGGCAGACAAACACACGGGTGAAGCGGGTACCGCAGCCATATTAACGCTCGCAACATAAAATATAGCTCGCGCGCCGCCACCCCCGCTGCAACCGCATCATCTCCTTCCTTTCTGGTCACCTCACTCACTCGCAGGAACTCAACAACCCTCAAGGGAATTGTTATTTGGCTGCTGTATTCTATGAGGTGGAAGTACATTCCCCAGTCGGGTAGCTTACAATTACGCTCCCGACCTCTGTTTTCGCCAGAGCTTCGTTTGTCAGTCAGCAGGGTGCACCGCGTGCAGGTGAAGTTAGCTTTGGTTTAAAGATATTGATGAACCACTTACACCCCAAAATATTTCGTTATTCTTTACATAAACTAAATTAGAGGACCAGACTAAAATATTAGGGAGAGCGCAAAAGATCCATGAGGGTCGACGTGTCACCGGTGCTTCAGCACTGGACCCACTCTAAGATAAGATAAGATATTCTTTACATTTTTATGTGAATATTTCCATTATCTGTTGGTCATTACGCTTACACTGTGGTCATTTTTTTTCATCTCCCACGATTACACTGTTATTTGCTTACATAATTTGTTTGGTCCAATTTCAGTTTCATAATTTACGGTTAACGACTTTTATTAACACCGTTATAAGGATTTACGATGGCTAACTCCAATGAATACAAATCAATAAATCATATAGAATTACATTGTATGACAAACTTAATATTCAGAGGATTCATGGAGGCGTTATTACATTTTATTATTTTGTTCTATGTTAATTGGACCCACACATGAAAGGATTCGTGAAATGGATGTGAGGGGCTTTGAAGAATGAAAGGGCTTGAAATGGTTTAACGCAAGACTCTCATACGGTTTGCGTTTCTTGGCTTTTATGTGAGATTCAAGTAGATACGTGCTATGAATGTGTTGGATCATAATTTTAGATGGTTTTTGTATATAAAATCAATTATTGTATGTTAATTTTGGAACTCTGCAGAAGGGCAGATCGCACATTGTCTGCTATACTGGCGGGAGTAGGCGTAGTTAAGAAGATCATGAGTGTCCCTAGTTAAGTTTTTCAGATAAATTAGTTCGTAGTTGGAAAATAATTTTACATTACTATACGAAAATATTTTCAGGCTCACTATATAGGTTTTATTATAGCTAATAAACAAAAATATGAACTAAAATCGTCCAGATACGAATGCAGCAAGTAGTAGTGGGTCGTCGACGATTTTACAGTCGACGCAACGAGACCGTTTACCGTCGACGATGAAGTAGTTTAAAAAACAGTCTAATTTTCGACTAGTTTACGTCGTCGTTGATAAGACTATTTCTTCACATAAGCGATTGGTAAACGTAAACCGTTTACGTATAATTTTCCATCTAATTTTCGACTAGTTTACGTCGACGACGACGTAAACTAGTCGAAAATTAGACTGTTTTTTAAACTACTTCATCGTCGACGGTAAACGGTCTCGTTGCGTCTGTACCAACGAGTAGTTTTATCATCATTATTTGGCTTATATTATATTAATATCAAAAGATTTTTTTAACCACGATAAATGTCGATGATTGATTGCGATTTAATTTGTGTGTATCAAATGAAGCATTTTTTTCCGTTATCATATACATTCAACTTCCTTGACTTGTATGTATCTATCGTTAACTTGTATGTTTTTAAAATATTGTGCGTGTTAATTTTTGAAATTAAGTGTTATCAATTCCGTGTTATCTATCTGACTGTCACGAAAGATAAGAAACGGATCATATCAGGGATTTGCGATTAGATGTTACCTAAAAATAAAAGTGTATTAGTGGTTCTCCTCCAACCTTGCGAATATAATGATAACGTTTAAATTCTTTCTGCAATCTAATCTAGACTCAAATAACAAAAATTTCGTGTTCGCTGAAACTCTCCCCAAAGGTTCTTGCGAGTAATTTCGAGCAAAAATTAGCGTACGACGGAGTACGTCTACATTTAGATAATGTGCTTACGTTAATGTCTAAGCTGTAATCAGAATTTTGGTAAAAATTTAAGTTAGACTATATGCATATAACTTTATGTTAATTATATAAGTCAATGGTTCTGTTTAAGAGAATGTAGGTTAGGTACGTAGGTTATACATATTGTATTTCTTGTGGGTAGAAACTAAACATAATATCTGAGCAGATATTTTATATTTTATTTTATTTTTTAACAGTATTTTCCGGTACCGACTGATATGGAAAGATGTTTGTAGATATCAGCAGATGCCATCTGCAGATATACAGGAGATATACTGCATGTATACAGGAGGTGCATTTATCAAAAACACCCATAAAATGATATTTTTTTTATCAAATAATGTTAATTAAATAATGTTTAAACTACTAAACTATTATATTTATTTCTTAACAAATCGTTTCAATAAAAACAAAACTAAATTTAACGGTTTATGTTTTTAGTAATTAGGATATGATCACATAATGTACACTGTTTACATACTATGTAAATAATCCACACGAATACTTACTCAAAATTATAAATACGAATGTGTGTTTGCTTGCCCGTCTTTCTCAGCCAAATCACTGAACCGATTTTGATGTAACTTGGTATGGAGATAGTTTGAATCCTGAAAAAAGACAATTTTCCTGAACATAATGCGTGCGAAACCGTAGGCGAAACCGTAGTATTGGGGTGTAAGTGGTTCACTAACATCTTTGAACCAAAGCCAACTTCACCTGCACGTGGTGCACCCTGCTGACTGACAAACGAAGCTCTGGCGAAAAGAGAGGTAGGGAGCGTAATTGTAAGCTGCCCGACTGGGGAATGTACCTCCACCTCACAGAATACCGCAGCCAAATAACAATTCCCTTGAGGGTTGTTGTGTTCCTGCGAGTGAGTGAGGTGACCAGAGAAAGGAAGGAGATGCTGCGTTGGCAGCGGGGGTGGCGGCGCGCGAGCGATTTTTTATGTTGCAAGCGTTAATATGGCTACGGTAACCGCTTCAAATCAGGCGGGCCGTATGCTTGTCTGCCACCCGACGTAGTTTAAAAAAAAAAAAAAAAAAGGCGAAAACTAATCCTTACTAATGTTACAAATGGGAATGTTTGTTTGTTTGTCCCAGTTTCATGCCTTAATTGCTGAACCGATTGCTATGAAATTTCGGACAGCGATGAAGCCACGGGTAGAATCTAGTAAATTATTAATATTTGCATGATTATTATTTAACTAAAACAGATATCAAGTCTGACTTTGATAAAAATACATTCACGTTTTTTTTGTTAATACATACCTATTTTATTGAGAACATGAAGCGCTATAAATTATTGAGTTCATAAATTAGATTCATTCTGTATTAACGATCCGCAAATAAATAGGGTCTGGTGAGTACAAAAGTTTTCAAGACAATGTATTCATATTAACAAAAGGCTTCATAAATTATCGTATCTGTGTAGTATGTGACACCTTCAGACAATATGTTTTAATACGCAAATAAAAATTATAGCATCTGTATAGTATGTAACGCGCTTTACTTTATGCATTTTCTACAAATTTTAATAATAGGGACATAATCTATCCTACCTATACCTATACACAAATAAACTAAAATTGAAGAGTGTTTGTCCCGGGTAATCCCTGGAACGGTTAATCCGTTTTTAATGAGATTTTAACTTGAAGGTAAAGGAGTTTATCCGGTTACACGTAGGATAGTTTATAAACTAAATAAAAAAATAATTATAATGAATCACGCAGATGAAGAAGTTTTGAATAAAAAATCGCACGCATACATAATTTATATTTTTTTCATCATCAAATCATAAAAACAAAATGAGACATTTTTTCTGGGAATTTAGCGTAATTTTGGGCAAATGAAAATTAATTATAATTTATTGGCAATAAGGTAAACATTTTAAAATCATTGAATCCATTGTAAAAGTAGTACCAAAGTCAAATAGACACGAACTTGACTTTAAATTGTGCTGTAAGTAAAAGTTGCTAAAGTTTCTAAACTCACTTTGTGATATAACAAATTTCACGATCTACAATTAATATAAAGTATGTACCTACTATATACAAGAAATAGAATATATGCGCTGCTATTTCGACGAGCTCGGTGGTCGAATGGTTAGCAATGGCCACTTTGACATGTGTGCATGAATATGTATGTTTATCTTGGTCTGGGTATTTTCTATGTATTTATTATATGTAAGTATGTGTTTACAAAAAGAAAATGTATTTAAGTATAATAGCAGTTATCTAGTACCCATAGGACAAGCTTTACGCTTAATATGGGACTAGATGGCGCTGTGTAAATTGTCCAGAAATATTTAAATATGCGTATTTTTTAAAATTTTATAAATATAATCTATATATATAAAAGAGAAAATCACTCACTCACTCATCACGAAATCTCAGAAACTATAACACCTACAAACTTGAAATTTGGCAGGTAGGTTAACTATAGGGTGTAGACATCCGCTAAGAACGGATTTTACGATACTCCACCCCTAAGGGGGTAGAATGGGGGTTGGAAGTTTGTATGAAAGTCCTATGTTTTTGAAGCAAGAGACTTGAAATTTAAAATGTATGCTCTATAGATGGTGTGGAGGTATACTAATAATGAATCTTTGGAAATCAACCCCTTTTTGGGGTTAAAACGGGGGTTGGAAGTTTGTATGAAAGTTCTATGTTTTTGAAGTAAATGACTTGAAATTTAAAATGCATGCTCTATAGATGGTGTGGAGGTGTACTTATAATGTATCTTTGGAAATCAACACCTTTTTGGGGTTGAAATGGGGGTTGGAAGTTTGTATAAAAGTTCTACGTTTTTGAAGTAAGATACTTGAAATTTAAAATGTATGCTCTATAGATGGTGTGGAGGTGTACTTATAATGTCTTTACAAATCAACGCATACAAATTTCTAATTTTATGCATATAAAATATTATGAACGTGTGAGTGATGTCATAACGCAGGATCGTCTCACGTTTGCTGACATTATTCACTCCCAGGAATACAGTAATATTCACTTAAGGGCCAATACCTTTGTTCCGCTGCGGTCTTCTATGAGGTGGGGGTCAGAGCTTTTTTGTTTATTAGTAGGGTGCACTACCTGCAGTCGAGGTCGGCTTTGGTCCTAGGAAGAATCACTACACCCCAAATATCTCACCAGTCTAAACCAATTCTACCAAATCTTTCACCTATAATTATATTACTATGACATCATTGACCTACTATTCAATGGACTTCCTCCAAAAATTTCTTCCTTCTAAAGAGAAACAATTTGTAACAGGAAAATATTTAAATAAGAACATGATTACGAAAAAAAAAAAACTAAAAGATAAAAATCGACTCCCCCTGTTGTTGAACTCCCGCTATTGCAGCCTACGTTACCTGGGTCATAATATCGCATCGATTGACACCTTATTAAACTAATGAATAGTCTAGGCGCTACGGAAAACATACGTACTCGTAGCTACAAGCACACATTATATGGACTGCTAAAATCATAACACAAAAAAATCGACTCCTCCTATTGTCGAAGTCGGTTAAAATGTATTTAACCGATGAGGAATCAATTTTAACCATTTAGTGTTCTTGCCGTAATCAGGTTACAGTTTTTTGACTATTTCTTGTGACTTGACTAGGGTCTTAGCGCCTAAGATGAAGCCGATTTAGGTCGATTTTTCGGATCTGCAAATCAGTACAAATGTTTTTAGCTCATTCGGCATAGTTCTAGCATTAGGAAGAGATTTATATCGGCTTCAGCTTAGGCCTAAGGCCCCTGGTCCTGCTGATTCGATTCTCTTATGTCAACCTATTTAGAAACATCTGATAATCAGGTATTTTTTTAAAGGAGTAAGACATATATTTTATATGAATTATATTTCTTGCAGAGTAATTACTAGAATTTAATATGTAATCCTACTAATATAAGTGTGAAAGTTTGGATGTTTGTTAGTAAATCACATAATATGGCTGAATGAATTTAGTTGTAAATTTATAACCTAAATTAACATATACTTTATATATTAGTAATGTATCCATGTAAGCGATGCGGCAGGCGAAGCAGGATGCGAAGCCAGTAGAATAACTTAAAAAGGATGAAAAATATATATTTATCATTTAGACACCGTGCTGTATAACTTAATGCCTAAGCCCAAAGATATAGCGAAACAAAACGTTTTTAGCATAGTTTATGCGCAAAAAGATCTATTCTCTGCGCTTGAATTTGTATCCTAATATTTAGATCAGGCAAGAACCCATTTATTTTTATTACGGGCCCCCTATCAGCATACGAATGTCTAACAAAACGCCCAATGAGATGTTATAACTCTACTCGTAGCCTGAAGGCGGGTTGGTAGGTACACTATAAATTTGCTTTTATTGAAAAAAATACAGCCTTTATTTCAATGTATTGTTTGCACAAAAACAATAGGCTGGGTCATAGAGATAGGTAATGAGAGTATAGATTGCCGAAAAGTAGCCAAAATTAAATATTTTTTTGCTTGCATTGTTGAGATTTGTATTGTAGAGAATATTCAGTTAAAAGTTTAAAAGTAATGTGTAATTAGCTTTAAGTAAATACGTGTACGTCATGATTTAAGAAATCCGCTTTCCATCCATCCAGCCATCGTTTGGCCAAGCGTGGCGTTACAAGCTTACATTACAAGATAAAGTATTACTATAATAATAATAAAAAGATAAATATGTGGCAATAATAACGAGCCGGCGTGGCGGCGCGGGCGGAAGCCCGCGAACGGATTAAGGCAGACAAATATAGTGGTCTCGGTGTCCAAAACGCATTTGTTGCATTTGGCGCTGAGATCTTTGGTTCGTGGGGCCAGGGCGCGCACCGGTTCTTCAGGGAGCTCAGCAAGCGCCTCAGGGAAGCAACTGGCGGCCCCCGCGCAGAAAGCTTTCTCGCGCAGAGGCTAACTTTAGCAATTCAGTGCGAGAATGCTAAAGTATAATGTATGCATAATGGGCACTTTGCCTCAGGGACCCAACTTTTTAGTATACCCAGTTTAGTTTAATTTAGTTTTGAATTAAATTTAGTTTCCATATATTGATTATTTTGATTATAATTAGGAATCTATACTTCCTAGGCCGTGTGATTTCCGGCAGACTAGAATAGAATCACTCCGTCTCTTCCCGTGGATGTCGTACAAGGCGACTAAGGGAATTACATTATAAAACATCGATCAGGCCTCCCCAAGCCGTCTGGCCAGCGTGGGGAGTGTAGGCCAAATCCTCCTTCTATCTGGGACGGAAGAGAGAGGGTCGTGCTCCTGTAGTGGAAACTAAAATGACATGATGATGATACTTCCTAAAATCTTCCTTCCTTGGCTGTGTGGTTTCCGGCAGACTAGAATAGAATCACTCCGTTTCTTCCCGTGGATGTCGTACAAGGCGACTAAGGGAAATACATTATCAAATATCGATCAGGCCCCCCCAACCCGTTTGGTCAGCGTGGGGAGTGTAGGCCAAATCCTCCTTCCGTCTAGGATGGACGAGAGAGGGTCATGCTCCTGTAGTGGAGACTAAAATGGACCTGATGATGATGATGATGATAACACTTCCTAAATAAAATTTTATTAATATGTGGCAATGACAAAGTGAATCTCATCGAAACGCTTATTGGTTTGCAGATGCAAGACACGCAGATGAATGCTCATTTTTTTTAAATAGTTTTTTATCTCATAGAGATACTATCTAGAATTGGTATAAGTACTATTTAAGGGTATATAATAAAGCATTGCACTGTGATAAAGAAAACGAATGTGCTTTAGTTCACACGACTGAAGTAAAACTTCTTTAGCTCTACTAAATTATATCTTCCTCTCTACTTCCGTTCGCCGTTTCAGCAACGCTCTCACAAGCGGGCATAAAGAAGTTATACTTCAATAAACTGTAAATCTGTGAAAGATTTGAATGAATTAAATGAATTAAATTTGATAAAAAAACGAAAGCGTTATAAAAAACAAAGATCTGAAAAACAGAAAACGCAGAGAAATGTTAATTCTAAAATTGGTGCAGCAATGCAGCGAGTCAAGAGCTGCCGAATGAAAAATAAATAAACAAACATAATGCGATTATCATAACGCAGAGAATGAATGCCAGAATATTGGCCACTGAAATCACGATACAGCAGCCGAGTAAATGAAATCCCTGTAGTATGGTCCAGAGTGTCTGGGCCAACAAGCATAGGGCCTGGTGTGAAACGGTTACCGTAGCCGTATTAACGCTCGCAACATGAAATATTGCTCGCTGCCAACGCAGCAACTCCTCCCTTACTCACTCGCAGAAAAACAACAACCCTCAATGGAATTGTAATTTGGTTGCGGTATTCTGAGAGGTGGAGGTACTTCCTAAGTCGGGCATCTTGCAAATACACTGTACCCTACCTCTCTTCTAGTATGGCGCAACTCTTCTAGCATGGAGTAATGGTTCAACTAGAAATTACCATCACCTAAACTTGTAATAAGAAGTCAACAAATGCACAGCATTTTAAGTAAATTGTACATAAATTCTTAATCTATATGTTTTTATTTATTGTTAAACAATAGTTTGTCTTGCGCAGGAATGGATCGTTTGGTGTAAGTAGGTATGCTAGTTACTCGATTATTAGGTTCTATTACCCATTTGTACGCTACAAAGATAAATAAATAATTATTTCTGGACACCCTGCCATCTAGTCCCAAACTAAACACAGCTATGCTTAAAGTCATTTAATACTATGGGTACTAAATGACTGTAATTATACTTGAATTCGTTTTTTTTTTCGTGCTTTGGAGAGCACGTTAAGCCGTCAGTCCCGCTTGTTGTCTTAAGATGACAGTCGTTAAGCCAAGCCTTTGGGCGGCTTGATAACACTGACCTCCGTCAACCCGCAGTTGAGCAGCGTGGTGGAGTATGCTCTTAACTCCTTCGATTGAGGGGAGACCCGTTTCCATAACAGTGGGATGATTATGGGTTGATGTCGATGCCGACATTTCTTTTTGTAAATACATACATATGTACACAAATGTTTGTCTAGTGCAATGTGAAGATGAATAAACAAATATTAAAATTACGTAGAGTAAGCACTTTTTATCCATTGCAGTAAGGCTCTCAAGAAACAGATGAGCATTATAATTCTGCAGACACATTAAACTGTTCCTTTGAGTAGCTATAAAACTTCTTACAAGCAACACGGCCTCAACTAACGTATAAAATAAGCAACACAGGCTAAGAAAACATGATATCAGAATTATCACGTTATTAAAAATAAACACCTCCCTAATACACATGATAATTAAATTTGGTGGGTAAACGTGGGATGTTTTCCACTAAGATGTAACAGGGTCATGCATTAGCAGTATCATTAACACAGATTTCTGCTCGTTGACGTTTGATACCCCTTAGGGCGTGTTCCCACTTTGTCGTGACGACAAATAATCGTGTAGTTTTAAGTGTCGTGGCTTATCTATATCTATATCTATAAAAGAAAGTCGTGTTTGTTACAACACTTATAACTCGAGAACGGCTGGACCGATTGCCATGGTTTTTGATTTGTTGGATTTGTTTCCGTCCCGAATAGCAGAATAACTCTTAAAAACATTGGAAAATTCTCGAAAAAATAAAATAAAAGAAAAAACATTTTCCCGAACAAATGAAAGTGTCAGTTGAAAAAGGGATTACGATATTTATTGGTTGTCAAATATCAAAACGTCAAATCGATTCGTGTCACTTTTATGTCGCGAAAGTTGTCTGTGATTTGTTATGAAAATTTAAAAATGTCAAATCGATAGGGGTGAAAACGCTTTTCCCATGGGGTTCGAGCGCAAGAATCAAATCAGAGTAAACATCAAAAGAAATGACAATTACAAATCACCAAAATGATAAAACCTATTTCAAAACTAAAAAAAATAAAACAAAACGTTTTTTTTTAAAAAAATTAACAATAAGGAAATCTTTATTTTTATGAAATCTTCAGTTTTTATGGATACGGGTCTTCCCTCAACCGAAGGGGTTTAGAGCGTACTCCAACACGCTGCTCAACTGCGGGTTGGCGGAGGCCAGTGTTTTCGAACCGCCTAAAGGCCACTGACTTAACTTAACGACTGTCATTAAATGATAACAACCGGGACCGACAGCTTAACGTGCCTTCCGAAGCACGGAGGAGCTCAAGATGAGCTAATGATAATAACCGGGACCGACGGCTTAACGTGCCTTCCGAAGCACGGAGGAGCTCAAGATGAGCTAATGATAACAACCGGGACCGACGGCTTAACGTGCCTTCCGAAGCACGAAGGAGCTCAAGATGAGCTAATGATAACAACCGGGACCGACGGCTTAACGTGCCTTCCGAAGCACGGAGGAGCTTAAGATGAACTAATGATAACAACCGGGACCGATGGCTTAACGTGCCTTCCGAAGCACGGAGGAGCTCAAGATGAGCTAATGATAACAACCGGGACCGACGGCTTAACGTGTCTTTCGAATCACGGAGGAGCTCGAGGTAATATAAACCCATCCGTGTACAGGCTACGGTCGACGTTGCTTAACTTGCGTGTTCAATTAGACTGACACGCGCAATGACGCCATCGAGCTTCTCTATTATTTTCTACTATTCATTGTTTTAATTCCATAAAATCATAAATTTAGTTCAGCCAATATGTACCACGACATTCATTGATTGTTAGGCGGTACGAAGTTCGCCGGGACAGCTAGTAATATGGGACGGGGGCCCACCACACATTCCCACCACTGTATCTCCTGTGTAGCCAGGATTAACAGCGGCGACCGCCAAAAAAGGCAATGAACAATGAAGTCCATTGCAGTCCCAGGGGTAAAACTACGGCTGCCTTGGAACTCACAACGAATTTAATCAGAAGAAATTAGTAGGAGTAGGAAGCTTTTGGGATTTGACTTCCCCTCTTAGCAATGTGAGAGACAGCAATATGGCAAATAAGGCATTAAAAGCCTAAAGAGATGGCTAGTCAAGTGAAGCTCAACTGCCGTGCACCACGGATTTTAAGTTTCTAACACTATTAGGGACCTAAAACATTGAGTTGTTACCTAACACATCGATTCCAATAATATGAATTGCAAAATCGTCTGAACGCTTGGTAATTCTCCCTTGTTGCTACCAAATCTGAATAGTATACTACCCCGGATGCAACTTGCAATGAATTCAACATGTCATCCCGCTCCCGCTGCCAAAGATCACACTCCCAGAGAACATGGTGTGCTGTTTGATCGAATTCAGAATTAGCAGTAGAACATTCGCATAAGGGCGACGGCACTAATTTAAACGAAAAGAGTTTAGCTTTAAAATTGCCATGTCCAGTTAAAAATTGCGCAACAGGGTGGTCGACTTCTAACCACTTTTTCTTTAATCTATCTCTTACCGATTGAAAGAAAAGATACAAGTGGCGTCCTTTGGTAGAAGTTTCCCACCTTTCCTGCCATTCAGACAGCAATGTTTCAAAAACTTCATTAAAAGGTTTGAACAGTCTAACTATTTTTTCACGATCACGCGTTTTCAAGAAATCAGGGACCATATTTTTAGATGTATAGTACATTGAAGCGCGGCGTTGTACTTCTAAGTCTACCGGTAACACACCTGCTAGCACGGGTAGTGCCTCGGTGCTTACAGTTCTATACGATTTACATAAAAATATCAGAGCAAGGCGCTGGCTTTGAAGCAATTTACGACGTGCTGCACCTATAGTAGCCCTATCTGCCCACGCAGGTGAACCGTACGTAACACAACCTAAGTATGTGGCGGTATAAATAGTTTTTAACGTTTTGAAAGTTAATCCCCACGTGGAGGTAGAAATTCGTGTTAAGGCATAGAAATTCTTTTTTGCTTTTTCACCTACTTGCTTCATGTGCTCAATATAATTAAAATTTCTATCCAAAAGCAAACCTAAGTAACAAACCGAACCTCTATTAGCAACAGATACTCCATTAAAATGAAATCGCGGTGAAACCTGTAAATTTCCCTTAAGCAAAAGTTGATGTGTTTTATGTGGCGCAAAATCGAGACGATTACGATAACCCCAATCTGAAATTAAGCCCAGGCTAGTGTTGGCTAGTTTCTCTATGCTAGATCTTGAATTAGCATTGATTAATAAGAGACCATCGTCAGCGTAACCAGTTAACGAACACCCTTCCGGTAAGGGTAGGCTAAAAAAATCATCAAAACCGATATTCCAGAGATACGGTCCCAACACTGAACCCTGGGGGCAGCCCTGCGTGAGCACCTTTGAAGCAACATAATGGCCAAGTTTTAATTTAGTTGTACCATTCAAAAAGTACGATCGAATGAGAGAGTAGATGTTGCTAGGGCAACCTCTCACCTTAAGTTTCAGCAACAACATTGGCCACCAAGCATTATCAAAGGCACCTGAGATATCTAAGAAAATAGCTACAACATACTTGCTCTCCGAGAGCTCAACAAGTTTGCGCACTGCGAGCGCAGCATCAACAGTGGACTTGCCAATGGTGAAGCCGTACTGATTTTTATGAAATTGTGGGCCACCGGGCAGCAACCGTGGCACAACCAAGCGCTCAAGCAGCAGTAATATATAAAAATCAATGCCACTTTTCGTTGTAATTTTATAACTCAAGAACGAGCTCACCTATCCAAACCAAATGTTTAGGGTTTATTCGGACTATTTAGTAGATGGTTTATATGAAGTTTGCACAAAATCGGTAGAGCGGTTCTTCATTTATCACATTTTTTGTAACAAATGAATTCAATAAATGGCGGATCATTTTGTTAATGGGGATTTTGCTGTCAAATTGAAACTTTTTTCAGATGGGGACTGTGCTGTCAAATTGAAACTTTTTTCAGTTTTGACAGTACAAGCATGTTGTTATGTCATTCATTCGGTCATTTCATTTTGGACGTGCTTCGACTTTATGTTGCCTGTTCGAGAGTCGGTACCGCCAGCCGTTTGTTTATTCATGCTCAAAATGGAAAAACAAAAAATATTGTTTATCCAAATGTTTTGGATTAAGTTTTAAAATAGCAAGCAATTAATAAAATATTAATTGTTTGAATAAATGAATTTGGTGTTCCAATTTTTTTATTATTTCACTTTATACGTAGCGAAGCACGTACCGGGCCGCTAGTATATTTATATGGAGGTGTTCACATATAGAACGACACGATTGTCATGACAGTGGGAACATCTAGCACGACAGTCGTAAAACGATATATAAATCGTGACGGCAAATCTATCGTATCTATCGACTGTAGATTTGTAGCTTGCTAATGATGTGTAAACGACAAAGCGACTGCCGTGAAACGATAAAATGTCGTCGCGATCCAATGGGAACAGCTAGATACGATAGTCACTAAACGATAAAAAAATTTGAGGACAAACAGTCGTTATAGTGGGAACAGCTAGAAACGATAGTCGTCCGACGATAAATTAACCGTTACGAAATAGTGGGAACGCGCCCTAACGCCTGTAACAGGTCGTATATGAGTGTTAATGTTTAGTTTATGTGTATAAATAACGTACGAACATGAATATAGGATTCAAAAGTACAATTAGGTAAGGGTAGTTTGAAAATGATTTTTTTTTATTATTTGAAACCAGAATATGTATACAATTATCAATAAATAAGTATTCTTGTACGAATTGCATACTGCCATCTAGTCCCAAACAAAGCAAAGCTTGTATGGGAAAAGAATAATATGCAAAGCTTGTATGATAAAACAATGGGTACTAGATATTTGATATTATACATAAATACATTTCTTTTTTGTAAATACATACATATAATACATAGAAAACACCCATACCAAGACAAACATATATGTTCATGCACACGAATGTTTGTCTTGTGCGGGAATTGAACCCGCGACCTCGAAGTCAAAGTGGCCATTGCTAACCATTCGACCACCGAGCTTAAATACATTTCTTTTTGTAAATACATACATATAATACATAGAAAACACCCAGACCAAGACAAATAATTATGTTCATGCACACAAATATATGTCTTGTGCGAGTATCGGACCCGCGACCGCAGAGTCAAAGTGGACATGGTTAGCCATTGGACCACCGGGGTCGTCAATAATAGAATAGGACTTCACTGTACTATATTCTTCAAGTCTTCACGATTATATAACGGTGAAATTGTAGAATTAACTTCTCTCAACGGTGTTTCCGAACAAATACGACTTTCAGTCTTTAAGCTCGATGACGTTATTGCGCGTGTCAGTTTAATCGATAACATAAGTTAAGCAACGTCGACGGTAGCCTGTCTATGTATGGGTTTATTTATCTCGAGCTCCTCCGTGCTTCGGAGGGCACGTTAAGCCGTCGGTCCCGGTTGTCGTTAAGCCAAGTCAGTAGCTTTTAGGTGGCTTGAAAATACTAGCCTCCCCCAACCCGCAGTTGAGCAGCGGGGTGGAGTATGCTCGAAACCCCTTCGATTGAGGGGAAACCCCTATCCCAGCAAGGGGATGAATAAAGGTTGACGACAATGACGACAAGTCTTCAAGAAAAGAGGCTTCATGTCTCTAAAAAGGCTGGCAATGGATCAGTGACCTATTGGTGTTGCTAATGTCCATGGGCTGTGGTGATTGCTTATCATCAGGTAACTCACATGTTCGTTTGCCCCCTTATTCTATAAAACAGTAAATAAAAGGATACTTCCTGATTGAATCGATCCATTGAATGGATCATAGGTCAACTGCGAAAAATATTAAGCAGGATGAATGATGATGAAGTGTGACTAATAAAATTATTTCTTGTTGATGGATCGCATTCAGTTCTTATGTGTCATATCATAGACAGTTTATATGGAAAATTGATAACGATTACACGTGACTATATCTTTAATTCATATCTTTCTATGATAGATAACAAATAGGTTGCTCTATCTAATATGCTCGATAACTTTTCTTTGACATTCATGTGGACTGAACTATATGAGTAGGAAAAGGGAAAAAGAAACAGGAAGAACCATCGATAGATTTGACGAGCTCGGTGGTCGAATGGTTAGCAATGGCCAATTTGACTCCGAGGTCGCGGGTTCGATTCCCGCACAAGACAAACATTTGTGTGCATAAACATGTCTGTTTGTCTTGGTCTGGGTGTTTTCTATGTATTATAAGTATATATTTACAAAAAAAATGTTTTTAAGTACATTTATCAGTTGTCTAGTACCCATAGCACAAGCTTTGCGCTTAATTTGCGACTAGATGGCGCTGTGTAAACTGTCCAGAAATATTATATATTAAATATTATAGAACAGCTGGAATAGATATAGACAGAATATTTTATCTAGCATACAAATCATGCAATGTTAACCGAAGCTTATCAGCTATTGAATGGTTTATTCATTTGAGTGCCTCCAGTTTCTCTACGGCACGGTAAGGGAATGCCAGACGCCACGCCAACACAATAATGTATAATGATGGCAATGCGACGCAAGGTGTCTGTATAAATTGCAAGAAATGTCTATCTAATCCATAATTTTTAGCGAAAAAAATAATTCTACTGTCATTAGATAATTATTGAACACATTTATCCAGCAACAACATGAATGTATTACTGAAATTTGCGGATAAAAGGCTTACTAAAACAAGTTTCCGCTGTAAAGACCCGCCATACTAACATATCAGCGGTTGCAGGACACATACTTGAATCAGGCACTAATCACTGGACTGATCCATCTGTATGAATTCCATTGATCTGGCTGGCTTGTGGTAAACTATAAGACGTATTCAAGTCAAATATTCCATAAAAATTCAACACTCGTGTTTTGACCGATGTTTTCTTGTACACAGGAAGAAAGCATATATTTGCTAGTTTTAAGGGTCCCCGTTTCGCGTGAATGTTTGTCTAGGTCTGGATGTGTTACAAAAAAAAGTTTATTTTTTATTAACGTTTATCAGTAGTCTAGTTCTCATAGTAGCTTTGCGTAGTTTGGGTCTAAAAGAAGTTATTTGCCCTGGATTATTTATTTATTTATAGGTGATAAATTCCTTTGTAATATATATTTCTTTCCTTTTTTATATATTCCTTTGTTATAGATATGAAAAGTTTACCTTATGAGTCAAATTCCCTGCGAGCTTTATTGATTAGAAATTTATCATCGTTTGATAACCAAAATGACTATTTATCTCTTTATCAGTACCTATAAAATAAAAATCCGATTAGTAATACAGTGAAATTATAATAAACACGGGAATTAACGCGATAATACAGTGGTTGTCAATTACTTTGCTAATTGCATTAATACAAGACGTGTCAAAATGAAAAAAATTGTTTATTTGTTGGCTGTGGCTTTTGTGTGTAAGTGTTAAATGATAATTACTTACGTACGAGTATATTTAGTGTATTTGATTCAGATGTTAATTTATGGAAGGCATATAGTGTTAAAATAAAATGTTACGAGTTACGACATAGTAATTATTGTGTATGTCTCTTGATTCACGGGCCAAGCCCTGTCATTTGATAGGCGTGTGCGGGGATATGGATCCAACACGTAGATGCCCCGTACCGTAGCCATATTAATGCTTGCAACATGAAATATTGCTCTCGCGCCGCCATCCCCATTGCCAACACAGCAACTCTCAAGGGAATTGTTATTTGGCTCGCGCTTTTCTGTGAGGTGGTGTTACCCCAGTCAGGCAACTTACAATTGCGCTCCCTACCTCTCTTTTCGTCATAGCCTCGTTCGTCAATCAGCGATTGTGCACCACGTGCAGGTGAGTTTGCCTTTTATTTAAAGATGTTGATGAACTACTTACGTCCCAATTATACGACAAGTATTTATTTAATTAAAAAAAAAAACAAAAAGGTTGAAAGTTGGTTGTATGGGACAATCAATTAAAATTTCTTTAAACAATATACTTTAACTGTATGAAAAAAGCCATTAAAAGAAATGATATCCAACAACCATCTTCTGGGATTTCTCTTTGCGTCTAACTCGACTTTCGACGATCAGGGAGCAACACCTCCAACCATTCCTCGGTGTGTGAGCTCTATGCCAGAAATTAAGTTCTCGCAAAGAGCAGTCAGTAGGGCGCTCTTCTTCCTGAACATAAGTCGAGTAGGCCGAATGGAATTCCACCATAGTTTAAAAAATATGGGCTTCAGAGTTGGCCCCGATTTAAACACGCATATTGCAGTACTCTTACTCACTTTGCGTGCACCCCAGTTCGAGGACGGAGGCTTTGGTGTATCCCTAAAAAGGCACTTGCTCAGATCCGTCCAACTACAGGCCCATTGTGATTACTTCCATATTTTCCAAAATCATCAACTATCATCAACCAACAGTTGGTAGCCTACTTAGAAGTTCACCAGCTGGTAAATAATCAACAATATGGCTTTGGCCATGGTCGCTCAGCTGGATCATACTATCAGCTCATACTAGATCGTATATTTAATTCACAGTTGGGCGAAGTCAGTGGAAAGCAAGGGTGAGGCTCTGACTGCTAGTCTGGACATAGCAAAAGCTTTTGATCGGATGTGGCATAAAAAAATAGTTTCTTTTGGGCTACCTGAGGAACTTTGTATATGGCTTGCCAATTTTCTCACCGAGCAAAGCATTAAAGTTGCAGTAAATGGAGCGCGTTCGGATCCACTACCTCAGAATGCTGGCATACCACAAGGCAGTGTATTGTCCCCCACATTGTTTCTTCTGCATATCAATGCCTTGCTGGTTATATGCAACATTCATTGTTATGCGGATGAGAGTACAGTGGAAGCAAAATACACTGGCCAAGGCAATGTTTCTGGGAATGCATCTATGAGTACCAAATAAAACTTGTGTCTGAGATTGAGACGTCCCTTAGATGCGTCTCGGATTGGGGTAGATAAATTCAAAGTTCTCAGAGGAATCCAATTCTGAACGAGGACATTCGATGAAGAACCAAAGTTGTCGACATAGCTCTCAAAATCAGCAAGCTGAAGCGGCAATTGGCTGGCCACATCTGCCGAGTCAGTGATGGCAGATAGAAAGAAATGTTCTAGAGTGTATGCCGCCGACGAACGGGCGCGCGAACGCAGCTGGAAGCGGGTGGATGCGGAAAACGTAGAATAGCATATACCTAGTGCATAAGCATTGGGGAGTGTCTATCCAGTGGGTAGATACAAGCTGATAATGATGATGCTCTTAGTATTAAGTAAATCATGATGACGGAAATTTAATAGACTCCTACTGCTGTATACTATTTGTAATTAAATATACGGTTTTTATTACAGGCACAAGTGCCAACCCCGTCGATGATGACACGTCAGGTAGAATATTAAACGGATATCTCGCTGCAGCAGGACAGTTCCCATTCGCGGTAATTTTACATATGTTTTTTAAAATAACTATAAAGATATATTATTTTTTCGCTTTATCTTCCGTATCTATAATAGGCAACTGATACTGACTGATCTATCAAGGTACAACTCAAACCACTGGACGGTTGAACTATGGCATCAGGTTGCTATTATGACGTAGGCATCCAGTAAGAAAAGATTTAAAGTCGTGGGCGCAAGCTAGTCTACAATATAACCAGAAGAGGATTTGTGGCTATTATTTACAGAATGAGTAACTACCTGCCTGGCAGTTGTTGTAGCTTCTACAGCATTCCTTCACTGAGACTACAATTTAGCTAATGTTCATTTTGAGATACTTTAATTTTTTTAATAATTGTAATTTTGTAGAAGTTGTGTATATCAAATAACAAAATTTTGTACTACTGTTACTCATATGGGAAGATTTGTAACTTGTCTTGAATTACTATGTTGTTTTAGGGTTCCGTATCTCAAAAACGGAACCCTTATAAGATCACTTTGTTGTCCGTCTGTCTGTCTGTCTGTCAAGATCCTGTATCTCGAGAATGCGTGGAGGTATCAAGCTGAAATTTAAACTGCATACTCAGGTCTACGGTCCCATAAAGTTGTAAAAAAATCAAACTGCTAAGTTTACGTAAAAAAAGATACGGCCGTTTATTCAGCTAAAATCGCATATTTCGACACATTCTCAAGGGGATCAAAACCCATAGGGTACTTCTCTTTGACCTAGAACTATGAAATTTGGCAAGTAACATCGTTATAGACTACAAATACAGGAATAAGTCTCAAAACTATACATTTGTAATTAAATCTTAAAAAATATGGGGTCTATATTTTTTATAGGGGGTCGAAATTTCAAATTGAAGCTACTAGTTCAAATGGGGTATCATATGAAAGGATGTGCACATTGCAAAATATATTTTACTAGCTGTTACCCGCGGCTTCGCCCGCGTGGTTCAGGGAAGTCTGCTGCCGTTGATTTGTGTATATTTTTCTTTTGTTGTATTTTTTTTTACTTCGTGGGATAAAAAGTAGTACAAATTTTAATGATGATTGGCTGCATAGTTAAGGCATGAAGAAATAACAAACAAACGAATTTACTTTAACACTTATAATATTTGTATGGATGGAACGCCCACACTCAAGAGAAAATAATTGTTTACCACATAAATGTTTGCCCTTCGAATAAAATATTTTTCCTGGATAAAAAGTGACCTATGTCACTCTCCAGACCGGAAACTATCCCCTGTTAAAACATCACATCAGTACTTACGTTCCTTTCGACGTGATAGAAGGACAAATGATTACAAAGTTTATTTTTCCCATGGGATTAAATTGTTTTTCCGGGATAAAAAGTAGCTTATGTCACTCTCTAGATTACCCTATTAAAAATTCATGTCTGTACTTAGGTTTCTTTTGACGTGAAAGAAGGACAAATGAACTTTATTTTTTAACTAGCTGTTACCCGCGGCTTCGCCCGCGTGGTCCAGGGAAGCCTGCTGCCATTGATTTGTGTATATTTTTCTTTTGTTGTATTTTTTTTTACTTCGTGGGATAAAAAGTAGTACCAGTATGTACAAATTTTAATGATGATTGGCTGCATAGTTAAGGCATGAAAAAATAACAAACAAACGAATTTACTTTAACACTTATAATATTTGTATGGATGGAACGCCCACACTCAACAGAAAATAATTGTTCACCACATAAATGTTTGCCCTCTTTATTTTTCCTTCGAATAAAATATTTTTCCTGGATAAAAAGTAATCTATGTCACTCTCCAGACCGGAAACTATCGCCTGTTAAAACATCACGTCAGTACTTACGTTCCTTTCGACGTGATAGATGACTACAAAGTTAATTTTTTCCCATGGGATTAAATTGGTTTTCCGGGATAAAAAATAGCTTATGTCACTCTCTAGATTACCCTATTAAAAATTCATGTCTGTACTTAGGTTTCTTTTGACGTGAAAGAAGGACAAATGAACTTCATTTTTTAATAACGTACGTTTACGATATGGAGAGTGGCATTGGCTACTTTTTATCCAGGAAAAACATCTTATTTCTACGGGAAAATACATACTTTGTAATCATTTGCCCTTCTTTTATGTCGAAAGGAACCTAAGTACCGACATGATTTTTTTTAAAGGGATAGTTACGTAGTAGAGTACGGGCATGACTTTTTAAAATGGGGATAGTTTACTGTTTGGAAAGTGACATAGGCTACCTTTTATCCCGCAAAAACATCTTAATCCCATGGGAAAAAATTATACTATCCCCTGTTAAAAAAATCATGTCGGTACTTACGTTCCTTTCGACATGATAGAATGCCAAATGACTACAAAGTTTATTTTTTCCCATGGGATTAAGATGTTTTTGCGGGATAAAAGGTAGCCTATGTCACTTTCCAAACAGTAAACTATCCCCATTTTAAAAAGTCATGCCCGTACTCTACTACGTAACTATCCCTTTAAAAAAAATCATGTCGGTACTTAGGTTCCTTTCGACTTAAAAGAGGGGCAAATGATTACAAAGTATGTATTTTCCCGTAGAAATAAGATGTTTTTCCTGGATAAAAAGTAGCCAATGCCACTCTCCATACCGTAAACGTACGTTATTAAAAAATGAAGTTCATTTGTCCTTCTTTCACGTCAAAAGAAACCTAAGTACAGACATGAATTTTTAATAGGGTAATCTAGAGAGTGACATAAGCTACTTTTTATCCCGGAAAAACAATTTAATCCCATGGGAAAAAATTAACTTTGTAATCATTTGTCCTTCTATCACGTCGAAAGGAACGTAAGTACTGACGTGATGTTTTAACAGGCGATAGTTTCCGGTCTGGAGAGTGACATAGGTTACTTTTTATCCAGGAAAAATATTTTATTCGAAGGAAAAACATAGAGGGCAAACATTTATGTGGTTAACAATTATTTTCTCTTGAGTGTGGGCGTTCCATCCATACAAATATTATAAGTGTTAAAGTAAATTCGTTTGTTTGTTATTTCTTCATGCCTTAACTATGCAGCCAATCATCATTAAAATTTGTACATACTGGTACTACTTTTTATCCCACGAAGTAAAAAAAAATACAACAAAAGAAAAATATACACAAATCAATGGCAGCAGGCTTCCCTGGACCACGCCGCGGGTAACAGCTAGTTTTATATATAAAATTAATCTATACTATCTAATTCTATACTAATATTATAAAGCTGAAGAGTGTGTTTGGTTGAACGCGCTAATCTCAGGAACTACTCTTGAAAAAATATTTTAGTTTTAGATACTTAGCCTATATTTCAAGGAAGGCTATAGGCTATATAACAACACGCTACGACCAATAGGAGCGGAGCACCGGTGAAAAATAGGAAAAAAATATTCCTTTTGAGATCTTATGTCGCGTGCGCTGCGTAAACGGTTGAAGTTACACATAAATCATGTATGACGGAATTGTTCCTCTTTAAAAGTTCTAAAAAAAAGTCCGCGACAGTATATGTCTATCTTTTAAGATTGACACACTATAACGTTTTTTCATGGTAATCAATAGGAGAAAGTAGGTAAAAAAAGGTTATAGTGAGTTAATCTTAAAAGATAGACATATGCTGTCGCGGACTTTTTTTTAGAACTTTTAAAGAGGAACAATTCTGTCATACATGATTTTTGCGTAACTTCAACCGTTTACGCAGCGCACGCGACGTAAGCCCCCAAAAGGAATATTTTTTTCCTATTTTTCACTGGTGCTCCGCTCCTATGAGTCGTAGCGTGATGCTATATAGCCTATAGCCTTCCTTGAAATATAGGCTACCTAACACAAAAAGAATTTTTCAATTCGAACCAGTAGTTCCTGAGATTAGCGCGTTCAAACAAACAAACAAACAAACAAACTCTTCAGCTTTATAATATTAGTATAGATTTATTTTTTCCGATGGATTATTTCTAATTTATAATGAAAAATATCAAATTTATAATAATCCTACATACGGAACCCTCGGTGGGCGAGTCGGACTCGCACTTGTCCGATTTTTTTAATGTATCATTTCATTTATGATAGGTACGTAAATATTCGTTAAAAGTACGTAAAGGTCGCTGCTATTATTCTAACTACCTACACAGGGGACATAATTATATGTCTACGTGTCTATCATAAATTAAATGATACACTAAAGAACATATATATGTGTGTGTAATATTAGTTCTTGCTCATACAAGTAAAATAAGTTACGCATGTATTCTATCACACCTATTCGGTCGATATCCACTGCTGTGGGAATTTTAGTGTCACGTTTTAACTATGTATATTATTTTTAATCATGGCCATTTAATACGCAGGTATCTCTACAACGAATCGCAGGAAATATAAATGTTGCGACCCGTGGCCATGTATGTGGAGGTGTTTTGTTTACTTTCCAACGTCTTCTAACTGCGGGCAGCTGTACCTTCTATTACCCAGTAAATGCGTATGTATAAAATTAATTATTTTATTAATATTGCATAAATTAGAACAATCAACCGATACTGGTGGTTCTTAGCACTTGGTGCAACGTTTTCAATACGTTGATATAACAAACATTTATTATTCGGCAGTAAAAATAAATTTAATTAAGTAAAATAAATAATACAAGTGATTTTATTATATCAATATACTATTATAAAAAATAGCACTGAAGTTGAAAATACAAAATTCTTATATGTGCATACTAGGAGCGAAGAAAAGAACGATTTAGGAATTAGAGAGAGAGGTTAGAATACGGGCAGTAGGAGGGAGAGAATAAAAAATGGTAAGCACATTGATTGTGTATTGTAGGTATCATTTTAAAAGGGACTCCTCGATTTTAGACAACTTCTAGAGGGCAAAAGAGTCGATGTGATGGTTTTGGATTTTATCAATGGCATTTATACAAACTTACTTACTTCCTACGGCGCTACATTCCTTTTGTCTTGGCCTACTCAATAAATTCTATTTCACCCTTAATGTCAGCAAATAATCTGCAAGATAAAGTACTGTAGTTGGTATACCGCATTTCTATAAAATATTTTTTTATTCGCTTGAGTTGTTGAAATAAACTTACGACGTACCTGATGGTAAGCAGTCACCTCGCCATGGACTCTTGCGCCACCTAAACAATACCTCTCACGCCTCTGTAAAAAACTGTTTACCTTTCTGGAACAATACTATACTGTAGCGTTATGGCCTTGGCAGAGACTTCATACTTCAAGCTGTAAGCGCCCACTTTGTTTCTAATGTATGAATTCCCTGCCTATGACAGGCGGTAGCACTATAGGAAGAGGCCACGAGGAGAAATGAGAATATTAATTATTAAATTACTTTTATTTGTAGCACACAGCCGGCAGCCATTATCACGAGTGAATACAGGGTGTTTGCGGGAAGTATTTTAACTAGTGACACAAATCCAAACGTAACTAGAACTATAGCAAATTTTACACTACACCCTAATTACACCGGAGCTCCCGCATTTCTACATGATATTGCTATTATAACAGTAAGTATGATGGTGACCCAAATCAATCGAGTTCGAAAGCCAGCAGGTTGATACAATTCGGCTTAATATTACAAATATAATCGTGCAGAAACGAACTCTGATCAATGGGCTGATCCCCACACTAAGGGTCGAGTAGCAAGCGATGGAGAGAGTTATTCCCACGACGTTTTTACCTCAAAAAACATCTGGTATTGTCTAGATTAGTTAAACATAGAATCCTATTTGATGGAAATCATTAAATAAGGCTTTTCTCCAGCAGTGGGAAGATACAGGCTGATATAGATGATGTTTGAAAATATCTACCAAAACAGGGCTACGGTGGATGCAGCCTGATTTGGCAGATAATGTACACACAGAACAGGGAGTTTCGACAAGAGTTAACGGCATCATTGCGTCATCATCATCAGGTTCATTTTAGTCTCCACTACAGGAGCACGACCCTCTCTCGTCCGTCCTAGACGGAAGGAGGATTTGGCCTACACTCCCCACGCTGGCCAAACGGGTTGGGGAGGGCTGATCGATATTTGATAATGTATTTCCCTTAGTCGCCTTCTACGACATCCACGGGAAGAAAAGGAGTGATTCTATTCTAGTCAGCCGGAAACCACACGGCCAGTTATTGCTTATAATCTCCTATTTTATAAATGCTTACCACATTATTTCACATAAGAACTATCAGTATGCGCAGCAAGAAGTAGAGAGATTTTTACGTACCAATCAAAAGTTAACGCTAAAACTCTTATTTCTCTCAAAGCTAATTGCACTGCTCATCTACGCAGTATCATATTTGGATCTCATTTGCAGGAATCTACAATCCTCAAAAGTACTGTTATTTGGCTGCGTTTTTTTGTGATTTAAAAGTACGTCGCCAGTCAGGTATATACACTATATAACCTCTCTTTCGCCAGAGCCTTTTATGCCAGGGCACGTGCATGTGAATTTGGCGCTAAAATTGATGGTCAGTTCTAAATTTATATATGTATTTAATTTTTTTTAGGTTGATGTACTGCAAAAGTGTGAATAACCTATCGTATTTCCCCTTCATTATCTTCTGACTTTGGTTGTTGCGCGTCTGTGATGGCTTTGTTTTAATTATTGATATTATTATTTTTAGCTTGTGTCTCCATTCCCGGATTCAGCCGTAACACCACTACCTCTGCCAGCCACTAACTTCAATCCTATCGATCACACTGAATGCACTGTTGCAGGATGGGGCTCAATGACTTATGGATATTGGGTAAGTAAAATAAAAAGTAATAAGCCGCTGCACAAGCGGTAAGAGAAGGATCGTGTATATCCAGCTGATAATGATGATAATGAAGATTATTGGTTAAGGTACATCTTTTAACTCGATGGCAGTACGCAAACTGGGCACAACATTGTACCTACTTCGGTCCTTGGGTGGTAGGTGTACCTCCACTAACCGGATAAAATTACGTTGTGCCCTACTTCTCTTTTATCAGAACCTCGTTAGTCAATCTGCGTGTACCACATGCAGGTGACCTTGATAGTAAGCTACCCTACCCCGCCTACACCCTACACCCCAAAAAATTGTACAAAAATTTTTGATCGCCGATTTACAGCATTACTCTCTCACGCTGGCATACTGTGATTTGCGTAAGAGAGCGAGTCATTTAAAATCTCCTAATGACTATAATTTATCGAGAATAGACACCAATATCACAATAATGTAGATGTACAAAAGTAAGATGTAACTTTGACATTAAATATGTTATTTTATTATCTTGTGCCAGTAAGAGGAAGATATACTTCTTCCAATTTAACCAAATGTGATTAGATAACTTATGTTTTTTCCATTAAATCCATGACAAAATTAGTAATTTTTGGAAAACATACAATTTTATTACAATATTCGTTTAATACTTAATCTTTGCAATATTTTTTCAGGAGCCCTCGACTCAGCTGATGTTTACAAGGAAGTACATTTACAATCAAAATATATGCTCCAATATATTTAATTCTGACCCAAACTTTCTAAATATTAGACCTACGATGGTGTGCGCAGCTAGTGAGAATATCATATCATCAGGTTGCTGGGTGAGTATTATACAAATTAATTGTATAAAAATGAGTGTAGGTGAAATACATTAGGAAATATTAATATTTTAAAAAGAGGAATTATACCGTATATTACACACTCTTGGACACATCTAACGGCTTATCCTAAATTTTTAGGAGAACAAAATAATTTAATCAGCTGCAAATTTTTTTCTACAACCAAAAAGTTATTTGTCGTTAAGAGCCCTCAAAACTGAAAACGTTGGTTGAGCATCGACTCACGCTATCTACGAGTATCTAGATACGTCTGGTAGTTTATTACTCTTAGAACTGAAGACATTATTAAACTGAGGAGATTATTGCATTGCATAATATGTTAACTTAGACTCTCATATCACTGTAGTATACAAAGAATCCGACATGATGTAATTATTATGAATTAATATTTTTTTAACCTAGTCTTCTCGTTTCGTCTAGAAGACATCGGTGTCTAGCTGTTAACCTAGAAGATTTAAAAAAAGAATTAAATATAAAATCGAATTTTCAGTCATCATTCTCATTCTCTTCATCAACAACGTAGAGTACTAACAAAATAACTTTCCTCCCCAGGGCGATGAAGGCAATGCATTGGTTTGCGGTGGCACACTGACAGGCATATTGTTCATGAGTGATTTCTGTCGGCAATCATCTATACCAGAGTTGTACACGAGGGTATCGAACTACACGACCTGGATCAGAACTGTTACGGGGTCCGCATCGACTTTTAAACCAGAGGCAATCACTTTAGTTCTCTTTGCTACCTTCTATACAGCGTTTCAAAAGATAATAATGAGATAAATAATTACATACAGCGTTTCAAAAGATAATAATGAGATAAACAATTACAAACATTTCAGATACGTTTATAAAACATAAAGAAGCTTATTTTAGAAATTTTTCAAATTATATTTTTTTAAGAAATGCTAAGTCTCTTCTAATTATTTGAAAATTAGTAGTACGAATAGGTAGTATAGTAGCGTATGAATGTAATGTGTGTGCTGTAAATGTATTAAGTATCAAGATAATAAATTATTTATTTTTATAGACATTGTATTTTATTTTTTTGATATCAGTAGCTTACCATTATCATTAGAAAGCTATCTATCCCTAAGAGAAGTAGTCAGCGATATCTAGGTAAGTATACTGGTAAACTACAAAATTCGGTCAACGTATAGAATCTCTAGTCATTCTAAAAAATACCGGATTGTTTAAGCGTGGTATGTAACAATTATGTATCTGTACTAATTATATGCATTACCTAGGTAATCAATGCATTGTCTAGGCATTATATACATGTAGATATGTAATGTAGAATTTTTCGCAGTTGACATAGGATCCCAACAATGGATCGATTCAATCAGGAAGTATCCTTTTATTTACTGTTTTATAGAATAAGGGGGCAAACGAACATGTGAGTTATCTGATGATAAGCAATCACCACAGCCCATGGACATTAGCAACACCAATAGGTCACTGATCCATTGCCAGCCTTTTTAGAGACATGAAGCCTCTTTTCTTGAAGACTTGTCGTCATTGCCGTCAACCTTTATTCATCACCTTGCTGAGATAGGGGTTTCCCCTCAATCGAAGGGGTTTCGAGCATACTCCACCCCGCTGCTCAACTGCGGGTTGGGGGAGGCTAGTATTTTCAAGTCGCCTAAAAGCTACTGACTTGGCTTAAGGACTTAATGCTTAACGACAACCGGGACCGACGGCTTAACGTGCCCTCCGAAGCACGGAGGAGCTCGAGATAAATAAACCCATCCATAGACAGGCTACCGTCCACGTTGCTTAACTTATGTTATCGATTAAACTGACACGCGCAATAACGACATCGAGCTTAAAGACTGAAAATCGTATTTGTTCGGAAACACCATTGAGAGAAGATCCATTGTTGGGATCCTATGTCAACTGCGAAAAATATTAAGCAGGATGAATGATGATGAAGTGTGACTAATAAAATTATTAATTATTTCTTGTTGATGGATCGCATTCAGTTCTTATGTGTCATATCATACATAGACAGTTTATATCGAAAATTCATAACGATTACACGTGACTATATCCTTAATTCATATCTTTATATGATAGATAACAAATAGGTTCGTCTATCTAATATGCTCGATAACTTTTCATTGACATTCATGTGGACTGAACTATATGAGTAGGAAAAGGGAAAAAGAAACAGGAAGAACCATCGATAGATTTGACGAGCTCGGTGGTCGAATGGTTAGCAATGGCCACTTTGACTCCGAAGTCGCAGTTTCGATTCCCGCACAAGACAAACATTTGTGTGCATAAACATGTCTGTTTGTCTTGGTCTGGGTGTTTTCTATGTATTATAAGTATATATTTAAAAAAAAAATGTTTTTAAGTACATTTATCAGTTGTCTAGTACCCATAGCCCAAGCTTTGCTCTTAATTTGCGACTAGATGGCGCTGTGTAAACTGTCCAGAAATATTATATATTAAATATTATAGAACAGCTGGAATAGATATAGACAGAATATTTTATCTAGCATACAAATCATGCAACGTTAACCGAAGCTTATCAGCTATTGAATGGTTTATTCATTTGAGTGCCTCCAGTTTCTCTACGGCACGGTAAGGGAATGCCAGACGCCACGCCAACACAATAATGTATAGGTAATGATGGCAATGCGACGCAAGGTGTCTATATAAATTGCAAGAAATGTCTATCTAATCCATAATTTTTAGCGAGAAAAAATAATTCTACTGTCATTAGATAATTATTGAACACATTTATCCAGCAACAACATGAATGTATTACTAAAATTACGTTTTTATTTTATTTATTTTGATATATGCAGTGTCGCTCTCACAGTAAATACATATCTAATGACACCCCTCGAGCTAAAATCCATTGAGCCGTCCAGACTGCGGCGCGCATTTGCATTTGCACTTGGCGCCAAAAATCCGCCATTTTGATTTTATTTTTATTTTGACGTACCCAGTGTCACTCTCACAGCAAATACGAATCTAACGACACCTCTCGAGCTAAAATCCATCCAGCCGTTCGGGCTGCAGAGCGTGCCAAACAATTAGACATACTTACATACATACATACTCTCGAAAAACACCCTCCCTCTGTCGCAGTCGGTAGCAGAACGCATACTTGAATCAGGCACTAATCACTGGACTGATCCATCTGTATGAATTCCATTGATCTGGCTGGCTTGTGGTAAACTTTAGGACGTATTCAAGTCAAATATTCCATAAAAATTCAACACTCGAGTTTTGACCGATGTTTTCTTGTACACAGGAAGAAAGCATATATTTGCTAGTTTTAAGGGTCCCCGTTTCGCGTGAATGTTTGTCTAGGTCTGGATGTGTTACAAAAAAAAAGTTTATTTTTTATTAACGTTTATCAGTAGTATCTCTTTATCAGTACCTATAAAATAAAAATACGATTAGTAATACAGTGGTTGTCAATTACTTTGCTAATTGCTTTAACACAAGACGTGTCAAAATGAAAAAAATTGTTTATTTGTTGGCTGTGGCTTTTGTGTGTAAGTGTTAAATGATACTTACTTACGTACGAGTATATTTAGTGTATTTGATTCAGATGTTAATTTATGGAAGGCATATAGTGTTAAAATAAAATGTTACGAGTTACGACATAGTAATTATTGTGTATGTCTCTTGATTCACGGGCCAAGCCCTGTCATTTGATAGGTGTGCGCGGGGATATGGATCCAACACGTAGATGCCCCGTACCGTAGCCATATTAATGCTTGCAACATGAAATATTGCTCTCGCGCCGCCATCCCCATTGCCAACACAGCAACTCTCAAGGGAATTGTTATTTGGCTCGCGCTTTTCTGTGAGGTGGTGTTACCCCAGTCAGGCAACTTACAATTGCGCTCCCTACCTCTCTTTTCGTCATAGCCTCGTTCGTCAATCAGCGATTGTGCACCACGTGCAGGTGAGTTTGCCTTTTATTTAAAGATGTTGATGAACTACTTACGTCCCAATTATACGACAAGTATTTATTTAATTAAAAAAAAAATCAAAAATGTTGAAAGTTGGTTGTATGGGACAATCAATTAAAATTTCTTTAAACAATATACTTTAACTGTATGAAAAAAAGCCATTATAAGAAATGATATCCAACAACCATCTTCTGGGATTTCTCTTTGCGTCTAACTCGACTTTCGACGATAAGGGAGCAACACCTCCAACCATTCCTCGGTGTGTGAGCTCTATGCCAGAAATTAAGTTCTCGCAAAGAGCAGTCAGTAGGGCGCTCTTCTTCCTGAACATAAGTCGAGTAGGCCGAATGGAATTCCACCATAGTTTAAAAAATATGGGCTTCAGAGTTGGCCCCGATTTAAACACGCATATTGCAGTACTCTTACTCACTTTGCGTGCACCCCAGTTCGAGGAAGGAGGCTTTGGTGTATCCCTAAAAAGGCACTTGCTCAGATCCGTCCAACTACAGGCCCATTGTGATTACTTCCATATTTTCCAAAATCATCAACTATCATCAACCAACAGTTGGTAGCCTACTTAGAAGTTCACCAGCTGGTAAATAATCAACAATATGGCTTTGGCCATGGTCGCTCAGCTGGATCATACTATCAGCTCATACTAGATCGTATATTTAATTCACAGTTGGGCGAAGTCAGTGGAAAGCAAGGGTGAGGCTCTGACTGCTAGTCTGGACATAGCAAAAGCTTTTGATCGGATGTGGCATAAAAAATTAGTTTCTTTTGGGCTACCTGAGGAACTTTGTATATGGCTTGCCAATTTTCTCACTGAGCAAAGCATTAAAGTTGCAGTAAATGGAGCGCGTTCGGATCCACTACCTCAGAATGCTGGCATACCACATGGCAGTGTATTGTCCCCCACATTGTTTCTTCTGCATATCAATGCCTTGCTGGTTATATGCAACATTCATTGTTCTGCGGATGAGAGTACAGTGGAAGCAAAATACACTGGCCAAGGCAATGTTTCTGGGAATGCATCTATGAGTACCAAATAAAACTTGTGTCTGAGATTGAGACGTCCCTTAGATGCGTCTCGGATTGGGGTAGATAAATTCAAAGTTCTCAGAGGAATCCAATTCTGAACGAGGACATTCGATGAAGAACCAAAGTTGTCGACATAGCTCTCAAAATCAGCAAGCTGAAGCGGCAATTGGCTGGCCACATCTGCCGAGTCAGTGATGGCAGATAGAAAGAAATGTTCTAGAGTGTAGGCCGCCGAGGAACGGGCGCGCGAACGCAGCTGGAAGCGGGTGGATGCGGAAAACGTAGAATAGCATATACCTAGTGCATAAGCATTGAGGAGTGTCTATCCAGTGGGTAGATACAAACTGATAATGATGATGCTCTTAGTATTAAGTAAATCATGATGACGGAAATTTAATAGACTCCTACTGCTGTATACTATTTGTAATTAAATATACGGTTTTTATTACAGGCACAAGTGCCAACCCCGTCGATGATGACACGTCAGGTAGAATATTAAACGGATATCTCGCTGCAGCAGGACAGTTCCCATTCGCGGTAATTTTACATATGTTTTTTAAAATAACTATAAAGATATATTATTTTTTCGCTTTATCTTCCGTATCTATAATAGGCAACTGATACTGACTGATCTATCAAGGTACAACTCAAACCACTGGACGGTTGAACTATGGCATCAGGTTGCTATTATGACGTAGGCATCCAGTAAGAAAAGATTTAAAGTCGTGGGCGCAAGCTAGTCTACAATATAACCAGAAGAGGATTTGTGGCTATTATTTACAGAATGAGTAACTACCTGACTGGCAGTTGTTGTAGCTTCTACAGCATTCCTTCACTGAGACTACAATTTAGCTAATGTTCATTTTGAGATACTTTAATTTTTTTAATAATTGTAATTTTGTAGAAGTTGTGTATATCAAATAACAAAATTTTGTACTACTGTTACTCATATGGGAAGATTTGTAACTTGTCTTGAATTACTATGTTGTTTTAGGGTTCCGTATCTCAAATACGGAACCCTTATGAGATCACTTTGTTGTCCGTCTGTCTGTCTGTCTTTCTGTCTGTCTGTCTGTCTGTCAAGATCCTGTATCTCGAGAATGCGTGGAGGTATCAAGCTGAAATTTAAACTGCATACTCAGGTATACGGTCCCATAAAGTTGTAAAAAAATCAAACTGCTAAGTTTACGTAAAAAAAGATACGGCGGTTTATTCAGCTAAAATCGCGTATTTCGACACATTCTCAAGGGGATCAAAACCCATAGGGTACTTCTCTTTGACCTAGAACTATGAAATTTGGCAAGTAACATCGTTATAGACTACAAATACAGGAATAAGTCTCAAAACTATACATTTGTAATTAAATCTTAAAAAATATGGGGTCTATATTTTTTATAGGGGGTCGAAATTTCAAATTGAAGCTACTAGTTCAAATGGGGTATCATATGAAAGGATGTGCACATTGCAAAATATATTTTATTTATTTTTTCCGATGGATTATTTCTAATTTATAATGAAAAATATACTACATACGGAACCCTCAGTGGGCGAGTCGGACTCGCACTTGTCCGGTTTTTTTAATGTATCATTTCATTTATGATATGTACGTAAATATTCGTTAAGAGTACGTAAAGGTCGCTGCTATTATTCTAACTACCTACACAGGTGACATAATTATATGTCTACGTGTCTATCATAAATTAAATGATACACTAAAGAACATATATATGTGTGTGTAATATTAGTTCTTGCTCATACAAGTAAAATAAGTTACGCATGTATTCTATCACACCTATTCGGTCGATATCCACTGCTGTGGGAATTTTAGTGTCACGTTTTAACTATGTATATTATTTTTAATCATGGCCATTTAATACGCAGGTATCTCTACAACGAATCGCAGGAAATATAAATGTTGCGACCCGTGGCCATGTATGTGGAGGTGTTTTGTTTACTTTCCAACGTCTTCTAACTGCGGGCAGCTGTACCTTCTATTACCCAGTAAATGCGTATGTATAAAATTAATTATTTTATTAATATTGCATAAATTAGAACAATCAACCGGGTATGAGAGTGTGTAACTTCATGAACAAATGAATTTTAAAGTAATTAATTTGGCATTAACAAAACTCTACCCTGGAGGGGAGAAAACAAATGAAAATATTATTGTGCAAAATTAAAAAAAAAATAGATACTGGTGGTTCTTAGCACTTGGTGCAACGTTTTCAATACGTTGATTTAACAAACATTTATTATTCGGCAGTAAAAATAAATTTAATTAAGTAAAATAAATAATACAAGTGATTTTATTATATCAATATATTATAAATAACACTGAAGTTGAAAATACAAAATTCTTATATGTACATACTAGGAGCGAAGAAAAGAACGATTTAGGAATGAGAGAGAGAGGTTAGAATACGGGCAGTAGGAGGGAGAGAATAAAAAAATGGTAAGCACATTGATTGTGTATTGTAGGTATCATTTTAAAAGGGACTCCTCGATTTTAGACAACTTCTAGAGGGCAAAAGAGTCGATGTGATGGTTTTGGATTTTATCAATGGCATTTATACAAACTTACTTACTTCCTACGGCGCTACATTCCTTTTGTCTTGGCCTACTCAATAAATTCTATTTCACCCTTAATGTCAGCAAATAATCTGCAAGATAAAGTACTGTAGTTGGTATACCGCATTTCTATAAAATATTTTTTTTATTCGCTTGAGTTGTTAAAATAAACTTACGACGTACCTGATGGTAAGCAGTCACCTCGCCATGGACTCTTGCGCCACCTAAACAATACCTCTATTCACGCCTCTGTAAAAAACTGTTTACCTTTCTGGAACAATACTATACTGTAGCGTTATGGCCTTGGCAGAGACTTCATATTTCAAGCTGTAAGCGCCCACTTTGTTTCTAATGTATGAATTCCCTGCCTATGGCAGGCGGTAGCACTATAGGAAGAGACCACGAGGAGAAATGAGAATATTAATTCTTAAATTACTTTTATTTGTAGCACACAGCCGGCAGCCATTATCACGAGTGAATACAGGGTGTTTGCGGGAACTATTTTAACTAGTGACACAAATCCAAACGTAACTAGAACTATAGCAAATTTTACACTACACCCTAATTACACCGGAGCTCCCGCATATCTACATGATATTGCTATTATAACAGTAAGTATGATGGTGACCCAAATCAATCGAGTTCGAAAGCCAGCAGGTTGATACAATTCGGCTTAATATATTACAAATATAATCGTGCAGAAACGAACTCTGATCATTGGGCTGATCCCCACACTAAGGGTCGAGTAGCAAGCGATGGAGAGAGTTATTCCCACGACGTTTTTACCTCATAAAACATCTGGTATTGTCTAGATTAGTTAAACATAGAATCCTATTTGATGGAAATCATTAAATAAGGCTTTTCTCCAGCAGTGGGAAGATACAGGCTGATATAGATGATGTTTGAAAATATCTACCAAAACAGGGCTACGGTGGATGCAGCTTGATTTGGCCGATAATGTACACACAGAACAGGGAGTTTCGACAAGAGTTAACGGCATCATTGCGTCATCATCATCAGGTTCATTTTAGTCTCCACTACAGGAGCACGACCCTCTCTCGTCCGTCCTAGACGGAAGGAGGATTTGGCCTACACTCCCCACGCTGGCCAAACGGGTTGGGGAGGGCTGATCGATATTTGATAATGTATTTCCCTTAGTCGCCTTCTACGACATCCACGGGAAGAAAAGGAGTGATTCTATTCTAGTCTGCCGGAAACCACACGGCCAGTTATTGCTTATGATCTCCCATTTTATAAATGCTTACCACATTATTTCACATAAGAACTATCAGTATGCGCAGCAAGAAGTAGAGAGATTTTTACGTACCAATCAAAAGTTAACGCTAAAACTCTTATTTCTCTCAAAGCTAATTGCACTGCTCATCTACGCAGTATCATATTTGGATCTCATTTGCAGGAATCGACAATCCTCAAAAGTACTGTTATTTGGCTGCGTTTTTTTGTGATTTAAAAGTACGTCGCCAGTCAGGTATATACACTATATAACCTCTCTTTCGCCAGAGCCTTTTATGCCAGGGCACGTGCACGTGAATTTGGCGCTAAAATTGATGGTCAGTTCTAAATTTATATATGTACTAGCGACCCGCCCCGGCTTCGCACGGGTGCAATGCTGATACTAAATGTACTACAGAAGGTCTTTGCGCTTTGTCCTATCCAGTCCTTCCCCAGTTATAAGCACACGCCGCCGGCTCCGCAGCCGGTACCGCCACAGCCGTTATGTCCCTGCATTTTAAATGTGTAATATCTTCTAAACTATTCATTTAAATTACATGCTGTGAAGGGCCATATTGATCTATATTAAATGCGCAATGTATTTAAGGTACTTAATTGGATAAGGATTAATTCTGTATTGCTTAAAATCGCTTCGTAAATAAGGCATTATTTCTTGTAAAAAGCAAAGGATAAAATAACGGTTATTGTGTGTTACCACTAAGAGATAGACATATACCATCGCGAACTTTTTTGTAGACCATTTTAAGGTGAACAATACTGTACTACATTATTTTGATCTATCTCGTTGGGTTCAGCCAGCGTTTGCAATGAAAGAGCAAAAAAATGTGTTTATTTACGACATCACATTAGAAACCTCTAAATTATCAGTGTTTTTCTACTATGTTATGCATATATTATACATATAAACTTTCCAGTTGAATCACTCTATCTATTAAAAAAAAACCGCATCATAATCCGTTGCGTAGTTTCAAAGATTTAAGCATACATGGGGACATAGGGACAGAGAAAGCGACTTTGTTTTATACTATGTAGTGATTTAATTTTTTTTAGGTTGATGTACTGCAAAAGTGTGAATAACCTATCGTATTTCCCCTTCATTATCTTCTGACTTTGGTTGTTGCGCGTCTGTGATGGCTTTGTTTTAATTATTGATATTATTATTTTTAGCTTGTGTCTCCATTCCCGGATTCAGCCGTAACACCACTACCTCTGCCAGCCACTAACTTCAATCCTATCGATCACACTGAATGCACTGTTGCAGGATGGGGCTCAATGACTTATGGATATTGGGTAAGTAAAATAAAAAGTAATAAGCCGCTGCACAAGCGGTATAATCAGCATTTAAAATCTCCTAATGACTATAATTTATCGAGAATAGACACCAATATCACAATAATGTAGATGTACAAAAGTAAGATGTAACTTTGACATTAAATATGTTATTTTATTATCTTGTGCCAGTAAGAGGAAGATATACTTCTTCCAATTTAACCAAATGTGATTAGATAACGAATGTTTTTTCCATTAAATCCATGACAAAATTAGTAATTTTTGGAAAACATACAATTTTATTACAATATTCGTTTAATACTTAATCTTTGCAATATTTTTTCAGGAGCCCTCGACTCAGCTGATGTTTACAAGGAAGTACATTTACAATCAAAATATATGCTCCAATATATTTAATTCTGACCCAAACTTTCTAAATATTAGACCTACGATGGTGTGCGCAGCTAGTGAGAATATCATATCATCAGGTTGCTGGGTGAGTATTATACAAATTAATTGTAAAAAAATGAGTGTAGGTGAATACATTAGGAAATATTAATATTTTATAAAGAGGAATTATACCGTATATTACACACTCCTGGACACATCTAACGGCTTATCCTAAATTTTTAGGAGAACAAAATAATTTAATCAGCTGCAAATTTTTTTCTACAACCAAATAGTTATTTGTCGTTAAGAGCCCTCAAAACTGAAAACGTTGGTTGAGCATCGACTCACGCTATCTACGAGTATCTAGATACGTCTGGTAGTTTATTACTCTTAGAACTGAAGACATTATTAAACTGAGGAGATTATTGCATTGCATAATATGTTAACTTAGACTGTCATATCACTGTAGTATACAAAGAATCCGACATGATGTAATTATTATGAATTAATATTTTTTTAACCTAGTCTTCTCGTTTCGTCTAGAAGACATCGGTGCCTAGCTCTTATCGTAGAAGATTAAAAAAAAAATGAATATAAAATCGAATATTCAGTCATCATTCTTATTCTCTTCATCAACAATGTAGAGTATAAACAAAATAACTTTCCTCCCCAGGGCGATGAAGGCAATGCATTGGTTTGCGGTGGCACACTGACAGGCATATTGTTCATGAGTGATTTCTGTCGGCAATCATCTATACCAGAGTTGTACACGAGAGTATCGAACTACACGACCTGGATCAGAACTGTTACGGGGTCCGCATCGACTTTTAAACCAGAGGCAATCACTTTAGTTCTCTTTGCTACCTTCTATACAGCGTTTCAAAAGATAATAATGAGATAAATAATTACATACAGCGTTTCAAAAGATATTAATGAGATAAACAATTACAAACATTTCAGATACGTTTAAAAAACATAAAGAAGCCTCTTTTAGAAATTTTTCAAATTATATTTTTTTAAGAAATGCAAAGTATCTTCTAATTAACTGAAAATTAGTAGTACGAATAGGTAGTATAGTAGCGTATGAATGTAATGTGTGTGCAGTAAATGTATTAAGTATCAAGATAATAAATTATTTATTTTTATAGACATTGTATTTTATTTTTTTGATATCAATAGCTTACCATTATCATTAGAAAGCTATCTATCCCTAAGAGAAGTAGTCAGCGATATCTAGGTAAGTATACTGGTAAACTACAAAATTCGGTCAACGTATAGAATCTCTAGTCATTCTAAAAAATACCGGATTGTTTAAGCGTGGTATGTAACAATTATGTATCTGTACTAATTATATGCATTACCTAGGTAATCAATGCATTGTCTAGGCATTATATACATGTAGATATGTAATGTAGAATTTTTCGCAGTTGACATAGGATCCCAACAATGGATCGATTCAATCAGGAAGTATCCTTTTATTTACTGTTTTATAGAATAAGGGGGCAAACGAACATGTGAGTTACCTGATGATAAGCAATCACCACAGCCCATGGACATTAGCAACACCAATAGGTCACTGATCCATTGCCAGCCTTTTTAGAGACATGAAGCCTCTTTTCTTGAAGACTTGTCGTCATTGCCGTCAACCTTTATTCATCACCTTGCTGGGATAGGGGTTTCCCCTCAATCGAAGGGGTTTCGAGCATACTCCACCCCGCTGCTTAACTGCGGGTTGGGGGAGGCTAGTATTTTCAAGTCGCCTAAAAGCTACTGACTTGGCTTAAGGACTTAATGCTTAACGACAACCGGGACCGACGGCTTAACGTGCCCTCCGAAGCACGGAGGAGCTCGAGATAAATAAACCCATCCATAGACAGGCTACCGTCCACGTTGCTTAACTTATGTTATCGATTAAACTGACACGCGCAATAACGTCATCGAGCTTAAAGACTGAAAGTCGTATTTGTTCGGAAACACCGTTGAGAGAAGATCCATTGTTGGGATCCTATGTCAACTGCGAAAAATATTAAGCAGGATGAATGATGATGAAGTGTGACTAATAAAATTATTAATTATTTCTTGTTGATGGATCGCATTCAGTTCTTATGTGTCATATCATACATAGACAGTTTATATGGAAAATTCATAACGATTACACGTGACTATATCTTTAATTCATATCTTTCTATGATAGATAACAAATAGGTTCGTCTATCTAATATGCTCGATAACTTTTCTTTGACATTCATGTGGACTGAACTATATGAGTAGGAAAAGGGAAAAAGAAACAGGAAGAACCATCGATAGATTTGACGAGCTCGGTGGTCGAATGGTTAGCAATGGCCACTTTGACTCCGAAGTCGCAGGTTCGATTCCCGCACAAGACAAACATTTGTGTGCATAAACATGTCTGTTTGTCTTGGTCTGGGTGTTTTCTATGTATTATAAGTATATATTAAAAAAAAAAAATGTTTTTAAGTACATTTATCAGTTGTCTAGTACCCATAGCCCAAGCTTTGCTCTTAATTTGCGACTAGATGGCGCTGTGTAAACTGTCCAGAAATATTATATATTAAATATTATAGAACAGCTGGAATAGATATAGACAGAATATTTTATCTAGCATACAAATCATGCAACGTTAACCGAAGCTTATCAGCTATTGAATGGTTTATTCATTTGAGTGCCTCCAGTTTCTCTACGGCACGGTAAGGGAATGCCAGACGCCACGCCAACACAATAATGTATAGGTAATGATGGCAATGCGACGCAAGGTGTCTGTATAAATTGCAAGAAATGTCTATCTAATCCATAATTTTTAGCGAAAAAAATAATTCTACTGTCATTAGATAATTATTGAACACATTTATCCAGCAACAACATGAATGTATTACTAAAATTACGTTTTTATTTTATTTATTTTGATATATGCAGTGTCGCTCTCACAGTAAATACATATCTAATGACACCCCTCGAGCTAAAATCCATTGAGCCGTCCAGACTGCGGCGCGCATTTGCATTTTAACTTGGCGCCAAAAATCCGCCATTTTGATTTTATTTTTATTTTGACGTACCCAGTGTCACTCTCACAGCAAATACGAATCTAACGACACCTCTCGAGCTAAAATCCATCCAGCCGTTCGGGCTGCAGAGCGTGCCAAACAATTAGACATACTTACATACATACATACTCTCGAAAAACACCCTCCCTCTGTCGCAGTCGGTTAAAAAGGCTTAATAAAACAAGTTCATACTAACATATCAGCGATAGCAGAACGCATACTTGAATCAGGCACTAATCACTGGACTGATCCATCTGTATGAATTCCATTGATCTGGCTGGCTTGTGGTAAACTATAAGACGTATTCAAGTCAAATATTCCATAAAAATTCAATACTCGAGTTTTGACCGATGTTTTCTTGTACACAGGAAGAAAGCATATATTTGCTAGTTTTAAGGGTCCCCGTTTCACGTGAATGTTTGTCTAGTTCTGGATGTTTTGTATATACTATACTAGCGACCCGGTACGTGCTTCGCTACGTATAAAGTGAAATAATTTGTACTGTCAACACTGAAAAAAGTTTCAATTTGATAGCACAATCCCCATTAACAAAATGATCCGCCATTTATTGAATTCATTTGTTACAAAAAATGTGATAAATGAAGAACCGCTCTACCGATTTTGTGCAAACTTCACATAAACCATCTACTAAACAGTCCGAACAAAGCCTTAAATATTTGGTTTGGATAGGTGAGCCCGTTCTTGAGTTATAAAATTACAACGAAAAGTGGTATTGGTTTTTATATATATAAAGATATAATATGTAGTTACAAAAAAAGTTTATTTTTTATTAACGTTTATCAGTAATCTAGTTCTCATAGTAGCTTTGCGTAGTTTGGGTCTAGAAGGAGTTGTGTAATTTACCCTGGAATATTTATTTATTTAACGGTGATAAATTCCTTTGTGGGAAGCCTACGCACAGAACCGGGTACACGAGTAGTATGCAAAGTTTACTTTATGAGTCAAATGGCCTGCGTGTTGTATTGATTTGAAATTTATCATCGTTTGATAACCAAAATGACTATTTATCTCTTTATCAGTACCTATAAAATAAAAATCCGATTAGTAATACAGTGGTTGTCAATTACTTTGCTAATTGCTTTAATACAAGACGTGTCAAAATGAAAAAAATTGTTTATTTGTTGGCTGTGGCTTTTGTGTGTAAGTGTTAAATGATACTTACTTACGTACGAGTATATTTAGTGTATTTGATTCAGATGTTAATTTATGGAAGGCATATAGTGTTAAAATAAAATGTTACGACATAGTAATTATTGTGTATGTCTCTTGATTCACGGGCCAAGCCCTGTCATTTGATAGGCGTGCGCGGGGATATGGATCCAACACGTTGATGCCCCGTACCGTAGCCATATTAATGCTTGCAACATGAAATATTGCTCTCGCGCCGCCATCCCCATTGCCAACACAGCAACTCTCAAGGGAATTGTTATTTGGCTCGCGCTTTTCTGTGAGGTGGTGTTACCCCAGTCAGGCAACTTACAATTGCGCTCCCTACCTCTCTTTTCGTCATAGCCTCGTTCGTCAATCAGCGATTGTGCACCACGTGCAGGTGAGTTGGCCTTTTATTTAAAGATGTTGATGAACTACTTACGTCCCAATTATACGACAAGTATTTATTTAATTAAAAAAAAAATCAAAAAGGTTGAAAGTTGGTTGTATGGGACAATCAATTAAAATTTCTTTAAACAATATACTTTAACTGTATGAAAAAAAGCCATTAAAAGAAATGATATCCAACAACCATCTTCTGGGATTTCTCTTTGCGTCTAACTCGACTCTCGATGATCAGGGAGCAACACCTGCAACCATTCCTCGGTGTGTGAGCTCTATGTCAGAAATTAAGTTCTCGCAAAGAGCAGTCAGTAGGGCGCTCTTCTCCCTGAACATAGGCACATAGGTCGAGTAGGCCGAATGGAATTCGAAATGGAAAAAATGGAAAGTTGGCCCCGATTTAAACACGCTTATTTCAGTACTCCGACTCACTTTGCGTGCTCCCCAGTTCAAGGAAGGAGGCTTTGGTACATCCCATTGTGATTACTTCCATATTTTCCAAAATCATCAACTATCATTAACCAACAGCTGGTAGCCTACTTAGAAATTCACCAGCTGATAAATGATCACCAATATGGCTTTCGCCATGGTCGCTCAGCTGGTGATCTAGTATATTTAATCCACAGTTGGGCGAAGTCAGTGGAAAGCAAGGGCGAGGCTCTGACTGCTAGTCTGGACATAGCTAACGCTTTTGATCGGATGTGGCATAAAGAATTAGTTTCTTTTGGGCTACCTGACGAACGTTGTATATGGCTTGCCAGTTTTGTTACTGAGCTAAGCATCAAAGTTGCAGTCAATGGAGCGCGTTCGGATTCACTACCTCAGAATGCTGGCATACCACAAGGCAGTGTATTGTCCCCCACATTGTTTCTTCTGCATATCAATGCCTTGCTGCTTATATGCAACATTCATTGTTATGCGGATGAGAGTAGGTACAGTGGAAGCAAAATACACTGGCAAGGTAACGTTTCTCTAACAAAACTTGTGTCTGAGATTGAGACGTCTCTTAGACGCGTCTCGGATTAGGGTAGATAAATTCCTCAAAGTTCTCAGAAAAATCGAATTCTGAACGAGGACATTCGATGAAGAACCAAAGTTGTATGTCGAAAACTTTGGTTCTTCATCGAATTTCCTCGTGCTCTCAAAATCAGCAAGCTGAAGAGGCAATTGGCTGGCCATATCTGCCGAGTCAGTGATGGCAGATAGAGAGAAATGTCCTAGAGTGAAAGGCCGCCGAGGAAGTGTTACTCCAACTTAGATTAATCGATGAGCTCAAAAACGCAGCTGCAAGCGGGTGGATGCGGAAAACGTAGAATGGCGTATGGTGCATAAGCATTGGGGAGTGTCTATCTAGCAGTGGGTAGATACAAGCTGATAATGATGATGCTCTTAGTATTAAGTAAACAAGTAAATCATGATGACGAAAATTTAATAGACTCCTACTGCTGTATACCATTTGTAATTAATTATGCGGTTTTTGTTACAGGCACAAGTGCCATTCCCGTCGATGATGACACGTCAGGTAGAATAACAAACGGATCACTCGCTGCGGCAGGGCAGTTCCCATACGCGGTAATTTCTACATATGTTCTTTAAAATAACTATAAAGATATATTATTTTTTCGCTTTATCTTCCGTATCTATAAAAGGCAACTGATACTGACTGATCTATCAAGGTACAACTCAAACCATTGGATGGTTGAAATGTGGCATCAGGTTGCTATTATGACATAGGCATCCGCTAAGAAAAGATTTTTGTAAGTTCGCACGGGATATTAGGATTCATGCGTATAAAGTCGTGGGCGCAAGCTAGTCTACAATATAACCAGAAGGGGATTTGTTGCTACTAATTACAGACTGAGTAACTGTAACGTTGTTGTAGCTTCTACAGCATACCAATTCAAGTCGGTCTGTTTCCTACTAGCATTACTTCACTGAGACTACAATTTAGCTAATGTTCATTTTAAGATACTTTAATTTTGTTAATAATTGTAATTTTGTAGAAGTTGTGTCAAATAACAAAATTTTGTACTACTGCTACTCATGTGGGAAGATTTGTAATTTGTCTTGAATTACTATGTTGTTCTTTAGTGTATCACTTAATTTATGATAGGTACGTAAATTTTCGTTAAAAGTACGTAAAGGTCGTTGCTATTATTCTGACTATACAGGGGACACAGTGGTGAGACAGAATAGGGTGCCTGGCCAGAAAAAGAAAAAATAACCATACTTACAACTAAGAATATATCTCATACTCATACGAAACGGCTATTTATGATTTATAATTTGGTATGTATGAGAATAGATCGTAAAGTATATTTTGCCGGGTCACCCAGAATACATAATATTATTTATGTGTGTGTGTAATATTATTATTATTTTAATATTATACAACTAAAATAAGTTACGCATATATCTATCACACCTATACGGTCGATATCTGCTGCTGTATTTGAGAGTCTCGTTTTACCTCTATTATTTTTAATCATGGCCATTTAATACGCAGGTATCTCTACAACGAATCGCAGGAAATATAAATGTGGCGACCCGTGGCCATGTGTGTGGAGGTGTTTTGTTTACTTTCCAACGTCTTTTAACTGCGGGCAGATGTACCTTCTATTACCCAGAAAATAGGTATGTATAAAATAAATTATTTTATTAATATTGCATAAATTAGAACAATCATCCGGGAATGAGAGTGTGCAACTGTATGAACAAATGAATTTTAATAGTAGTTTATGAAACTGTTGCATAATAAGGGTTATTAAAATACGAGTGTGAGTTTATAACATGAGCCGAAGGCGAATGTTATATTAGACCACACGAGTATTTTAATACCTAATTATGTGCAGTTTCATACACTACTTTATCTAATCTCATGAAATATATGATAATAATATTTTAAATACAACCATGAAGTTAATTTAACAGCTATAATTCTTACCTATAAATCCATTTGCAGATCGAGCATGCGTAGTGCGCATGCGCGACGCGCCGCGCGGCGTCGCGTTCACAGATTGTGTAGAAAAATTTGCATAGTTGCAATGTATTTGCATTGCAACTATGCAAATTTTTCTGCTGGCTGAAGCTGTATCGAAATGGTAAAAAAGTTATTTTACGATACAGTTGTCCATAGAAGAGCTGTATCGAAAAATAACTTTTTAAATTTATTTTGATAGCTTGTGCGTAAAGACTGTCATTAAAATACTGTGTTTAATTTTTTAATGTGTAAATTTCAGTATGAGATTAGATAAAATAATTAATTTGGCATTAACAAAACTCTACCCTGGAGGGGGAGAAAACAAATGAAAATATTATGGTACGAAACTAAAAAAAAATAGATACTGGTGGCTCTTAGCACTTGTGCAACGTTTTCAATACGTTGATATAACAAACATTTATTATTCGGCAGTAAAAATAAATTTAATTAAGTAAAATAAATAATACAAGTGATTTTATTATATCAATATAAAAAAAATAGCACTGAAGTTGAAAATACAAAATTGTAATATGTGCATACTAGAAGCGAAGAAAAGAACGGTTTACAAATTAGAGGGAGAGGTTAGAATACGGGCAGTAGGAGGGAGCGAATAGAAAATGGTAAGCACATTTATTGTATATTGTAGGTATCATTTCAAAAGGGACTCCTCGATTTTAGACAACATCTAGAGGGCAAAAGAGTCGATGTGATGATTTTGGATTTTATCAATGGCATACTTACTTACTTCCTATGGCGCTACCTTCCTTTTGCCGTGGCCTACTCAACAACTATCATCTTCTATTTCACCCTCATTCACATTTCTATAAAATATTTTTTTATCCTCTATTGTTAAATAAACTTACGATGTACCTGATGGTAAGCAGTCACCTCGCCTATGGACTCTTGCGCCACCTAAACAATACCTCTATTCACGCCTCTGAGACTTCATTATTCAAGCTGTAAGCGCCCACTTTGTTTCTAATGTATGAATTCCCTGCCTATGGCGGGCGGTAGCACTAAAGGAAGAGGCCACGAGGAGAAAAATGAAAATATTAATTCTTAAATTACTTTACTTGTAGCATGCCGCCGACAGCCATTATCACGAGTGAATACAGGGTGTTTGCGGGAACTATTTTAACTAGTGACACAAATCCAAACGTAACTAGAACTATAGCAAATTTTACACTACACCCTAATTACACCGGATATCCCGCATTTCTACATGATATTGCTATTATAACAGTAAGTATGATGGTGACCCAAATCAATCGAGTTCGAAAGCCAGCAGGTTGATACAATTCGGCTTAATATTACAAATATAATCGTGCAGAAACGAACTCTGATCATTGGGCTGATCCCCACACTAAGGGTCGAGTAGCAAGCGATGGAGAGAGTTATTGCCACGACGTTTTTACCTCAAAAAACATCTGGTATTGTCTAGATTAGTTAAACATAGAATCCTATTTGATGGAAATCATTAAATAAGGCTTTTCTCCAGCAGTGGGAAGATACAGGCTGATATAGATGATGTTTGAAAATATCTACCAAAACAGGGCTACGGTGGATGCAGCCTGATTTCGCCAATAATGTACACACAGAACAGGGAGTTTCGACAAGAGTTAACGGCATCATTGCGTCATCATCATCAGGTCCATTTTAGTCTCCACTACAGGAGCACGACCCTCTCTCGTCCGTCCTAGACGGAAGGAGGATTTGGCCTACACTCCCCACGCTGGCCAAACGGGTTGGGAAGGGCTGATCGATATTTGATAATGTATTTCCCTTAGTCGCCTTCTACGACATCCACGGGAAGAAAAGGAGTGATTCTATTCTAGTCTGCCGGAAACCACACGGCCAGTTATTGCTTATAATCTCCTATTTTATAAATGCTTACCACATTATTTCACATAAGAACTATCAGTATGCGCAGCAAGAAGTAGAGAGATTTTTACGTACAAATCAAAAGTAAACGCTAAAACTCTTATTTCTCTCAAAGCTAATTGCACTGCTCATCTACGCAGTATCATATTTGGATCTCATTTGCAGGAATCGACAATCCTCAAAAGTACTGTTATTTGGCTGCGTTTTTTTGTGATTTAAAAGTACGTCGCCAGTCAGGTATATACACTAACCTCTCTTTCGCCAGAGCCTTTTATGCCAGAGCACGTGCACGTGAATTTGGCGCTAAAATTGATGGTCAGTTATTTACACTCCTATATTTATATATGCATTAAATTTTTTTTAGGTTGATGTACTGCAAAATACTTCATTATCTTCTGACTTTGGTTGTTGCGCGTCTGTAATGGCTTTGTTTTAATTATTGATATTAATTTTTTTAGCTTGTGTCTCCATTCCCGGATTCAGCCGTAACACCACTACCTCTGCCAGCCACTAACTTCAATCCTATCGATCACACTGAATGCACTGTTGCAGGATGGGGCTCAATGACTTATGGATATTGGGTAAGTAAAATAAAAAGTAATAAGCCGCTGCACAAGCGGTAAGAGAAGGATCGTGTATATCCAGCTGCTAATGATGATAATGAAGATTATTGGTTAAGGTACATCTTTTAACTCGATGGCAGTACGCAAACTGGGCACAACATTGTACCTACTTCGGTCCTTGGGTGGTAGGTGTACCTCCACTAACCGGATAAAATTACGTTGTGCCCTACTTCTCTTTTATCAGAACCTCGTTAGTCAATCTGCGTGTACCACATGCAGGTGACCTTGATAGTAAGCTACCCTACCCCGCCTACACCCTACACCCCAAAAAATTGTACAAAAATTTTTGATCGCCGATTTACAGCATTACTCTCTCACGCTGGCATACTGTGATTTGCGTAAGAGAGCGAGTCATTTAAAATCTCCTAATGACTATAATTTATCGAGAATAGACACCAATATCACAATAATGTAGATGTACAAAAGTAAGATGTAACTTTGACATTAAATATGTTATTTTATTATCTTGTGCCAGTAAGAGGAAGATATACTTCTTCCAATTTAACCAAATGTGATTAGATAACGAATGTTTTTTCCTTTAAATCCATGACAAAATTAGTAATTCTAGGAAAACATAAAATTTTATTACAATATTCCTTTAATACTTAATCTTTGCAATATTTTTTCAGGAGCCCTCGACTCAGCTGATGTTTACAAGGAAGTACATTTACAATCAAAATATATGCTCCAATATATTTAATTCTCAACCAAACTTTCTAAATATTAGACCTACGATGGTGTGCGCAGCTAGTGATAATATCATATCATCTGGTTGCTGGGTGAGTATTATACAAATTAATTGTATAAAAATGAGTGTAGGTGAAATACATTAGGAAATGTTAACATTTTAAAAAGAGGAATTATACCGTATATTACACACTCCCGGACACATCTATCGACTTACCTATAATTTATATGAGGACAAAAGAATTTAGTCAGCTGCAATTTTTTTCTACAACCAAACATTTATTTGTCGTTAAGAGCCCTCAAAACTGAAAACGTTGGTTGAGCATCGGCTCACCCTATCTATCTAAATGCGTCTGGTAGTTTATTACTCTTAGAACTGAAGACATTATTAAACTGAGGATATTATTAATTTAGCATTGCATAATATGTTAAATTAGACTGTCATATCACTGTAGTATATAAAGAATCCAACATGATGTAATTATTATGAATTAATATTTTTTTAACCTAGTCTTCTCGTTTCTCGTCTAGAAGACATCGGTGTCTAGCTCTGAACCTAGAAGATTTTAAAAAAGAATTGAATATAAAATCTAATTTTCAGTCATCATTCACATTCTCTTCATCAACAATGTAGAGTAGTAACAAAATAACTTTCCTCCCCAGGGCGATGAAGGCAATGCATTGGTTTGCGGTGGCACACTGACAGGCATATTGTTCATGAGTGATTTCTGTCAGCAATCATCAATACCAGAGTTGTACACGAGAGTATCGAACTACACGACCTGGATCAGAACTGTTACGGGGTCCGCATCGACTTTTAAACCAGAGGCAATCACTTTAGTTCTCTTTGCTACCTTCTATACAGCGTTTCAAAAGATAATAATGAGATAAATAATTACATACAGCGTTTCAAAAGATATTAATGAGATAAACAATTACAAACATTTCAGATACGTTTAAAAAACATAAAGAAGCCTCTTTTAGAAATTTTTCAAATTATATTTTTTTAAGAAATGCAAAGTATCTTCTAATTAACTGAAAATTAGTAGTACGAATAGGTAGTATAGTAGCGTATGAATGTAATGTGTGTGCAGTAAATGTATTAAGTATCAAGATAATAAATTATTTATTTTTATAGACATTGTATTTTATTTTTTTGATATCAATAGCTTACCATTATCATTAGAATGCTATCTATCCCCAAGAGAAGTAGTTAGCGATATCTAGGTAAGTATACTGGTAAACTACAAAATTCGGTCAACGTATAGAATCTCTAGTCATTCTATAAAATTCCTGATTGTTTAAGCGTGGTATGTAACAATTATGTATCTGTAATTATTATATGCATTACCTAGGTAATCAATGCATTGTCTAGGCATTATATACATGTAGAACGATAGGGGTTGTCCCCAGGCAATATATAAAATGATCCAAGCGGTATCTTGAGGTGCCGGTGTTCAATTAAGTTAAAAATATATTTTGGGAGACGTTCCGGAGATACTCCGGTTAGATTTATCTTGCATCTTGCAAAATGAAGTAACGTAACATCTTGCAAAGCGTGTTTCTGTCAACATAAAATAACTTGTCAGTGTTGCGAAATCATCAACTCGACGGCGGCTACCATTTTAGTTTGCAGGACGAAAGGCAAACCTATCATAACAAAAAAAAACCCTTGCACAGAATTCCTCACAAAATTTATTTTTAATACATTGCCGGCTGTAGTGTATTCAATAGAGTGCCTTGGCAATGTAGGAAATAAATTAATTTCTTGTGCTTTGCCTGAAATTTTAGGCAAAGAAAATTTGCTAGCATCTGTACAAAGAGCATTGCAAAGAACATTGGTACAGTGAGAGTAGTAGAGAACATTGGTGCCTTGCAGGAATACAATAATCCTCTAAGGTATTGTTATTTCGGCTATATTGTTTTTTTTATAAGTTTTTTTAAGATAATATTTGATTTAGCATTTTTATGAAGGTAAAACTATTGTAAGCAGATGTGATGTGACCAGCAGCTCTTACCTTTATTTATTTTCTTTTGTGGTATAAACTTCTTCTACTGGTAATTTCTGCACCCAAAACCTAAGCACGTTCAAGCATGTCATTGTTAATCTCATTTCATTGTACGGTCGGTTCCCTAAGATAACTGACCCCTTTGCCATACTGAATTGTACTAAAATGTGGTCGGTTATCTTAAGGAACCGTATTGACAGACTGTATTTAGTCTAGCTAGCACATAAATTGCTAATTGGCTAGTCAGCTTGACTATTAAACAACAATTCAATGTTCCATTACATTTGACGACATCTAATTTTCAAGAGTTTAAATATAACTATATATTATATATACTCGTATAACTATACACAATATAAATATACATTAGAAAAAAGAAAATTGTAAAATGACAGACTTATCCCTAAATGGGACCTCTTCCAGTAAACCTTTGAGTGTCTGAATGGAACGAAATTAGTAGGCGAGTGGCCACGTAGTACAACAAAATAAAAATGTTAAAGGAAGTTTAAGTAAAAATAAATAAATAACATACATACATAAATAGACTAGGTGAGGGAAGGAAAAAGCAAGAAATATACTTAAGTGTCCATGCCACACATGCCATTGCTTCCATTGGAACTAAGATTCCTCGTCATGCCTGGACAACCGAGCCTGGTGTTTGGTAATTTCATTTTTAGGAGAAACAGATTTTACCTGAATCATGCAAGTAAAGAGACTAAATGACACTCTAGTAATTAAGTATAATTTATACCGGTAAAATAATTTATATGACAGATTATTGTTTGCCGGGTCAGCTTTCACAAGTAACTGCAAAGTGGAGTCATATCGAATTATGTAGCTTCAACCTATAATCTTCCCATTGCTGGAATATGTGTTTTTCCTTAATTGAAGGAAGTTTGAAGCATACAAATATTTTTTCACCTCATTAGCTCGTAAAAGCTCTGTTTATCATTCGAAATCTGCGTGGAAAATCGCACTTTATCCGCTAGCGTGGAAAGTGTTTTTAAAATTCGAATATTTTTATTCAATAAAGGTTTCGTACAATAAATTACGTCATATATATAGAACCTCATTGGTTTCGTAATAGTTTATATTCTCTGCAGCCAGTCCATTGATGATTATTTATTAAAACTGTTTTTCTTGCACCTAACATTTTCCTCGCTTTAGTGAGGTGAAAAGTTGTGTGTTGCGCTCGGCAGCAAAGTTATTTAGCGTCTCGTACCTTTGAAACCCTCGCTACGCTCAGGATTCTATATTTGAACCACTCGCTTCGCTCGTGGCTCAATCCTAGAATCCTTCGCTTGCTCAGGTTTCAATACAAGGTACTCGCGCCAAAAATTAACTTTGCAGCCTTGCATAACAAATAACTATTTACACATAACATTCATTATTTACACATACATGCATGGAATTACTATTTATAATTTGACTTATTCTAATACATGATGTCAATGGACATAACTACTAGTACTGGATATATTATTAATTTCATTTGATGACATTAATTAATTAAATTTTCAACTGAAATAATCTAATTATCACATATTTTACCGTAATTTATCTTGACATATTTATGATTTTAATATACTGTATCAATTTAACATTAAGAATAACGACGATGGTTGCCATTGTTTAATTATATACGAGTAAAATTAAAATTTAACACATACTAAATAGTTTACTCCGATTTAGGGGTAAATCTCCATTAAGTGACAACACAGGTGGGTAAATTATTTTAGAATAGCCTTTTAGCGTTTTTATTTTTGATAGTTTTGTCATTCATTAATAATAATAATAAATAAATATTGTCAGACAAATTACACAGCGCCATCTAGCCCTAAAGTAAGCGAAGCTTGTGTTATGGGTACTAGACAACTGATAAACATACGTAAATACATTGTTTTTTGTAAATACATACTCATGATACATAAAACACCCAGACTCAACAAACAGACATGTTCATGCACACAAATGTTTGTCCTGTGTGGGAATCGAACCCACGAGCGTTAGTGTCGAAGCCGCGTCATTGACCGCTACGCCACCGAGCTGATTGTACGGTATAAAAATGTTTTGTAGAAACACAAATACCATCTGTTTACCTTGATAATGTCTTAGCGGCGAAACTGGTCGGTAAAATTAAATATAATTAAGTGGAACGGTACAAGTGTTTTATTATAACATTTTGAAGCATACTCCACGTTGCTCAACTGCAGGTTGGCGGAGGCCAGTAATTTTAAGCCACCCAAAGACCACTGACTTGGCGTATCGACTGCCATACCTTGAAAACAAGCAGGATGGCCGGCTTACCGTGCCCTCTGAGATAAATAAACTCGTACATGGACAGCCTGCGATCGACGTTGCTTTCCTTGAGTGATTGATTAGACTGACAGGCACAACGACGTCATCGAGTTTCTCATCATGTAGTATTAGTTATATGCTATTATTATATTCAAGACTCTTGACCCTGCATGCAAATTAGCTCCTAATACTCGTAATGTACTCAAATTTATTTATTCATTTTGTACTAACAAATATATATTTTTAAGCACATAGGTAATAAATTTGATATCAGAACGTATTCGTAAACTTGATCACTATTATTTTATCGGTACTATAGAATCATCTCGTCGATATGATAAGCCAGATGATATGTATAACTTAGTCATCCGTTCTAGTGCTGAATTTTATTGCGAACGTGTGTAAAAGTGACGGATAAGATGAAAAAAATTGTCTATTTATTTGTGATTTTTGGTGGTAAGTACAATTATTGAAATTAAAAACTGCCTACCCATAGGTATATCAATTTAGACTCATTTGGTGCAACAAAGTGTTATCCCAAATATATATATATATATATATATACCTATATACATATATATTATATTATATAACTGAGGCGACTTTTTAAGTTCTATAATTATTTTAAAACCATGACCAGTGTCATTTACATTACGTACCTAGGAAATAAAAATAGTATCTCATAATTATATTTAAGTACATTAATGATATATTTTATTTATTTAAATAATCTATTTCTACAAAAGTAAATATACTGGACATTAAGCCCAGTATATTTTCTACAAGTCAACTTTCCAGAAACGCAAAAAATCAACTTGTTAAACCAGCGAGTAACTGATTACATCACGAGTGTGCCTTTGAGGTCCGAGCCGCCAGACGAGACCTCTAAACGGTACAGTGATTGATGCAATTCGAACTTACCCCCAAATGCTGCATACTACTATATTCTATACTTGCAAGTAACATAAAAGCAAATAATTGCACATTATTATATTATTGTGCTTATTTCTTTATTTGTCAGGTTTCTCAATATTCTCTTTTTGATTACTATTTTCGGAAATAATTTTCCATTGCTTGCTATTTCAATTAAATTCATGCGGGCGGGACATTTAATTTTGTATATATATATATATATATATATTATATGAAATACCATTATTGTTGTTTATAATATTTGTTTGCATTGTGCAAGATGCGCAACCTATTTTATCCTCTTTTGTATGATTGCCTGGTAGAAATTGAATTGCGATAAGGCCGTCGTTTGTGTTTTCTTCTTATAATAATATGTATATTGACTAAAGGGCAATAAATAATTTTATATTAAATTGTAAATCTTATGTCTTACTGGAAAATACTTTTACAGTAAATAAATAAATATCCCTAGACATATTACACACCGCCATCTAGTTCCTAACTACGCAAAGCATTTACGATGGATACCAGATAACTGATAAAATATAGATAGATAAGAAACCATTCTTAAATACCTAATTATAGAAACCACTCAGACCAACAGACATGTTTATGCACACAAAATGTTTGCCTCATGAGGGGATCAAACCCGCAACCTCGGAGTCAAAGCAGCTATTGCTAGCCATTCAAATACCGAGTTCTGTAAAAGTAAAAAAAAAGTAGCATATGTATTATCATCATCAGGTCATTTTAGTCTCCACTACAGGAGCACGACCCTCTCTCTTTCGTCCCAGGCAGAAGGAGGATTTGGCCTACACTCCCCACGCTGGCCAGACGGGTTGGGGAGGCATAGTAACATATATATTATACCTATGATATATTTTTATACTGCGTCGGATGGAAACCAAGCAAACCACCCGCTTGATGTCAAGCCATAGCCATATTGCCAAGATTCTTCCTTCCTGGTGACATCACTCACTCGCAGGAACACAACGCAATGCTAGATACAAATGAAATTATTTTTCATGGAAATGAATTCTTGTCGCAAAATAACAATTAATTATTTGTTTTATTACACTTGTTACTACTGACCTTTATACATTATTACTTATTAGGTATTTATTTTATTGTTATTTTGCGATAACATTTCATCTACATAAGAAATAAGTTCATTTGCATTTAAGCTAAAATATTTGTTCAACGAAAGATCCTTCCACACATAATGCATTAACATACTAGAATCAATCACTTTAAGAATATTGTCCTATTTTGTAGCATTGACCAGTACTGCATACAGTATTCCAGTTGATGAGAAATCTTTATCAAGCCGCATTGCAAATGGAATCGACGCAGCCGACAATTTATTCCCGTATACGGTAAGAGCTTTTTGTGTTTACAGTTTCTTAATACTTTTTTGTTCTTATTACAAGTCAACTGCCCTATAGCGAAAGCATTATCCGTATGGTCCCATTATGTAAAATAAAATTATTCTAACGCCCGCATTAAGTTTAAAATATTGAATGCCCAATACTATCCAATTACAGCGTATTTGTCCCGCTGGAGAAGTACCTCCACCTCACAGAATACCGCAGCCAAATAACAATACTACGTCGGGTGACAGACAAGCATACGGCCCGTGTATGTTTGTCTTTTGTGTTCCTGCGAGTGAGTGATGTCACCAGAATAGAAGGATATGTATTGGCAGCCGGGGTGGCGGCGCGGGAGCGATAATTCATGTTGCGAGCGTTAATATGGCGTTAATATATTCTTTTTTATACTATGTCGGGTGACAGACAAGCATACGGTCCACCTGATGTGAAGCGGTTACCGTAGCCATATTAACGCTCGCAACATAAAATGTCGCTCGCGCGCCGCCATTTCATTGCCAATGCAGTATCTCCCGCCTTTCACTGGCAGGAACACAACAACAATCAAGAGAATTGTTATTGGCTTTTTTTTGTTGGTTGGCTGCGGTATTCTGTGAGGTGGAGGTACGTTACCCAGTCGGGTAGCTTATAATTACGCTCCCTACCTCTCTTTTCGCCAGAGCTTCGTTTGTCATTCAGCAGGGTGCACCGCGTGCAGGTGAAGTTGGCTTTGGTTCTAGGAAGTGATGTAGATGAACCACGTACAGCCCAAAAAAAACAAGAAACTATAAAAATAATACTACTTCTTCAGTTGCACTCTACTTGCTCCCTCCTTCGCCAGTCTCGTTTGCTTAACGACAAGTTGCATCATGTGTTGGTGAGGTGAGGCTTTAGCTCTAAAGACGGTTTGTAAGTGCAGCCACTTACAAACCGAAACAATCGTTTCGGTTTGTAAGTGGCTGCACTTACAAACCGAAACGATTGTTTAAAATAACTCACCATATTAGAACTATTAGGTTTATTGCTAATTTACATCTTTTAAGTATGACTAGAGATTTGGGTGTTCTACCGATTGTACAATGGGGTGTGTTCAGAGGAGTGGTTTGATATGATGCCCACGGCCTTCTTCTACAGTCGCATCGCTCGCCATCGATAGGGAATTAATCCTCACACATTGGAGCCTAAGTGGTAGCGTACTGTGCGGTTCCAGATTCCAGAGGAGTATTTCTCCTGCGTACGGTCTGTACTGTGTGTATTGTGTAGCTGTGGAATGAATTGCCTGTCGAGATTTTCTCAGGAGACTACAGCAGGGGTTGTTCAAAACGTGAAGAGGACGTGAAGAGGTTTTTACAGGGTCAGCAACGCGCGTGTGATACCTCTGGTGTTACAGGCGTTCATAGGCTACGGTAACTGCTTTCCATCAGGCGGACCGTATGCTTGATTGACACTTTAGTAGTATAAAAAAATGATAACACATCACTGCTGAATTGTTAGTAAAGTGATAGAGATAGCTAACAATGTATGGCAACTTTTACATTGTTTAATACTTCACACAGGTATCGATACAACTTTCGAATAGTGAATCACAAGCACAAGACAGCCGCGGCCATGTGTGCGGAGGTGTGTTGATTACATATCAACATGTGCTGACAGCTGGAAGCTGTACCTTTACACGTAACGCTTCTGGGTAATAACACGACATATTTTTTTTTACTGTATACCTACAAGAGAAATAAAAATATATTCTGCATCAACCTATATTAATCCCACTGGTGGAATACGAGTCTACCTTCAAATGGGGTTTAAAGCATACTCACACACTGCACAAGGCGTGTTGGCGCAGGCCAGTATTTTCAAGCCTCCCAAAGGTTACTGACTGACTTGACCGATGAGATGACAGCATCTAATAACAACAGCCGGGACCACCACTTCCCGCATTCTCACCACCGTGTAACTAGGATTAACAGCGGTGACCAAAAAAAAAAGGCAATGGACAGTAAAGTTCACTGCAGCTTCGGGAATAAACTACTGCTGCCTTGGAACTCACATCGAAATTAATCAGAAGAAATTGGTAGGATAAGGAAGTTTTTGGAATTTGACATCCTCTGTTGACAATGTATGAGCAATATTGCGAATAAGTTAGTATGGTTCACCTAAAAGTAAGTATCAATCTCAATCTTGATGAATCAGATGCCGCTTGATTCATTATTATGGCCTAGGTAACATAGTATACATTTTTAAGGTTAGTAATTAAAATTATAAAACAGGGAAACTATTATACTAACTTGGCGACTAAATATGAGAATAATACCAAACCTAACCTATTATTCCTGTCGTTCACTTAGTATATTTTAGACGCTCAATTTATTATTTTTCTGTTTTTTAGGGTTCCGTACCTCAAAAGGAAAGACGGAACCCTTATAAGATCACTTTGTTGTCCGTCTGTCTATCTGTCTGTCTGTCTGACGACCGATGAAGACCCTCTATGTCGAGAATGCGTGGAGGTCGAGCTGAAATTTGAATTGTATACTCAAGTCTACGGAGACTACGGGGATACTTCATGCGATTGAAGTTGTAAAAAATCAAACTGCTAAGTTTACGAAACAAAAAAAATACGGCCGTTTATTCAGCAAAATCGCATATTTCGACACATTCTCATGGGAATCAAAACTCATAGGGTACTTCCCGTTGAGCTAGAACTATGAAATTTGGCAAGTAAAGTCGTTATAGACTACAAGTACAAGAATAAATCTAGAAACTATACATTTGTTATAAAATCTTAAAAAAATAGGGTGTCTATATTTTTTATAGGGGGTCGAAATTTCAAATTGAAGCTACTAGTTCAAATGGGGTATCATATGAAAGGGCTTGATGTGCACATTGCAAAATATATTTTATTTATTTTTTCCGACGCATTATTTCTTATTTATAATGAAAAATATAGAATTTCAGGAAAAGCTCGGAAAAAAACTGCGCGATTAGATTCCTGAACTATATATAATGATCCTAGTAGTATAGTATAGTATAAAAACTTTATTGTACAATAACAATATATAAATACAATATTATATCGAAAAAGAACGAACAAACTTTATCATACAATGGCGGACTTATCCCATCGTACGGAACTATCGGTGGGTGAGTCCGACTCGCACTTGTCCGGTTTTTTTTCTACTATTGTATCGAGTGAAATGTCAAATGATAGGGTACATTTACTTACTGAGGTTTTAAACTTATTTACAATGGAACTTGTTCACATTGGTATTGAAAACGATCTCATGCACGTACATAATTTTTTCGTCTTTTTACATTCTTTTATTTAGTTTCGGTGCAGTGTCTGTAATCAAATCTTGCATGTTAAATTTGAGACACTATCGAGTGTTCGATTGAACAGAGATTTTAAACTCTCGTTTGGTTCTCATGAAAATGCACGATTACCTAATTGCCGCCGTCAATAATCCAATGTGACCCCTGTCACAAACTGACGATTTATAATTTTCATAAAAATCCTAAAGCTGTAATTTTTTAGTGTCTTATTTGCAATATTACTATCTCTTACAATAGGTACTAAGAGAAAGAAGTAAAATTCCAAAAGCTTCCTACTCCTACTAATTTCTTCGTATTAAATTCATTGTGAGTTCCAAAACAGCTGTAGTTTTACCTTCATTGCTTATTTTTTATAGTTATTTCATATTATATTCATTGCCTTTTTGATGGTTTTTCATTTTCATTTTATACCCTGGATAAGGATTTTGAATCCTTATCCAGGGTATCAAATGAAAATTAAAGAGTAAAAAATAAAACAAAGCTTTTTGTTAACAATTAATAAAAAAATGTATATAGGTATATAATGTTCTGTATGAAATAAATGTACCTAGTGAAATGTTTAGTAGAAACACAAACACCATCTGCTTACTTTGATAATGCCTTGGCGGCGAAACCGGTCGGGAAAAATAAATGTAATTACGTGGAACAGTACAAGTGCTATATTATAACATTATGTTAATAATGTTCCACCAAGTGCCAACAATCAACAGTATCAACTTCATATATAAAATGTTTTGTTTATTCTTATTTCAGCATACTAGTTCCAATAGTACCAAGCGCGTACAGAGTATTTGCAGGGTCGTCTCTTCTTACTAGTGACTCGTCTGCAGACCGTGTAAGGCTTATAGCTAACTTCACTCTGCATCCTCAGTACATTGGTGCCCCGGCTTATTATAACGATATTGCCATATTGACTGTAAGTTTTTTTTTTAAATATTCTACTAGTATTTACTCGTATACTCGGCTTCGATCTGGGTGAATACAACCCCCTTACCACCAGCTCTTATTGCGATTCAATAACTGAATAGAATGCTTATTCATGCCAATGGATAAGCGACTCCATTCAATTTGAAATAGAGTCGCTTATTCATTGGTATGAATAAGTATTCTATTCAGTTATTGCATCGCAATAAGAGTTGGTGGTAAGGGGGCTGTACACAGATAATGTTTCAATATCCTATGTGTCAATCCAGCACATAATATATACACGTATGCAAAATTGCCGTTCTGTTGAGCAGTTTACCCGTGAAAGTGTAATCGACATCCATATGTATAGATGTCTGGTGACAACCAGGCATACATCCCGCTTGATGCGAAACCGTGATCATCGCCTATAGAAGGTTGTCATTTAGTCTTAAAATATCGCCCAAGCGCCGCCATTTCCTTTACCAACGCAGCAACTCCTTACTTTCTGGTGCCTGGTGACCTCATTCACTTGCAAGAATACACCTTTTAGACCTAGGAAATTAATCTGATGGTAACCGGCTTCAGCTTCGGCGGTAGGACCCCTGGTTTGTTGTCCATGTTGATGGATTTGACTCTAAAGATGTTGGTGCTATTTGTAGCTCAAAGTTTAAGTCATTTACATTAAAGGTTCAATTTCCTAAGTGATTGGATTTCAAGACTATAAAATGTTGATGGATTAAATTGTATCTCGTGTCTTGTTACTGTCATGTCAAATAGGAGGCAGAATAAAGTAATAAACAATAATAATAAAATCTTGAAACAAGAACTGGAGACATTATTTAGTTATAATAGTGATAGTCCTGCAAAGAATATTTAAAAGTATATAAGTTTGTAAATTGTCATACGGAAATATAGTTAATTTGCTATTTTGAAAGGCTGGGTGGACCTTACCTACTCGATTTCGTTGCAAAGAAGTTGGGTATTTTGTTTCACCACTATATTTGTTTTTTATATTCTTTTTTTATATTCTTGGACGAATTACACACTGCCATCTAGTACCAAAAAAAGCAAAGCTTGTATTATGGTTACTAAATACCTAACTGATATTATACTTATAAAATCCCATCCATGGACAGGTCACGACGTTGTTTAACTTAGTTGTTCGGACCACTGTCGATGTAGTTCAACTTGCGTATTTGATTAGACTGACACGCACATCGACGCAATCGAGCTCATCGTATAGATCTTAGTGATACTAGTATAACTCTATTTAAAGTAAAAGGTGAGTCTTAATCTTCAGCAGCCTGAATCTACCTACTAGACCTAGGGTATACCTTCCCCAATATTTTCTACCAAATACGATCCCCCGCTTTCCGCATCCAGCCAATTCCTGCCGCTTTTTAGTGATCATGGGTGGTCCATCTCATCCAAAAGACGGGTTATGAATTTTGAATTTAATACAAAATGCATGTTTTAATTTCAGCTAGTAAGTCCTTTCCCCGAAGGAGTGGTAATTCCAATGTCACTACCATCTTCGGATTTCATGCCTGAGGATTTTAGTCTCTGCACTGTTGCTGGATGGGGAGCCCCAACATATACTTCAGCTGTAAGTAATCTGTATAATAATATAAAATAATAACAATAAGAATATAGTTTAACCCTGTTCGTGTTCAGTTTAATGATTTGAGATAGACATTGGCCTTCGATCATCTAATATTAATTATCAAAGACATTGGCAGACTTAATTTTTATGGGTCTATTAGACCCAGGTTAGGCCGCTACTGTCTCTACGAGTACAATAAAAATGGCATATTTGATGTACTCGATGACGTAGGATAATTTACAGTGCCCTAATAGTCTTACAAATTACTATAACTTGTATAGGCAATTACAACAAAATTATTTTTATTCTTATTTTAATATACATAAAAACCAATATTTTTAAGAAAAAGTAAAGGACTTTACGCATGTTACCGACCGATGAAAATTTCAGTTACTCTTGTTTCTGGTATCTTGTTGTCTAAGATAATGTTTTTTTTTTATATAAAAATATGCAGTCGAATAAGGACCTCAATTTTTTTTTTTTGCTAACCGAATATAAACAAATAATCTAATTTTTAGAACTAGCATGAATGTAAAAATATCTCATAATATTGAAATCCAGGAGGGATTTCAATATTATGAGATATTTTTACCGTTCATACCGTTTAGGATGTAGAGTAGAATTTGAATCTCCAAAAACATAACCATCCCTTCTTCGGCAGTTGGGTATAAAGTAATATAAGTAGGTATGTGTTAAGAATTATATTGTAGAAAATCATATACTGATTAAAAAATCATAGTTCATTAGTTCGTAAATGATTATAAAATAGTATTTGCGAGAATAATAGTGATAGAACATCATTATTCTCGCATTTGTATTTGCGAGAATAATAGTATTCTATCACTACTATTCTTGCAAATACTATTTTTATAATTTATGTGTTCTATAATTTTCCTCAGTTTTTTATAACCAAATTCGAATTATAAAAACGAAAACCCCAAATAATAAGAAAAGGGCAAGCCAATGATGAATCGCATACGAATAAGATTATATGTGCGACAAATTTTGAACAAATTAATAAAGGATAATGTCTGAATTAGATTACAATATTATTGATTTAGATATAATATTATCACAAATTTTAATATGTAAACTAAGCGTTTGCCAGTGACTTCACTCGCGTGACGTCGAATAGCGGATATTGAGTACTTCTTTACAGCTCAGTCATATCAAATTTTATCACAATTGGTTTAGCGATTTAGGTGTGCAAAGGTTATTGATAACACACAGTTACAGTACTTTTGTTTGTTAGCTGAATTTTTTACATAATATACTCTGCAAGCATTGTAAAGGCGAACGCACATTTATCCGAGCCGAATGCGCTGAACAAACCAAACGAAACTAATTGTAGATTACTTTATATGAAATCTTATCTTATGAAACCTCGACCTATACGCGTCGAGTCGTCGGAATATGGAAGGGCAGGTTGGTGTAATAACTTTCATAAGATTGCATATAAAGAATTTGTAAAATTCGGTTGTTCGGTTCGGATAAGTGTGCGTTAATCTTTTGTTTTTATACTGACATGTCTTTGTTATCAATATATTCGATTTTTCCGATACGTAGAATAGATAAAGATGTACGTGGTGCTATCACTGTTATTTTACCTTTTATAGATAACAAAAACCTCTATAGTTTACTAAAAATGTCGTGACTTTGCCCTTGAAAATACAAGCTGAAGATATTTCACAACATTGTGTCAGAACGCGACTGAAATAAATCTTGCTGTTCAAGGACAATAATTATTTTCATGTTATTAATTTAATTGCACATGAGATGTGTAGGTTGTCTTATTTTTAGCTTCTATATTATTATTACATTACTGTATGATTTTCTTAGCTTATACGAACATTTTTGACTGCCGTCAAAGACATATTTCTTATACAAATTCATCATTAATTTCCCTTATTACCGATAATTATTACTGGTTACGATTAGATTGAATGACTATGACGATATATAGATTATCTAGCTCATATAAACTAGGTGACTCCGTAAACGTTCTTCTGCCTTATAAATTAATGAAATATACCTACTTTACTTCATACCTACCAAATATACCACAGCACAAAATCTTTATGTTTGTAGTCGCACTCTAAATAATAAATAAATATTCCTGGACTATTTACACAGCGCCATCTAGTCCCAAATTAAGCGAAAAGCTTGTACTATGAGTACTAGATAGCTGGTATAATACTTGAATACTTTTTTTTGTAAATATATACATATAATACATAGAAAACGCCTAGACCAAGACAAACAGACATGTTCATGCACACAAATGTTTGTCTTGATCGGGGATCGAACCCGCGACCCCAAGTCCCAAGACCCAAGTCAAAGTGGCCATTGCTATCCATTCGACCACCGAGTTCGTCATTATATGTATATAGATTATAAATGGCGAGAAACTTAAGTCACGAATAATAATGATTCCGCGTAAAACAGCATTAGCCTGTAACATGTTATTTGATTTATATATAAATTACTTGGTTTCGCCCGCGCGCAAGTCTGTACGTACTTATCCTGGCAACCAGTGTCAATTTTCAGAAATCATTTCATAACAAACAAATAAATAAATAATATCTGTGTGTAAAATTTCAGCCAGATCCGCTTTGTGGTTTGAGCTGTGCTTTATTTAATGTATTTATTATTATTGTTGTTATTATGTAGGTATTATTTAGCATGTAGATGTTTCTTTTAAAGGTGTTCTCTCACTGGGACTATTTTTCATAATGTAACGTTACAGATTAGAACCTTAGATATTCGAGGGAAGAGTGATAAAGTGTGCAATCTCTAATGTAATTATACAATGAGGAACATTTTAATACAACTTGTATTTAATCGATCCAATTCGAGTCCAGACATTAGTAATATGCAATACTAGCTGTTGCCCGCGATTTCGTCTGCGTGATTATCAGTTATCGTGGTAATACCATAGGAAATCAAGTACTTAACATAACCGTATAATTAAGAAAAAAACTTATGGTGAATAATTTATGTACTTACTACCTTCTAATTTTATACCTGCTTTCAAATTTGTTTGCAAATAATGCATTAATTGCAAAGTTTATAGTGAGTCAATCTTAAAACATAGACTTGCTGTCGTGGACTTTTTTTTAGAACTTTTAAAGAGGAACAATTCTATCATACATGATTTTTGCGTAACTTCAACTGTTTACGCCGTGCACGCCTATAGCCTTCCTATATAGGATGAGTAGTTCTTGAGATTAGCGCGTTCAAACAAACAAACAAACTCTTCAGCTTTATAATATTAGTATAGATTATGGAACGTGTAGGTAGAGTAATACAATACGAATTCTATATGTGGACGGCACTACGACCTCGCATCGGTACTTGTACTCCTGTTGCCATGGGTTTAGCGCGTGCGTTCGTGCTAAAAACCAATATCTAAAAACTGATAGATGCTCGCACTGAGCTAATTCTGACTGCGTTCTTGTCGAATGAGTCGTGTGGACATTCATGAGGTGGAATGACAAACAATTGCTTGAATTTATTGGTTTGTTTCAAGGAAAAACTATTATTTGGAATGCAAATAATCTGGATTACTTGTCTGAAAAATCATGATTGGAGTAACAATGCCCTTTCGTTGAGAAGAGTCATCTATATCATCATCATCATCAGGTCCATTTTAGTCTCCACTACAGGAGCACGACCCTCTCTTCGTCCATCCTAGACGGAAAGAGGATTTGGCCTACACTCCCCATGCTGGCCAAGCGGCTTGGGTAGGCTTGATCGATATTTGATAATGTATTTCCCATATTCGCCTTGTACGACATCCACGGGAATTGGATATTTGTTTTTATTATATAGATATTGGTATTTAACTACTATTAAGGAGGGATGTTTTATTATAACATTAAAAAGTATTTTAGACAGGGTATTGAAAAATAATATTCGTAGATTAGATTCTAGATATTGATTGTTTTTATCGTTCTTTTATTTTTTTCCTTTCATTAGGTATTTAGCTTTTTGAATATAATTAAAAATTATGTGCAAATAACTTACTCCACGCGTACGACGTCGCGGGCGGCCGCTGGTATTGTATAATATATATATATATATATATATATATGTATATATATATATATATATATATATATATATATATATAGATATATATATATATATATATATATATAGATATCCCTTTGGGCACTTTGTGGCTCAGACGTGCCGTATAGGTAGTAATTTGTTGATCAATTTTCACTTGTTGATCCGGACCTCTTTTGTTGATCCAATGCCAGCTGAACATAAATATGTAGCTCCCTTCGGAGCCACAAGTGTCACGATGAGAAATAATAATAATTAAGGGATTTTTATACAAATCTACCTTTTTGGCGTATGAGCAGTTGTTGATCCAATTCAAATGGGCCAATCAGGGCGCAGCATTTACCAAGGGCTTCCTCATTGGCACGTTTGGGCTACTATATTACTGTCTACAGTAACTTGTTATTGTCTAGCTAGTATTTCAAATTCCCTCAAAGTAGTAGAGAATCTTGTCTTAAAAAAAAACGTGTGGCATGAGTTGAGTGTTGAGTTGAGTTCAGTTTTGAGTGGAGTTTTGAGTTGAGTTTTGAGTTGAGTTTTGAGTTGAGTTTTGCGTTGATTCGAGTTTTGAGTTGAGTTTTGAGTTCAATTTTGAACTGAGTTTTGAGCGGGGTTTTGAGCAGAGTTTAGTTTTGAGTTGAGTTTCGAGGTGTGTTGAGTTTTTAGCTGAGCTTTGAGCTGAGTTTAGAGTTGTTTTAAGTAGAGTTTTGATTTGAGTTTTGAGTTGAGTTTTGAGTAGAGTTTTGCGTTGAGTTTTGAGTTGATTCGAGTTTTGAGTTGAGTATTGAGTAGAGTTTTGAGTTGATTCGAGTTTTGAGTTGAGTTTTGAGTTCAGTTTTGAGCTGAGTTTAGAGTTGAGTTTTGAGTTGAGTTTTGAGGTGAGTTGTGTTTTAAGTTGAGTTTTGAGTTGATTCGAATTTTGAGTTGAATTTTGAGCTGAGTTAGAGTTGAATTTTGAGGTGAGTTGGGTTTTGAGTTGAGTTTTGATTTGATTGAGTTTTGAGTTTAGTTTTGATTGAGTTTTGAGTTTAGTTTTGAGTTTAGTTATGAGCTAAGTTTTGAGCTGAGTTTGAGCTGTTTTAGAGTTGGGTTTTGCGTTGAGTTTTGAGTTGATTCGAGTTTTCAGTTGAGTTATGAGTTGATTCGCGTTTTGAGTTGAGTTTTGCGTTGAGTTTTGAGTTGATTCAAGTTTTGAGTTGAGTTTTGAGTTCAGTTTTGAGCTGAGTTTTGAGGTGAGTTGGGTTTTAAGTTGAGTTTTGAGTTGATTCGAATTTTGAGTTGAGTTTTGAGCTGAGTTTAGAGTTGAGTTTTGAGTTGAGTTGTGAGGTGATGTGGGTTTTGAGTTGAGTTTTGACTTGATTCGAGTTTTGAGTTAAGTTTTGATCTGAGTTTTGAGCTGAGTTATGAGCTGAGTTTTGAGGTGAGTTTTGAGCTGAGTTTAGAGCTGAGTTTAGAGCTGAGTTTTGAGCTGAGTTGAGTTCAGTTATGAGTTGAGTTTTGAGGTGAGTTGAGTTTTAAGTTGAGTTGAGTGTTGAGTTAAGTGTTGAGAAGAGTTGAGTGTTGAGTTGAATGATGAGTGAAGTTGAGTGTTGAGTTGAGTTTTGAGTTCAGTTTTGAGTTCAGTTTTGAGTTCAGTTTTCAGTTGTTTTGAGTTGAGTTTTGAGTTTAGTGATGAGTTGAGTTTTGAGTTCAGTTTTGAGCTGAGTTTAGTGTTGAGTTTTGAGGTGAGTTGGGTTTTGAGTTGAGTTTTGAGTTGATTCGAGTTTTCAGTTGAGTTATGAGTTGATTCGCGTTTTGAGTTGAGTATTGAGTAGAGTTTTGCGTTGAGTTGTGAGTTGATTCGAGTTTTGAGTTGAGTTTTGAGTTCAGTTTTGAGCTGAGTTTAGAGTTGAGTTTTGAGGTGAGTTGGGTTTTAAGTTGAGTTTTGAGTTGATTCGAATTTTGAGTTGAGTTTAGAGTTGAGTTGAGTTGTGAGGTGATGTGGGTTTTGAGTTGAGTTTTGACTTGATTCCAGTTTTGAGTTAAGTCAAAGTCAAAGTCAAAGTCAAAATTCTTTATTCTGTGGGCCCTCGCGGGCACTTAGACACGTCTTTTACAATTAGGTATATTTTTTATCTACCAGCATTTCGGAATGACCATTGACGAGAAGAAATGCCGAAAGAAACTCTGTCAATATAGGTCTTTTTTTTTTAAATAGCCATACAATATTATCATAATACAATAAAAAACCGGACAAGTGCGAGTCGGACTCGCCCACTGAGGGTTCCGTAGGTACGTAGTATCATTATTAAATTTGATATTTTACATTATAAATAAGAAATAATACGTCGAAAAAAATAAATAAAATATATTTTGCAATGTGTACATCAAGCCCTTTCATATGATACCCCATTTGAACTAGTAGTTTCAATTTGAAATTTTGACACCCTATAAAAAATATACACCCCCCATTTTTTAAGATCTATTTACAAATGTATAGTTTTGAGATTTATTCCTGTACTTGTAGTCTATAACGATGTTACTTGCCAAAATTCATAGTTCTAGGTCAACGGGAAGTACCCTATAGGTTTTGATTCCTTTGAGTGTGTCGAAATATGCGTTTTTTGCTGAATAATAGTGTAACTTTTTTCTACGTAAACTTAGCAGTTTGTTTTTTTTTTAACTTCATGGGACCGTAGACCTGTGTATACAGTTCAAATTTCAGCTTGATACCTCCACGCATTCTCGACATAGAAATGTTTGACAGACAGACAGACAGACAGACAGACAGACAGACAGACAGACAGACAGACAGACAGACAGACAGACAGACGGACAACAAAGTGATCTTATAAGGGTTCCGTTTTTCCTTTTGAGGTTCGGAACCCTAAAAATAATGTCAATAAAAAAAATGGTATGTCAACCAAAATAAGAGAGATAATAAAAAATAAAAAAACAAGTAAAATAAAATAGTAAAAAAATATAAAAATATAAAAAATCATAGTATAGAGTGTATATACATATTGTATAAAGTCTAAATATGTATATCCACAATACTACTTGTAAAGATAAGACGCCTGTGCTTCACATCCTGTGCCGAGAATTTGCCATACATTTTTATCATTAAGGTAATCGTCGGTCCTGTAGTAAGCCTTTTTACATAAGGTGGTCTTAATAAGCTGTTTGAATTTAGTGTCGGGTAAAATCAGGACCGACTCCGGCAACTTATTGTAGTAGCGGATGCAGTTTACGACAAACGAATTATTGACCTTCCCCAGTCTATGTTTTGGAATAACCAATTTGTTTTTGTTCCGCAAGTTGACATTAGTTATATCACATACTTTTGTAAAATTCGAAATATTTTTACGGACGTACATAATATTTACATAAATATATTGAGAAGCGACAGTGAGGATGTTTATCTCCTTAAATAACTCACGGAGTGAATCCCTAGAACCCAAATTGTAAATTGATCTAATGGCTCTCTTTTGTAATACAAAAATTTTATCAATGTCAGCTGCTTTACCCCAAAGCAATATGCCATATGACATAATGCTATGGAAATAACTAAAATAAACGAGCCTAGCAGTTGTCTCGTCCGCTATCTGTCTTATTCTCCTAACCGCATAAGCTGCGGAACTGAGTCTGCGAGCTAGTTTAGTTATATGAGGGCCCCATTGCAACTTTGAATCAATGGTAATACCAAGAAAAACAGTATCATTGTCATAAACTAGGATGTTATCCTTTATGACTACATCAGCATGGACTTGCCTGACATTGGGTAACGTGAATTTAATACATTTAGTTTTGTGTGAGTTAAGAAGGAGATTATTTGTAGTAAACCAGTTCAAAATTGCAGAGAGAGCATTATTAACATCATCAATTTTGTCTTTATACCTAGCAACTTTAAAAATAAGTGAGGTATCGTCGGCAAACAGTACTACGTTGGCAAATTTTTCTACCAAATCAGGCAAATCATTGATGTATACCAAGAATAAGAGAGGACCCAAAATTGAACCCTGGGGCACGCCCATTTTTACATCAAATGCATTTGATTTTGTGCCATTTACATCCACCGTTTGAGTTCTATTACTAAGGTATGATTCTACCATTTGCAGAGCCTTCTCTTTAATACCATAATGATTTAATTTGAGCAGCAGTGTCTGATGATCAACACAATCAAATGCTTTGGAGAGGTCGCAAAACACACCGATAGCGTCCTGAGACGTCTCCCAAGCCTCAAATATGTATTTCACGAGCGCGATTCCTGCGTCTGTAGTGGACATTCCGGCGGTGAACCCGTATTGCTTCTTATGTAGAATGTGGAACTTATTAAGATGTGCGAGCAGCTGATTTGACATGATCTTTTCAAACACTTTACTCAATACTGGCAGAATAGAGATTGGTCTGTAATTCCCAGGCTCACGATTATCTCCTGATTTAAATAAAGGTATAAGTTTGCCAAGTTTCATTAAGTCTGGGAAAATACCACTCTCTATACTTTCATTAAAAACTATAGCCAGGTGAGCAGCAACAGTATCCAAAATAGGAAGAACAATTTGAGTGGACATTCCCCAGAGATCCTCAGATTTCTTAATATTTAAACGTTTGAATGTTCGAATAATGTCATCTGGGGTAATGTGACAAAATTTAAATGCATGCTCACAGGGCTGTACATTATCCTCAAGTAATCTTATGGATTCTGAGGCTGATGAATTGAGAGAGGCAGTCGTATCAATGGGAACATTGGTAAAAAAGTTTCCAAATGCATTAGCAACATCTTGATTTGAAGTTAATATATTATTATTACATTTCAAAGAGTAGTCGTTTTCTTTAACTTTTATTTTGCCAGTCTCTTTGTTGACAATGTTCCAAACAGTTTTACACTTGTTGGTAGAATTTTTAATTTTATTATTTATGTAGTTAGACTTGGCTACCTTACAGACTTTCTTAAAGATTTTGGAATACTGTCTAACGTGTTCTGTAAAATTGCCATCCCGTCTATACGATTTTTGAGCATACAAATCATATAGTGTATTTCGACTTTTATAAATACCTTTGGTAGCCCATTCACAAAATTTAATATTGTTTCTGACTTTAACCACTTTTTGTTCAAATATGTTAAAATTCTTCAGACATTACATTAAAAAGATCACCATATAGTTTGTTAGGATCATTTTCCGTGTATACTATTAGTGGCAACTTATCCTTCAAAACATTTTTGAATTTTGATATTTTACTACCAGTAATTGGTCTGAACGAAATAAGTTTGGTTTTTTCCACAACTACGTTATTGAATACGACATATTGTCCACAGTGATCTGAAGGTAAGTCATTAATTATACATTTATTTAAGTACTCCGAATTACAGAAGACATTATCCAGACAGGTAGCGGAGGTTGGAGTAATTCGCGTGGGCTCAAGAAATAAGTTATGCAAGTTAAAAGATTTAAATAAATTTAAAAAATTTGATTTAACAGTACTATCAACAAGCAAATCAATGTTGAAATCACCACAAACAATTAGGTTCTTATTACTTTTAAATGCTAACTTTAATACATCCTCCATGACTTCCTCGAATATTTTGTACACACTATTTGGGGGTCTATATACACATATAATTAAATGTTTGTCTAACTCGGCACAAGATATCTCGATAGTACATTCAACAGAAAGCCGAGTAATGTCCACACGCTCTTTGACTAACATGCAATCTTTAACTAAAATTAATGAACCGCCTCTAGTAGTCGACTTCCTGTTGAAACAGCTAGCAACTTTGTAGTTATTAATATGAAAGATCATCTGACTATCGTTTAACCAATGTTCAGTTAAGCACAAAACGTCAACATTTTTCAATTCTAAAAATAATTGTACAAGCAATTCGCTGCCAGGAAAGCTTTGTATGTTTTGATGTACAATTTTTAATTCAGCAAGCTTTCCCTCTGTCCTGTGAAGCAGTTTAAATCTGCAGTCAAGTTGCCTACATTATAATTATTTGGTTTACAGTGTAAACCCGTTATATAATTAATGTTGTAGGCAAGTAAAGAAGAAATCTTATATCTAGATTTTTTAGAAAGATGTAAATGGTCTTTCGTCAAATAAAAATCAGAAATAAAATTATTTATGTCAAAGAATATAATATCATCACTATGACGACATGTCAGTGTATGTAGTAGATTGTTCAAATAGTGTATCCTAGAGTTTGCTTGTGTAGACTGGCAGCTACTGTATGGGAACGCACAGAATATGGTTTTGACTATATTTAGCTGTAAGAGTTTGTTTGTACAGTATAGAATGTCTTTTTTCTGAACTTTGTTGCTATCACCAATCATAATAACAATTATAGTGTTCTCGTCAATTCCTTGCGTTTCCAACATTTTGTTAATTATTTGCCTGTAGGAGGCATTTGGCATGCAATGGTTTATTATATGTCCTTCTAAATTGTTGAACATAATTGTTCCTAAGTTGCAGCCAATGCCGTCCGAAAAAATCAAAGTTTTACAGTACTTAGCCGGTTTGTTAGCTTCATTTATTTTATTGACATTGACACAGGCACTAGATACCGGCCTGTCCGAAGTATTTAAATTTGAATTCTGTGACCCGCAGTTAGTTGATGAAACATTGACCTGATCACAGGCACAGCGTTTAATTAAGGACTCAAATCTGTCTTCGTTGTACTTACTCACCTCAAGGAGTTCATCCATTGCTAAAAGATATTCTTGAATTTGTTTTTGTGCTTAAGTTTTGATCTGAGTTTTGAGCTGAGTTATGAGCTGAGTTTTGAGCTGAGTTATGAGCTGAGTTTTGAGCTGAGTTTTGAGTTCAGTTATGAGTTGAGTTTTGAGGTGAGTTGAGTTTTGAGTTGAGTTTAGTGTTGAGTTGAGTTTTGAGTTCAGTTTTGAGTCGAGTTTTAAGTTCAGTTTTCAGTTGTTTTGAGTTTAGTTTTGAGTTGTTTTGAGTTGTTTTGAGTTGAGTTTTGAGTTGTTTTGAGTCGAGTTTTGAGCTGTTTTGAGTTGAGTTATGTGTTCAGATTTGAGTTGAGTTTTGAGTTCAGTTTTGAGTTTAGTTTTACACTTTTTATACCTAATTATTTATACCTAGCTCTTTACGTTCCATAGAGAAGAAAAACTAAAGAGCTAAAAAGAAAAAGAAATTATGAACGTCAAAGGGCATATTATCAACGTCAGAAAGAATTGAAGAAAAATAAGTTGATAAAAAATGCTATGCAATAGCTTTACCGCGGCAGTCCCCGAGTGCCTTTCGTTATTTAACTTTTCTTTATTTACTTTTCTTTTTTTAACTCGTTTTCTCGTCCATGCTCGTCCGTGCTCGCTCGTGCTGGTCCGTGCTTATTAACTCAACTCAACTCAACCCCCAACTCAACTCAACTCAACCCCCAACTCGACCCCCAACTCGATCCCCAACTCGACCCCAGCTCGACTCCCAACACGACCCCCAACTCGAAGCCCAACTCGACCCCAAATCGATCCCCAACTCGACCCCCAACTCGACCCCCACCTCGACATCCAACTCGATCCCCAATTTGACCCCCAACTCGACTCCCAACTCGATCGCCTACACGACCCCCAACTCAACCCCCAACTCGACCCCCAACTCGACCCCCAACTCGACACCCAACTCGATCCCCAACTCGAACCCCAACTCGAGCCCTAACTCGACTCACAATTCGATCCCCAACTCGATCCCCAACTCGACCCCCAATTCGACCCCCAACTCGACCCCCAACTCGATCCCTAACTCGACCGCCAATTTGACCCCGAACTCGACTCACAATTCGACCCCCAACTCAATCCCCAACTTGACCCCCAACTCGACCCCCAACTCGATCTCCAATTCGACCCCCAACTCGACTCACAATTCGACCCCCAACTCGACCCCCAACTCGACCCCCAACTCGATCCCCAACACGATCCCCAACTCGAACCCCAAGTCGACCCCCAACTCGAACCCCAACTCGACCCCCAACTCGACCCCCAACTCAAACCCCAACTCGATCCCTAACTCGACCCCCAACTCGATCCCTAACTCGACCGCCAATTTGACCCCCAACTCGACTCACAATTCGACCCCCAACTCGACCCCCAACTCGACCCCCAACTCAATCCCCAACTCAATCCCCAACTTGACCCCCAACTCGACCCCAAATCCGTTCTCCAATTCGACCCCCAACTCGACTCACAATTCGACCCCCAACTCGACCACCAACTCGACCCCCAACTAGACCCCCAACTCGACGCCCAACTCGACCCCGAACTCGACCCCGAACTCGACCCCCAACTCGACCGCCAACTCGACCCCCAATTTGACCCCCAACTCAACCCCGCTATTTGGAAAATATGTTAAACTCGCATCAGGACACGTGAATTGATGGAAAATTCGTAAGGCGGAGGGAGAGAAGACCACCGGCGCGGCGTAGGAAAGGAAGTAACATCTCTTTCTGCCGCGCGGTAAAAATGTATGCAGTCATCGCAGCCTATGAACTCAACGACAACAGAGGCATCACTCATACGTTGCAACTGTAAAAACTCCTTCACGCCTTTCTTGAAAAACCCCATACTCAATGTCCGGGGAAAACCAAAGGGCGCGAGGTTACACCCGAGGCGGATCTTTTTTTTTTATACTACGTCGGGTGGCAGACAAGCACGGCCCTCCTGATGTGAAGCGGTTACCGTAGCCATATTTCTGGTGACCTCACTCACTCGCAGGAACACAACAAGCCCTCAAGGGAACCGTTATTTGGCTGCGGTATTCTGTGAGGTGGAGGTACATTCACCAGTCGGGTAGCTTACAATTACGCTCCATACCTCTCTTTTCGCGAGAGCTTCGTTTGTCAGTCAGCAGGGTGCACCGCGTGCAGGTGAAGTTGGCTTTGGTTCAAAGATGTTGATGAACCACTTACACCCCTAAACTTACAATGTATGGAGCATTGCGAATATAAAATATCTAGATTAGGTATAATATATTCATAATTGATCGACCGTTACGGTATCGGTACCTATTCGGATCAAAACAAGTATTACTGGAAGTACGAGTATAATAATATAAGCCTCCCCAACCCGTCTGGCCAGCGTGGGGAGTGTAGGCCAAATCCTCCTTCCGTTTAGGACGGACGAGAGAGGGTCGTGCTCCTGTAGTGGAGACTAAAATGGACCTGATGATGATGATGACGAGTATATATATTGATCAACACAAGTAATTGATTTTTGAAATATATACAGAGCCAAAAAGTCTTCGTGCATTTAAAAAATTTTGTCGTTACGGATCGACAATTGCATGAAATTGTTGAAAAATTATGTATGGAGTATAATGTACTATCGACGAATACATTTGGCAACAGCGCACAATAGAATGCGACGTTGCCATTTCGCCCGAGAAATACGCGACTGGATTCAAGTTAGTGTGCAAAGAGGTGTTTATATATATATATATATATATATATATATATATATATATATATATATATATAAACACCTCTTTGCACACTAAGTTGATCCCGCCACGACCCCGTACATTGCCGACTCCACCTTTTGCACCGAATAACTTGAATCCAGTTGCGTATTTCTCGGGCGAAATGGCAACGTCGCATTCTATTATGCGCTGTTGCCAAATGTATTCGTCGATAGTACATTATACTCCATACATAATTTTTCAACAATTTCATGCAATAGTCGATCCGTAACGACTAAATTTTTTAAATGCACGAAGACTTTTTGGCTCTGTATATATTTCAAAAATCAATTACTTGTGTTGATCAATATATATACTCGTCATCATCATCATCAGGTCCATTTTAGTCTCCACTACAGGAGCACGACCCTCTCTCGTCCGTCCTAAACGGAAGGAGGATTTGGCCTACACTCCCCACGCTGGTCAGACGGGTTGGGGAGGCTTATATACTCGTACTTCCAGTAATACTTGTTTTGATCCGAATAGGTACCGATACCGTAACGGTCGATCAATTATGAATATATTATACCTAATCTAGATATTTTATATTCGCAATGCTCCATACATTGTAAGTTTAGGGGTGTAAGTGGTTCATCAACATCTTTGAACCAAAGCCAACTTCACCAGCACGCGGTGCACCCTGCTGACTGACAAACGAAGCTCTCGCGAAAAGAGAGGTAGGGAGCGTAATTGTAAGCTACCCGACTGGTGAATGTACCTCCACCTCACAGAATACCGCAGCCAAATAACGGTTCCCTTGAGGGCTGTTGTGTTCCTGCGAGTGAGTGAGGTCACCAGAAATATGGCTACGGTAACCGCTTCACACCAGGCGGGCCGTATGCTTGTCTGTCACCCGACGTAGTATAAAAAAAAAAGATCCGCCTCGGGTGTAACGGTGGAGGCGCGGTGGTAGCACCTTACATCGCACCTCGCGCCCTTTGGTTTTCCCAGGACATTGAGTATGGGGTTTTTCAAGAAAGGCGTGAAGGAGTTTTTACAGTTGCAACGTATGAGTGATGCCTCTGTTGTCGTTGAGTTCATAGGCTGCGATGACTGCATACATTTTTGCCGCGCGGCAGAAAGAGATATTACTTCCTTTCCTATTTCCTACGCCGCGCCGGTGGTCTTCTCTCCCTCCGCCTTACGAATTTTCCATCAATTCACGTGTCCTGATGCGAGTTTAACATATTTTCCAAATAGCGGGGTTGAGTTTGGGGTCGAGTTGGGGGTCGAGTTGGGGGTCGAGTTGGGGGTCGAGTTGGGGTCGAGTTGTGCGTCGTGTTGGGGGTCGAGTTGGGCGTCGAGTTGGGGGTCGAGTTAGGGGTCGAGTTGAGGATCGAGTTGGGGGTCGAACGGGTGTTCAAGTTGGATGTTGAGGTGGGGGTCGAGTTGAGGGACGAGTTGGGGGTCGAGTTGGGCGTCGAGTTGGGGATCGAGTTGGGGTCGAGTTGGAGTCGAATTGGGGGTCGTGTTGGGGACCGAGTTGGGGGTCGAGTTGGGGGTCGAATTGTGATTCGAGATGGGGGTCGAATTGGCGGTCGAGTTAGGGATCGAGTTGAGGGTTGAGTTGGGGGTCGAGTTGGGGTTCGAGTTGGGGGTCGTGTTGGGGATCGAGTTGGGGGTCGAGTTGGCGGTCGAGTTAGGGATCGAGTTGGAGGTCGAGTTGGGGGTCGTGTTGGGGATCGAGTTGGGGGTCGAATTGTGAGTGGAGTTGGGGGTCGAGTTTTGGGTCGAGTTGGGGATCGAGTTGGGGTCGAGTTGGGGGTCGAGTTGGAGGTCGTGTAGGGGATCGAGTTGGGGGAGTTGGGGTCGAATTGGGGATCGAGTTGGATGTCGGGGTGGGGGTCGAGTTGGGGGTCGAGTTGAGGGTCGAGTTGGGGGTCGAGTTGGGCTTCGAGTTAGGGGTCGTGTTGGGGGTCGAGCTGGGGGTCGAGTTGGGGGTCGAATTGGGGTTCGAGTTGGATGTCGAGGTGGGGGTCGAGTTGGGGATCGCGTTGGGGGTCGTATTGGATGTCGAGTTCTGAGTCGAGTTGGGGGTCGAGTTGGGCGTCGTGTTGGGGGTCGAGTTGGGGGTCGAGTTGGGGATCGACTTGGGAGTCGAGTTGGGGGTCGAATGGGTGTTCGAGTTGGATGTCGAGGTGGGGGTCGAGTTGGGGTCGTGTTGAGAGTCGTGTTGGGTGTCGAGTTGTGAGTCGAGTTGGGGGTCGAGTTGGGGGTCGTGTTGGGGGTCGAGCTAGGGGTCGAGTTGGGGATCGAGTTGGGGGTCGAACAACTCAAAACAAAACTCAACTCAAAACTCGATTCAACTCAAAACTCAACTCAAAACAACTCAAAACTCGAATTAACTCAAAACTCAATTTAAAACTAAACTCAAAACATTTGAAAACGGAAAACTGAACTCAAAACTCAACTCAACACTAAACTCAACACTAAACTCAAAACTCAACTCAAAACAACTGAAAACTGAACTCAAAACTGAACTGAACACTCAACTTCACTCAAAACTGAACACTCAACTTCACTCAACACTCAACTCAACTCAACACTCAACTCCACTCAACACTCAACTCAACTTAAAACTCAACTCACCTCAAAACTCAACTCATAACTGAACTCTTTGGGGTTTCACTTTGGGGTGTAAGTGGTTCATCAACATCTTTGAACCAAAGCCAACTTCACCTGCATGCGGTGCACCCTGCTGACTGACAAACGAAGCTCTGGCGAAAAGAGAGGTAGGGAGCGTAATTGTAAGCTACCCGACTGGGGAATGTACCTCAACCTTACAGAATACCGCAGTCAAATAACGGTTCCCTTGAGAGCTGTTGTGTTCCTGCGAGTGAGTGAGGTCACCAGAAAGGAAGGAGATGCTGCGATGGCAGAGGGGGTGGCCGCGCGCGAGCGATATTTTATGTTGCGAGCGTTAATATGGCTACGGTAACCGCTTCACATCAGGCGGGCCGTATGCTTGTCTGCCACCCAACGTAGTATAAAAAAAAAAAGTCAAATCTCAGCTCAAAACTCATCTCAAAACTCGAATCAACTCAAAACTCAACTCAAAACTCAACTCAAAACTCAACTCAAAACTCAACTCAAAATTCAACTCAAAATTCAACTCAAAACCCAACTCACCTCAAAACTCAACTCTGAACTCAGCTCAAAACTGAACTCAAAACTCAACTCAAAACTCAACGCAAAGCTCTACTCAATACTTAACTCAAAACGCGAATCAATTCATAACTCAACTGAAAACTCGAATCAACTCAAAACTCAACGCAAAACTCACCTCAAAACTCAACTCAAAACTCAACTCTAAACTCAGCTCAAAACTGAACTCAAAACTCAAGTCAAAACTAGAATCAACTCAAAACTCGAATCAACTCAAAACTCTACTCAATACTCAACTCAAAACTCAACGCAAAACTCTACTCAAAAGTCAACTCAAATCAAAACTCTACTCAAAACAACTCTAAACTCTGCTCAAAACCCCGCTCAAAACTCAGTTCAAAATTGCACTCAAAACTCGAATCAACTCAAAACTCAACTCAAAACTCAACTCAAAACTCAACTCAAAACTCAACTCAAAATTCAACTCAAAATTCAACTCAAAACTCAACTCAAAACTCAACTCAAAAGTCAACTCAAAACTCAACTCAAAACTCCACTCAAAACTCAACTCAAAACTCCACTCAAAACTGAACTCAACTACATTTAAATCAACTCAACACTCAACTCATGCCACACATTTTTTTTAAGACAAGATTCTCTACTACTTTGAGGGAATTTGAAATATTAGCTAGACATTATTATGTTACTGTAGACAGTAATATAGTAGCCCAAACGTGCCAATGAGGAAGCCCTTGGCAAATGCTGCGCCCTGATTGGCCCATTTGAATTGGATCAACAACTGCTCATACGCCAAAAAGGTAGATTTGTATAAAAATCCCTTAATTATTATTATTTCTCATCGTGACACTTCTGACTCCGAACGGAGCTACATATTTATGGTCAGCTGGCATTGGATCAACAAAAGAGGCCCGGATCAACAAGTGAAAATTGATCAACAAATTACTACCTATACGGCACGTCTGAGCCACAAAGTGCCCAAAGGGATATCTATATATATATATATATATATATATATATATATATATATATATATATATATATATAATACATAAGGCTTTTTAAGTAAATAGCAAAAAGGTTAGTCGACATCACAGGAGACCGAAGAGCTGGCAGCTACCTCGGACAAAGAATTAGTCTAGCTATTCAAAGGGGGAACGCTGCCAGTATCTTCGGAACCTAGCCTAAAGGGACTCCTTTTAATAATATATTTTAGTTATTAAATTATATTTTTTAGGGTTTTTAGTTTTAGTTTCAATGTTCTAGTATATATATTTTTTATTTAGTTTTAGGTAATTAAGTTTCATTTGTACTTTATGTATTATAATAGAATTTATTTTATCTATTTTAAGTTTACTCCTGAACATTTTTAAATATTAATATAATGCAAGAACAATGGTTACTTTGCTTGCTGCCAAAAGGCTTGCTTTGCTAAAATTTAATTCCGTAAGTAATGCAGATCTTCTCGTATACAAATTAGTTTTCTACAATCGATGCTTCGTTTTCTTCCGGTCTTCATTTATAAATATAAAAGCAGCGCGATTTTTCTATTCTGCATGTCCGTAGCAACTGAGTGGAATGGCTTTTGAACAAGATTTTCCAGTTAAGATCGTGTGCCGCCCATAGTATTGACGAAATTACATGCAATCTTACATTACAAATTACTCACGTCTGGATTCATTATTATTATTTTACATTATTGGCTAATGACCAGGGGCTCTTTCGTCTAATAATAAACTTAGCAGGTAGGGATGGATGCAGTCTACCGATTTAATCGAAAATGTTTATCACAAGTTTAAACATCCCTCCGATTTACGCAGTCAAAAAACCCGGTGGAAATCGACTTCAGCTTAGGCAGTGGGCCCCCAGGTCAGGGAAGTAGAAATGTACTGCTCAAAATCTTATCTGTAATGTTACATTACAAGTGAATAGTCCCGGTGAAGGAACACCTTAATAAATTTATCAATACACGTGTTTCAGATTCCGTCGCCGCAGTTATTGTATACCACGAAATATATTTATAATCAAGACTTATGTACTAGAATTCACAATGGCGAGACATCTGCCCCTAACATTTTTCCTACAATGGTGTGCGCTGCATCATACAACATAATTTCAGCTGGTTGCAATGTAAGTATTTTTTTCAACTTTCTAGTTACACTCACGAAGAGCTCGTTGGCGTCGTCGGAGTGAGTCTAATCGATCACGCAAGTTTTAAGCAACGTCGAACCGATCGATTTATTTATCTCGAGTTCGGCATCATTAAGGCGTCGATTCCGGCTGTTTACATTAGATGACACTCGTTAAGTCAAGTCGGTGGCCTTTGGTTTAAAACAAGCTTTTCCAACCCGCAGTTGAGCTGCGTTGTGGTACTCCACCACGCTGCTCTAAACACCACCTCGATTGTCTATCTAAACACCACGTCGATTGTGTATCTTAGTAGTGGAATCTACATACGTTGATGCAGTTAATCGATTTCTTGATAGTCGACGTTGCTTGACTAATTAGAATTAATTAATCACTGACTACAATAAAACAAAGTCCCCCACCATGCCTGTCTATCTATTAGTCTGAACGTATTAACTCAAATACTACCGAAAGGATTTTCATACAGTTTTCGCCGATTAATGTGGAAGGTTAATGTATATATTCATTAACGTTTAGTGGAAACTGCCTGATATATAATGATGATTGTTTAATATTTCGAAAAAGGCATGTCGGCTGGGAGCTTTACGTGCGTGCGCTAACTAGCGTAAACCAAAGAGTTTTTTTTATGACCACCTGTTGGAAAGCTATCACCACCGCCCATGTAAATCAGCATGACCAAGGGGTCGCCGATCCGTTACCAGCCTTTACTTACAGCCTATACTTCCTTACTTTCTTTCTAATGACCTCATTCACTCGCAGGAATACAACAACCCTCAAGGGAATTGTTATTTTGCTGCGGTATTCTATAAATAAATAAATATTCCTGGACAAATTACACACGACGATCCAGTCCCAAACTAAGCAAAGCTTGTACTATGGGTACTAGATAACTGATATAATACTTAAATACATTTTTTTTAAATACATTCATATAATACATAGAAAATACCCAGACCAAGACAAACAGACATGTTCATGCACACAAATATTTGTCTTGTGCGGGAATCGAACCCGCAACCTCGGAGTCAAAGTGACTATTGCTAACCATTCGACCACCGGGCTCGTCTGTGAGGAGGGATTCGTGGATGTACTTCTCTAGTCAGGCAACTTAATAAATACGCTATGTCCTAACTCTGTTATCAATCTAGTATCAATATTATCGAAAATGATCGAAATCTGGGGTGTAACAGACTCACCACTTTTATAAGCCAAAGCGAATCTCACGTGCACGTGAGAAAGAAAGAGGGATAGGGCACAAAGTAATCGTAAGCTGCCTAAATAAGCAAGTACTTCCACCTGATTAAGCCAGTACAGAAAACCGCAGCTAAATAACAATTATCTGAGGGTTCCTGCGAGTGAGTGAGGTAACCAGGAAGAAAGGACTTGCTGCGTCGTCAGCGGAAGTGGCGGTGCGTAAGCGATTTCATTGCTACGGTAACCGTTTACATTCAATTCAATGGGCCCTTTGCTTGTTTACCATTCCACGTAGTAAAGAAAATAATAATAATTAATTCTGTTTTCTCTTCAGGGCGACGAAGGCAATGCGTTAGTATGCGACGGTGTTTTGACAGGTATATCATTCCTCACTGGTCAGTGCCAACCAACATCATTCCCGGAACTTTACACCAGAGTGTCACACTACACCTCATGGATTAGAACCGTCTCTGGATCTGATACTTTCAAGCCAGGGTTACTTATCCTGGTGGCGTTCACCGTCTTGCATGGATTTTTCCAAAAGTATGTCATGAACTAGATGAAAAATTTGCTTTTTACAGAGCAAAATGCTACTTAGTATTTTGTTCTGTAAGAAGCAAGTTTTTTACAAAGTACAATTAAATGCCATTGACATGTGTATACGAGTATGTATTGATATATTTATAAGCAGTGATCATAATGGTTAGTTAGATTTTTAATATTAATAGATATTTATAGTATTTGTTATACGTTGTAATAATATGGACATTCCCTCCCCCTCTCCTCGACTTTTTAATTGTAAATTCGACACTTCGGGATAGCGAAATAAACAGAAATTTAAAATATATTTAATTTTCGGTAACAATGTTTGTGCATTTATGTACTAAAATCAGTTTTTATTTAAATCCCAGTATTGTAGTCAGATTTCGGGGGCATGTCCATATTAACATCATTGTTTGAGGTCAATGAACCAATACGCTATACTTACACCGACCACTGGTTTTAAGGTATTAGGTAATAATGAAAATTGGTCATCATTAAGTTTTCTTTACGTTAGTACAATATAATAAGAAATTTTCTTCAATCATTTAATAAATTTTCTGTAACGCAGAATTGGTAAATTGTAAATCACGACATAATTCTTAGTTAATAACAGCTCTAAATCTGTGAGATTGATTTAGACTAAGTGTTGTTTATTTGTTAAATATGTTTATCAGTCATCTAGTCCCCATAGTATGTACAAGATTTATTTAGTTTGGGAATAGATGTCTATGTGTAATTTGTCTTGTATAGATTTATAGATTTTATAATTGACTTTAAGAGTGATATATCGGGACATTAGATCCCTTAGAGATAGATAGAGACGAGAATTGGAGGAGCAATTTACACAGTTCAAAACTTATTATAATGAATTAATACGGCAATAATTCATTACAATAAGTTGTGAACTGTGTAAATTGCTCCTCTAATTCCTACAACTTATTGTAATGAATTATTGCCTATGTAATAATTCATTATAATAAGCTGTGAACTGTGTAAATTGCTCCTCCAATTCCTACAACTTATTGTAATGAATTATTGCCTATGTAATAATTCATTATAATAAGTTGTGAACTGTGTAAATTGCTCCTCCAATTCCTACAACTTATTGTAATGAATTATTACATAGGCAATAATTCATTACAATAAGTTGTGAACTGTGTAAATTGCTCCTCCAATTCCTACAACTTATTGTAATGAATTATTGCCTATGTCATAATTCATTATAATAAGTTGTGAACTGTGTAAATTGCTCCTCCAATTCTCGTCCAAATTATCCCAGTAGCTTAAAGACTAAAGTATTCGAGAAGTGTGTGTTGCCAGTAATGACATACGAGACTGAGATATGGTCTTTCAATGCGAGCTGTATGGGGAAGTTCAAGGTCGCTCAGCGACCGATGGAGAGAGCTATGCTCGTGATCTCTTTGCGTGATAGGATCCAAATGACGATATCTACAAGAGAACCAAAATAGCCGACATATCTCAATTTATGAGCGAGCTGAAGTGGCAGTGAGCCGGCCACATAGACGTAGAGCCGACCATCGCTGAGGAAGAAGGTTCTCGAGTGGCAACCCCGTCCTGGCGGACGTAGGGCCACCCCTCCCAGATGGAGCGATGACCGTGTAGGGAGTCGATGGATGCAGGTCGCTCAGGATCGGGGCGTGTGGCTCTCTAGGGGCCCCTAGAGAACCACATAGGCGTGCGCCTATGTTCAGCAGTAACCGAATACATTAGGCTTATTAAATTACATTAGATATCTAGTAAACTAGTATTTTATTTATTATAACATCTACATTATATTATTTTACTATATGTCGTTATGTATAAGAAAAAAAATGAACAAAAATGCAGACAAACGATTTTAATATTTTTGAAACCGTATCTGTACTGCTGTTTTTATTTATTATTTTACATATCTGTGTTTTATGTGTAACAAAATTAAACAAACAAATTGAACTATGCAACAGAGCAAAAAAATGTTACTTTATATGCAGCTTTAAGGTGATTTTACATAGCCATGCCCACATTGAGGTACTTGCATTTATGCATCATGTAAACTGACGTGCAGAGAACTGCATGGGTCCAGTTACCATGAATTTCATATTATTTCAACATATAGCCCGCGTAGTTACCGGATCGCGACTTTTCTAGCTCCGACCACTTTTACCATGTAAAATCGTCTTAATAGTAAACGCCTATGTAAAATGAAATACTTCTCAATTTTTGAAACATCACATGTACATATACTTTATTTCAAAACAGCCTTTTCTTATATATAAGAATCGTTTCTTGTATACATATAAAAAAGTTTACCATTTAAAATCGCCTTAATAGTAAACGCCTATGTAAAATGAAATAGTTCTCAATTTCTGAAACATCACCTGTACATATACTTTATTTCAAAACAGCCTTTTCTTATATATAAGAATCGTTTCTTGTATACATATAAAAAAGACACATCGACGGTGCTGAAACTGTAGGAGTGAACAGGAATATGAATCAATTACTACATACTTTGAGCGGCTCGTGTCATCTGTGGATTCAAAAACTTTTGGTTCAAATTTCCCCACCTACTCCTCCCTTTCAGTGATTTATTATTCCCGCTTTATTAATGCGATGTTTCCAAACTTTCCCGATTGCATGTTTAATCTATAACATCTAAATATTCATTATTTATTCATCTAAATAAATGATAAAGCAATGGTGTGCACACATTGGTTACAATATAATTAGATATTAATTATATTAGTGACATAATTTTGATAATAAAAAGCTATATATTTATTTGGTGAATTTATATGCGATTTTATTTTCGGAACTTTTTGTGACAATTTTGGCGAATGATAGGTAAATGTAAATAATTTTATTTTTAATTTATGATAAGGTTAAGTTGCTAAGTTTTTAATGATATTGTAATATATTAGGATTGATAATGAATAAATATATAAGAAATATTTGGTACATATATGATTCACCTATAACTAATTTTAAATGCTTTAGTTCTTCTATTAGCACCAATAAAATTGAAATTATACCGTATATAATGTCCCTATAAAGACATTTTATTATTCGTTGCAAAATTTATGAAATAAAATAGCGTCAAACTTGCGATTTTATATTAAACAGACCGAACACATACGCAACGTAGCTAAAATAATAATTGGCAATATCATATTTTTAGCCATCGAATTATGCGATTCGATGCAACTTATTCAATCAATAAATTAGGTACAACGAATATTTTACCCTACACCACGTCCAGTCTCTGTTTTTATTAGCATTATCCCTATCATTTGGGAGAAATATTAAAATATAATATAGTGAGTGAGGTCACCAAAAAGGAAAGAGATGCTACGTAGGCAGTGGGGGTGGCTATGCGTGAGCCTATTTTATGTTTCGAACGTTCATATGGTTACGGTAACAGCTTCACATCAGGCGGCCCGTATGCTTGTCCGACGTAGTAAAAAAAAGGACCTCGTTGCCAACGCAGCAACTTTTTCCTTTCTGGTGACCCCATTCACTCGCAGGAACACAACAACTCTCAAGGGAATTGTTAATTTGCTGTAGGCAGCTTACAAATACGCTGTACCCCACTTCTCTTTCGCCAGAGCCTCTATTTGGCAGTGTGCACCACGTATAGGTGAGATAGTAAAGATAGTGATGGGCTTCTTAGACCCCAAAGATATGCAGTACGAGTAAACATATGCGGACGGCGCCGCGGCGTAAAGTTTAAAACAGGTTTTCAATACACCTTTTTTAGGGTTCTGTACCCACAGGGTAAAAAGGAACCCTATTACTAAGGCTCCGCTGTCCGTCCGTCCGTCCGTCCGTCCGTCTGTCACCAGGCTGTATCTCATGAACCGTGATAGTTAGACAGTTGAAATTTTCACAGATGATGTATTTCTATTGCCGCTATAACAACATATACTAAAAACCGAAATAAAATAAATATATAAGGGGGCTCCCATACAACAAACGTGGTTTATTTGCTCGTTTTTGCTCGCAATTCATAACGGTAATCGGTAGATGCTTGAAATACTCACATAATATTTAGTTATATATACACTTTAAAAATAAATAATTAAATTAAAATAAAACAAATGTTTAAGGGGGGCTCCCATACAACAAACGTGATTTTATTTGCCGTTTTTAAAGATAATGGTACGGAACCCTACGTACGCGAGTCCGACTCGCACTTGGCCGGTTTTAGTTATTGATGTTTTGATAACCTCCATAGGCCGCTGCCGTAGTTCCAACAGAATACCAATGTTGCGGCAAAGCTACAGTTATGTTGAGATAGACTGCGAAGGGCGCAGGCAAAGAATGAGGATAGTGGTCGTGTACTGTTAGATTTCAGAGAGGTTGTTTCCCTCGGATTGATACTGCATAAATATTATATTATCTTATATAAATGTCCAATTCAAAATTTAACAGAACACTTGCACAAGTAGTTTTTCCATGTCTTTACAAATTTTAGAAATCAGACTACCATCCTCGAGATGGTAGTCTGATGTGAATGGGGCCTGAATTAGAAATGAATTTAAAAAAAAATGTATTGTAGAAACGATGATTGCATTATAATAGACCAAATAACAAAACGTGACAGTCCTCATTCTTTGCCTCTAACTTATTATTCATAATGGCGCCATATAAGCAACTGTTGTAATTTGTTTTGAGCTCAGTTCTTCTCTAGAGACTTGAATTTTGTAAGTCACGAGTGAATTATGTAAAAGGAAATTATGCGAAAAATACCTTTTTCGTCTCTGACTGCCCTAGATCTCCAAATTTATATCCATTTGAAATATAGAAAATAAAACAACAGCATTCTTCTATAGTTCAAAGTGGCACAACGAGCTATGGAGAGAGCTATGCTCAGAGTTTCTATTAGGGATCGATTCCGGAACGAGGAAATCAGACGAAGAAGCAAAGTTGTCAACATAGCTTTTAAAATTAGCAAGCTGGAGTGACAGTATCTGCCGACATCGGCTGAGCGATGACAAATAGGGGAGGCAAGTCCTGGAGTTCCGTATGACGCAACAGACTATCCTCCACCTATATGGACCGATGACTTCAAAAAAGCTGCTGGATGCGGGTGGTTGCGGAAAGCAGAGAATCGCATGTGGTGGAAGGCATTAGGGAATTTCTATATCTAAAGTAGATTGATACATGCTGATAATGAATAATTAAATTCTTCTAAAACAACATATGGGTAAGGCTGCTTTTGCTGTCCCTTTTCAGTTTACCGTTCTGCATACATTTCATCATCATCATCATCATCATCAGGTCATTTTAGTCTCCACTACAGGAGCACGACCCTCTCTCGTCCGTCCCAGACAGGAGGATTTGGCCTACATTCCCCACGCTGGCCAGACGGGTTGCGGAGACCTGATCGATGTTTTATAATGTATTTCCCTTAGTCGCCTTGTACGACATCCACGGGAAGAGACGGAGTGATTCTATACTAGTCTGCCGGAAACCACACGGCCTGCATACATTTAAATAATCATATTCATCAAAGCAATCTCAAGCAATTTGCTTATATAGATGGGATAAATTAAAATGATCATTACGGTAACGTGCCTGAGGTAATTCACTTCTTACAAAGTAACTAAAAGGTTATAAAGGTGTTATAAATTTTCAGCACGTTCATTAGTCCGTACATCCTCGTCCCGGCTTTTAGGCGACACACGTCGGAATTTCGTAATAAGATTCCCTTAATTTAAGACTCCCCATACTTGCACACAGGTACTCATCGGCCGCCCGGCCCGAAGAGTGGCAAGCTTCTCAAATCAACACGCTCGTGTGAAATTTCTTCATGCACTCATTTACATAATTACGTCAACGCTCGAAAAATTGAAGCAATTTTATGTCTTCTAAGATTTTATATTATTTGAAAATTTAATGTAAACATCGGTTTTGAAAAAAACTGGCGTTTTTTCGCTGTTCCTAAGCAATATACTTCAAAGCACAGACCTAGGATTTTTCGCTAGGCTCACACTGTATGTTTAGGCACTTTTCATTCATATATAATTTGTATGACTAGCTAGATAATTGTACGAGATTTCGTACGCGAATATACGCGTACGGAATCACGGTCCGTAAATAGCTTTATTCAGGTACCCAGTGGGATTTTTCAAAATTTGTTTCTTAGCGGATGCCTTCGTCATAATAGCTACCACTATGCCAAATTTCAACCTGATCTGTCCAGTTTTGATTTGAGCTTTGAGTTGATAGACCCGGTAATAACTGTTCCTTTTTGAGAGATACAGATTTCGTAAAAGATCATTTACTGCTGTATATATTAAAAACCAAAGAAGAGCTATCGAGAGTGTAATGGGTGCAATTTTTTTAAAACAACATTAAAAGTATAATACTGTAAGTCGGTAGTTCTTATGGAAAGTTTAAGCAAGAAAAAGTAATGCCAAAATTTGCTAAATAGTTTTCAGCAATATATTCTTGAAGTATCTCTACTCTATCTCTTCTTCAGTCTATTGTCAGCCAATGCTGAGTGTAGGCTTGCATTGTACGCCATTCATTTCGATCTTGGGCTTTCCTCATCTAGCTGCAATTTCAATAAGGTTCGTTGTTGCATTGGATGCCTGCCCACGTTTCTGCGACCAGTTCTGGGTCTCCACTCAAGTACAGCTTTACCGCACCTAATGTATTCTCTGCGGCATATGTGGCCCGCCCACTTTCACTTACTTCGAGCAGTCACTTTAGCTATGTCGGTTACTTCGAGCATTCACTTTAGCACTTTAGCTTTGTTCTTCTCCGGAATTCAATACGGAGCGAAATATCTAACATGGAAAGCTCCATCACTTTCAGGGTGACTTGCAGCTTATGGATGACTTGCAGAGTGAGCAACGGCTCAGCTCCAAACACCATAACTGGCACATTGTTGAAAAGCTCGGTGTTTAAGACATGGACGATGATTTTTTAAGTCTTCTAGACTTAAAGTCCAAGAATTGTTTTCGGCAAATAGTATGATATCGTCCGCAAATCGAAGATGTGTTGAGACGTTTGCCGTTGATGCTTAGGCCTCTGTTTGACCTATCGAGAAGGTTAAATATATCTTCTAAACATGAAGTAAATAGTTTAGGTGAAATAGTGTCTCTTTGCTTCACCCCTCTCTTTACGCGTAAGTTAGTTCGTGTAGTTTAACTCGGATGGTAGCGGTACGATAAACCGTTTTGACGGCTTCTATATATCTAGTATACCTGAACACCTTATCTGCCTTGTTCAGAATTTACACCTCGACAGTAGTACAAGAGTCAGACTGGATGATGCACTTTGGCACCCATTGAAGCCAGAGCGTGGTGTCAGGCAAGGATGCATTCTCTCCCCATAGCTTTTTAACCTCATTGGAGAGCACATCATGAGAAGAGTCCTCGAAAATTGGGAGGGAGGCATTCGCGTGGGAGGTCATCGCGTTAATAATCTACGATTTGCTGATGACACCACCATTATCGGTGCTTCAGAAAGCGAGTTGAGTGAGCTTGGAGTGGGGGAGGGTGGAAGCTGTGAGCAAAGAATATGGCGCACTCACGAACTGAGCGATCTTGATGCCGTCCAATCATTTGTTTATCTAGGATCCTTAATAACCAATGATGGCGACTGTAATAGGGAAGTCAAGGATCAATTTATATTTTATCTGTCTTGAGAATTTTCGAAAGCGATGTCTTAATTGGGTGTTAATCTGAGGAATGTCAGCCTGATTTTAAATCGCTAAAATTTATCTACGTTTTCCTAACAGTTTTGCAAGCTCTTTGGAGACTTAATAGATCACCAATTAAAGTTTGTATTGTATTTCCATTGAAGATTTAGTAATAGAGATAACTAGCTGATCGTTTAGCATTCGCAACCCAAGTGTCTTCCGCTTGCTTATATATTTGTTATCATCGATTAGGTGATCTGTTTTTACTAGCCGTCTGCGTTCAAGTTGCACATTAATGACGAGCTCTGTGGTCGAATGGTTAGCAATGGCCACTGTGACTCCGAGGTCGCGGGTTTGATTCCCTCACAAGACAAACATTTGTGTGCATGAACATGTCTGTTTGTCTTGGCCTGGGTGTTTCCTATGTATTATATATGATAAGTAAATTTATCAGTTGTCTAGTACCCATAACATAAGCTTTGCGCTTAATTTGGGACTAGATGGCGCTGTGTAAATTGTCCAGAAATATTTATTTATTTATAGCTAGCCGGGCCTCTCATTATACAAAGATTACTTCCCACACTCACGTTATTAATAATATCTACATCTTGAAATATACCTATGCTTTTTGGAGCTGAGGATCTACATATCTCTTATGTTACATAAAAATGACGTATATATAAAGGTAATAAAATTGTTCTAAGCATTTTCGGTTATAACTCAATGTAAAGTATTTTCAATATTGGTTCTATGACGTAAAAATACCCAGTTGTCTTTGTGACATACACAAATATCTATTTTTATCTTCGCATTTTCATTTACAAAGTAATTTTTTTAACAAAGGAGCGTTCCGCAGTTGGCTTGCTAGTTGTATGGAATTTAATTACAAAAGGTTTGTTTAATTTAACCCCATTTATCTCAACACAAAGGACATTTAGAGCTTATGTCATGAGTGAAGGCTTAGACCTAAGTTATTGTAATAGCAACACATTACCATAAAGGAACGTTAAGACTAATATTACCTGAGGCTACAGCTCCCGATAAATAAATACTGAATTTCCATATGTTTACGTATTGCTGTATGCCTATGGATGTTAGTACATATTTCGATGTGTATGTTCTAAACTATACTTATATTTGATTCTCTCTATGTAATTAAATCCACTTACTATTGCTGTATAATTGATTAGGTAATAACTCATAAGTTTAGTTTTCTAGTACAATAAAGTATCGTGTTCCAGTAATTTTCCAGGACAATTAAGTATCGTTTTTTTTTTTTTTTTTTTTTTTTTTTTTTTTATGTGAGAGGGGGGCAAACGAGCATGTGGGTCACCTGGTGGAAAGCAATCACCACCGCCCATGGAGACCAGCGACACCAAGGGGTCGCCGATCCGTTGCCAGCCTTTTAAGGAAAATGAAAACTCTGTTCTTGAAGGCACCCATGTCGTAGTTGTTCGGAAATACCGCTGAGGGAAGTTGATTCCACAGTTTCACTGTTCGTGGTATGAAATGTCTTAGGAAACGTACTGTAGTAGATCGCCAATTATCAAGATGATATGGATGGAATTTTAATTTATGGCGAGTTGTACGATAGTGGAATTCAGCGGCAGGTATCAAATCAAACAGCTCATCGGAGCACTCCCCGTGATATAATTTGTATAGAACGCAAAGAGACGCTACATCTCTGCGTGTAGAGAGAGAGTCCAATCGATCCGAGATCATTGGGTCACCGACGATTCGAGCTGCTCTTCGTTGTATGCGGTCAAATGGAGCAAGCAAGTACTGGGGCGCACCGGCCCAGAGATGCGAACAGTACTCCATGTGAGGTCGAACCTGGGCTTTGTATAGTTGAAGGCGGTGTCGGGGTGTAAAATACCGCCTGGCTTTACTAATCACACCAATCTTCCTGGAAGCCAGTTTGGCCTTGCATTCCAAGTGACCGCGAAACTGAACATCACTCGATATGTCGACACCCAAGATGGTAATGCTAGTTCTTACACTAAGGGGAGTACCTTCCAAACTAGGAGCTACGACGAATGGGGACTTTTTAGCGGTAAACGCACAAACCTGTGTCTTGGAGGGATTTAGCTGCACCAAATTCAATCTACCCCAATCCGAGACGTGTCCAAGGGACGTCTCAATCTCAGACACAAGTTTTGTTCGGTACTCATCGACGCAATCCCGAGAAACATTACATTGGCCAGTGTATCTTACGTCCACTGTACTGTCATCCGCATAGCAATGAACATTGTGTATAAGCAGCAAGTCATTGATATGCAGAAGAAACAGCGTGGGGGACAATACACAGCCTTGTGGTACGCCAGCATTCAAGCGTAGTGGGTCCGAGCGTGCTCCGTCAACTACAACTTTGATGCTACGCTCAGATAGAAAACTGGCAATCCATATGCAAAGCTTCTCAGGTAGCCCAAAAGAAGGAAGCTTGGAAAGTAATGCTTTATGCCACACCCGATCAAAAGCTTTTGCTACGTCCAGACTAGCAGCCAATGCCTCGCCCTTGCTTTCCACTGACTCCGCCCAACGGTGAGTCAAGTATACCAGAAGATCACCAGCTGAGCGACCATGGCGGAAACCATATTGGCGATCATTTATCAGCTGGTGATCCTCTAAGTAGGCTACCAGCTGTTTGTTAATGATAGCTTCCATGATTTTGGAAAATATGGAAGTTATCGCAATAGGCCTGTAATTGGACGGATCTGAGCAAGTGCCTTTTTTAGGGATCGGGTGGACTAAAGCCTCCTTCCATGAGCAGGGGACCACGCCAAGTGAGTAGGAGTACCGAAATAGGCGTGTTAAAATCGGAGCCAACTCTGGAGCACATGTTTTTAAAACAATAGGTGGAATGCCATCCGGCCCACTCGACTTATGGATGTCCAGGGAGAAGAGTGCTCTACGGACAGCTCTTTGCGAGAACTTAATGTCTGGCATAGAGCTCTCACACCGTGGGATGGTTGGCGGTGTTGCTCCCTGATCATCGAGAGTCGAGTTAGACGCAAAGAGAAGTCCAAGAAGATCGGCCTTTTCCCTTGCAGTATGGGCCAGTGAGTCATCCACTCGGTGCAATGGTGGAAACGACGACCGACAGAAGTTACCTTGAACAGCCTTGGCGAGCGACCAGAACGCACGAGACCCAGAGGGCAAGCGCACTAATCTCTCGCCAATTTTGCTAACGAATTTGGACTTTGCCCTGGCGATGCAGCCCTTAAAGGATCTAGACGCAGCGTTGTAATTCTTCTTAAGGACACCGGTATTTGCATCTCCAGCTGCCTGAGCCTCGGACCAGGCTCGGTAAGAATCCTGCTTATGACGCAACGCGGCTTTGCAAGACCCTCCGAACCATGGTCGAGATTTGCCACCAATGGGCACCGCAGAATTAGGAATAAAAAGTTCCATGCCCTGCAGAACCACATCAGCGACAGCATTAGCACAGGCGCTGGGATCTTCCAGCGAAAAGCAAATCCGCCCCCAAGGGTAGGAGGCCAGGAAACTACGCAGCCCATCCCAATCTGCTGACCTAAAATGCCACACACGACGTGTGCTGGCTGTGCGCGGTCGCCTTTGGCGTGTGAGTGGCACAATACTCTTTATGAGGCAATGATCCGAAGACCCAAGAGGGGCGCCAACAGACACACGATAATTTTCAGGGTGGGAGGTCAGCAGGAGATCCAAAAGGGACGCCATATGCTCCGACACATCCGGCACCCGCGTGGGCGAGGAAACCAGCTGTGTCAGACCATATGCCAAGGCAAAGTCATGGAAAGTTCTTCCAGCATGGTCAGTTGATCTAGACCCTAGCCATTCGACGTGGTGGGCATTAAAATCACCCAGTACCACAATCTCTGCAGAAGGCATCTGCTGGAGTATACTGTCGGTCGTCGTTTGTATGTGCTCCACAAGACGCTCCGTTTCGACATTTCCGCTGTGGGACCTGTAGAGGCACGCGTAAATGCGAGTGCGGTCCTCAAAATCTGCGCGCAGCCACATAATTGACAGGTCCCTCGCTTCAAGACTGCCAAGACGTCGACAACAGATATTCTCCCGAATGTACGCGCAAACACCGGCTCGTGGCACAAAGTGATGTTCCACTTTGTACCCTGGGTAACGCAGATATGAGATGTCAGCAGGGGGGAATATCTGAGTCTCCGTCAAAAAGAGTATGGCCGGCCTAGCCGTCTCTAGATGATGGTGGACAGCATTGATGTTGGAGTTAAGTCCCCTAACGTTACACAGCTCAACGCAGAGCTCAGGGGGAGGTGCCACCACACTCTTCTTGCGTTTGCTCCCGGCAGAAATATAGAGCGGCGTAATGCCCGCCCCAGAATACGTCGGGCGGCCTGAGCAGTGGTGCTCAGGGAGGGATTCTCCGTCACCAGCGGTGACGGTACCCTCCTGGGGTATTGTTCTTTTTACTACCGCTGCCATATTTAGAGTTGGGGTGTTTGGGTTGGGCTCCGGGTTTCAACACTCACCGTACGAAACGCAATAGCGCGAGCTATTACTTCACGCCGGTCTTCTGCGTGAGAGTGGTACTGCCCCGGACGAGCCGGCCCAATTACGAGCTGTATTCATTCAATGTCCAAAACTTGACCGCGATCATGTTCTAGACACTAAACGACTACAGCTTGGCTCTACCACTCAGGAAAAAGGCTACTCGTTTAGCACCACCCAGGGGTCACGTGCAGGGAAACTAGGGTAAAGCCTGCGGACGTGAGTAGCATCAACCCCCAAGGGAATTTCAAGTTTTCTTCATTACAGAGAAAACAAAAGTTATATTTGAGTGAAAGTTTTATTTATTTAACACGTACAAGTTGAAATTTTCATCTATCAATCGTGTTCCAGTACTATTATAGTACATTATGATACAAGTGTTTAATGTTGGTGATTACCGCTGAGGCGACATTGAGACCCGAGCCGTGGATGAGGGTTTTAAGAGAGCCGAGGACGGTAATCATCAATACACACGTGTATCATATGACGTTTTTGAATCCACCTGTGAAGAAAATAATACTAAAAAAAACATTTTATTTAGTAGATAAAAAGATTTTCCCAATGGCGGGAGTGCGTTCCTGCGCAGCTAACAATGGCGATCGGCCAGAGACTAAAATAATGAAGTTTCCCTTTTTTTTTTGGCTTTTCACGTATAGCGTTTTAGCCACGTACAAAATGGGGAATTTCAAGTTTTCTTCATTACAGAGAAAACAAAAGTTATATTTGAGTGAAAGTTTTATTTAATAAAACTTTCACTCAAATATAAATATTTCATCTATTTTATAAAATTCAGTTTTATAAAATAGATGAAAATTTCAACTTGTACGTGTTAAATAACACGTACAAGTTGAAATTTTCATCTATTTAAATACGAAGTTACATAATATGAGCATACAATAGGTACATTAATTTACTTGTAATACTGAACACGATCTTTTTTGTATCGAAACTTTTTTAAGAACAAAGCAACTCAACCAATAAAATAAAAATATAAGACTCTACCTCACTTGTGAATAATAGCAATGAAAAAGTCACATTTTTATTACACGTTGCGTTGAAATTGGAGCCACTTAGGAGCAAGTGTGTTGAAAAATATAGTATAACGTGGTGCACGACAATAATTAAGCTTGAAATGAAATTAATTTAAATTCTTGAAATGAAATTCTTTATTTGCGCATATATAGTCATTTATATAAATATTAGGCCAAGGGTGTAAATTGTTTGGCAACTGTACATTGCCTTAAAAATGTAGGTAATGTAAATTTTCTCTTGGCGCTACTTAATTATCGTCCTTCCACATCGATCCACATGATCCTAGATTACTGTTATCTCCTCTACAGTCCATCATTAGGAAGATTCAATGACAATATTATTTCTGACATTTCGATCCAAAAATGAGGGGATGGAAAAACACTATTAATTTTCTATGCCACTAGGATCTACAATCCGCTATAACTTTTTGAGGCCATTTAGAATGAACTTTATTTACCCTGGTGGTGGATTAAGATGAGTCTAATATGGTAGGAAAGCATACCCCTCGGCCATTCCAGTTAGAATTTTAATGCCTCATTTGTCATAATTTTTCACATCGCTAAAGAGCCGAATTCCAAACGGGAGACGTGGAGATACTTCCTCAGATAGGAAGCTTATAATGTCACAACACCACGTACAGGTGAGGTTGCCTTTGGCTCAAAGATGACGGTGAGCTACTTACACCTCAAACCTCAAATCATTGATAAATTGACTACGTTAAGTAGACAGGCTCGAGTCCCGGCTTCGATTTGATCGAGAACCTTATTGTGCTCTACCCCTCTAGAAAATATTATTATAAGCTTTTAGATATCCGCAAGTCAATTATTAAGTCAGTAAACGTTTTTATAGTGAATTGAACTCGTAATTTGCTATCATCATCAACATTGTAGAATTTTTATTCTTATTACTTCTATTTCAAAGTCAAAGTCAAAGTCTTTATTCTGTGGGCCCTCGCGGGCACTTAGACACGTCTTTTACAATTAGGTATATTTTTTATCTACCAGCATTTCGGAATGACCATTGACGAGAAGAAATGCCGGAAGAAACTCTGTCAATATAGGTCTTTTTTTTTAAATAGCCATACAATATTACCATAATACAATAAAAATAATGTCAATGTACAATAAAAAAAATGGTATGTCAACCAAAATAAGAGAGAAAATAAAAAATAAGTAAAATAAAATAGTAAAAAAAATAAAAATATAAAAAATCATAGTATAGCGTGTATATACATATTGTATAAAGTCTAAATATGTATATCCACAATACTACTTGTAAAGATAAGACGCCTGTGCTTCACATCCTGTGCCGAGAATTTGCCATACATTTTTATCATTAAGGTAATCGTCGGTCCTGTAGTAAGCCTTTTTACATAAGGTGGTCTTATTAAGCTGTTTGAATTTAGTGTCGGGTAAAATCAGGACCGATTCCGGCAACTTATTGTAGTAGCGGATGCAGTTTACGACAAACGAATTATTGACCTTCCCCAGTCTATGTTTTGGAATAACCAATTTGTTTTTGTTCCGCAAGTTGACATTAGTTATATCACATACTTTTGTAAAATTCGAAATATTTTTACGGACGTACATAATATTTACATAAATATATTTAGAAGCGACAGTGAGGATGTTTATCTCCTTAAATAACTCACGGAGTGAATCCCTAGAACCCAAATTGTAAATTGATCTAATGGCTCTCTTTTGTAATACAAAAATTTTATCAATGTCAGCTGCTTTACCCCAAAGCAATATGCCATATGACATAATGCTATGGAAATAACTAAAATAAACGAGCCTAGCAGTTGTCTCGTCCGCTATCTGTCTTATTCTCCTAACCGCATAAGCTGCGGAACTGAGTCTGCGAGCTAGTTTCGTTATATGAGGGCCCCATTGCAACTTTGAATCAATGGTAATACCAAGAAAAACAGTATCATTGTCATAAACTAGGGTGTTATCCTTTATGACTACATCAGCATGGACTTGCCTGACATTGGGTAACGTGAATTTAATACATTTAGTTTTGTATGAGTTAAGAAGGAGATTATTTGTAGTAAACCAGTTCAAAATTGCAGAGAGAGCATTATTAACATCATCAATTTTGTCTTTATACCTAGCAACTTTAAAAATAAGTGAGGTATCGTCGGCAAACAGTACTACGTTGGCAAATTTTTCTACCAAATCAGGCAAATCACCAACAAATCACAACTTGGTATACATCATATACCAAGAATAAGAGAGGACCCAAAATTGAACCCTGGGGCACGCCCATTTTTACATCAAATGCATTTGATTTTGTGCCATTTACATCCACCGTTTGAGTTCTATTACTAAGGTATGATTCTACCATTTGCAGAGCCTTCTCTTTAATACCATAATGATTTAATTTGAGCAGCAGTGTCTGATGATCAACACAATCAAATGCTTTGGAGAGGTCGCAAAACACACCGATAGCGTCCTGAGACGTCTCCCAAGCCTCAAATATGTATTTCACGAGCGCGATTCCTGCGTCTGTAGTGGACATTCCGGCGGTGAACCCGTATTGCTTCTTATGTAGAATATGGAACTTATTAAGATGTGCGAGCAGCTGATTTGACATGATCTTTTCAAACACTTTTCAAACACTATTGATTGACTAGGTAAATATTATGCAGACGTTTTAATCTATTGATGTCAGTTAATAAATTATGAACAAATAGTAACTACTGCTTAAGGATAAGAAGACAATACCGAAAGAAATATAACAATCTATTTAGTTTAAATAGGCACAGTCAACCTCAAGTAGAGCGGAATACTTATCACAATCTCTAAATTTGAATGCCCTAAAGTATATTTACATAATACCTATTGACGAAAGGAGTAATTTTAAATAAGCTAATAGACAAAATATCAAGGTTCATAGTTCATAGTTTAAATACCAAATGGTCGGTTTATCGACATAGTTGGTTTAGGTCAGATTATGGTAGTGAATATCAAATGGCGAGTAAAGCGAGCGAGGCTTTACCTGCGTTTGGCGAGAGAGGTGAGGCACTCTTTCAAGAACAATCACAAGTTGATCGTATGTTTTTGTGATCACTTGCATAACGTAATTTAACACAACTATGTCGGTAAACCATTCATTATGGATTTCAACTATTAGAGATTACTAGTGGTTGTCCAGTGATGAAAATTCGGCCAAAATTAATTTTAACTATGACAATATACGAAAGAGTATGTGTGTCAAATAAATGGTTGTGTGTGTATTCTTTTTTTTAATTAATTTAATGTATTTTTAATGTATATTTAAAAAAAATGCAGTATGCACTCCTTCTCTATATAAACTATAAATGTGCGAAATTATAAACCCCTCCTTACGCGCAATTTTCGTAGAAAGGGGTACAAAGTATTAATATATAGATAATTATACTTAGGTATTTTGTGCATTAGGTGGTTTCAAATTAGACCATAGGTATTCTGACCTTAGGACATTCGACTTTAGAAATTAACGTAACGATGTTACGTAAACGTAGCCTAGGTTCTACAGCGTAGAGCGTTATACTGGTTATACTTCTAGTGTAAGATGGTCCCGCGTAGCCACAACACGTACGTAGGTCCTATAACATGCAGCACTAAGATCGATCCGGATCCTCTTTTATAGGCAGTTTAAAGCTTTACGTGCGGCATTATCTATGCGTTTGATATTCTGTGGCTTCCGCGTATCTTACAGGTTTTTAACTGGACCTTTGTATTGGCATGTAGAGCTCAGCTTTTAAAATTACGTTTTACTAATTTAGAAGCTGTATTGTGAAAGTTAACTGAAAACGTTTTTCCAAAAATACTTTTTTTTATATTTTTTTATATTTTTGGATGTCGTAGGATATAATAGAACTGCCTCATAAAATTTTAACAGATATATATATAAACACTAAAAAAAAATACAATATTGGAAAGTTCATAGTTTATTAAAAAAATCCGATATCATGATTTTTGTTTGCGATTAATTCTGAAACTACTTGGATCAGATCGGTTGATCTTAATGAAATTTTTGACATTGTGTGTTATTCGTACAACGGGAGAGATAGGACAGTTTTTATTTCATCCCCTGAGAAGATGAAAGTCCATGCGGATGAAGACGCGGGAGACCGCTAGTATTATTAATTTCATGTATTGTAATTATAAATTCCCTAAAGTGAAGGCACAAAGTACAGAGAGTTGTGGTAAAGATCTTGCCAAGGACTGCATATTGAATATAGATTCACGTATTATGAAGCAAAAGATGCAATTCATCGTTTTCCCCTGTCATAAAGCCATCCGAAGTCCATTTCGCTACACCGAGGATTGTCCGGAAATCTATACAAGATTGATGTGATGACCATCATGCGGACGTGAGTGGCATTAAGTACCATTACGAAGTTATGCGTCATACAATAGACATCGATGATTTGGCAAGAGTGTATATATGTATAAAAATCTCGTGTCACGGTGTTTGTGGTCGCGCTCCTCCGCAACGGCTCGACAAATTTTTAAATATACTGTTGGAAGTGACATCAAGAAAAAACAAAGATTTGTCGTAATTTAAAATTAACTCAGTTGTTTGAAAGCTGTTGCTAATTTTGTTTTTAAAAAAATATTTTCATAACTATCTGCTAAAAATACATATATTTGGTAGGTTGGAGATTATGATAAAAAATGTATTTAATACCTCTAAAATAATCTCGTATGTTCGAATTTTCACATCAGTAAAACGTGAATCCCACCTGACTCAGGATTATTGTTATGTTATAGTCAGTCCTCGAAGTCTCTAGTCTAGTCTAGTTTCTAGGATAAAGATTTAGCTATTCAAACCTAGGAGCGTCGAAACTTTTGTCAGTTTACTTTCGCCTTTCAGCGAAGCTAAAATTAAAGTCCATTTTGCTTTCTTTCTTTAACAACATCATTCTTTAACTGCTGTATTTTTACGCAAACCTAGAAGTACTGAATTTTGGAATGGAACAAAATAGCTTATGTAGATTCTCGATAGGGTTGTTTCTCCTACATTGTAGGGTTAAGTTAGGTTATTCTTGTAACCACCTAATGCCCAATGGGATAAGCAAGCGACATTGCTTTTGAAGAAGGAAGTTAGGTACACACACAGCCTTTTTAAAAGCAATTTGAGCGTCACTCGCTCGGCTTTTGATAGTAAAAAACTTAAGCTTTATGTAATGTTTCACTAATTAAGCATAAATACGGCTAGACTTCGGGTATTGACTATTATATCAACAACAACTTGCTATCAATTAAAAAGTAATTACATCATTTTGATTTAAGATATATCAACTCAGCGTAGCACGTACGCATAGGACGAGTTCCAAAAACATTTTCTATTTCTATAAGATGATTTATTTTATCTTATTTTATTATATTATTTAATTATTTAATTTATTAATTAGTGTGATATTGACAAGTATTGATTTATGTATTTCTTAGTAAGTCGTAGTATATTATTATGCTACTTATGTTATGACACGAAAGTATGTAAAGATGGATATACGGCTATGAATGTTTGTTACTCTTTCACACTTACACGACTGGACGGTTTTAAATGAAACTAGGCATACATATATAATATGATCTGGATTAATTCTTACTGTATTTTTACCCCGATACAGTATTTAAGTGAGGCAGAACTTAGACAGGTTAAATACAAGTCACTTGTTTTTGTCCACACTACACAGTGGACAGTACCCGCACAGAAAATTCTCAACATTAGCTATCTGTTATTCAAAGGAAAGAGTATAATGTCAAAGCACGCGATAAAAGTTTTCGAAGGATATCGTTAAATTATTAAGTAGTAGACAAAAGTTTGATCACGTAATAAGGTAATAATAGATCTAATCTATAATTGAGCTCCCTTCACTAAGGGTAACACTTTATTGAGGCGGAATGCAAAAATGCGGTGGCTTTTTCCCATCAAATCGTATATTACTTTACAAATGTACTTGCATGTGTACAGTTCCATTAATTCCAATGTTTTTTGGAACAAAATAAATCAATTCATGCCTTTTTATTTATTTTAGAAGGCTCAAAATTTATTATTACTTACAAAACAAAAGTTTTGAAGGAAATAGGTAAATTGATTGATTTCATATAATGGTAGCCTCACTCACTCGCAGGAATATATCAATTTTCAAGGGTATTATAATCTTCTACAAAGTGGTGGTATTTCAGTCAAGCTCGGCATGGCATATTTCTCTAGGGTGAGCTTCGTGCAAATGACGTTGGTTTTGGCTCTAAATGTAGTGGTGAACCATTTACATTCCAACATTACCTTAAATTTAGCTTGCAGCTATTTGAATCGAAATCTTGAAGCAGATAAGAATGAATTCTGAAACACTTGAAATAAAACGTAAACTATCCGCTCCTTTCTGTTTTATAGGGTAACCCTAAATATGGAATGCAAATGACAGGCATGTCTACGTAAATGCAATGGAGCGGCATACAATTTTCCGTGCATGGTCGTATTGTGTTAGTGGAAAATTACTGATGAATATAATAATATCTTGTGATATAAAGCCATGTATATAGCATTACATGAATCGTATATAAATTTATGTGTTCATTGTCTGTGCCATTATTTTGAAAACCGTATTAGAGTTTTATCTGCTTTTCTCAAAGGTTGACTGGTAAAGTAGAGCTCTTAGCATTAAGTCCGCCTGTTGTAGCTATGGGGGGGAAGGGGGCATGGTTGAGGTAGATATATAGTATAAGGTTGAGGTAGATATATATCTTGATGATTTATCTTCACTCATTGAAGGAGAGAAAAACTAATGTAACAATTTACATTTCACGAGCTATAAACAGTAGCGGGACGTATATTATTGTAATAGCAAAACAACACCACGTACCATAGATAGGTTTACGGTCAAATTCAATGTCAGTGCAAGGATGCACCTTGCACTGACTTGATAAATTAATAAATCGTATACTTGTTTCTTTTTTTTTTCATTTTTACAGACGATATATTGTTACAGATCTTCAAAAGTTACAATGTATTCGCAACATGTATATTATATTTAAAAAAAAAAACTCCTAAGGACAATTAATACATTTAGAAGTCAAAACCGACTCCATTTGTGAATATTGATTGAATTAGGTATCGAGCATTCCTAAATATCTTTCAGTATATTTTTGTTTGATGTCTTAGATTACGTGATAACGAATAATCTGCTTTAGCCTGTTTTTATAAATACTATTTTCAAGTACAAATTTATTCTAATTCAAATATAAATTAAGATTCTGTGGAAAAAGATGAATGCATTGTATGAACATTGTAGTTTTACTACTATGAGAAGCATCTTATCTAAACATTGGTTCGATTCAGTCTCCTAATTCTATAATGGGCAGTCTACGTGTGATTGCATGTACCCAAATTAAATTGTTGTATAATGAGTAATAACTGATTCGTTATGTTGAGATGCTTGTAAGCGGTTAATGTTGATGTGTATATGCGGAAACATATAATGTCATGTTTTTGTGCAAATTGTTATTTTTCAAAGCTTTTATTCTATTAAACTTTCGCATTGCATGATTTATGAAATATAAGAACGGGAATTAACGCGATCATGCATAAGGGTATTTACATACCTTTATTATTGCCTGACGTTTCGACCAGGTTGCACCGGCCGTGGTCACAGGCTGACTGTCTCAGCGGTGTTACTCTGTCTCCGTTGTCGAGGTCGATGAATCTTCATCTACCCCCGTGTTGTTCGATATCCATGTACCGCGACATACTACACTCACGACATCCCTATTCTGCGAGCTAACCGACGCGTCCATATTCTGTCTGTTACCCGACTGCAAATCAAAACGAGGTTGAGTGATCTTAATCACTGGGTTCCATGTCGCAGATAACTTATATCCATCTTCTCGATTGAAATTAGTATATTTCTTCATTTCAATCGCTTCACGCACAATTCTTGAGAAGAAGTGGCGATCTGTAGAGAGGACTTGCGTACGATGAAATTCAATCCAGTGATTCGTGCCTGCTTCGAGTATATGTTCTGCAATCGCTGATTTGCTCGTCTGGCGGTTCTTAACAGCGGCGATGTGTTCTCGGACCCTTTCAGCGATGGTTCGCTTCGTTTGCCCTATGTAAGAACTACCGCAGCTGCAGTTTATTTTGTAGACGCCTGGAGTTTGTAGTGGCAAGCTATCTTTCGGTGAACCCACCAAATGGTTGACTTTTGTACTCGGTGTGTATACGGTTGGGATGGAATATTTCTTTAATACCGAGCCAACCTTATCTGTCACTCCTTTGATGTAGGGCATGTGGGCTGGTTGTCTCTTCACCTCTGGATGCCTGAGCCTCCTTGCCGGTTTCTTGAGTCGTCCATTCACTTTATATCCGTTTCTTTTAAGTACCTCCTGAACATGATCTAACTCTTGCTCTAAATGTTCAGGGTCACAGAGATCGTAGGCTCTGTTCTTTAGAGATGTCATAACGGATTGCAAGTGTCGCGGGTGGTGGTGGGATGTTGCATGGTAACCTGGTCGAAACGTCAGGCAATAATAAAGGTATGTAAATACCCTTATGCATGATCGCGTTAATTCCCGTTCTTATATTTCATAAAGCTTTTATTCTACTTGCCCTGTTAGTATGTTTGTATGGGACAAATCTTGCGAGTTAAATTAGAACCACTTCCTGTCGTCAGATTAGGTTGAAATTTGGTTTACTTACGTAACTTCGGTGACAATGCAATAATATGGTACCATGAAGCTGGTCTCATGATGGAGTCGGAAGGTGGCCATAGGAACTTCTAAACTAAACAAGATAAAACCGTCGAGTTTGAACTCGTTTGAATAGCCTTGACAAGCACTTTTGTGCTACATGACAGCCAAGGTCTCAAGATTGTGTCGGAAGGTGGCCATAGGAACTCCTAAACTAAACAAGATAAAACCGTCGAGTTTGGACTCGTTTAAATAGTCTTGACCAGAACTCTTGTGCTACATGACAGCCAGGGTCTCAAGATAGCGTCGGAAGGTGGTCATAGGAACTCCTAAACTAAACAAGATAAAACCGTCGAGTTTGGACTCGTTTAAATAGTCTTGACAAGCACTCTTGTGCTACGTGGCAGCCAGGGTTTCAAGATGACGTCGGAAGGTGGCCATAGGAACTCCTAAACTAAGAAAGATAAAACCGTCGAGTCTGGACTCGTTTGAATAGTCTTGACAAGCACTCTTGTGTTACATGATATCCAGGATCTAAAGACGAAGATCCAAGATCCCAAGAACTCTCTTGGAGTTACGGAGTTTTGTAAAGATCGGTGAGATGGGCGTCGATAGTATTGGTCTGCAACCTGTCTAGGAGAAGGAAAATTCTGAAATCAAACCCGGACTCGAATTTCCGTCAGGCGCAAGTAAGGTCCAGAGGTAACCAGAAATAAGCGGCGGTATGAAAAGCACCCAAGTGAAGGTGAGGTCGTGCTGATGAACTGAATAGCAATAGTGTGTCAAATAATATATTCTCGCAAACGTACCACCTCAGGGAACCACGGCGCACGCTGTCGTAATGAAGGCCTTGCCCTTATATCCGGGCTTTTAATTGAAGAACTGGACAATATTAGAAATACAGAGATTAAGACGAAACTAAAAATTTAAAAAATAAAATATTAATTAAAAAATATTTTTAAAAACAAGCTTTTATTTAATGCTCTAAAACGAAGAAAGTAAATTTTGAATGCAATCAAACCCACCATTTTATTAAATTATAAAATTTATATCTATATAAATAAAAGCTTGTCGCAAGCTTGTCGATGTTGTTTGAAATCTCGCGACAAGCTTTTATTTATATCAATATAAATTTTATAATTTAATAAAATGGCGGGTTTGATTGCATTCAAAATTTATTTTCTTCGTTTTAGAGCATTAAATAAATGCTTGTTTTTAAAAATATTTTTTTTGTAATAAAATTCTTAAGAAAAAAATATATAGAGCTTACAATTTTATAATAGGGCCAATACACAAAACCGTATAAGACGATGCAATGAAATGCCCATAGTTTCTAGTGATTGCTTACCTGGTCTTTCACATGCCCGTTATTCCTCTCTATTATAAAAGAAAAGCTATGACGCGAATTTTATTGCTGTAATAGTATATCTTACCGGCATGCCTTGAGGGATTAAGTGGCTTACTTATCTTTAAAACCAAAGCATGCGCGTGGTGTACCCTCCTGTCTAGCGTACGAGGTTCTATCGAAAGAAAGAGCTCGAACACGACACGCACCTCCATCTTACAGAAAAACGCATAGAAATTACAATACCCCTGAGGATTATTTTTTTCTGTGGGCGAGTGATGTCACCAGACACGAGAAGATGCTACATTGGCAGCGTGCCCACAAGGCTATAAGCAGTAATATTAGTATTTCAAAGGTTTATAAGTTGTGGTAACCCCTTGATATCACACGGGCTGTATTTATGATCGGCTTAGTTTGAAAAAAAAAAAACAAGTATTTTCATGCGGACAGTGGAGGATCGTATATGATGAAAAGTATTAGAGAAGTCCTGTAAAAAAAAAGGTTTATATCCAGTAGTGGGTAGATACTGACTTCATTATGATCGGCTGATGTAACTGTTTCACATCAAGCGTCCCTTAGGCATGATATCCTGCCTTTAAACTCATCTCTGCTACTATTGTTCGCATGCAAGTCTTTTAAAACCCAATTTACGCTACAAGGTAAGCGTTCAAGCAACGATATGCCACTCTCTGCCTAGTATTCACTACAAAAACTTGCTTTATGAGGCAGAAACGCGAAACGAGGCCATTAACTACGAATCATTGCACCCGGTCAGACGTTGCTTTATTTGAATGCTGTAAGCATTTGTAGTAGGTAACCCCCTTTAGTACGGACTTATCATTATGGAGTTCTCCTGGTGAAAAAACTCATGTACTCGTAGTTATTTGCAGATGGCAGTTTTAAAAGGTTCTTGTTAATGGGAGATGGATAATGATTCGTTTAGCTACCTCAGTCTATTTTACTTCAAAGTGGCAACTCTAGTGTGAGTGATAAATAGTTGGTTACAATGTAAATGTATGTTTTTGTATACAAAAATAAAGAAAAATAGCTATGGATGCAGCTATGAGATCAGCAGACTGAAGTGGCAGTGGGGCAGGCTACATAGTTCACAGAATTGATGGCCGCTTTGGCAGACATGTTCTGGAGACGCGATCGCCGCCCTGAAGACTTCATGGCGCGTATCACGGCCCCCGACTAGAAGGGGATGATCAAAATTAAATGATTGCAGGGAGTCGATGGATGGCACAAAAACCGATCACTGTGGAAGTTTATTGGGGAGGCCTATGTTGAGCAGTGGCAGTGGATTTTTTCTATTTTTAAAAATATTTATAACCGACTCTAGTTAGTTCCCTATGATGACAAGTCAAAGTAAAAGTAGGTACAATACAAATAATTTATCCCAACTTAACCGTGTACGTTTGAATACATTTTCTCTCAAACACACTGTAGGCTGTTTATTTAAAGAACATACATTTGTTATACGATTTCCTGTTATTTATGAATAAATTCCTTTAACTTCAGTAGTTTTAAAAATAAGAGAATAATAATCAATTTTGTTAATACCCGTAAAACAAAACCATGTAAGAATTTACTTTATTTATATAATAAGAATTTTATTATTAATTTTTATTAATATTTTCTGGACAATTTTACACAGCGTCATCTAGTCCCAAATTAAGCACAAAGTTTGTGTTATGGGTACTAAACAACTGATAAATGTACTTAAATACATTTTTTTTTGTAAATACATACTTATAATACATAGAAAACACCCAGACTAAGACAAACAGACATGTTCATGCACACAAATATTTGTCTTGTGCGGGAATCGAACCCGCGACCTCGGGAGTCAAAGTGGCCATTGCTAACCAGTCGACCACCGAGCTCGTCGATTTTGAAGAATTGACCGGCTATCAAATTGAATGGTAGGTAATATACATAACACAAAGTAATCAAGGTGGCAAAATAAATTTGTTCAGTAACTACGTTTATTTTGTGTTATAAATAAAGTAAATTCCTACTATACCGAAATAGGCAGCGGTAGACAGTAAAAGCGAAGTATAAAACAGGAGCGGGAGGCAAATGGCTGACAGATGTATTTACTGCTAAACGCGCATTCCTCCGGCACAATGCGAGAACGCCTAAACCACAGAGTAACAGAGGGTCTTATTTTCACACTGTAGTAACACATACATAATAGCGTAATAACTTTTGAGTGGGGGGATCCGCTGGTTTTCATTTTAGTTTCTATTTTCGTTTCAGAATTAATCTTAAAAAATATTATTAGCAAATGAAAAAACATTACAAACTATACTAAAGTAACTAAAAATAAACTCATGTTAATATTATTTAAAAATAAAAGGAAAAGAAAATATTTTCAAATCCTAATAATGTATTTCCCTTATAATATAACCCAGGATTGTTTAACTTAATTTAACGAAATACTTACATGGGTCGACAAGGGGTGGACTGCTAGCACTACGCTAATCGCCGTGATGGCGGACCTGACATTTAGTATTCACTTGTACTTTCCATCAGGCAAGGTGGAAATACTTCGGCCGACCACATTAAATAAAGTGTTTCCTAAATAAATATTTAATAATGAAATTTTGGATTGACAGCTGTCAGATAATAGTAAAAATTGACCCCGATATTTTTTTATAAACTTGTATAGTATAGTATATATTGATGAGATGCAGGGCATGTCAAGTCCGTTTGCTTAAGTATCTCCTCCTCACAAAACGCCGACTGGCCAAATAAAATACTCTTGAAGATTAATAATGTAACGTACGTAAGGAGATGCAGCAGCTGGGGTTTCCAGCACGTGAGCTTTTTGTATTGGAACCATATATAGGCCGTATGCTTGTCTATCAACGCGTTTGTTACATAACAATATGAAATAGAGAGACTTTCTTTTCCATATTTTAATTTAACTCTATCATACTTTAGATTGTATCGCTTACGAAGACAAGATTGGATTTGGTTAATATTATTCTCTCTAAGACGAGAAAAAATGTTATAACATGAACGTGGACCATCTGTATATGCTTATTTTATGCCTAAACAGAGCAAATGTTGATTCGCTATATCCTTGAAGAAATATCTACAAATCTGTGCAAGCAGCACAGTACCCCCAGCCGAACTGCTCCGGGGAAATAAAATTCTGTATGAATAACTCTTTGGGGCTCCAGTTGGCGATGTTTTTCAAGAGGCACGATAATCTCTTCCATTATTCTTTCTTTGAATTTACTTTCAGACAAGGTAGATATTGCATTTAGATCGAATGAGAGAATTTAAAATGATTTTAGGGTTCTACATAGCTGCAAATTGGAGAGACATTTATTTTCCAGTTGCAAGTTATAATATATTTTAGAACAACGGATCTTTGCGATGTCTTTGCGACTGCTTTTAGCAATTTCGCTTTTTGTACTACAATACTGCATTATTGTTACAAGAGGCGAGACTTAGATGTACATTAAGTGAAAGACAAAAAGCATATATTCTCATTTGGAGTACCTTAAACTCGACATACATATCTTATTTATCACACTTTTATGTCACGATTCAAGAATAACTTTGAGGTAGACACAATACATGGGTAAACTTATCTCACATCAAATCAATAAATTTAACTCACCTCTCACAGACACGTCCTCATCATTAACATCATCATCATCAGGTCCATTTTAGTCTCCACTACAGGAGCACGACCCTCTCTCGTCCGTCCTAGACGGAAGGAGGATTTGGCCTACACTGCCCACGCTATGGTTGGGGAGGCCTGATCGATATTTGATAATGTATTTCCCTTAGTCGCCTTGTACGACATCCACGGGAAGAAACATAGTGATTCTATTCTAGTATGCCGGAAACCACACGTCCTCATACTAAATACATATATAAAAATCCTATTAAATGTAGGTATATTATTACAATAACGCTAGATATACTTCAATATTCTTTCCATGGCTCCAGTTAAACACTACGGTCACTCCCTACGTCATTAGCAAGTTAACGCGCAATTGGAGTTAATCCAATAATAACGAAAGTTCGCGCAGGTAGCGTGAGGATTTACATCTCATTTCATAAGGGGTAAAATACATAAAAGGGAGCAAGGTGTGGGTAAGATCGAATTTGTTGGAAGTTTATGAGATGTGATTCCACAGACACACGCAGTTAATTCGGGACAAGGGTCGCGTACCGCTCGATTGGTCGAACCATCAACGTCGGCCTGATGGAAATTTTTAGTGCCTATTAGGCATTAACAGACGTTCAGCTGAATTCACACGATAGAGTATTAGTAGTGTGGCACGGAATGAGTAATGGTTTCGGAGTTAGATTACAAGTTTTATTTTAAACCAGCTTGAAAAAAATGTCTAGCTGATAGAGATAGACATGGGTGGTTTTTTTTACTACGTCGGGTGTCGATCAATCATACGACCCGCCCGATGTAAAGATGTTACCAGTTGGTCATATATACGCTCGGGACATGAAACGTGATGATGATGATACAGTATATAAATATTGCATTTTAGCAATTTTCATTATAGGGTCTATTGAAAATTGCTAAAATGCAATATTTAGGGTGACTATTTGTTGGAATAAAATTGAGTGGTGATGTAATTTTAGCGAATTAACATCGAATATAAATTTCGAAATGCCCCAATCACAATCCAGTGGCATTCTGAACACGTAAGAATAGTGCCGTAAATTCTTAAATGGCAGTTTTCCAGGGTGGCAAAACTTCGCCAAACTTATAAGGTCACAATAAAACTGTCGCATGGAAGGCCAAATGTTGCGATTTATCGTAGATACGGAGATTCCCACCTTGACTTTCGACGGGATGATTCGGCAGATAAAGAAAAGGCCCGAAAGTTAAGACAATTAGAAGTTTATATATTGTTATTAAAATCTTTTTGTTGTTTATTTCGAAGATCCGGGGGTTTCGATACTTACATTTATGGCACTGCTGGGATAGAGATTCTCGCTCAATCGCAAGGGGCCAGGCTGCTCCGTTGCGGATTGGCGGAAGTCTTATTTTCAAGTTACCCATTGGCCATGACCATTGTCAACATTTATTCATCCCACTGCTGGGATCTCTCCCCTCATCTCTTTCTCAATCAAAGGAATATAGACCATACTTCAGCACGCTGCTAAACTGCGGTTGGCGGAGGTCAATATGCGGGTTGGCGGAGTATATACAGGATGATAATAGGTGAAGTACAGCATTAACAAAATTATGGTCTACAAATGATCAAGTTGAGCCGCATTTACGACAAAACAGGGGTCCTCACGCAAACATTATACTGGAAGACAAAGGAGCGACCGAAGGCCAAACCTAGATTACATTTTAGTGCCTCTTAATGATTTCTTTCAGTATGTATTTTATTTTTATAGGCTCCGGAGAACGTTAATTATACGGGAAGAGATATATTCGGGCAATTAAACGCATTGGCCATAAACATTGATATTATTGCTTGGCTTGCAGTGATGTTAGTAGAAACAAATATTTTTTTGGTAATTTATTTATTGTAAAGCGCTAAACCAGCGATAAAATTGAAAAAGATCAAAATCTGACCAAATGAAAAATTTTGCTTCGATAATGATTGATAGTGATAGACTTTTTTTTTTGTTCTGGTAGAAAATTGGTAAAATGCAATATTTATTATTATTTACTTATACTGATGTCCCGGGCGTATATATAACTACGGTAACCTCTTTACATCGAGCGGGTCGTATGATTGATAGTCAACCAACATATTAAAAAAAAAACTATACGTGGATATCTCTAATATCTAAAGATCGCCAGCGTTATTTTTTTTTTTAATATTCCAAAGACCTTCCTTAACTATTATATTTAATATGCCTGTTTGTGTGTTTTAGATGTTATCATTGGACTTTATTAAATTATGTGTCAAATTTGACAACTGAATGATTAAAAGGAGCCCATATACGATGATAATCTATATATATAAAAGAGTAAATCACTCACTCATCACGAAATCTCAGAAACTATAACACCTACAAACTTGAAATTTGGCAGGTAGGTTCCGTATAGGGTGTAGACATCCGCTAAGAACGGATTTTACGATACTCCACCCCTAAGGGGGTAGAATGGGGGTTGGAAGTTTGTATGAAAGTCCTATGTTTTTGAAGCAAGAGACTTGAAATTTAAAATGTATGCTCTATAGATGGTGTGGAGGTGTACTAATAATGTATCTTTGGAAATCAACCCCTTTTTGGAGCTAAAACAGGGGTTGGAAATTTGTATCAAAGTTCTAAAATGCATGCTCTATACATGGTGTGGAGGTGTACTAATAATGTATCTTTAGAAATGAACCCCTTTTTGGGGTTAAAACGGGGGTTGGAAGTTTGAAAGTTCTATGTTTTTGACGCAAGAGACTTGAAATTTAAAATGTATGCTCTATAGATGGTGTGGAGGTGTACTAAAATTTATCTTTAGAAATCAACCCCTTTTTGAGGTTAAAACGGGGGTTGGAAATTTGTATCAAAGTTCTATGTTTTTGAAGTAAGAGACTTGAATTTTAAAATTTATGCTCTATAGATGGTGTGGAGGTGTACTAATAATGTATCTTTAGAAATCAACCCCTTTTTGGAGTTAAAACGAGGGTTGGAATTTTGTATGAAAATCCAATGTTATTGAAGTTAAAGTAATTATGGCAGAAGGATTTTAAATGATATTTAAGTATAAAAAATAATGAACACAACTACATATTTACTATTAAAGGAAAAAAACTACTTTTTATTGTTATAATAATCCATCCCATTATTATAACAATAAAAAGTAGTTGTTTTTCCTTTTCATTAGGTATTTAGCTTTTTCGAATGTAATTAAAAAATATTTGCAAATAACTAACTCCATGCGTACGAAGTCGCGGGCGGCCGCTAGTCTAAATATATAAAAGAAGAAACTGACTGACTGACATATCAACGCACAGCTCAAACCGCTGGGTCTATAGATTCCAAATTTGGCACATAGGTTCCTTATGACGTCTAGGGGTGCACTAAGAAAGGATTTTTCAAAATTCATCCCCTAAGGGGGTGAAACGGGGGTCCAAAGTTTGTATGGGGAAACAAGATTAGTTGGACTGTTTTATCTGAAACTTTACACGAGTACTTCTATAGATAAATGAATAAACACGTGTTTCAGGATTTTTCAAAATTCAACCCCTAAAAGGGTGAAATGGGGTGAAAAAGTCTGAAAATCGTCATGGGCATGGTTTTTATGGTTTATCTGGTCGCTGATTACGAAAACAACAACTATTTTATGATCTAACATAGCCGACGGTAATATGAAACTGAGTGACTGACTGATATTTATCAACGCACAGCCCAAACTGCTGGGTCTAGAGATTCCAAATTTGGCACGTAGGTTTCTTATGATGTCTCGGGGTGCACTAAGAAATAATTTTTGAAAATTCCTCCCCTAAGGGGGTGAAACGGGGGTCCAAAGTTTGTATGGGGAAACAAGATTATTTGGGCTATTTTATCCGAAACTTTACACTGGCGTTGAAATGTCTAAAATGTGGTGAAAAAGTCTGAAAATCGTCATAGGTATTGCTTTTATGGTATATCGGGTCGCTGATTTCGGTTTGTATGAGAAAAGATTAGTTGGACTATTTAACCTAAATTTTACACGAGTACTTCTATTGATTAATGAGTAAACACGTGTTTGTCCCGAATGTCACGCGAGCGAAGCCGCGGGCGAAAGCTAGTAAACTATATATAATTATAACAAATCAAACAACACCTTATAATACGAAAATTAATGTTATAAAGCCATTGATTTGTTTCAATTCATAAGGAACATTAAGGTCGGCACTCCTTTAGATACAGCTGATATGTTAATGTTTTTTTTTTGTTTTAGAAAGTACAAACGTTTTTGATAACTCTGTTTCACTTTGTGCAAGTCGAATTAAATTAATTCCAAAATTGTATGATGCAAATATTGCTCCTACCAAACAAAAACTACTGAAATAGTTAACAACTTTCAAATAATTTAAAAATATGTAGACTCATGCCGAAAAGTTACCCATACCCAAATTATATCTGACAACGGGTATCAAAAAAGCGGTAATGTGAAATAATCGAAAACTTTGTATTTATTTAGGTTGAAATTTTCCGTTCCATTACTGTACCACGCGCAAGTTAATATCTTATTTTTCACTTTACTGAGGCGTGTCTCATAGGACTTGTTGTCATATAGATTTTCTTAAGGAAAAACATTGAAATATTGGAGTTGCCTGATAAATCTAGTTACTGCATTTTCATGCCAGATTTTTGAAGTAAGTAGGACGGGGAAGTACAATTTAAAATAAGTGTGATTTTAATTTGTTATGAACGTTATGCTACGTTAGTTAATATGTATGCTATGGTCATCATCATTATCAGCCTGTATATGTATCTACCTACTGCCGGATATAGGTCTTTTTCAATACTTTCCACCATATGCGATCGTCCGCTTTCCGCAACCAACCGCTATCTTATTCTAGGACTATACTTTCCCATCTGCCATTACTGACGTGGCAGATGTGGCCAGCCTACTGCCACTTCAGCTTGCAGACTCTGAGGGCTATGGCGACCATAGTTCTCCGTCGAATTTCTTCGTTCCGGAATCTATCCCTTAGAGAAACCCCGAGCATCGCTCGCTGTGCGACCTTTAGTCTGTGAGCCAGCCCAACAGTTTTGCAATTTTATCACGAACAGATAATAAATATTATAATAGATAAAGATATTCTTCCGGAATTTCGTAGTTTCTCTAGACTACTCAGAAGACTTTACGAATCTTTAATATATTAATTTCTCTGAGATTAGAAGGGACACTTAGGCCTGGCAAGTATTTCACAAGTATGTACGGATGCTCGTACGAGTATGTGCATGTCAACGTGCCGCAAAGTCGCTAGCGGATTTTATCGCGACAATTGTCTGTAGCTGCCAACCAATCACAGTTGTGGATTTTGCATAAACCTGTGCATATACTTTGCATGTGTAGAGGTAAAAATAGCGGGTTTCAAATGTAAAAATCGATTTCGTAGGAAAAGGGCAACGATCGCCTTTCTAACCTCTATTAAGTGTTCTGGGATTAGGTTGCCACCAATAGCTAACAGGCGAACGAAGATTTCTCTTTTGTGAAAAAAAGGAAAATATGCTATAAAGTTTTCACAGAAAAACAAGAAAAATATTAATATATTTGATGACAATACACCCTTGTCGTTATTTATATACCATAGAACGAGCAACAAATTCTCCAATACAGAGCACTTACGCGAAATACGCCATTTTTTATATTACCGACTCTGTAACCATGGCCGATCATTGCCCAAATTAAATTTACTACCGCAAGCTCCGCCAGATCGCCATAACGATACCCGTCGTCATTTATAGCCAATAAATATTTTTTACTGAGCAGCTTTACAGGTCCTTGTATCGTTTTTCGTGGATCTTACAGGCGTTATTCCATTACAGTTATAATGGGGCCACAGTTCCTTGCTATTATTTTTATACAAAATATTTTGTTGCTAACTCAGAGCAATATATTTTCGAATTTGTAAAATATCTATAATAATTATAAAGCTGAAGTTTGTTTTTTAGCAATACGCTAATTTCAGGAACTACTTACTGGTTCGAATTGAAAAAAAAAAACGGGTTGCTCTCCGGGAAAAGAAGAAGAAAACTTGAACATAATTAACGTTGTGCTTTTTTGAATATATTATTTTGGAATGGTTAGGGAATTATTTCACATGAATTGCTTTTTATAAAAATATAAAAGTACCTACTATCATTTATGTGGTAAAATACAATATTCATTTATTGCGCTATCGTACACAAACATGACAATTTATATTACATTAAAAATAAACAGCAGGGGCAGGCATACATTTTCACCGCGCGGTAGAAAGAGAGGGGAATATTACTTTTTCTCCTACGCCGCGCCGGAGGTCTACTCTCCCTCCGTCTTACGAATTTTCGATCAGGTCACGTGTCCTGACGCGAGTTTAGCATTTTTTACTCATCCCAAAAAGTACACAACGTCACTAAAGAAGTTTTTACTTCAAATTATGTGAGAGTTGGATAGCCCATTTATCTATGAGGCCATATAATATCACGCTGTGACTGATAGGAGCGAAGTACCAATGAAAAATATTTCAATAACGGAGAATAATTATTCCCTTGATCTTTTTAGAATAACATTCAATTTTAACATTTAAAATTGAGAGCTTTCGTTGCGTACGCTTCGTAAAAGGTTAAAGTTATGCAACAATCATTTTTAACGGACTTAAAAAGTTCTAAAAAAGTATGCGTTAGCACATGTCTATCTTTTAGGATTGGTTAGCTATAACCGTTTGTAATGAGATATAACACATTGTATGCTGATAATGCAGCTTCCATTGAAACTATCTGCCGCAAGTCTGCTCTTAGTGACGACATAAAACAAATGTTCGATACTTGGAGAAGTTAATGTCAATGAAGAAGGTGCTCGTATAGCAGTCAATACCATTGGTAAAAATATATTAAGTGGGGGAGATTTACGAGTTAAAATTGACATCTAGTAATACCATATAATATTCGCAATTGGCTATATTACGGTTTGCAGAACTGGATATTGAATTATCTTGCTCTTGAAAAGGCTCATCCAACACGACGTAAATATACAAAACTACAAATTCAAGACTATCAACCTCAGCAGGAAGTCGCGACGATTGTATGGCAAAAAATATTGAAATTTATAGCCTGTAGACTATAGATTAGCTCGGCCCGGGATTATAATCCTACCTGGCCAATAGATTATTAACGCTAAGTAGTAAGTACATTCACTAACGAACTAGAGATACACGACCGCTTTGTACTACGCTAACTGTGTGTTAGCGTAGTCTTACACGGACTTTGAACAAAGCTTCCTGATCGCTCTAAGCGCAATCATTATATTAATACGTGAAGCAAAAACTTTGTAACCCATTTTTACGAAGTTTGCGCGGACGGACGAGTATGAAATTTTGCACACTTATAGTTTATGTAGAGAAGGAGCGCAGAATGCGAATACTTTTTTAAATTATGCATAAAAGTACATTAAATCAATATATAAAAAAAACATTAACATACTACCAATACTACCATGTATTAGACACACACACGCATATACACTCTTTTGTTTATTGCTAAGGTCATAATTTAAATGAATTGTGGTCGAATTTCGACCAATGGCGACCACTAGTCACATTTATTACAGCTATAAGTACCGTTCGAGTAATGTAAACAAGTAAACAAACAAGCGGCGCATCCCTCTCCCCGCCCACACTCTGCTAATAATAGCGTAATATATGTAAATTTAGTAATTTTCAAAAGTACGGTTAATTAGCCCTGTATAAAATTTGTAACTTAGTCATTTTTGTCTATTTCTTCACAGTTTTTATTACATATAAAACATCACATTTTGAACAACTTGGCATAAAAAATATTTTAGTTAGCGTAGTATAAATTGCGGATATATATATATGGGTCTCCCCTCGATCAAGAGGGTTTAGCATACTCAACCACGCTGCTCAAGTCCTGGTTGGCGGAGGCTAGTGTTTTCAAGCCGCCCAAAGGCTGACGTGGCTTAACGAATGTCATCTAACGATAACAGCCGAAAGCGATGGCTTAACGTGCCCTCCGAAGTACGGAGGAGGCCGAGATAAATAAACCCATCCATGGACAGGCTATTCTTGGGTATAATGGGTATAATCTAGGGTATATAAAAGCGAAATACCACTCACTGAAATTTTGCAGGCAGGTTCGTTGGAATATGTATTTACATTGACATTTCTATTCTGACAAATATAAAAACGCTACCGTTCAATTACCGCTTTTATTCAACGAATGTATGTAGATTAGCAAATTTCAACTTTGCCCATTAAAATACGGAGCAAAACCGTTTATTCCATTCGCTCCGATTTGTCAAGGGTAAACTGTATTGTTTTAAGAGCATGGCCCGTTGTCAAGCATGTTTCCATTACAAACATAGTCAAAGCGTAGAACAAAATGAGAATTTAATTTTACACTCGGCCGGCCATCGGTTGACAAGGGTGTATGTGGATGTCATTGTCTTTATTTCTTTTGGTGATAATATTCGGAAAACTCCATGTATTTTTTGTTTTATTAGACCCTTATTTTATATAGATTTCTAGGACGACAGCAAGGAATGACATAAGTGGCATAGAGTTTGATTTGATTTGTCTGTAACGGGTTGGAATATTTTCATACGTACGTTTGTTTCTTTGTCTATATTCTGAGTGTTTTTAATTAATAAAGAAGCTTGTACAGAGATTATTTTATGCAGAAGTGTTCAGCGTACAAAAAACTTTTGTAATGTCATTATATTGATTCCTAAGCATCATACGAGTATAGATACTAGTAGCTTCTCTCTTTGAATGTTGAGGGGTTCCAACTAAACTTTTCGATAATACGAATCATCATCATCATGATCAGATCCATTTTAGTCTCCACTACAGGAGCACGACCCTCTCTCGTCCGTTCTAGACCGAAGGAGGATTTGGCCTACACTCCCCAGGCTGGCCAAACGGGTTGGGGAAGCCTGATCGATATTTCCCTTAGTCGCCTTGTACGATATCCACGGGAGAAACGGAGTGATTCTATTCTAGTCTGCCGGAAACCACACGGCCATAATACGAATATAGTCGATTAAAAAGAACGTTGATTAAAAAGAACGAAACCCTACAAATTAATGTCGTCGTTGTCAACCGTTATTCATACCACTGCAGAGATATAGGTCTCCTAATTTGAAGAGGTTTAGAGCGTACTCCACCACGCTGCTAAACTGCGGGTTTGCATAGTCCTGTATTTTCAAGCCACTTAAACACCACTGACTTGACTTAACGACTATCATCTATAATGATAACAGGCGGGACCGAACGCTTAACTTCACGGAGGAGCTCGAGATAAATAAATCCATCCATGGACAGGCTACAGTCGACGTTGACACTCGCAACGACGCCACCGAGCTCCTCACCGAAATTAGTGTAAAACAAAAATAATAATTACCTAGGTATATGGCAGCAATTTGCGGCGTGAAAGTGCAAATTGTGTGTAGATATACCAAAACCGAGATAAAAGTACCTAAGTGGATTTGGACCGAAATCCACTTAGGTACTTTTATCTCGGTACTGTTGATGATTGTAATTTGGGGTGTAAGTGGTTCATCAACATTTTTGTATCAAAGCCAACCTCACCTGCACATGGTGTACCCTGCTGACTGACAAACGAGGCTCTGGTGAAAATAGAGGTACGGCATAGCATATTTTTTAAGCTGACCAACTGGGGAAGTACCTTACAGAATATCACAGCCAAATAACAATTCTCTTGAAGGTTGTTGTGTTCCTGCAAGTGAATTAGGACACTAGAAAGAAAGAAAGAAAGGAAGGAGTATGGGCTCTCAACAAATCGGCGACCCCTTGGTGTTGCTGAATTCCATGGGCAGTGGTGATTGCTTTCCATTTGGTGACTCACAAGCTCGTTAGGAGGCAAACGGCAAACTCATATAAAAAAAAATACGTGGGGTGAAATCACGGACAGCAGCTAATGTAATAATATAAATAAAGAAATACGAAATAAGAATTGTTTCGGAGCAAGAACAACAAAATATACCCACGAAGGTGATATTGTTTTTCCTTTCTGTGATATCCTAGTCTTATTCATTGCACAATGTATTTCATTATATTTTATAAAGAAAACCAAATTATCTCCAACAATCACGCCTACATAAGTTTGTTTTGGTTTATACATTAATAGCAAACAAATGAGCCGACATTCATATTGTGCGTTGTTGCATCGTCGAGTTCATAGAGCCAAATAATCGACCGAGGAAATCGTCCACATTAATGTCATAAAGAGAGATGAGTTGTAATTGATAAAATCAAAAAATACTGAACATATTTTAATTATTTTTTCGCATATAGAAAGCTACTAAGATAATCAGCAAGTAGAATAGTCACTTCGAATTCTAACAGATTTGCGACCGCTGCTGTAGGCTGACATCGGGCATTTTTCCCTCGCGGCTGAAGTTGAGATTAAAGTAATTCGATTTTTACCCGTTTAAAAATGCCAGTGAATGTTAAACTGACAAACTTTTGTGAATACTTAATTAATATTGTTCAATTTCATTATTACCAGCATTTTTTGTTTTAAACAAGACATGTCTATATAAATATTCCAAGACAAATTACACACGGCCATCTAGGCCCAAACTAAGCAAAGCTTGTAGATACTATGGGTACTAGATAACTGATATAATACATATTTTTTTGTAAAAACATACAACTACATACATACAGTTTATAAAATAGAAAACACCTAGACCAAGACAAACAAACATATTATGTTTATGTACACAAATATTTGTCTTGTGCGGGGATCGAACTCGCGACCTCGGAGTCAAAGTGGCCATTGCTAACCATTTGACCACCGAGTTCGTCATATAAACTGCACATTGCAGTATAATTACTATAAATTATTGTTTTCTGGAATAAGTTACATAAATTGAAATTCTCTCACCGGAAGATTGTCTATTATTATTTTTTCCTTAAAGTAAGTTGTCAAGTGCTGAGCGATGTTTATATCATTCAATATTCGATTCATTTTTAACAAAAGTGTATTGAAATTTTGGTTATAACAATAGTAAGAAAGATATGTTTAAAAATACCATATCTTGGCATTGACTTCTACAAACTATATTAGATCGCTATGTCTCGAAACTTTATATTTCAATCCCAAATTTATATGACTTATGCGAGATCTGAGTAATATGAACAAAGAGATTTAACTATTACTGAATGTATTTGACTGCGAATATAAAATATCACAGCGAAAATTTTATTTAGTGAGTTCCATTATTTATTGAGGTACCTTGGGCTATTTGACAAAGTTCAAAAATTGTATAAATTATTTAACAATGTCGTAAAATACACAAAACCATAAAGATCTGCAAATTTTCATTCTAATATTTTCCGTCCGACTTATTTTAGGGTCGATCAAAGTTTGGCAAGAAAGTCCATTTTAGAAGTATGAAATTATTAAAAAATAATATTTGCATTGGAGAAGAAATAAAAAATAATATAACTTTTGTTTTGATACTGATTACATAAACGTAATATTTAACATAGCTGTCGTACAAATTTCTGATTTGATGCATACAAAATACTAACCTGTGACGTAATAAACTCAGTAGCGTTTGGAGCGTTTTTGGAAAAGTCCAAAATTGTGATTTTCAAATTAACATATCTCGAGATATTTTTATACAATAGAAGTGATTCTTTCACTTTTGCTTATATTATTGAGACGTTCCTACATATCACCGAAAAAAATGTTGGTCAAATAGCCTAAATTGATATCTAAACAATATAAAATCAATAATTGATATTTTCCAAATGCAAAACTGACACTTTGCTAAATGCAAAATGTGAATTTGGTTTAGATAGACATACACATTGTAATATTCTATTAGTAAAATGTCATAAACGAAATATTCGACGATCCGTCTTAAATTTATAGTGACAATAATTCATCCAGGTGGGCTGAACAGGTGGACATCACGGGAAAGGGAGAGAAAAATGAAAAAAATAATTAAATTAATGAGGTTTTTATTCCAGACATATTTCAAATATTTTCTTCCTTATTCATGCTCTTCATCCAGTTTGGATAATACATGTGTTACCAACCAAATTGGACAGATTTTTTGCCAAATGGTCTACATAAAGGAAATAAAAACAAATGAGTTGCGAATATTCTTGCGAATAAATTATGGAGTTTCTTGAAAGTCTAATTTAAATAAAAGACAACGTTAAGCAACGTTCAAACTTTCCTTCTTATATTTATTTAGTTTGAACACTAGAAGTAGAGTAACAGTCAATAAAATATTGATACAAAACAAAACACGAGCGTTGAATTTGGCATTTCGGTTTCACATGCCAAATATTTATATTGATTCAAGTGACGACTTTTGTACAAAGACAATAAGGTTGCAAATGATAAAAAAATATTTCCTAGCAGTAAATTTATCGTGGCTATTGTGTAAAACTCAAATGTAAAAGTTTCAAGTGAATCGAAACTGGGCCCTTTGTCTCTCGCCTCGTGGAGGCAGGTGGATACAACTTTCAATTCTCTAACAGAATTCAACCACGATCGACTGCACTTCACAGTTCGCGGGAAACAAGAACAAAAGGCGTTGGAGGTGAGTTAATTTTTTTATATTTATGAACTTTAAAATTTTTTTTTTGTTTCCCCGATTATTAGGGACTTAGAAAAAAGTTACTAAACGGTTTTTTTTCTTATAAAGATATTAAAGTAATTTTAATACCGAATGGGTGAAGGGAAGGGAAAAGACTCGTCGATCGCTGTCTATCCAGCTGCCCACATCCAATTTACTTAAATTATACCATAGGGAATGCTGTTCGATTTAATACGAGCCGCTGAGTTCCACTATCGTGCTCTCCAAAAATTTTTAATGCATGGGTAGCATTTAAAATTTTGATTGATGATTTGTCATAATATAAAGCTTTTAAGGAAGTTTCTACCACTTACAGTGAAGTTGTGGAATCAACTGTTTCTGAACAAATACAACTTCAATAAAAGAGCCTCTGAAAAAAGCTGGCACCTGTCTGTGAACTTTTGGTGTTGCTCTCTATATGTGGCGATTACTACCCATCAGGAGGCTTACATGCTTTAGCAAACAAGCTGAATCTAATGAACCGATCAAGTTGTTATTTTGGTACATTTAGAAAATTGGTAAATAAAGTTTCTGCAGAACAAACTCGAACGTGTGAAATTATCTAAATACTTAAAATTTTTGTCATTTCCTTATAAATATCATCATCTAATAGGAAAAAAGGCATCATTTCAATTCATAAATATAAAGAAAGGTGCATTTCCATAAAGGGAAACTAAGCTGGGAGACTATACAGCACAGTTTATTTATCAGTACTTGTGTACAGTATGGATACTCATGGGCACTCTCTCTTCCTTGAGAGACGTGACTGATCTGTGAATATTCGTTTGATGCCATCCGCATAGACATTTTTCATACTTTGCACAAACGTATTTCTTTTATGTATAGAGCTTGCTTTTCTATGCTAAAGTATATTCAATGGCGCATCTGTATGGAATGACCGGATTGTAAAATATATAAAAACAAAACACGTACAGCTCTACTTCAGTGGAAACGCACCCTAAGTCAAACTAGCAGATTATATCAATATTTATTACTTTGTTGGTCGAGGGAAATAAAATGAAGTTAGTTTACTACGTGGCGGAAAATCTAGCCTACACCAATAAGGTTATCTAGGTTATGTCCCATCAATGTGTACGAGAGGCAAGAATGTGTGTTTTGGGGTGGAAGTGGTTCACCAACATCTTTGAATCAAAGCCAACCTCACCTGCACGTGGTGCACCCTGCTGGCTGACAAACGAGGCTCTGGCGAAAAGAGAGGTAGGGTATAGCGTATTCTGTAAGCTGCCCGACTAGGGAAGTACCTCCACCTCACAGAATACCGCAGCCAAATAACAATCCCCTTGAGGGTTGTTGTGTTCCTGCGAGTGAGTGAGGTCACCAGAAACGAAGGAGTTGCTGCGTTGGCAGCGGGGATGGCGGCGCGCGAGCGTTATTTCATGTTGCGAGTTTTAATATGGCTACGGTAACCGCTTCACATCAGGTGGGCTGTATGCTTGTCTGTCACGCGACGTAGTATAAAAAAAAAATAAGTATAAGACGGTAGTTAAAATGTGTGTAAAGTTTATAAATATGACAATTCGATGTGATAGCATATCTGGGATGTAAGTGGTTCATCAACGTCTTTGAATCAAAGCCATCCGTCACCTGCAGATGGGTGTACCTCGCTGGCTGACATACGAGGCTATAGCGTAGATATTTTGTAAGCTGTCCGATTGATGAAGTACACCTCACAGTTTACCGCAGCCACAAAACAATTCCCTTGACGATTGTTGTGTTCTTGCGAGTGAGTGAGGTCACTAGGAATGAAGCAGTTGCTGCATTGGCTATTGGCTGCGTTCAGTGTTCACACGATGACCATTAGATTCGAATTTTTCATGTATTCCATTTTCCATAGGTATATTTAACGATCATTCCCATGAGGAACATTCCATAAGTTATAATTGTACGTTACATTTAAATTGGATGGACCTTGTATGAAAGAGTATCAAGTCTATGGAGAAATAGTAAACGTGAATAAATCCAATCGAGTTGGTGTCGTGCGAACGTATCCAAAGTGCTTCAGCGACTTAGTCGCTGCGATAACCTAGCGTTTGAACATTTACGGGAATCGAAGCACAAAACTGCCTCATCGGCTATCAGTTCAGCCTGCTATGTGGCGTGCCCACTGCCACGTCAGCCTGCTGACCCTCTGATGATGATGAGTAGAGTAACTATAAAACTATGTTGACAAATCTAGTTCTACATATATATATATTCATTCCTGATTTTGTTTGATTTCATTTCAGTACGGATATTAGAGGCATCGAACTACTAGAATAACTACCACGAGCTCGAAAACGCAGCATTTGACGCCTTACGTTGATTCCACGATGTTTCCGATCGACGGTCTGATAAACTTTACATAGAGCCGAGGGATGCAAATGGCACAAATCCAATCATTGTATATGGTGAATGGACGTCTATGGTTGAGATCTATGGAACACACACTTTACCTACTTTCCCTATGTTCTTTGGCTGAAATGAAGTTAAATACTTTTATCTCTTTCGGAATATAATGTACCAAAATCAGTTTATATGTAGTGAAATAAAAAAAGATCGCATTTAAGGAAAAACTTTCCAGTCTTTTCGTAATCTCTAATCCGGATCGAACCCAAGAGGGCAATATCAAGCGACGTGACGTCACAGCTATGTCTGAAACGTGCCCTGTTACTGATCACACTTGAACATCTAAAGAATAGGCACTCACTTAAATGTCAGACAATGTTAATGAAATATTAAGACAGCAAACTACTAGAAGAAAAGCTTTTAACTTGTCAACTTATACTTTTATAGTTAAAGCTTTTAAATAGTTACTAGTTTACTAGTTTTAGTTAACCCGCGATTTCGTTATTTTAACAAGTAAGATTATGTAAGGGGAAAACAAACATACGACCTATCTGATGGTATTCATAATAGCTACATGTCCATCAAGATCGATTTGCCCAATAGTTTGAGCCGTTGTTGGTCAAGCAATCAGTTTCTTCTTCTTTGTACAACGTTGTTTAAATCAATTCTCATATAAAATAATTATTGTACGAGTAGTAGAGTGCTATTTTTTAAAACAAGGCTTACTATTGAAATTAAACTGTGGGAACATTTTCTTTTTACATTACAATAACTAGACTCATTTGATAAATATAGAACTAAATATGGATGTAGATTTAGGCGAAAAATTTTTGTTCATATAAGTTGCAATCGGTCATAACTTCCGCAGTTGTTTCTTTTTTTAGGGTTCCGAACCTCAAAAGGAAAAACGGAACCCTTATAAGATCACTTTGTTGTCCGTCTGTCTGTCTGTCTGTCTGTCTGTCTGTCTGTCTGTCAAGAATTTATATGTCGAGAATGCGTGGAGGTATCAAGCTGAAATTTGAACTGTATACTCAGGTCTACGGTCCCATGAAGTTAAAAAAAAATCAAACTGCTAAGTTTACGTAGAAAAAAGTTACGGCCGTTTATTCAGCAAAAAACGCATATTTCGACACACTCAAGGGAATCAAAACCTATAGGGTACTTCCCGTTGACCTAGAACTATGAAATTTGGCAAGTAACATCGTTATAGACTACAAGTACAGGAATAAATCTCAAAACTATACATTTGTAAATAGATCTTAAAAAATAGGGGGTCTATATTTTTATAGGGTGTCGAAATTTCAAATTGAAACTATTAGTTCAAATGGGGTATCATATGAAAGGGCTTGATGTACACATTGCAAAATATATTTTATTTATTTTTTTCGACGCATTATTTCTTATTTATAATGAAAAATATCAAATTTAATAATGATACTACGTACCTACGGAACCCTCGGTGGGCGAGTCCGACTCGCACTTGTCCGGTTTTTTTTAAGTAACAAGGACATTTAATCTAGAATCTATTTACAGTCATTGATTCTAGATTGTATTCCTTGATTATATTGATGTGGTTTCCTTGGTTGTTGAGAATCGAAAGAGTCATTGAATAGCACTGTAATATAATGTAGAATAATAATAACACTATATGTGAATAATGGCACTGTTATAACTACAATAGTGCTATTATGAATTACATTGTTATTTCACGATTCTGTTCTATAGGAAATTTCTGACCAAATCAATATAGATTTATGTATTTTTTTATTTATTCGTCGAGCCCGGTGACCGAATGGTTAGCAATGGCTACTTTGACTCCGCGGTCGCGGGTTCGATCTCCGCACAAGACAAATATCTACGTGCATGAACATGCCTGTTTGTCTTGGTCTGCGTGTTTTGTATTGAATGTATGTAATTAAAAAAAATGTATTTAAGTATATTTATGGATATCTAGTACCCATAATACAAGGTTTGCTTAGTTTGGAACTAGACAGCGCTGTGTATTGGTACAGGAATATTTATTTATAATGTTGTTTGTCTATGAATATTTCAATTTCTAGATTTGTAATTAAAAATACAGCATCAATATAGAGTAGGTATATAAAACTGAAAAGGAATGTGGTTAAATTCACAACATTTTAATATTTAATCGCTAGACTTTCTCTTCTTTTCTCACTTTTTATATTATTTTATAGTCCGGTTCCGGTTCCGATTGGAAGGTAAAAATCAACTGCCAATTTCAGATCAGTAGATATTTATATTTTTATTAAAAAAATATATTTAGCAAACATCTTCATAATTTGACATACCGCCCTCTACTCGTAATATTCTAAACGGTTAAGTAATCATTATAAAAATGTTTAAATAATATAAAATTTCTCTGTTTTGTTATGAATTAGTTTAATCGTTATTATCGTAAATAACCACGAAGTTGTAATATCACCTTAATTGGATCATTATGTTGATAATGTACTGTTAGTAGGACAGCTCTATATACGGGTCAACAACCCCTACTATGAGCAAACAATGGCGAACTGTCGCATCACAATAATCCATGGCAAAGGAGTAAAACAATGATCAGACTTTTCCTTGCCAAATGGCCTATTTCTCTTCCATAAGGCCAGTGTATTAGATTTACTTCGTTATTAAGTGTTAATTTTATAAAGGCAAACGTGTGGTTTGCTGAGTTACTATAAAAACAAAATTAAAAATTTTGAAATACCCACGACGACGGTTATAACGTTCCTAGTTGAAAAAGGATAAAATAATTTTGAAACCCTCGACTTAAACAATTTATGCTATGAACTTACTAAACAAACCCAAGAAAATCCGTTGGGGCTGCCATTAAATGAACTATTTTGGCAGTTTTAACTTGTATACTTATTTATATTTATATCGAAATTTAAAATAGAGATGGCAGCCCCCGACGGATTTTCTTGGGTTTGTTTAGTAAGTTCATAGCAAAAAACCGGACAAGTGCGAGTCGGACTCGCCCACCGAGGGTTCCGTAGGTACGTAGTATCATTATTAAATTTGATATTTTTCATTACAAATAAGAAATAATGCATCGAAAAAAATAAATAAAATATATTTTGCAATGTGTACATCAAGCCCTTTCATATCATACCCAATTTGAACTAGTAGTTTCAATTTGAAATTTCGACACTCTATAAAAAATATAGACCCCCTATTTTTTAAGATCTATTTACAAATGAAAAGTTTTGAGATTTATTCCTGTACTTGTAGTCTACTTGTATGTTACTTGCCAAATTTCATAGTTCTAGGTCAACGGGAAGTACCCTATAGGTTTTGATTCCCTTGAGTGTGTCGAAATATGCGTTTTTTGCTGAATAAACGGCGGTAACTTTTTTCTACGTAAACTTAGCAGTTTGATTTTTTTACAACTTCATGGGACGGTAGACTTGAGTATACAGTTCAAATTTCAGCTTGATACCTCCACGCATTCTCGACATAAAAATTCTTGACAGACAGACAGACAGACAGACAGACAGACAGACGGACAACAAAGTGATCTTATAAGTTCTGTTTTTCCTTTTGAGGTACGGAACCCTAAAAATGTTTCAAGTCGGGGGTTTCAAAATTATTTTATCCTTTTTTAACTAGGAACGTTTTAACCGTCGTCGTAAGTTTTTCAATATTTTTAATTTTGTTTTAGAGAGCAAGCATAGGCATTACAAATGAAAACCGCATCAGAATCAGACTAGTAGTTTTGGTTTTGCACAAACAAATGTTTACTGCACCGCCCTCTGGTGAGTTGTCACTGTTACACCTATCTAAGAACATGCTCCAATCAAACCCAAACCCATCACTGAAAACCGCATCAAAATCGAACTCATACGTTTGGAGATAAATGGCAACATTGGTTTCACAAACAAATGTTTACTGCAGCGCCCCCTGGTGAGTTGTCATCGTAACACCTATCTAAGAACAGCACCAATCAAACCCGAACCCATCACTGAAAACCGTATCAAAATCGGACTCGTACTTTTGGAGATAAATGGCAACATTGGTTTCACAAACAAACGTTTACTGCAGCGCCCCCTGGTGAGTTGTCACCGTAACACCTAACTAAGAACATGCATCAATCAAACCCGAACCCATCACGGAAAACCTCATCAAAATCGGACTCGTAGTTTTGGAGATAAATGGCAACATTAATTTGCACAAACATCCTAGCACCCCAAACGCATATACCGTCTCCGTTCCGTCGCGGGTAAAAAACTACATTGAAATATGTATTTAGTAAACACATTTTGGGATGTAAGTTGTTCATCAAATCTTGAACCAAAGCCATCTTCATCTGCACGCGGTGCACTCTGCTGACTGACAAACGAAGCTCTGGCGAAAAGAGAGGTAGGTAGCGTAATTGTAAGCTACCCGACTGGGGAATGTACCTCCACCTCACAGAATACCGCAGCCAAATAACAATTCCCTTGAGGGTTGTTGTGTTTCTGCGACTGAGTGAGGTCACCAGAAAGGAAGGAGTTGCTGGTTGGCAGCGGGGGTGGCGGCGCGTGAGCGATATTTTATGTTACGGGTGTTAATATGGCTGCGGTAACCGCTTCTCATCAGGCGGTCCGTATGCTTGTCTGCCACCCTACGTAATATAAAAAAAACATATCTATGTAAATACAATCACACACTTCATTCTCATCTCCGTAACTGACCGCATATACCCTAAATTGCTGCATTAATGAGTTTCTGACTGTCCGTGTCCCGTATGCCACTGATGGGTTTCACTGAAAATCAGTGCCTGGCTCACACCGTGGTTTATACTGAGTGAGATCCTTTTAAATTAGGCATATAGACACACCTGACAATGTTGATAGTTAAATAAACGTGTTTTTATACTACATACAATGATTTATTGTGTTCTATATTTCTGTAAGTGTTTGTGTGCTTAGTGATAAACTTTTCATTCATTCATTCTAATTCTGATAATAATAATCAAACCCTTATATCACTAAACGATGTGACGAAGATCAGCCAAAGGAATTATTTAACTAACTCAACACCGATTTTAAAATCTTATTAATAATGGAGACGAAAGAACCTGATGAAAATTTTCTCCAAAAGGTAGTCGATGTCAAAGCTTGTTTGCTCTTGAGAAATAATAATTATTTGTGCTGTCAGCTGGCAAGTAAACAAAGGTAGAATTAAGACATTGATCGGACTATTTAGATACCGAGCATTATATCCTGAAACAACTTTCCGTTCAAGTGAGTTCATGATAAGAACCAGTTTTATGGTTAATTTGGATTTACGAAAGCCAAGCGAACAAACGAGATCTTAATCTACCTATTCTTCAACTGAGGGATATTTTCAGAAAAGCGTCTTATTTTATTCAGTGATAATTGCTTTAATAATCCACTGTCTGCTTTATAAGGAAATAATTATGATGAAAAAGCTTATTACCTGCTCCTAAATTAGATTATTAGGACGAGGCTGATATTTATCTAAATTTAGCAGAAGATGATTCATTAGTTTTGTCTGACGCAATAATTACTTTTTTTACTGTACTAACTTTCGCCTACGACTTTGTATGTATTTACATCCGAGAAGTTTTCGAGAATAGCCTTTTTACTTCATCTTTAACTATACTCAGATATATAACTATAATCAGATAATAGTTCAGAAGCTGTGTTGTTATAAAAAAGAAAGTTTCATTGTAACAGCGTCCAAAGTTACGAAAAACAGCCTCGTAACAGTATTAGTTTAACCAAATCTGGGCTTACATCGCTTCCATAACATAATCAAAATGATATTTTCCCAGAAGTGTGTTCTACAAGTAAATCTCTTTATGAAGATGTTGCATTGACAGAAGTAACAGTATCGGCGAAATGGCACACAATGACGTAAAACATAAAGAAGAAAGAAAGGAAGGAGTACAAGCTGGCAACGGATTGGCAACCCCTTGGTGTTGCTGATCTCCATGGGCGGTGGTAATCGCTTTCCATTAGGTGGGTCACCACATGCTCGTTTCCCCCCCTCTCATATAAAATAAAAAGAAAATCCGTAACGATGAGTTTATTGCATACACTACCCGTATTTGACTAATCAAGCTTCACGTCGCTACTTTAGAATAAAGAAAACTACTTTATAACGTGATATAAAAATAGAAACTGAACAAGTTTATCGGATAGCTTGCAATATAAGTTGGATTACAATCGACGGATCTAGGCAACATGATCACAACACTATTTTGTGCAGAAAAAAAAAACTGCTTCGCGTAGCAGGCTCCGGTACGGAAGAACTTCTTTAACTATTTATGGGCCTTAAAAGTCTCCCGATAACGTTGAAATCCGAGCAAAGTGCCTCTTATCTAGTTCGCCCTTTGTGCCGCGTGTCGTTTATAGGTTGTGAGCCTAATACGATTATGAGTTGAGATATAACCCCTTTGTGTCTTCCGGATACCGTGATTGTAATCTTTAATGACGATCGCGAAATTTGATAATGTGATAAAGGTTTAATTCTATTGATGTTAAGGGAATATAGTTAGTTAAAGTTGGCCTACCATACGTTCCGAAAGTTGTCTTGCGTGTAATTCGATTATCTGCAGCCTACAAAGAGACAATTAACACTGGAGTTAATTATGTTTATAGAAGTAAAGCTAATTTTGTTTTGATCAATTCATGTAAGCGAATGGATATCTATTCTAAGTCTCTCAAAGTCTCATGGTTGATAGGATTTCGTATGAAAATAATGACGTAGGATTCGATTATGTACCAATTTAAAAACGTCACTTAAAAACTAGCTGGCCTGGTGAACCAAAATACAGGCTTCTATTCTAGCTCAGGCACCAGTCTCCCACATAAATTGTATAGTTCTACCGACTACATAACACTTATATGGCTACGGTAACTAATACACATCAGGCAAGCCGTATTCTTGTTTTCAATTCAACGTAGCATAAAAAAATCTGCATGGTTTAAACTTACATTTCTTTTATTTAAAATATTATTTTTAATTTTCATGCAGGAACGCTGACCTTGACTGGTACCATTGCTTGAAAATTCAAGCAACGGTACCTAGTTTCCTATCACAGAACGAACACATTAATAAAAAAAAACACCATTTCTACAGGAGCTACTAGAGGAGAGAACGTTATATTTTCCTGCATACCCATTATTAAGAATAATTTGCCATTTATTTATTTTTTACTTTATGGCCTGCTCAATAAGGACTTTAATACATACAAATCAAAAAGCGAAAATGCTTGGCCGGAGTAATTTCGATGGAGTTGAACAGCTTTTGAAATGCTAATAAGGACATTGGGGAGAAAATGAGAGATAGGCAAAAACTATTAATAATTTGAAATCAAAACAACTGAAGAACTGTGAAATTTTGACACAAGGTAAAAGAAAAAAAATATAGGATAGAGAAATTTATAGAATATAGTAGAAATATATACAGTCAAAATCCATGAAATTAGTATAAAATGTACGTAAATGACGCCGCGAGGCTAAAAGCTAACTATCTCATATTTCCCATTAGCTGCATCTTGGTAAAATGCGCAAAAAAATAAAATGTCGAGAAAGTCCCCGGGCTATTTGGCCTTAATACGCGACGTCGCTCAGAGCCGGCACACGCAGGCTTCGTAGCAGGAAGTCAAAAGCTTTGTGCCGGCCTCCGCATTTCATCCAAGGCGTCTGTTTTCGACGTAATCTCCCGCCTGCTATGAGAACTTTAAATAAACAGCCACATATATTGATAATTGTGATTGTTTACACTTTATTGTATTTTGTGACGTGTGTCTTCTTTGGTTCACTGACATTTTTAGGATCAAAGCTAATTTCATCTGTATATAGTGTACCCTGCTGATAAGCGGCTCTGATGGAAGACAGGTAAAGTATTAATAGTCCGACTAAGAAGGTACCTCCACTGCAGCCGAATAATAATTACACTTGAGAATTAAATAAATAAATAAATAAAATAAATATTTCTGGACAATTTACACAGCGCCATCTAGTCCCAAATTAAGCGCAAAGCTTGTGTTATGGGTACTAGACTACTGATAAATGTACTTAAATACATTTTTTTTTGTAAATACATACTTACAATACCCAGCAAACACCCAGACCAAGACAAACAGACATGTTCATGCAGACAAATATTTGTCTTGTGCGGGAATCGAACCCGCGACCTCGAAGTTAAAGTGGTCATTGCTATCCATTGGACCACCGAGCTCGTCTTCCTGTGAGTGAACGAGCTTATCAGATACAAGGAAATGTAAAATATCAGCAGAGGCCAGCACACGACAGGGCTGGATTTGGAGGCCCTGGGATAATAAAGGAGTAGAGTAATACTTGGGTTTACCAAACTTTTTTTAATGAATATATTTTATATGGGGCTCTCTTTTGGAGACCCCGGGCGCTTTAGCTGCCCGAAGTTGTTGTGAATAGCAGTCATATCGGCCTAATGCGCCAGCTATCATTATTTTGGAGAGATTCTTATCTTGTTTTTGGAGAGTAATAATGCCTAAAGTAGATCATTTTATTTGAGACTTTTTTGAAAGTGATGGCCAACAAAAAATGGCACATATTGTTAGAACTATGCGGAGCAGTAGTAAATGAAACTTCGCGAGTGGCTAATGCATCGGGTGTTTACTAAAATGCGCCATGGGCAGCCGCCCCGATTACCCTCACTTAAATCTGGCAATGGCACATGAGCAATACTTCCTTGAATTGCAAAAGTTACAAATATGCTGCAGACACTACGCCGTGACTTATGGGCAGTTCTCTTCAATTATTGAAAATTAAATTATGTGGAGTGTCAGTCAGTTAAGCAACGTCGACCGCAGCCTGTCTACAGATGGGTTTGTTTTTCTCGAGCTCATCCGTGCTTCAGAGGGACCGCTAAGCCGTCAGTCCTGGCTTTTGCCATTAGATGACAGTCGATAAGCCAAGTCAGTGGCCTTAGAACGGCTTGAAAACACTGGCCTCCGCCAACCCGCAGTTGAGCAGCGTGGTGGAGTATGCTGGAAACCCCTTCGATTGACGAGAGAACCGTATCCCAACAGTGGGATGATTATGGGTTAACGACGACGACGACGACAAAATTATATGTTAAGGTCACGGCAGGTCATACCCTATGTTCTCATAAGTTATGTCCGTGCTCATGGTTATGCGATTTAGACACGCTCGATACTACGGTGTTCCGTGTTATCCGTAAAAGATTATGATTGTTATATTGATATATAGATTATTATATAGATATTCCTTAGGTATATTGATGCAGTTGTTTTACGTATTGGTCCTTATGCGTCGGAAGGTTAAAGATAATATTTTTATAATTTTGTTGCTGAAAATGTCTTTTGGTAGCTGACATTCATATCAAATAAAATATACGACCAGCTGCAACTGATATGGCGAAACTGCTGCAACATATTACAATCCTTTGTTGCATTTCTGTGTAAAATATGGCAATGTGCAAATTTAGCAAAACTACTTACATTAGATATATTTTTTCGTTACTATCTGGTAATTTATAATATAGGTTCTTCAGGTACTAAATCAAAGCATTAATCAGTTAGATTTATGATATGAGCAATATTTAATTAAGGTTACAAAATAATAATACCTTATTTGTATGGTATTATCATATATATTGTCTCTTTTTTTTACTTTTTTACATTATATAATATTTATGCGCAAATTCATGAACATTCGTGCACTCGTCGCTCTCTATTTACAGAAGAAGGTGAAGAGAAGTATGTCACGAAAAGCATTAGGCTACGTTTTCATCAGTGATGCGCGAGGATGCCTAGCGGGGAATGTGTTTATAAAGCACCAATAGAATCGATTAATTTTCTATCCTAGTGAATACGCCATAGCGGTTCAAGGTTTTTGTACATAAAAACAAGCTAGGAATGTGTATGAGGAATATGAAGAGAGAAACTACCAGTCACAGACCTACACTCGCACTCCACTTGCCTGAAAAGAGATCGCTACGATTCCTGCCACCGGTCACCTGCAAAATAGTTTACATCTTCAATTACGCATCCTCGCATCGCTCAGCTACCTCAAAAGTCTCAGGTGGAAATGCAGATACTTCCAGTATAAGCTGAGCTCACGTAGCCACGAGACAGGTAGGGCTACGCAGGACCGTATTACACTGGATGAACTTGAAATGCATCTTGGCTCCATGCTCCTCACTGCCAAGTCAACTGCGCATTGAAGAACTAAAGCTAGCCGTATTATACCAAAGGCTGCCGCTTACGTACAGGCCTCCTTGTCATGTTATTAATTAAATTTTAGTGTTAACAATATGAAAATAAGGTTTAAAATTACATGCACTCACAAAATTCCATACATCGTACCACCGAAAAGCGTATATCGAGGCAAGGTTGAGACTAGAGCCAAAAAACTAAATATTAGGTGACTCTTTCCGAAAAGTTAACCTAAACCTAGAAAGGAATAGAAAGTATGAGGCGGTATGTAACAATGGAAAAGATACATAGTCATGTCGATGCCTTGATTAAATATGACTATTTATAAAAGCTATTATTTTGGGTACGTATCTTTATTTTTATCTATCTCACGTTATGTAGGTATGTCACGGATTTTCGGATTGATCGGACCCATATCAAGTAAAAAGTCAACTTTGACGTTACACACAAACCTAACATTTACAAAAATAATATTCGTGTCATATCCGATCGCGCTTAGACGAAAAACCTTGGATTTTATTGAAAAATAATATCCACGACACCCACGACACCTGTCTTTAACGATAAATATAGTGAACGATTTATAGGGTTCCTTTTAACTTTATATATTGTCTTCTACGAGGCCAAAGTAAATCGTGTGGTTCAAAGAAACAGCACAGATGTCAAAGGACATCCCATTTCGCATTATGACAAATATATTTCGTATGACAGTTTGCTATTCTCTATAGATACAAATATAACTGAATTGGTCACGGATTCGATCATATTATTAAAACAAAATTTCGACGCCGTTGACGCTAACAAATACGTCCTTAGGTAATTTTTATGTAGAAATGTCACTATTCAAATATATCTAATTTATAGGTCGCCAAGTCTCAATATATATAATCTTGTATTAAATGATATAATTATTACTGCAAAGACACTCGTTTAAATATAAGTCCGGACCTCACTAACTTAAAGATAGGCGGATATGCTTTAACCTGTATCTATATAAGCCAACCGTTATAGATTGATCCATCAACGCACAGCTCAAAACCACTGGACGGATCAGGCTGAAATTTGGTATACATTTATATAGGTTTATTATAATGTGTTCATTCGCCAAGAAAGAATTTATGAAAATTTCCACGGGGTAATGTGATATGCGCGAACAAAGTTGAAGGTGCAAGCTAGTATTTCTTACTTATCATCTTTTGTACACCACTGTCCAAAAAAAGTATTGTTCCTTTACATTGACGTACCATCCAATGAACGTTGGGTTTAATAAAAATTTCATCACTAAGAAGTCAAAATATAGATATAATATGTGTAATTATTAATTAAGCTTATAAACTAAGTAAGTGGGGTGTAAGTGGTTCATCAACGTCTTTGAACCAAAGCCAACTTCACCTGCACGCGGTGCACCCTGCTGACTGACAAACGAAGCTCTGGCGAAAAGAGAGGTAGGACGCAATGAGAGATCGTACTGTGCCTCGCTTTTATTATTATTTCTGATGGGAGAGGGGCACAGTGTGATTTCTCGTTCAAAGCTTGGCTAGCATCCGACTGGGGAAGTACCTCCACCTTGCAAAAGACCGCAGCCATAATGGCTTTGCCGTGTTCCTGCGTGTGAGCAAGGTCACCAGGGCTGTTTTTTCTGAGAGGTCGTCATGCTGACAACTGGGAGACCAGCGGTTGTCGAACCGCTGCCAGCGGTGCAGGCGCGGCGTGTTGGCGCGGCGGTCAGGGAGACCCGGTGAAACGGTTGTCCGCTGGCCGCCCGCAGGTTAGTAGGGTTCCCGAACCCGGGGATCACCTAATCTCCGCCCCGGGAGGCTGAACCGCCAACCTGTGTAAAGTCCCTGTTGTAGTAGTCGTGCCGGAGGAGGAGACCGGAGTGGACCCGGCTGCTACAGCAGGGGGGGACCGGGGGCCCTTCCGCCCGCCGCGCTAGCAAACCGCACAACCTGCACTGTACTGCGGGGGTAGACACCGCGCTTTTTTTCTGTCGTGTTGTCAATGAGACGACTTCTCATAAACCTCTAAAATCTTTTTATGGCCGTGAAGAAAAAAAGAAAGCATTTTACTCCAGCGGCGTCCTCTTCCACACTCAGTGTGGATTTCTGTAACATTAGGGGTCTTCACGCAAACATTAATGCAGTTCACCAACACCTTGAAACTGCACAGCCGACCCTGCTTTTTTTGACAGAGACTCAAATATCTTGTCCGGCCGACACATCCTACTTATTATACCCTGGGTACAAACTCGAATATTCTTTTGTACGTCGAGCTGGTGTATGTATGTACGTCCGGGAGGATATTTGCTGTCGACGCCTTCACGGCCTAGAAGACAGGGACCTGTCAATTTTGTGGGTGCGCGTGGATCAGGGTGGCCACACCTGCATCTACGCGTGCCTTTACAGGTCTCATAGTGGTGATTCAGACACAACTCGGATGATCGAGCACCTACAACTGGCGACTGACAGAGTCATGGAACAGTATCCCTCCGCGGAGTTAGTGATTTTGGGAGACTTCAATGCCCACCACGCCGAGTGGCTTGGCTCTCGGTCCACTGACTTCGCGGGGAGGTCTGTTCACGACTTTGCACTGGCTTATGGTTTCTCGCAGCTGGTACATTCTCCAACGAGAATACCGGATATCGAGGACCATACGAGCTCTCTTCTGGACCTTCTGCTGACCACACGTCCGGATGGGTACAAGATCACGGTGGACGCTCCGCTTGGGTCGTCGGACCACTGCCTCATCCGGACCCAGGTGCCATATGCTAGCACTGACGCGCCCCGGCCTACCGGATGGCGTCGTGTATGGCACTACAAGTCGGCAGATTGGGATGGATTGCGTGAATTCTATGCATCGTACCCGTGGAGGCAGCTCTGCTTCGGGTCAGAGGACATCGACTCCTGTGCATCCGCTGTGGCTGGGACGATTTTGGATGGGATGGAATTATTCATCCCAAATCGACTGGTGGCCACCGCGGGTGTTAAAAAACGGCCGTGGTTTAATCGGTCTTGTAGAGAGGCTATACTTCGCAAGCAGGCTGCATACAAGACTTGGACCGCGGCCCGTATTAATGGGGATCAGAATGTTTCTGACCTGAAACATGAGTTTAATGCTGCCTCGAGGTCCAGTAAGAGAGTGATTGCTAGGGCAAAGTATGATTTCGTCGGCAGAGTTGGTGAGCGCCTGGCTAAGCATCCATCTGGGAGCCGTGCTTTTTGGTCGCTCGCTAAGGCTGCCGAGGGAAACTTCTGTCGGTCGTCTTTTCCACCACTGCAAAAACCGGATGGTAGTCTGGCTTATAGTGCTAAGGAGAAGGCCGACTTACTGGGCAATCTCTTTGCCTCTAATTCGACTTTGAACGAGGGAGACGCCGTACCACCTACTATCCCATGGTGCGGTAACTCCATGCCGGAGATTTCGATTACACAGCGAGATGTCCGGCGGGCGTTGCTCTCCCTCGATATTCACAAGTCGAGTGGGCCAGATGGCATACCGGCAGTGGTGTTAAAGGTGTGTGCTCTTGAGTTGTGTCCTGTACTTACGCGCTTGTTCGCGCTTTCATACTCCACTAGGCAAGTTCCGTCTATGTGGAAGACTGCGAATGTGCACCCTGTACCTAAAAAGGGCGACAGGTCAGATCCATCGAATTACAGGCCTATTGCTGTTACCTCCCTTCTCTCCAAGGTGATGGAGCGTGTAATTAATACTCGGCTCCTTGGATACCTAGAGGATCACGAATTGATCAGCGACAAACAATATGGCTTTCGCCATGGTCGCTCAACTGGTGATCTTCTAGTGTATCTTACGCACCGATGGGCTTTGGCGGTGGAGAGTCAAGGTGAGGCATTGGCGGTTAGCCTGGATATGGCAAAGGCGTTCGATCGGGTCTGGCACCGCAGTCTTCTTTCAAAGTTACCTGCATACGGTCTGCCCGAGGGGTTATGCGAATGGGTTGCTAGCTTCTTGTCCAGCAGAAGCATTAGAGCCGTTGTAGATGGCAGTTGCTCCGATAGCATGGACATCAATGCTGGCGTCCCGCAGGGTTCTGTATTGTCCCCGACGCTGTTTCTGCTGCATATTAATGATATGTTGTATAATGACAGCATTCATTGTTATGCAGACGATAGCACCGGGGACACTTATTACACGGGCCGCGCAAATATCCCTCGTTCTTTGGTGGAGGAGAGCCGCGAACAACTTGTGTCGCAAATTGAGAGCACACTAAGTAGAGTGTCCGACTGGGGGCGACAGAACTTAGTGCGATTTAACCCCTCTAAGACACAAGTCTGCGCGTTCACCGCTAAGAAAACCCCATTTGCTGTGGCTCCACACTTCGAAAACACACCCCTCACCATCGCCAATAATATTGGTATTCTAGGAGTTGACATCTCCAGCGACGTCCAGTTTCGATGTCATCTGGAGGGGAAGGTCAAGCTGGCATCGAAGAAACTAGGTGTGCTCAACAGGGCGAAACATTACTTCAACCCGCGGCAAAGGCTTATGCTTTACAAAGCTCAAGTTCGGCCGCATATGGAGTACTGTTGCCATCTATGGGCGGGAGCGCCTAGATACCAGCTTGCACCCTGTAACTCGATTCAAAGGCGTGCTGTGAGGATTGTTGACGATCCCAAACTGACAGACGGTTTAGAACCTTTAAGTCTGAGAAGAGATTTTGCGTCCCTTTGTGTGTTCTACCGTTTGTACAATGGGGTGTGTTCAGAGGAGTTGTTTGACATGATGCCCACGGCTTCCTTCTACAGTCGCACCGCTCGCCATCGACAGGGAATTCATCCTCACACTTTAGAACCGAAATGGTCACGCACTGTGCGGTTCCAGAGAAGTTTTCTTCCACGTACTATCAAGCTGTGGAATGAATTGCCTGTTGAGGTTTTCCCAGGAGACTACAGCATGGGGTTCTTCAAAAAGGGCGTGAAGAGGTTTTTACAGGGTCGGCAACGCGCATGTGATGCCTCCGGTGTTACAGGCGTCCATAGGCTGCGGTAACTGCTTTCCATCAGGCGGACCGTATGCTTGTTTGCCACCTTAGTGGTATAAAAAAAAAAAAAAAAAAAAAAAAACTAAGTATATAAACTTCGCAAAATTTATTGAAATTCATACATTCCAAAATAAAAAAAATATTATACACCATCATCATGTTTTCTCACTAGGATAGTTTTCCCAAGATTTCACGATACAGTACGACATTCTGAACATGCAATCCGTTAGTCTTAAGTTAAGTTAGCCTTAATTAAAAAATAAGTCAGTTAAGTAAGACCATAAGTAACCTAGGCAAAGATTTTTGTCTAAATCTTTATGATTGATTTTATGATTGATACAGTATTGACTTTGTAATTATATGTAGGTACAATACTAACGACCGACCCCTGCTTCGCACAGATATAATAAAATAATAGTGTATGTTACTTGCTGATCATAATAGATTTTAAATGGGTTTAGTAGTTTTTGAATTTATCAATTAGTTACTTGGACATGGTAGAGTAAAGTCAGTAGAGTAGCAGTAACTACTGGTTTCATTGTTAATATTCTTAGTGTGTTCGTAATGCCGCAATATTCTCCTATACAATTTTACTCTACCCGTGTACACCTGGCTTTACAAACAAAAATATGAATTTTCTCTCTTCATAATATTGGTATAGACAATAGGCGATTCCTATTTAATAATATGATAAACTCGTAGAAATGTATTCAATTAGTTTAAAGAAAAAAATATCTTTAATCCATTAGGTCCACAGATGAGATTTTCGATGTTAGGTCTCTTTTGTTGATTGAATATAATATCATAGAAGCTTAAAACTTCACAACAACTAGAATCAAGAATTTTTTTTTATTTATTTTTTACTTTTCATTATTAACAAGAGGTTAGAGTCATTCTCAAAGTAATATGTTTTTTTTTAAATTAACTTTTCCTAATTATGTTGATACACTACACAAAATAGAAATAAGTTTTCATGCCCTAAAGATGCTTCTACATTTTTTATACCACTAAGGTGACGATCCGCCTGATGGAAAACCGTCATTACAACCATATTCTTATTACATTATTATCGCGTTGCAGACTCAGACTTAGTCTGCAACGCGATAATAATGTAATTTAAATTAGCATTAGCATTAAAATTAGCATTTCGTAAATCTAATTTAGAGGTTCTTATTCTTAGTATAAGAACCTCTAAATTAGAATTACGAAATGAGAAGTTTACAAAACGGAAAGTAGCCTTTTGTAGGTGTTCATACGTATTAGCTACGTCAAGGTTCAAGGCGCTCTCAGTTCTTTGAAACGTAGTTTTATTTTTATTTTTATGGTGGTATAGCTTGGGATTCTTTTAATTTAAAAACTTTCCATTGTGGTTTGTATTGGCGAAAAATTTGAAAAAAGAAATCTCGTCACTATATTACTATCTATTCTATTGACAAATACTTTTACTTTCATTCATATGAGCATGGATTAATTTTTTTTCTCAATTAAGAGGACGAGCTACAAAATATCTAAAAAGAACGTTCTCGAATCAAATGGACACTCTCCAATTTCCAGCCTAACGGTTTTTAGTAGGGTTAAAAAAGATCTCCGGGCTTAGTGCGGCGTAGACCTACATCAAAACGTCAATGGCTTATCGCATATCATCGGACGACAGGAAAGCAATATTGGGGAAAATATGAACACAAGTTTTGGTTATAAAACCACTTCCGTATTTTTTCTTCACGATTTTATGAACGTGTATAGAGAGGTCTCTTCCGTGATTCGACAGCAACTTCTGTTTCCAACTTATTATTTTTGAAGTGAAAACTTCTTTAGCGGCGTTGTGCACTTTTTGGTATGGGTAAAGAATGATAAACTCGCGTCAGGACACGTGACCTGATCGAAAATTCGTAAGACGGAGGGAGAGTAGACCGCCGCGCCGGCGGCTCTTTTTCTACCGCGCGGCGAAAATGTATGCCTGCTCACAGGAGCAGGCATGTTTATATTTAATTTAATATAAATTGTCTGTGTTTTTTTACGATAGCGTAATAAATGCATATTGTATTTTACCACATAAATGATAGTACATTTATACAGATATAAATAGATAAATAAAGCAATTGGTGCGAAATTATTCCCTAACCATTCCAAAATATTCAAAAATGCACAACGTTAATGTTTTCACTTCTGCAGGCATTCCTGCAGGTTAGAAGCTTCAAGACTATTTCTTGATAAGACTAGATGGTGGTATGGACGCTTATAGCGGTATAAGACAGCTGAATGAGATCAAGCCATCCATGGACAGGCTATGGTAGCCGTTGCTTAACTTGCGTAATCGATTAGGTTGTAACGCGCAACGACTCATCGAGCTCCCTAACGATACCCAATTGTTTTAAATGCACAGGCCGGGGGAAGAGCCTGCAGCTCAGGAATCCAAACCAGATTCTCACAATCTCCCAAATGGGAGATGTATAATCTCCCATTTGGGAGATTTATAAAAGATTGTGAATTTTCACAATCTTAATAACTACGTATGTTCACCTGTACAACCTTTATGAGAAGTGAATAAACATTATTATTAATGTACAATATTTACTAGATCGAAAATATATGATTGCGAAGACACGAAGAAAAATGTGACAAACGCATAATCTTTTTTATCCATAAAGGCTGGTATATTTTGGAAACGCTTACCTAAATAGACGTGTCACATTTAGCCACGACTTACAAAATGCGCAATAACCTGCTATTTCATTTTGGTGTCATGACAATGCATTCATATTTGATTACAAGCGACACGTGATAAAAAGACCCCTGCTCTGATGTTTATTAAGCTAGCTTTTCGAAGAACTGAAAACAAGTTTATTTGTACTTTTTCGGAGTTTGCACAAAAGAATAATATGAATTTTTAAATGTTTTGCATTACATAGCTGATATAGACTTTTATTTCACTAATTGACTTGTTAGTTGACCAAGAGATTATCATCATCACTATTATCAGCCAGTATCTATCCGTCGTCATCATTAACCCTTAGTCATCCTATTCCTGGGATACGGGTCTCCCTTCAGTCAAAGGGGTTTAGAGCATATTTATGCACTGTTGGATATAGGCCTTACCTAATGCTTTCCACCATATGCGATCCTCCGGTTTACGCATTCAGCCGCTTTTATTGAGGTCATCGGGCCTTCTAGATAAGGGGGAATGGGGGGGGGGGGGAGAGAAAGAAGATATAAGGACGTCCACTCCAAAACTTTCCTACCCCATCTGCCATTGGTGACTCGGCAATAGTGGCCGGCCCACTGCCACTTCATCTTACGAATTTTGAGATCTATACCGACAACTTTCTTACGATTTTTCTTAGAATTTTCCTTTCCGGAATCGATTCCTGAGATAAATATCGAGCATAGCTCTGATCACAGCTGGCTCTACGACTTATAGCTTGTGAACCAGCTTGACGATCAGTGTCCATGTCTCTGCATAGTAAGTCAAAGCGGGGAGGACGCAATGGTTGAAGACTTTTAGTCTTCAAGCATTGGTATATGCGTGCGGTGAAGATGTACCGAACCAACAAAAGATGACCCAAAGAGCGACTATTAGGTATTTATTTGTATATATAACAAAATTATTTTTAAAAGAAATTTTTGCTATCACTGTTACGTTTTTAATCTGAAATTTCATCAATATATAATTTCCTCGTAACATACTTTTACAATAACATACTACCACAGACTATGAGTGTAGTGTCGTAGAAATTACTTAATTAAGATTTACGATTAATATTTTATTAACGCGTCTAGTTTTGCTTATTGCATTTTATACGCTTATAACTAAGTATTATATATTTTTTTGGTAATAATAGTCTAATGCAGACAGTTTCCAACTAGGCGCCGATAAGCATAAGATACAGAATGCCGCGGCTTTATATAGCGCTCTAATATAACACAGTGTAACACATTGTTGCCCTTTCCATCGAAAAAAATGCACGCTTATATGACACGCGAGGCCTAACAAAAAACTATATTAATTTGTCTCATCGCCTTACATGATGCTACAATTTGTCTAGAGTTTGTCTCTCTGTTGTGTCTCCAATAAATACATTGATTTTAGGCTGTTATCCAGAGATCATATTCTGACCTATAATAAGTGGAATTTTACGTACATTTATTCCCTGGACACAAAAATCCATAAAAATGTGAAGAGTCTTTTATATTAAATCCAGTTCGTTACAGTGAGAATCCCGTCTTATCTGACTTACACTTGAATAAATACTTAAAGAGAATCCTTTATGTTCGCGCAATAAAGTAGGATGAAATTTCATGGCAGACTTTGAGAATTTTGATTAACTTCAATTGAGCAATCCGTGGTAAATCGTGTAACATTTTATTTCAGTCACCAGCTTCTTCCGAGAGCACATTAAGATCCTGGCTGGTGTCATTAGACCAAGTCAATGGCCTTGAGACAATGTGAAAACACTAGCCTCCGTCAACACGCAGGTGAACAGTGTTGTCTGCTCTGAACCCCTTCGATTGAACGAAGACCCATATCATATATTATATGGGATGAATAAGGGCTGACGACGACGATGACGAATCTGTGTGTTTGTCTGTAAAATATGTAAAAGGCAAACATTAATGACTGACCTAACAGACACAGTTAAAACCGTGGATCGGTTAGTAATTTGGCATACAGTAAAATACTTCAGAAAATTCCCACGCTATATCAGGATACAAACTTACAAAGCTGAAGGCGCAAGGTAGTTTGTAGTCAAGCTACAGAATTTGGGATGCAACCTGCGTCGATACCCTAGCTCCTTCTCATCTCCCTCACACGTCGGGATCTGCGGGAGCTGCTGCTGCATTAGCGGAGACACTTAAGCGGCGCAAATATTTAAACCTTATAGGTAATTATATATTTGAGCCGTTTGGGGTCGAAACGCTTGGCCCATGGGGTCCAAGTGCAAGGCTTCTATTTAGAGATTTAGCAAAGCGCTTGGTTGATACTTCCCGTGACCAGAGAGCTGGCCTATATTTGGCACAACGTATAAGCATTGCCATTCAGCGTGGCAATGCTGCCAGCGTTCTGGGCACGATGCCTTTTGACAGTGATGCGGAGGAATTTTTTGACGCGGTTTAGTTATTATTATTTTTTCTTTCTTTTTATTTACATAATAATATTTATTTTAAGATTAGTTTATTTTTAGTTAATTAAGTTTGTATTTTAAGATTAGTTTATTTTTAGTTAATTTAGTTTATAAAATATAATAAATGTTTGTTATCTTCTAAAAAAAAAAAAAAAAAAAAAAAAAAAGCTACAGAATTAAACAAGACCTAAGTACTTAACTCCAAATAAGATTCTGATCTTGCCCCCGATCCGCTCAATGCATAGACGCCGCGTTATTGTTACTATTTAGGAAATATTAATTAATCCTTTTTGCTTACATGTTAGTTATTATCTTATACCCGCGACTTCGTTTGAACACAGTACATAGATAAAAGGTATCCTATGTGTTAATCCAGAACAGATTCTATATAATTGACAAACTTCATCCAAATCCGTTCATCCGTACCTATACCTATGGAATATGTGATTTATGAACATCTTTGAACCAAAGCCAACCTCACCTGCACCCTGCTGTCGAAAAGAAAGGTAGGGCATAGAATATTTTTTAAGCTGCCCGACTGGGGAAGTATCTCCACCTCACAAAATACTGCAGCCAAATAACAAATCCGTTCTTAAATTAAGGGTTCTTGTGTTCCTACGAGTGAGTGAGGTCACCAGAAAGAAAGGAAGAAAGGAAAGCTATAGGTTGGCAACGGATCCGCGACGCCTTGGTGCTGCTGATCTTCATGGGTGGTGCTGATTGCTTACCAACAGGTGCTCGTTGATCTCCTCTCATATAAAAAAATAGTAATAAATATCGATACATCGACACATTCATACATTAAAAATCGTAACATGAAATACAGTACAGTAGAGTAACATGAAATATCTGATAAATTATTAATTTGACAATGAAAAATATTAAAATTTTTGCATGCTATAAAAGTAGCTAAATAAGAAGAAACTATATTTACCATAATACCTTGTTACAACCTTATTTAAATGGCAAATAAATATTCATTCATTCATTCATTCATTCATACAAAATACCACAGCCAAATAACAATTTCCTTGAGGGTTATTGTGTTCCTGCGAATGAATGAGGTCACCTGGCTGCGATGGCAGCACTGTAGCTACATATCATGTTGCAAGCGTTTATATGGATACGGTAAGGTTGACTGTATACTTGTTTGCCAAACATAAAAAAGGTAATTTGATTTACACTACTTTGCGTGCTTCCGCCATCAATTAGTTCATGCAAACTACTGCCGACCGCCACCCATCCACTACCGTTAGTAGTTGCATGCAACTGCCGTGGGTGCTTCATACTTCTAATAAGGTCTCCAATAATATAAATCCAAGTCTCATCCTCGGGTTATAAAAAAAAAAATGTTTCTTCTGTTTCAGATGCTGGAGATTCGCCGAGACGGCCACAGCAGCTGGAGCAGAGACGACCAAAGCATTATCGATTGAATGCTTTAGGGCTGCGGAAAACATACATACATACATGGATTGCTAAATTCATAACCCTGCCTTTTACTTTTGCCCTAGTCGAGTAAAAATATGTCTTTATATAACTATATAATCTGTTCGTTTCAGTTTGACTCAAATTCACGAAATTACTTACTGAAATCCGCAAGGGCCATGTTACGATTCCTCGTCTTACTTCTTACAAAGTTGCTTCTTGAATTCTGCTTCAGGGACGACTTAGTAAAAAACTTTATAACAACTTCTGTAGTTCTTCTTATCGTTTCGATGACGACTGTCACTGCTATATAGTTCGTCAAGTAACTATGATAGATATGAGTACAGTATGAGAGTTTAAAATTTTATTACAAAGAATGTAATAAAATTTTAAATATTGTAACGTTATACGTTTCTTTTTAATGAAATTCAATATAATAAACATAATTACATAAAAATACATAATACTAAACTTAAAATAAAACTATATACAACACGGTTTTGTGTTATTTAACTTAAAATCAATAATAAAAAAGATATGAATTGGATTACATAACTCAATTCTATAACTAAAGTTAAATATTAAATGGTGTCTTGAGTTGAATGAGTCACATTTGATTCATGACAATATTAATTGTTAATTAATATTATGAACAAAATGTTGTCTATTTCAATATTTACAATCGTCGAAATAATAAATAAACAATGAAAAATAAATCACTAAATTAATAATTTAAAACACAGTAAATAAGTATAAATAACCTAATTAAAAAATAATAATAGTCGTATTACTCAATTGCCCAAAACGTATTTGCTAATGGTTTTCTTGAGCGTCACACGGTACCCTATTAGACAAACATCGTACGATCTTATGGGCGGAGCAAAGACAAGACAGCTCATCGGCAACAGCCGATACTCGGACCCCACACTACTTTTTTCAACCGCACAGACGACACACAGACTAGCATAGTGCATAGACGTACTTCGATGCATATTTCGTGCCTGTAAAATTTAATTAACTGGGTTTAATCAATTTGCATATAAGTAATGTATGTGATAAGTTCTTCTTTGCCACTTACGTAATAAGTCGCGGAGGACATTTGTAACCGAAATCACGTATACAGGAATTCCCCGATAGGGTAAGTGTTGATCAGTTATTATTTCATAGGCCAATTTTAAAATTGTGTACTAGCTGTGGTTTTGCCGTAACGTGTAATTTATAGCTCCTGGATTGCTTATCCCAATACGACGTATAAATAATCTTTCGTCCATGTAATATTGTTACCGATTTATTTATATATAATTTATTATTTCATTGCTTTAATTTGGAAAAAGTATTTAATTAGGGTTAGACCTCATTGTGTTTTCTTTGTTAGCATTGCAAACCAAAATTATTTAACTACGTAGTTATTTTGATCTACCTTCTTTTATAATTATTTAATCTTGACGGCATATAATTGCTTTAGATTTTTATTGTGAATAATATTACTTTGGCCTTAGTTTTTTGTTATTCACAAATAATTCCGCCTACATACTGCTTCGTTCTGATTGCGATCTTTTAAACCGACACCACTCACCGTCTACCTATTAGACCCGTCTTGGCTTGGCTTTATGGCTTGGTGTTGGTGATCGCAATCGACGGGCTTAGCTGACGGATGTGCTTAAGCTGGAGTATTGTTCCAGGGAATTAGATACAACGAAATTAGATACCACTTGCAAAAAGGAATTAAATACCACTTCAAGTTTGAACCAGAGCATTGAGGTCCCCTGCTGCCACGTCCCTACACCACCGAGCCATCATCCACCTTCGGCCACCTTCGCCAGGGAAGTACGGGACCGCGGAACCAAACTTATCAGCCGGGCACTGTGAACCCGATACTTATATTTTTTTAATAAATTCTTTTATCGTGTACGCTGGGTATATTTCATTTAATAAACTTATTACCCGACGCGACACTGGCGCCATAACGTGGTAATTTTATGGGCTGATAATTTGTTTCCGTGGTAAGTAGGTAGTTGTGTGTTGTGGTTTTTATGTGTAACGTCTTTTACATATTTTTTTTATTTCTGTGTTCACTTTTTTTGTATTTTTATGTGCTACTGCTCACGTAGTTAGCATATTTGTGTAATTTTTTTTCAGTTCTGCTTAGTACTCATTGTAACAGACGGAGTTATTTATATTTTAAATTATTATTGTAAAAACTGGTCATCACTTACCTTATTTTTAATTTTTTTTTGAGGGTTCCGTATAATATTTTTTTTTTCCAATGGCTTTTCCTGTAAAATTTCTATCGTTACAAAAGTCCGAATTAGAGTACGAGGTTTTGATTAGAGGTTCTACTCCTACATCTACAGTGCAGGACTTACGAAAGCAAATTTCCCAATTAGGACCATTGTTTCCTTCCGAAGATATTTTGGACAGTCCGCTTGAACCGGTTGATGATTTGAAGGGAGTCGGTGAAACCCTTACTAAAATTAAGTTATATTTGGATTCCGATTTAGATAGAAGCACCTTCCTACGCACTCAGAATTTACTAAACCATTTGTACCATCGCATCAATAGAATCATTAGCAATAATACTGTCAAAGCTCAATACGATATCCACGTTGCACAATTTAAAAACTATTCGAATATTTTAGGGTCTTTAAAGGATAAAGGCGTAGATAATTTAACTTCTACCTCCAATGGTGAGCCTTCAACTCCAGCTCCACCTATGAATATCTCTGTCACTTGTGATCGCGGTGGATTAATTGACTTTGGAAAGTTAAAATATGATGGGAAGTCATGCGTTCGATCTTTTATTCAGCGTGTTACTGAGTTTTGTGACGCGAGAAGTATCCCAGGACCGAAGATACTATCCTATGCAACAGAGATTTTCACGGGTGATGCCTTGCATTGGTACAGGAGTGTAAAGGGGCGAGTGTCCACTTGGAGCGAATTGGTTGCATTATTAAAACACGATTTCGATCAGTCTGACTTCGATTATAGACTGCTTTCAGAAATACGTTCGAGGACTCAGGGTGAATCTGAAAATATCACCATTTATTTGTCAATTATGTCAGGGTTGTTTTCACGTCTATCGAAATCAATATCTGAAGATGACAAATTAGAGATAATCCTCCATAACATTAGGCCTTGCTACGCTAGCACCTTAGCATCAGCTAACGAAATTAAAACTCTCGAATCCTTACAAACCTTATGCCGTAACTATGAAAATATTCAAGCACGTCTTGCTAATTTTCGTGAACCTAGTGGTGCAACTTCTGATACTTTAGCTCCGGAATTTGCGTATAATAGCAATATTAACAAAAGTAGATTTAATAACAACATACATACAAATAAACAACATTATAATCGATCACAGAACTCATTTACTAAGTTTAATAAAATTTACAGTCAAAATCACAATAATGAAAATCGGAATAAAATTAACTCTAACACTTATAATAAAACGAACATAAATGAAAAGTATTTACATGCAATTGAAGCTCCTAAAGCTCGTTTTTGTCCTAGATGTCGTGTAAATACCCACAATTTGAGACAGTGTACTGAAAATAAGAACAATATTTATTGTTTTAAATGTGGCCGTAAGGATGTTAAGACTCCTCAATGTCCAGATTGTAATGACGTTAAGTCTGCAAGTTCAAAAAACTAAGTGACTTGAATTGTGGCAGCTCATCAAGTAGTAATTTTAACAAAGATGATTGGAACAAATGGCTCCAAACTATTAATCTTTTCTTTAAATCAGTGTTTTTCAATCTTTTTGAGTTCGTGACCCCTTTACAGGTGGAAAAATTCTGGCGACCCCCTTGTGCGCTTGTGCCATAGACAGGCAGTCATAAACAATAAACCTCAATGTGTAATTTGTTAGCGATATTTTATCACGTGAGTAAAAGATTTTTCGGCATCTTGCAACCAAGCATCGAAAAGACTCTAGTAAGTTGTTGGATTTCTTTGAATGAAAGTTGAAATTTCTTAGTCAGCAGCAAAATAGGTGCATATGATTCAGGTAAAAAAGTGTTGTAGTCTCAACGTCTTTACAACACAAAGACGTTGAACTGCTACATCGAATAAGTCCATCTTTCTCATTAAAATTGTGGTTTTATTATAGTATCGACACCTTGCCTTCTTCTCTTTACTAGCGACCCCCCCGAGACTGGCTTCGCGACCCCCCTGGGGGTCGCGACCCACAGATTGAAAAACACTGCTTTAAATCATACAGAAGTGCCACAATTCATAGTAAACCAGTTAACGATGTTAGACCTTATGTTTCAGTGATGATTAACGATATTTCTTTTACTGGTCTTCTTGACTCAGGTTCTGCAGTCACTATTTTGGGTAATAATTCACACACCTTATTACTGTCACAAGGTTTTAAACTAATTTCTGACCGTAGTATTCCTATAATTACTGCGGGCGGTCAGTCCTTGAAAAGTATTGGCTTTATAAATATTCCGGTACAATTTGAAAATCAGTTCCATATAATTGAGGCTGTAGTCGTCCCGGAAATTGAAATTTCTCTTATATTAGGAATTGACTTTTGGCGTAAATTTAACATTTGTCCTAGATACTTGGGTAGTATTTCACTTAGTACCGCTATTACCGATAGGAATTCACGTACTGAGACCCTCATTTACGGTTACGAAAATCTAAGTGAATCCGAAAAACTAATTGCGGACAACATTATTGAGCAATATAAGGATATTTCCTTCGAACGTAAAGGTTTAGGCAGAACTAGCTTGATTACGCATCGTATTAATACCGGAGACGCCCAACCGATTCGACAGAGGTACTACCGTATGTCACCGGAAAAACAGCGTATACTAGTTGAGCAGGTAGACGAAATGTTAGCTCTCGATGTAGTCGAGCCATGTGAAAGCGCCTGGTCTTCGCCAGTCTTGTTAGTAACGAAGAAAGATGGCCAACCACGGTTTTGTCTCGATAGCCGTAAGCTCAATTCGGTTACAAAACGCGATGCCTATAGTTTGCCGTACATCTCAGAAATTTTGGATAATCTTCGGGACGCTCGTTATTTAAGTAGCATTGACTTGTCTAAATCATTTTGGCAAATTGATATCGCGCCTGAAGATCGTGACAAGACTGCATTTTACGTTCCCGGTAGAGGAACACTAAGGTTCAAAAGAACTGCGTTTGGTTTGACGAATGCACCGGCTACCCAACAACGGTTGGTTGATCTCTTGTTCGGTGAGTTTGGGCCTAATGTCTTCGCATATCTCGATGACATTATCATAATCAGTAACGACTATAAAAGCCACGTGACGCTTCTTTTAAAAGTCCTTGAAAAACTTAAACAAGCCAACCTCACCGTAAATTTGGAAAAATGTAAGTTTTTTCGGAGTCAGCTCAAATACCTAGGATATCTCGTTGACAGATGTGGACTACGGACCGATCCCGAGAAAGTGGAGGCCATATTAAATTATCCGACACCTTCTTGTCGGAAAGACCTCAAACGCTTCCTTGGGACAGCTACATGGTACCGTCGTTTTGTTCCAAACTTCAGCACTATAGCGGGCCCTCTGAACAAGCTGACTTCCATGAAGAAGGGCACGCCTCCATTCAAGTGGACGACCGAGGCTGATGCGTCCTTCAAAAATCTCAAGGAATGTTTAGTTACCGCCCCTGTTCTGAAGTGTCCTGAGTATGACCAGTCATTTGAGGTGCATACGGATGCAAGCAACTATGGAGTTGGCGCTATGCTCACTCAGACTAAGGATGGTAGGGAACACCCTATCGCCTATATGAGTCGCTCATTGACAGCGTCAGAACGAAACTACAGCATAACAGAGCGAGAAACTTTGGCTGTCATCACTGCTTTAGAACATTGGCGATGTTATTTGGAGAATGGGAAAACCTTCACTGTTTACACAGATCACAGTGCTTTAAAGTGGTTCCTCTCTCTAAATAACCCAACTGGTCGGTTAGCTCGATGGGGTGTACGCTTGTCCTCATTCAATTTCGAAATTAAACACCGTCGTGGTGTGGAAAATGTCATCCCTGATGCTCTTTCTCGTGCCGTCCCTGTTAGTGCCATTCATACTTCCGATATATTGGACACTAAAGATGAATGGTACAAATCAATTTTCAATGGTTGTATTAACATGCCTCAAAATTTTCCAAATTATTTAATAAAAAATAATGTTCTATATAGGCTTTCCAAAAATAAATGCAATCTAAATAGTGAATTTTCATGGAAAATTGTGGTTCCAAACGAATCAAGAGAAAAAATAATTTCGGAAAATCATGCAGAAGTAACAGCTGGTCATTTAGGGATTTTTAAAACTTACCATCGTCTCATGTTGCGTTACTTTTGGCCAGGTATGCACAAAGATGTCGTGACATTTGTAAGTACGTGTCAAAAATGTCTTCAATATAAGACACAAAATCATCAGACGTTAGGAGTCATGGGTCGCCCAAAGCAATGCTCACGTCCTTGGCAAATGATTTCAATAGACCTTATGGGCCCTCTGCCTACTACTCGTAAACAGAATACTTATATTTTAGTTATAACATGTTGCTTCTCCAAATTTTGCCAAATATTTCCAATTAAAAAAGCTACCTCAGACATCATTATTAAGATCTTAGAAGATTCTGTTTTCCTTGTTCACGGAGTACCACAAACTGTTTTCGTGGACAACGGATCACAATTTGTTAGTCGAGATACAGATGCTTTTTTTAGAAAATTCAATATTCCAAATATTTATTTTACTCCAAAATATACACCACAAGTTAATACTGTAGAACGTTATAACAGAACGATAATAACATGTATCTCAACATTCGTTGAAAATGACCACAGGACTTGGGATATCTTCATCCCAAAAGTACAATTCGCCATTAATAACTCAGTAAATGAAGCTACTGGTTTCACGCCATCATTTCTGGTTTACGGTAGGGAACTAGTCACTTGTGGCACTCACTACATAGATACGGAGTTAGGCGAAGAGGTAATTTTTCTACCACGCGACATTTATGCCGAAAATTTAGGTTGTCTCGCAAAAATTTTTGATGATGTGCAGGCTAGGCTATGGCATGCACATGAGAAAAATACCGCACATTATAATCTGCGCCGTAAAGCCGCTGAATTTAATATTGTGATGAAACGCGCTTACGTATTAAGTGATAAAGACAAATATTTTAGCAAAAAGTTGGCACCTAAGTTCATTACATGTCGCGTAATTGCTAAAAAATCTCCTCTTGTGTATGTTTTAGAAGATATGTCTGGTAAAAACTTGGGCACGTGGCATATTAAGGATATAAAATTAGCTAACGTCAGTAAATAATTTGTTTTTTGTTTAATTTTGCTTAAATATATACAGTTTACAGCCAACGTCACCTATTTATAAAACATCTTAATTGAGTAAACACTGTTTGTATAGGTTACCAGTTCATATAAAACAGGAACCTTTCTTTATTGTTAGAATGCGTCAATATTCCACATAATGTTTATTGTTGCGTTATGTTTGCGTGAAGTATGAAATTATGAGTGATAGTGTAAATACAAACGTTACCTTATTTACTTAAGTGCGGATTTTATTATAGAATAAAATCCTTGGTGACGACAGGGGGTATTGTAACGTTATACGTTTCTTTTTAATGAAATTCAATATAATAAACATAATTACATAAAAATACATAATACTAAACTTAAAATAAAACTATATACAACACGGTTTTGTGTTATTTAACTTAAAATCAATAATAAAAAAGATATGAATTGGATTACATAACTCAATTCTATAACTAAAGTTAAATATTAAATGGTGTCTTGAGTTGAATGAGTCACATTTGATTCATGACAATATTAATTGTTAATTAATATTATGAACAAAATGTTGTCTATTTCAATATTTACAATCGTCGAAATAATAAATAAACAATGAAAAATAAATCACTAAATTAATAATTTAAAACACAGTAAATAAGTATAAATAACCTAATTAAAAAATAATAATAGTCGTATTACTCAATTGCCCAAAACGTATTTGCTAATGGTTTTCTTGAGCGTCACACGGTACCCTATTAGACAAACATCGTACGATCTTATGGGCGGAGCAAAGACAAGACAGCTCATCGGCAACAGCCGATACTCGGACCCCACACTACTTTTTTCAACCGCACAGACGACACACAGACTAGCATAGTGCATAGACGTACTTCGATGCATATTTCGTGCCTGTAAAATTTAATTAACTGGGTTTAATCAATTTGCATATAAGTAATGTATGTGATAAGTTCTTCTTTGCCACTTACGTAATAAGTCGCGGAGGACATTTGTAACCGAAATCACGTATACAGGAATTCCCCGATAGGGTAAGTGTTGATCAGTTATTATTTCATAGGCCAATTTTAAAATTGTGTACTAGCTGTGGTTTTGCCGTAACGTGTAATTTATAGCTCCTGGATTGCTTATCCCAATACGACGTATAAATAATCTTTCGTCCATGTAATATTGTTACCGATTTATTTATATATAATTTATTATTTCATTGCTTTAATTTGGAAAAAGTATTTAATTAGGGTTAGACCTCATTGTGTTTTCTTTGTTAGCTTTGCAAACCAAAATTATTTAACTACGTAGTTATTTTGATCTACCTTCTTTTATAATTATTTAATCTTGACGGCATATAATTGCTTTAGATTTTTATTGTGAATAATATTACTTTGGCCTTAGTTTTTTGTTATTCACAAATAATTCCGCCTACATACTGCTTCGTTCTGATTGCGATCTTTTAAACCGACACCACTCACCGTCTACCTATTAGACCCGTCTTGGCTTGGCTTTATGGCTTGGTGTTGGTGATCGCAATCGACGGGCTTAGCTGACGGATGTGCTTAAGCTGGAGTATTGTTCCAGGGAATTAGATACAACGAAATTAGATACCACTTGCAAAAAGGAATTAAATACCACTTCAAGTTTGAACCAGAGCATTGAGGTCCCCTGCTGCCACGTCCCTACACCACCGAGCCATCATCCACCTTCGGCCACCTTCGCCAGGGAAGTACGGGACCGCGGAACCAAACTTATCAGCCGGGCACTGTGAACCCGATACTTATATTTTTTTAATAAATTCTTTTATCGTGTACGCTGGGTATATTTCATTTAATAAACTTATTACCCGACGCGACAATATATGTGCTTATTTGCATATTACAAACTTAAAGTACAGTGAATCAATAAATTATTACAGACTTGTATATATATGCAACGTGGCATGGTCACGGCATGACCGTATGGTTTTCGGCAGACTATCATCTAGCATCTAGCATCACTCCGTCTCTTCCCGTGGATGTCGTACAAGGCGACTAAAGGTTAACCCGTTATAAAATATCGATCAGGCCTCCCCAACCCGTCTGGCCAGCGTGGGGAGTGTAGGCCAAGTCCTCCTGTCTGTGACGGACGAGAGAGGGTCCTGCTCCTGTAGTGGAGACTAAAATGACCTGATGATGATGATGATGATGATATATGCAACAAGGCGGCCTTATAGCTGAGAATAATCTTTAAAAGGCAACTTTAGGGTAACAAATACGTGCATGGAGTGGGCAGGATTCGCAAATCAAAAGATATTAATGAAAATTTGAAGTATAGTAATGTTACAAGAGAATCATCATTATGTATAAACGAAGATGTGTAACCTATTACCACTATTACTGATAAATAATTGAATAATAAATAAATATACATATATTTATTATCAATTATATATTTTTTAAATATTTATAAAATATATAATAGATAATAAATAAATAAATATATAATGATCATGAGAGAAAAATTGAATATTTTTCTCTCGAAATTTGTCAGAATTAACAATATTATTTATCTTAATTTTGAACATTGTAATAATGATTTATGGTTTTTAAAGTATTCCTATTAAGAGAGAGGCTAAGCGAGATAAAAAAATATTCAGTACCGGTTTCTAACGATTAAAAATTCCTGGCCAGTGTTATGTTTCAAACTTTTCTCCTGATACAACGATACGAAAAATAAGAGTTCTAATCCTCATACAAATAACGGTGAGAATTGCAAATCAAATACTACAGGAGGAAATGCCTGATGGTAAAACTGGCTTGATTGAAAAAAATTGCAAATTAATAAGAATAAAACCCGATGCTTCAGTTTTTCAAATTAAAAATCCTTCAGGTTTTTAGAAATATTGTAAAGCAAAATTGCCAATTCACTTTCAGACTTAAGTTTAGCTAACTAAAATTGTTACGCATAAGGTACTAGAAGTATGTATTAACCGAATAGTTATATTAATTTAAAGATAATATATAATTAAATTGCACATTAGCGTTGAAAAAAAAATCTACTAAATGCGAGTGGCACTCACGCGCCGAGGGTTCTTTCCTATTACTGTAGTTATGTGAAAAACCATAATTAAACTATGACTGCGTACATATAGTATGAAACAATGGGACAAGTTCTAGAATAATTTTCATTCGAAATTGTCAATTTTCGAATTTTATCATTTACTTGTGCTATACATATAAATACAACCGAGTTGATTTTTTATTGCTCATGGAACCGAAGACATATAATTATTCAAAATTATTTTCGACTTAACGCGTTCCTAAGAAAGTGTCTTCACAGACAGACGGACAAGAAAGTAATTTTATTCTATCACTTCATTTATGAAAGTAAGGGTTTAATTTATAAAAGTAAAGGTTTTTAAGGTTTGAAAAATATTCTAATTTCGAATATGTCCACAAATCTCTTTTCAACTTTTAAACTAATAGACTGAAACTAGTGTTGTATTCTAATAGATTCATTTGTGGGGTGGCGGAAGCGTAGGCTGATGTACAGAGTTTAACCTCGCGCAGATGCGGAGATTAAACGGAGGAGTCGACGGGGTAGAAATAAAGAAAAAATAGTCATATTTTTGTAGAAGAAAAAGTATCTTCAAGCAGTCATAGACTGCAATGAGTTCTTAGCATCGATTCGCAATCAAAATTAATAAGGAGCATATATTTTCCAAATAAGTTTTGCTTGTTTTACGCCGAATTTAATACGTATCTACATTCATATACAAATTAGTTAAGCGCGTTAATTAATCGCTATTTGTTTTTAGAATTTTCATTAAGTGTTCTAGGCAAAAGCTGTTATACTGCAAAGTAATATATATAAAAAAAACACATAATATTTTTTATACAATTTTATGATGCACGTTACGGCTATATGGTTTAAATCGATTTATGCTTCTACCGTCTCCTTGAGGGCTATGCAGCTATACAAAGCAGTTACTGGCTATTACGGTAAGGATAAATAAGCGTGCGATGTTTCGATCATTAGTTAATGATCGAAGCCACGATGGGAGTAACCGCTTGAAATTATATCTCCACCTTAAAGAGGGGTACCTTCATTACAACCAAGTAAATCTCGGTTACAACATCGTTAAAAATATGTGGAGGCGGATGCGGAGGCGTAAGTATGATTTCACGTGGAAATTACAGAGGCGGAGGCGAGTTCCGTTATATCCATAACTGAAATAAAAATAATTTAAATCGACATTAGTTTATAGAATGAGAAATATAATTTCTGTTGTAAGTTTGTTACCTACAACAAACTAAATAAAACTATCATACGAAATCAATTGCCCAGTATTGTCGTAAAACTGGGAAAGGCTCGGTTCATTTTATGATTATGTCTGTAGCATCTGCTCGACTGGGTGAGTTTTTATTGAATATCTATAATATTAACGTTTGGGGGATATACTCGTACGGTGTCTCAAACTAAATTAAAACTATTAATCGTATCTTTAGCAATTCACTTGATACTTGGCATATTACATAACCATTTAGTAGTATTTATTGCATTCGAATACGCATATACTTATAATCATATATTACTTAAGAAGTAAACTGTCTCTCGGAGAGTGTTAAAATCTATTAATTTTTTTTAAAGACGTAGTGTTCATTATTGTTATCAGCCTGTATTTATATACTGCTGGAGATAGACATGGTACCGCATTCAACCACTTCCAGCCACTTTTTTGAGGTCATTGTATCATTGATATTATTGATACAAACATATACTCTGTGATTGTACAAGGGATCTAAGTCCAGCCCCAGAAATTGAGAGTAATCTTTAAAGCTAAAGCCAGTCTACACTACCTACTTTGCGTGCTTCCGCCACCAGTTAGTTTATGTAAACTAGTGGGTAGGTGGCCCCACTACTATTAGTGCATGCGACTGCCATGGCTGCTTTTGTTGTCTGTGCGTCGCACCAAAATCTGAAATAGAAGACACATGCGATTGCCATCGCAATATCTGCCGGGGTCGTATCTATAACACGTATTTCGCCTCTATGCGATGCATCATCAGGCGATCTGTAGATATTGATCAAGAGGGGGTGTAAGTGGTTCAACAACATCTTTGAACCAAAGGAGGATTGTACCTCCACCTCACAGAATACCGCAGCCAAATAACAATTCCCTTGAGGGTTGTTGTGTTCCTGCGAGTGAGTGAGGTCACCAGAAAGGAAGGAGATGCTGCGTTGGCAGCGGGGGTGGCGGCGCGCGAGCGATGTTTTATGTTGCGAGCGTTAATATGGCTACGGTAACCGCTTCACATCAGGCGGGCCGTATGCTTGTCTGCCACCCGACGCGGCGACGTAGTATAAAAAAAAATAAAAAAATTGTATTGTTTGGGCTCGGCACCGACTTCAAAATGATCAATTGGTAGTAGTTAAAATAATATTGTAAATAAATAGGTTTAGGTAGGTTTTAAGCTAAATTGTGTGTATAGCTTCATCATCAGCACAGCAACATCAGATGTTGACACCCTGAAGCGAATACCTGAGTAAGATATGATTACGTAACAAAAGTACTATACTGGCATACAATTTTCGGTGGTTGTCCTCGATTTCTCCTGGATCCCATCATCAGATCCTGACCTGGTGAAAATGGGACCACCACAGAAGTGAAAAATTTTTGAAATCCGTCTATTATTGACGGAAATATCGGCGAACATACATAAAAAAAAATACATACAGTCGAATTGAGAACCTCCTCCTTTTCTTGAAGTCGGTTAATAAGAGGTCAATGAGATGAAAGTTTGTAAGTAAGTATTTTATCTCATTACTTTACTCTCCGTGTTTATTATTAAATTCAAAGTTCTCAGTGAGATCAGAGAATCCTCAGTGGGAAGAGCACTCGATCGGTAATTGAAAAAGAGTAGGCGTTCACGTCCCATCTTGAAGGTAAAGGTATATTTTTCCATTTTTTAGGTGTTTTCGACAAATTCTGACCATTTTTCTTATACTACGTTAAATAGCAGACAAGCATACGGCTCGCCTGATATGAAGCGGTTATCGTAGCCTTATAAACGATCGCAACATCAAATATTGCTCGTTCGCCGCCACCCCCACTGCCAACGCAGCAACTCCTTCCTTCCTGCTGACTCTCACTCGCAGGAACACAACAACCCTCTAGGAAATTGTTATTTAGCCGCGGTATTATGCGAGGTAAAGGTACTTTCTCAGTCGGGTAGCTTACAAAAACGTTGTGACCTACCTCTCTTTTGCGTGTGCTTTTTTCGCCTGCCATGCCGGTGAGGTTGGCATTGGCTATAAAGATCGTGGTGTTCCACTTACACCCCTAAGTTAACTAAACTAGCACACTTAAGTTGTGCAAAATCTATTAATAAATAATATTAAATCCACAGGTATACTGTAGTCTCAAGATACTCGTAAATAACAGTTCAGCTGTGAATCAGTGACGGTTCGTTGTTTACATATAATTTTCGTATCCACTAAAGGGAATTTTGTTTTCCAAACAATTTTAGCCATGACTATTTTTGCTTCACCCTTTAGTATAATACGAGTTACTAAGAAGATTTAAAACGAGGAAAGTGCTGTGGAACCTTGTATTATAATGTATATTCGACACCCGGTGCCGGGTTGGTAAATGTAAGTTTGATATTTTGCCAATACTTTGCTATGAAAAAATTATAAGGTATATATCGGATAGCCTATTTTTTTATACTCCTGACTCTCATTGGCATACAAACTCTATAGTACTCTATAATAGTTGTAGATAGTGCGAAAATAAATTAGGCCTATGCCTAAATTTAGTTAGCCTATTTTCAAATTCCCGAATTGTTACTTCCCAAAATCGACATTGGACGCAACAATTATTCATTATCCCTACTATTTACAATTACAAAATTATGATTGGCACGAAAAAATACGTATAAAATATTAAGCATTAATAAATAACCATTGCAGTGTTATATTTACATAATCTTTTTCAATACACTAAACATATAAATTAAAAATATACAATATCTTTGATTTATATAATACGAGTAAGGTTGCCAGACGTAAGGAGGAGCAAGAGCGCCATTGCGCGAGCGCAAATATTCTTTATTCTGCTAGCATCTATAAGCTGAGGAAACGGCTTGCTTGTACACCGTTCTGTGCCACCACGCCGAGTGGTGGCACAGAACGGTGACCGCTTCATAGTGGTCCCCTCACTGTAAATTTTTTGTCACCAGACGAAATAGGTATAAAAATAGTCTCCAGACGCTAGATGATGTGATCTCTTGGAGGTGCCGGATCGATGGATCAGGGGGTTTATATTTGTAACAACAAAAAAAAATCTTTTAGAAATCCTTGGAATATCCTTGGAATATGAAGTAATGGTACGGGCATGGGTGAAAGACATATGTAGTAAGTTCTTTAGCGACAATATGAAATTAAATTTAGTGGCAACCACACCCCGGCCACTCCATACAAAAGTCGCGTTGTTTACTACTACATAAACAATGGCATCTGTGCAGCGCGTAAATGAACGGAGTGGCCATACTGTACGTAGTACTATTACTTATACTCTGGCGGCATCATACAAAATCATTTAGCCAAATGCTCATACAAAATATGCACTAGCATTGTTTAAGCTAAATTAAAAAAAAAAACATCATGAACGAAATATCTGCGTATACCCGGTGCAATGAACTTATAGACGATGTGCCCACATTATAGTTTTTATATACCTTAAGGTAATTGACTATATCAACGTCAAAGGAAGTCGTTGATTTACATTGATGAATGAGATGTTAAAACCGGAACAACAATCCTTCACAAGTCACGCCTCAAGATTGATGGATGAAAATAAATCAGGAAGATGCTAAAGGGCGGAATTCCTACAACGTGAATTTGAATTCATTCTTATCTCGACGACATTGATACGCATCGCTTTGTATTTTCATTTACTCAGGTGATCCTAATATTTGAGTAAATTACAAACAGATAATAACTTGAAAGCTGTAATTTTTGACTTTGATTAATTAGGTATATATATTTCACTAGCCGTTGGCCGTGTGGTTTCCGGCAGACTAGAATAGAATCACTCCATCTCTTCCCGTGGATGGCGACTAAGGGAAATACATTAGCAAACATCGATCAGGCCTCCCCAACCCGTCTGGCCAGCGTGGGGAGAGTAGGCCAAATCCTCCTTCCGTCTAGGACGGATGAGAGAGGGTCGTGCTCCTGTAAGACTAAAATGACCTGATGATGATGATGATGATATCACTAGCTGACCCGGCAAACGTTGTTTTGCCATAAAAAATAGATAAGAACCTATTCTCAGACCTACTGAATGTAGGCCATTGTTTTCAAGCTGCCCAAAGGCCACCGACCTAACGACTTAAAACACGATAATGAATCTATTAAGACGACGATAGTTATGGACTGTTTTTTCAATAGCTAGAACCTAGGTCTTAATGTGCCCTACGAAGTCCGACGGAGCTCTAGGTACATAAACCCATCGATGCGTTACAGTCGACGTTGATTTATTTGCATAATCCAATAAAATTTCCTTATTACACAGAAATGCACGACCACGCCTATTTGTAGTTTTCCTTATTGCCCTTTATCTGGGGTGTAAGGGCTCATCAATTTATTAAGAGCCAAAGCCACTCTGCCCGCAGTGTAGTGCAGTCTAACTATCACGGTTCATGAAATATAGCCTTGTGACAGACGGACGGACGGATGGACAGCTGAGTCCGTTTTACCCTTTAGGTACGGAACCCTAAAAATTGTGCCTGGAATATGTTTTTTCTTGTAAGTTATTTACTCTTTGACAAGGGACAATGCAAACAGTGCCGAGAGTCCACAAAGTAGTTGAAGTCCACAGCCTCGCTGCCTCAGCCTCACCAAACAACTTAGTGAAGCAAACTTACACCGCGACTTGTTTGGTCTAGAAATAAATAAAGACATTATATGTTTCGATATATGATAAGTTATATATAATGTATTTACATTGGATTTTGAAAGGCTTAACAGATTAGGGCTAGATGTAGCGCGAGCCTCCGCACCACAAGTTCAAAATCAATTATTTTTATTATTTAAATAGACTTCATAAGCGTGTTTAAATAAAAAATATATACTATTTAGGTAGGTTGTAAGTGGTTCACCACAATCCTTAGTGCCAAAGCCAATCTCACCTGCACGTGGTGCACCTTGTCGGCTAGCAAAAGAAGCTGTGGCAAAGTAGATGTAGGGTACAGCGTATCTGTAAGCTGCCCGACTGGGGAAGTATCTCCACCTCACAGAGCAGCCAAATAACAATTCCCTTGAGGGTTTTTGTGATCCTGCGAGTGACCTCATTCACTACCAGAAAAGAAGGAGTTGCTGCGTTTGTAGCCGGGGTGGCGGCATGTGAGCGATATTTCATGTAGCGAGTATTAATATGACTATGGCAACCGCTTCATATCAGATGGGCAGTGTACTTGTTTGCCACCCGACTTAGTATAAAAAAAAAACAAGACCTTTAAATCGCCATAGGCTATTACAAATTTTCAATCATACAAAAAACAAAAGGTTAGTTCCAAATATTCTTATCATTCAAGTAGTCTTCTATCATATAATATGCTTTTGTAATGTATTTTCAAAATTATTCCGAATACTTTCAGGAATCATGTTCTAAAAACGCACATTAAGACCTAAAAATTAATTTCGAACTTTATATAAACGTAATGTAGTAGTTGCAATCTTATTTTTATTTCTTGTGTTTAATTTATGGAAGTCACATCGTTTTTTAAATTGATATGATATATTCTGATGTACGTACATTATATTTGCGAAGATTATACTAGTACACTATACATAATAGTTCAATCTCCGCTTCAAACTGCTCTTCGTTGTATGCGGTCCATTTGACCGCATACAACGAACAACGAACTCTACACGTGTTGCACGTTTGCATACGCAAAGATACGCAACAATAAAAAGTATACCACTAAGAGTGCCCGGAGCAATTTGATACTTGACACTGAGTATCATACAACTCGCCTTAAATTAAAATTCCATTCCATCTTGATCATTGGCCATCTACCACAGTACGCTTTTAAAGACATTGTTTCCGCGAAATGTAAAATTGTCGAATCAACTTCCCTCAGCAGTTCCCTAACAAATACGGCATGGCCCCCATGCCGTATTTGTTAGGGAACTTTAGGGCATTCTAAGAAAACGGAGTAGTTTTTTTCTCTTAAAAGGATAGCAACGGATCGGCGACCCTTTGCGATCGGCTGATTTGTATTGTGTGTGCGGTGATGATTACTTTCCATCAGGTGACCCACAGGCTCGCTTGCCTCCCTCTTATATAAAAAAAGTTACTTCATATAGTACGCAAGTTTTATATTACACTTCATGTCAAATTCCAAAAGATTCTTACTCCTACTAATTTCTTCTGATTAAATTCGTTGCGAGTTCTAAGATAGCCGTAGTTTTACGCCCGGGACTGCAATAGACTTCACTGTTCATTGCCTTTTTGGTGGCCGTCACTGTTAATACTGGCTACACAGGAGACTCACTGATGGGAATGTGAGATCTGCTGTATCTGTGCTGGAGCTGTAGTTTTATTATACGGGACGGACCCCCCCCCCCCCCCCCCCCATAATATCAAAGCACTGATTTGCAGCCAGCTTACAGACCGCTGCAGTTGTGCAGCGTGCCGCATCTCCTGCACGCACACGGTGCAGGCGAGTCGTCTTCACCATGTACCATTCGCTACCTACCATTAGAATAAATTACCCACGCATGATTCATTTTACGAAAACCTATTGCACAATATTATAAATAACTACAGAAATAATATTTTACTGGCTATTGCGGTTAAATGCAATAAAATCGAAACAATGCATGTTACTCGGCCTGCCTCAACGGTATGCGCGCCATACCGCACGCGGCTAGCGAGCCTCCTAGTTAACTGAGAACGCGGCTAGCGAAACGCGTACAGGGAATTCGGCACGCTGCAGTAACCTGGCTAGTGCATGATTTTGTTTTTTTCTTTTTATATATATATATAACGTATTTAACATTGCTAAGAGGGGAAGTCAAATTCCAAAAGCTTACTTACTCCTACTAATTTCTTCTGATTAAATTCGTTGTGAGTTCCAAGGCAGCCGTAGTTTTACAACGATTTGTTTTTTTCATTTCAGTCACTAAAAATTTGTGATTGTATACTAAAAATTTGTGATTGAAATACCAAACTAACATACAACTATTGAGTAATTTGTAAGTAACTACTTGATAAAGTCAAAATACTGGTGTGAAAATTATTTAATCTAAAACTGAACGCGCCTCCAATATTTTGTTACTCACAAACGAAACCGATGTACTCGTACAGTCGCAATGCACACAAATTGGCTGTCGGCAGTGCTCGTTCACACGCATTGACGACGGCCAATTTGTGAATTAGATGCGTCTGTAAATGAGCAATAAAGGTAAAATAGTAGCGTTTAGTTTTATACTAAATGACACTTCTCTATGCGGTCTTCTGTAAATTGTTAATTTATTTAAGACTAATATAATGGCGTATCACTGCTGCGCTTGGACCATACCATATGGGAGAACTTATTATATTAAACATTTCAATATTCGAACTGCTCCTATAAAATTTAATCATCAATAACAAAGAGTTAGCGGTAAGAATGTCAACCATGCTAACGAACTGGATCATAATAGATAAGACTTGACGTCGAGGTTTAAAATAAAATCTTGAACCCGTTTTTAGTAACAAACACTGGGAATTCCAAAAGTTTCCTATATCATCTGGTACAAAATTATAAATCGACATACTCACTCGTGCGAATATCAACCAAAAGAGCAACATCGTGAGGGTGCTTAAAAGGAGATTTCACTCAAGAATCTGCCCTCTTCAAAGCAATTCTTGTTATCCCAAAGAATAGCTAAACAAAAGGAGGCGCGCCAGATACTGTAATAACGTTTTGTATAACATTATCTTTCACCCAGCGTAAATTGTCAGATAAATATTTAAGTAGAGAAGTCACTTTTGCTTCAACTTTTGCTGCCGGCTCGCACGTGAGGGAAATCCCATGAGATTTATTTTGCCACGTGTGCAATTATGGCGGATAAATATTTAGTTAAGCAAAAAGTTTCAACTAACACCTGTGAGTTGATAAATTGGATGGCAGTATTACACACAATCAGCACTTCAAACACAAATAAAAAGTTATATTGCTAAGGCCGTGCAGTCTTGACAGTACTGCCGATATAATTGTTTATTGTTTTCTTACATATTACAAAAAGCTGACGAGTTTCTTGTTTTTCAGGTCTGTTACTTTTATACCTCGTCATGCGGTAAATATGTACGGCCCACATGATGTAAAGTGGTTACCACAGCCAGCATCTCTCGCATCATAAAGTATCGGCATGCACGAAGCCAACTCTTCCCTCCTGGTGACCTCACTCATTCGCAGGACCGCAACAACCCCTAAAGGGGATTGTTATTTGGCAGCGGTATTCTATGAGGTAGGTGTACTTCCTTAGTTGGGTAGCTTATAAATACACTGTGCTGTAAACGTAGTGGTTATATCTTCTTTGCTGTGCTGATATGCGTGTTGTTTATTCGTTAATCTCTGGAACTATGAGTCAGATCTGAAATAATAATTTACTAGTACACACCAAGGGGTGTAAGGTACAAATTACATCTAGAGAGTATTTGAGAGTCGAGTCTCATGTGAATCCAAGTCTGCTAAACGGCCACGAGTGATGTATACTATTTTATACTTCACTTGCAAAAAATATAAAAAAAATAGAACTATATATACTGTCGGGCATATTTCTTGACTTTCGAGAATTCTCAATGATTTCTTAGGCTCTTTCTGAGAGTAATTTCACTTAATAATCAAGCTACTAAATCTAAATCACTAAATCGAGCGCTTTGAAATAACAACAATTATTATTTTGTTTCGCGCGCAAATACATTTGTATGTAGAAAATGCTTTCTTTTCTGATCGATAGATGACGCTGTTCAGTGACTATGTCATCTGGCAGTCTTTAGAATGATGAATGTATATATAACTTTTCGTAGGTACCGTTTATTTGAGAGTGCGGGCTAGCTAGCGCCGCAGGGCAGAGCAACCAACTGTGCCCCGTCAATATTAGCCAATTTTGTATGGAAAAACTGCAGTTTAAACTGATGTTAACTTCAGCGAACGAAAGTATTTCAGTCGTATATGACTCTATCGTGAGTGCCGACTCAGCTAAAAATATTTTCATTGATTCCAATTTTATAGAACTGAAGCTCGGATATTGTTTATCGTTCAGTTTAAAGCAGACTTTAAAGTTTTGACATATGAGATTTAAAGTTGATAAAATACATCATCAGATATAATGTTGATACTGTTATTTGTTAGCACTTTGACATTATGTTACTAAAACACTTGTACTGTCCAAGTAATTAAATTTGTTTTTATCAATCGGTTTCACCTTTCCATCATCCAGTTTAGCATCATCAACCATCAGGTAGATTGTATTCAATGACTCCTGTGGGATCTCCCTATTGGTATTAAAAAATTTTAAAACGGTTACCGACTTGAAACTAAGCATCATCTAAATCGTGTATACATTTTTTTCTATTCCTGCGATAAAGGCTACCTAAGATTGAGCTGTATTGGAAGCGGAGGTGGTTGATGAATTGATGAAATTCGTAATAGAAGTGTTTAAAGGCTGCTTTACATTAGACGAGTAGTACCTACTTACAACACGTATAGCACCAGCGCTCCTACTACAATATCAATCAATCAATCAATAATAGTATTCAAACAATAATGTTGTATTACTGCAATAAACATGTCAAACCAATGAGAGGTCTATTCCCTGTCACATGAGCAAAAGTAACAACGCTATGTAAACATAGAACATATGGCATTATTCTATTGGTTTCTTATACCCAGCCATGCCTTATATAGGTTTAAAAAACATAAAAACGATATTGTTTGCTGTCAAAAGTTAGCTCATAGCACGAAATTCCTAAACAAGGTTAAAGCCTACTGCTTTCAGAGATTGTGGTAGTCTCCCTGTATGAAAGGACATAGCATATAAACGGAATTACGTATTGTCCACCAAATTATTTTATTGTTAAATTGGATATTATAAACGACCTATTGTAATTAAGTTTCGATGATCCAATAATTTGTAAGGGCTTTCAAATTTAGCCAAAATTCCATAACAAGCAATATTTTGTTAGGTTTCCTAAACTATCAGTAAACCAGAATATAAATTATGTTTTAAGATAATAAAATATTGGAATTATTTATTGATTTATGAATTCCGAGAAATCTTTACAATATCAAACGAACTCTTAGAATTCATATTTTGTTTAAGCTACCAATAGTTCGGAGAACTCTATCAATATATAATATTGTTCTGGTACTTGTTTACTTTTGAACAAATAAATCATTTGAGTTTGAGTCAGGGTTTGAAGCAAGTACATTAGTACACAGATAGGTACCTGAAAAAAATTATGCCCTTGACTTCCTTAGCGTGGACATAGACTATATTCTTTTCTACCACTGGGCAAAAATACGTGTTTCCTGCTAACTTTTGAGCCTGTTACTTACAACTTTGGGGTGTAAGGGGTTCATCAATATCTTTGAACCAAAACCAATTTCACCTGCACGCGGTGCACCCTTCTGCCTGACTAACGAAGCTCTAGCGAAAAGAGAGGTAGGGAGCGTAAGCGTAAGCTTGACTGGGGAATGTACCTCCACCTGACAGAATACCCCAGCCAAAGAACATTTCCCGGGCAATTGGCAGCGGCTGCGGTGCGCGAGCGATGTTTTATGTTGCGAGCGTTAATATGGCTATGGTCTACGGTAACCGCTTCACATCAGGCGGATGAGAAGCGGATACCGGTGAGGCTTGTCTGCTCCCCGATGTAGTATAAAAAAAAAACAACGGGTTGCACTCCGGGAGTGCCGGCAGAAGTAAAAATTTGAACATTAACGTAATGCATTTTTGAATATTTTGGATTGGTTAGGAAATGAATTCGCACGAATTGCTTTATTTATCAGTATAACAGTCCTATCATTTATGTAGTAAAATACAATATTCATTTATTGCGCTATCGTACACAAACGTTAACTATTCAAAGCAATCTCAATCGTATCGTCTTTGCTTAAAGTTGGATTTTGTAGTCTCGCAGCTTTGTCATAAAACTGTCATTTCGAAACTATTTCGAATAATTAAAATATTTAAAGCAATCTCAATCATATCGTCATTACTTAAAGTTAGATTTTATAGTTTCAGAGCTTTATCTTACGGATTTTCGATCAGGTCACGTGATCCTGACGCGAGTTCAACATTTTTTACCCATCCCAAAAAAGTGCACAACGCCGCTAAAGAAGTTTTCACTTCAAAAAACTGTTATGTACCTACTTTATATACTGAGTGATTCCTAATGTCAATAAATTGGTCAATTTTTATGGTGAAACTGCTCACATGGCTGCGTCTTGAACCTAAGACAATTTAATGTCACAAACGAGGACAGTTCTCTTCTACCGAGCTGAAGGAAACATTTTCTAGTAAGATCAATCATTGATGATTACAAGTTAGTTGTACATAGATGCCATTGGTATCATATCAAAAGATGTTGTTGGCATTAGCCAATGATGCCAACGACATTTAAGTACTATTTATTACAATCGCACTGCTATCGATAAGAAATTCATCGTCACACTATGGAGTCAAAATGGTCACGTGTAGTGTGGTCCTAGATGTCTAAGCACGGATTTTTGCGCACTAGAATCTTCGTGTATAGAAGTTTTAAATGGTCATCAGAGCGCGAGTGATGTCGCTGGTGTTACACGCGCCTAAAGGCGTATGTTTTTTTAAAAACCTTCCGGATGATTATGAGGAGGAGGCGCATTATTGTTTTTGTTTGTATTTATATTTGATTTTACATGTTTTTTTTTATGTTTACATGAAAATTCAAAAGCATTTTAAAACTGCGTAGGTATCATACTAAATCACTGGCATGAATATTCAGAGAAAGAGCATTTTAGCAGCCGCCACAAAGCCGTGTAAGGTTCAATTCAAATGAACAAAGCCATGCGGGTAATGCTAGTCGGAAATATAAAGGGAAACAAAGGGTGTGGAACAGATTGGTTGTTACACTGACAGTTTAATTACAACCATCCCCGTTGAATACCGCCATTGATGAATGCATAACTGACTGGTGAAAATTTGCACTTGCATACAAAAAATACCGTTTCATTATTTAATGCTTATGTTTCAGAATCTGTGAATCAATGAGGATCGAGGTCATTAAAATTCCTTTGAATGTACAAATTATACGAATACTATAAATCCCATTGCGGGATTATTAAAAATCAAACGAACTTACCAAGTGAAATTCGAGGACAATTTTAGTATGCAAACAGCTTCATTCCATACATTTACATGTTGTAGTGCCTCAATGGACCAGTCCTATATAGTTTTTAGTGGAAGTATGTTGTAGTATCAATATTTTTTTTAGATTCTAGTGATGATATTACGTAACTCCACTGAATTCACTTCCTGCTCGAACGGTTACTTCGGCTCGCCCGGTGAGGATTTGAATAATTTTCTATTATTTTTTATTACACATTTTCTTTTATAAAGTAGGGTTTCGTTATAATAATTTGTCTATACAAATAGAGGATACATTTGCATACAAAAAATGCCCGTTCAGTCTATGAAGCCATCCAAGTCATTAAAGTATGCGAATTAAGTATAAGTAAGGTTACCGGATTTTTTCAAAAAACTTTTTCTGTATATTTACAAACAAAAACAACATTGTTTGTTTCTATTATGTCATTTCTTGATAGATTATGTTACACCAAATGTAATGCACTGACGGAATCGATTTAAATTCATATTAGACACTTTCACCAGAATCTTTGTATCTTCAAAGGAATAACTCCCCTGGTCTCAGAGGGAAGTGAGTACAGTTCAAGAGAACAGCTATAAAATAAGTGACAGTGACAGAGATATAAGTTTACATTTTATTTTAGTTTTGATAGGTTTTTACATCACCTGGAGTGGCAAATAAGCAGGACGTATGAGAAGCGATTAATGTAATACTATCAACGCCTATAAAACAAAATATATGCCACCTCTCAACAGCGTAAGAGCATAAAGTGATATAAGTCACGAAGTGGTAAGCTCTTGGCCCTATTCCCCTAGTCGCGTTGCTCATAATTTAATTTCGCTGTGAACTACCTATTTTCACCAGAGCAACACTTGTTAAATGACGGGGCGCCAGATTGGCCAAAAGCCAAAACTCTAACAGTGATTGTAAGCCACATGTACTACAAAAAGTTTTAATTCTAACTTACCAAATTTTAGTGAGTAATACTACAATTAGCTTGCGCCCGTGACTTCGCACGAACGTATCCCGGTATCCCATGGTAAATTTTAAGGTATGTCTTGATAGATCAGTCAGCAATGGTGGCTTTATATGAGATACTGAATAGGATAATAATATGAAAGTTTGTTTGTTTACGCCTGTCACAGGCAAACCGTTTAAAAGTTTATCATGAAATTTGATATGGCTACATAGTATTATATTTTATACTGTAATATGGAGATAGGTTAAATCCTGTTGTGAAGGAGGGTATGGCAAAAGAGAGGTTGGGTGCAGAGTATTTGTAAGGGGCCCGATTAGGGAAGTACCTTGACCTTCAATCTTCACACAATACCGCAGCCAAATAATAGTACCCTTGAGGGTTGTTGTGTTTCTGCGAGTGGGTGAGGTCACCAGAAAGAAAGGAGTTGCTTCATTGACAATGGGTGTGGCGGCGCGTGAGTTATATTTCATATTAGCTTTTACCCGCGGCTTCGCTTGCGTGAAATTCGGGCATTTCGGCCACCTTCATGTACCTTTAATTGTACTAAATACGGATATGCCAGAACTTTCCCGATAACTACTACACCCGTCCCGCTCCCGCTGCTCTGCATGCGATCGCATAAGCACTGATTGACGCCAAATGCAAATTTAAAAACCTATTATGATAACACAAGACTTATTTCATCACGTCAAAAAGGATAAATAAAACCTTAAAAAAAATTACATCGACTTTTACTATCTCCGGAGGTACGTAGTACTTATTTTTGACTTTTTCGTGTCAGGATTTTTCAGTTGGTTATTTTTTTTAAGTTTATTTCTTTTTTATTGTTTATTTATTGAAATAATGGGTAAGTAGTAGTGACATGGTGCCTTCTAGACGAAAATACATTAATATTTTAAATAAGAGAACTCAACACGACTGCTCCTATCCTCCTAACCGTTCCTCATTAGCTCAGCATTGTCACATGATGACTTCCAAATGCAAATTAACTTGTAACTTAATAACATCAAAAAACTCATCAATTACTGTATCCATGTCCATGCCTATAAGATTCAGCCCTTTCTCTCGATTTCCCAGGGAGCCCATTATCAGGTCCTGATTTGATTAATATGGGACCACCTGAAGAGTATACCCTCTCAAACAAATGAGAATTATTAAAATTGTTGTACAATTGACAGAGAAATCATTGAAACTACCTACATTAAATATATATATATATATACAGTCGAACATAGAACCGCCCTACAGGTACAATAACTAGCAATAACAGGTAATTTCTGGGACAAATACTATGTTATGTCCTTCCCCGGGACTCAAGGTATCTTTGAACTAAATTTTATCTAAATCGGTCCAGCGATTTAAGCACTTCATGCTTAAATCGCTGTATTAAGGTAACAGACGGACACTCTGTCGCATTTATAATATTAGTATGGATTGGCGTTCCGAGAAACCGTAAAAAACTACACTTATATTGATATATAGACATTTCAACCCCATCAAACCCCAATATGAGATGATAGTCACGATAGCCACGTTGAATTTTAAAATCATTGTTGTTTTCGTAATCAGCGACCCGATAAACCATACAATCAATACCCTTCATGATTTTCAGACTTTTTGACCCTTTTTACCCTTTTAGGGGTTGAATTTTGAAAAATCCTGAAACACGTATTACTCATTTATCTATAGAAGTACTTGTGTAAACTTTCTGATAAAATAGCTTAACTAATTTCGTTTCCCCATACAAATTTTGGACTTCCGTTTCACCATCTTAAGGGTAAAAATAGAAAAATCCTTTTAAGTAATTTCATGCCCACTATGTCATATTATCAAATCGATGCCATTTTCGTAATCGACGTCCCAGAAAACCATAGAATCAACATCCATATTGATATTATGATATTTCAACCCCATCGCTTCCCCACAGGGGTAATTTTATGTCACGTCGGCTATATTGGATTATAAAATAGTGGTTGTTTTCGAACCGATAAACCATAAAAACAATACCCATGACGATTTTCAGACTTTTTCACCCCATTTTACAATTTACCCTTTAGGTGTTGAATTTTGAAAATTCCTGAAACAATTGTTTACTTATTTATCTATAGACGTACTCGTGTATAATTTCGGATAAAATAGTCCAACTAATCTTGTTTCTCCATACAAACTTTGGACCCCCGTTTTATCCCCTTAGGGGATGAATTTTAAAAAATCCGTTCTTAGTGCACCCCTAGACGTCATAAAGAACCTACGTGCCTAAATTTCGAATCTCTAGACCCAGCGGTTTGGGCTGTGCGTTGATATATAAGTCAGTCAGTCAGTCAGTTTCTTCTTTTATATGTTTAGAAGATTGCGAGCATTAATATGTCTATGGTAATCACTTCATATCAGGCGGACCGTATGGTTATCTCCCGAAGTAATGATTGTGAAGAGAAAAATAAATAAATAAAATATAACCTCAAGTTCTCATCTCATCATCACCTGCCTGTTGTAGCGGTACGTCCATCGATTGAGCCTAGACGCACAACACCAACAATTACTAAGCGAGATCCTTTAAGTTCTCGGTCGAATTTTCTTATTTCGCGTGTAGTTTTTATATCGCAATGTAAAATAAGAAAGTTACAAATATTATGTTTATACGATCTATAAAACTTTTTGCACTCAAAAATGGTGTTTATCTTTACCAAAGAATTAAAACCTGTTGAAGTATATAATTTTGTATTAGCCGTTAATCAAGCAAGAATTCTTATCTTAATCATTGAAAATTAAATTAGAACCTTTTGTCCCTGTGCTCATTTAAATAAAGCCGCTTCGTCGGAAGATTTTGTTTTGAAAGGCTCGAGTAAACGATTAACTCTAATGCCGAGTTTGTACTTTGTAAATTCTTATCATCGAATATTAAATACCAAGCAGTACGAATACAATATGAATGCGAATGTTGAAAGGCATATTTTTGCGGCTGCACGGCCGAAGTATGCTTTTGATTTTACGAGTATGCATATGCTTGAAAGCATTTTCACTAAATTGGATTTTATGCAGTGTGATAGTTAAACAGTGAGATTGGATTTTATTCACTGAGAACGTAATTAATATCTTTCACTGCCCACAACCGAATTCAGCTTTATTATGTTTTTTTTAAAGCGATTTATTAATAAATTATCCAGGACAAATTACACACGGCCATCTAGTCCCAAACTAAGCGAAGCTTGTACTACGGGTACTAGATAACTGATATAATTCTTATTTTTTTTGTAAATACATACATATAATACATAGAACATACCCAGACCAAGACAAACAGACATGTTCATGCACACAAATATTTATCTTGTGCGGGGATCGAACCCGCGACCTCGGAGTCAAAGTGGCCATTGCCAACCATGCGACCACCGGGCTCGTCAAAAATTAATAAATATAAAACAGTGTAGTAAACACTTAAAAATAAGCCAATAACACGTTTTCGCATTGATAAAAAATATTTAAATTGAGACACAAACATGTACTATAGGTATGCAATAAAGTTGTATAACAAACAAGTAAACATAGTTATTATTGTACAGAAAATAATAATAATAAATAAATAAATAATAAATATTGTCAGACAAATTACACAGCGCCATCTAGCCCCAAAGTAAGCGAAGCATGCGTTATGGGAACTAGACAACTGATAAACATACGTAAATACATTTTTTTTAATACATACTTATGATACATATAAAACACCCAGACTAAGACAAACAGACATGTTCATGCACACAAATGTTTGTCCTATGTGGGAATCGAACCCACGAGCGTTGGTGTCGAAGCCGCGTCATTGACCGCTAATCCCTAACCGATTGTTCAGCTTTGTTTACAATTTTATTGGTCTACGCTGAACGCAGCCAATAACAAAATCTAAACGCCTCTTCACACAGCTCGTCATGTTGAGAGTTGTACGTGCTCGGCACGCCTCGTACTCAGGGGCGGACTCTAGGCAACCTAGGCACGTGCCTTGGGCCCGAAAATTATGTTTTTAAATTTATTTTTGAAGTGAAAAGTTCTATAGTAGGGGCGAAATTAAAATGATGCCTAGGGCCCGTTTTAACCTTAAATCGCCACTGCACGTACTGCACGCAGCAAATAAAAGGCGTACGTTACATGACCCGACAACACGCGGGCTGAGGGCCTTAGATCTAGAACCTGTCTAAACTGCTAGATATTTCTTTCTGTTAACAACAGCTCCACGAATTTATTATTAACAAATGAAACAATAGTGTTTTCACTTAGACTACTACTACTAATACAACGTTCACTAGCTAGAATGTCTTAACTGTGCCATTTTCGGCGTATATACCATGTATATATATATTTGTTATATATTTGCGGCAATCTGTCCATAATATGTCGGTGGAATGTAGTTTAAGGCGTACGGGCCTCGAACTGAGACGTTCCTTATACCCGCTGGGGGTTGAAGCCCCGGGAGCCCCGCCCGGGTATCGAGTTATGCTGTTAATAAATCTATGTTTACCAGACACGATACACTTCGTATGTGCGTTTGTGTAACCAGGCGGTCTTCCTCCTAAAGGCAGTAACACACTAAGCAGATATGATATATTTAGAGCGAGACACTACTATACCTACGTGGGTAATACGTACACTACGGTGATATAGCTTCTCTTGTCTCCTTTAGAAATGTTGTATTTGCTTAGGGTGTACGGGTGTTATGCGTTTAACACTCTCTATTGCTGTAGCTACCGACGTTGTTGGCTCCTTTATTGTACTGTGTGTTCCATTTGATGTACATTAGATTACAAATTTCGATGTCTTTAATATAAAAAGTAAGTAGGTTTTTAATTAAATTTTAACTAGACGATGTTTGTACCAAATATGAAGGGTCTTTATAGGACCGATAGAAGCAAAATCAAATATTTTAAGAATTTGTGTCTGTATATAAACAAATAAAAATTTGCCGCCAACCCGTAGTTAAGCAGCGTGGTGGAGTATGCTCTAAACCCCTTCTTTTCAGGGGAGACCCATGTCTCAGCAATGGGACGAGTAACGGTTGACGTCTACTTATATGTGTATACTCGTATATACAGCGCATCACACTGAAATTGTTGGATACAGTTTTTACAGATCTAACTTAAAATGCGAATGCAAGTTAGCTAATATTAATACATGACGAGCTCGGTGGCGTAGCGGTCAATGACGCGGCTTTGACACCAACGCTCGTGGGTTCGATTCCTACATAGGACAAACATTTGTGTGCATATAAAGTATTTGGAAATGAATTGCGCTTGTTATGTTATGTTAATGATTGTATTTGTATTTAATGTAACGATATTGGCAATTAAAAGAGTCGGCCTTGAGTTTCTTGCCAGTTCTTCTCAAGAAGCCCCGTCGCCGGAACTGGTACTTAAATTCACTTTCACATTCAAGATAGTGTGATGAAAGTGAATCTAAGCTCTGCGGATTTAGAGTAGTAATGATTTATACATATTCTTATATTTAATTTGTATGACGTTTCTAAGTGCTTTATAAAGTCCAAGGAATAAAGATATTTTGAATTTGAATTTAAATTTGAATTTAATTTAATTTAAATTTGCATGAACATGTATGTTTATCTTAGTCTGGGTGTTTTCTATGTATCATAAGTAAGTATTTACAAAAAAAAAATGTATTTACGGATGTTTATCAGTTGTCTAGTACCCATAACACAAGCTTCGCTTACTTTGGGGCTAGATGGCGCAGTGTAATTTGTCTGACAATATTTATTTATTTATAACATTGTTTATTTTTTGAAGTCGAACGGACAAAGTAGCAGGCGACTGCTAGTATTATAATAGTATATAACATTGGATCACCGGGTTACCCCTTTTTTTGCACCCCTATTTCTTCACAGGTAAATATTTAAGTGTATTATGACATTTTTCTTCTTTTGTAGTCTGTAGCACCCTTTCCCGGCAGTTCCCCTGTCGTCCACCATTATTTACAAACGCACAGAGACAGGAAACGTAGCGATAACGTCAGTCGCGTTCGCAACTTCAATGCATTGTTTGCGTTGCGCTTCCATAAAAGAGTGAAAATTCCCAGCGAATACAGAAGATGTTTGTAATCTTAAACTGATGTTGATTTTCTTCACATTATGTATGCTAGAGATTAATGAAGTTCAATGCGGATTCATTTTTCATTTCCCTTATTTTATTAACTAGCTTTTTTCTTTCTTTTTCTTGCTTTCGTGGTTCGTCATGGGGTTCGTCATGGTGTTGTACAATTTTTTTCTAACTAGAAGGAGTTGTGCAACATTATGATGAACATAAAATAACATAAATTCATAGATGTTCATTTTAAAACTATGTAGTTTTAATTTTTTGGATATGAATTAGAATACGGAGTGGATGTATTAATAAAGTATATGTTGTGAATCTAAAACCAAAAAATACATATAGAAACATAGATAAGAAGAGTGGAGTTTCCTGGCACAGGCACATTTTTGCCTAAAAGGAGGCTCCAACATCTAGCTTTAAGTTTAATTTTTGTGGAAAGTCAATAAATACATTTATTTTTTGAAAAATGGAAAAATTCACCTGCCCCCCCTAGGTGGGATTTGAACCTACGACCTCTCGATAACCGGTCGAGTGCTCTTCCAACTGAGTTATAATAATTTAATTAGTTTGGTGTTATCAAAAAATAGCTGAATTTCATCTGCAACGATGGACTGCTATGCCTACTTTAGTATTGTAATTACTTAATAGGTTGATGACGCCACACTGTGACTCACACAGTAGAAATATAAGATGCAAAAATTCGTCAGCAAACACAAACCTTCCTGGTAGCTCTATCCCACCTAGGGGGGGCAGGTGAATTTTTCCATTTTTCAAAAAATATTTATCTGGCAAGTTGGCCAAGACAACTATTTAAATAATAATAATTTAATTAGTTTGGTGTTATCAAAAAATTGCTGAATTTCATCTGCAACGATGGACTGCTATGCCTACATTAGTATTGTAATTACTTAATAGGTTGATGACGCCACACTGTGACTCACACAGTAGAAATATAAGATGCAAAAATTCGTCAGCAAACACAAACCTTCCTGGTAGCTCAGTTGGAAGAGCCCTCGACCGGTTATCGAGAGGTCGTGGGTTCAAATCCCACCTAGGGGGGGCAGGTGAATTTTTCCATTTATCTAAAAATATTTATCTGGCAAGTTGGCCAAGACAACTATTTAAATAATAATTAAATAAATACATTTTTTTTTTTTTTTTTTTTGCGGTTCTTTCCGCTTGAACACAAATTACCAGGATAATAAGTAAACCAAGAACCGGTGCGTAATATAAGTTGAGTCTACCGCTACCACTTCCTTATAATAATATATAATAACAGATAATATCATTTCATTTGGCATAACGTTCATTTGGTACAATTTGATATCCATTGTAGGTAACGTTATGTTTGTTATTTTTTAGTCCACTACAAGCCAGCAATATATTTTAAACGGGCGTTTTTGTCTTTTTGTTTAATTATTGTTCTGTGCTAAGTTTTAAATGTTTGAAAAGTGAAGAAGAATGTTTCATGATCTTTGTGAGAATAATAGTGTTATATAATATTAGTTTTCATTATCGTTTGCAATCTATAATTTTTAATTCATTGTGACGGCGCTATTTACTCGTAAGCACTTGTGTACAGAAGTATACACATCGTATATCGGGGTGGGGCAAAGTTTTATGAAAAGCGCTCTTCTAACTGAATAATTGGGGTGTAAGTGATTCATCAAGGGGTGTAGGTGGTTTATATATACGTACATATATATTTTTCGTAATGAAAATCACGCAAAACAAATGCTTTGAGTGCATGAAAAAAGAAATACGCTGAGCTGTTCCGTAGGGCTAAGGAAGAACAAGAAGAACTTTCTGATCGCTTCACTAGTAGGAGATGTACCTAAAGAAAAAGATAGGTTATCGTTTATTAAATTTTATAGAAAAGGACACGAAATGTAATTCAATCATATTATTTGGAACAAACTATTATACGGTCAGCAACGAAAGTTGTGTGATCTGAAAAGCAAACTCTGTCTTTAATTAATTAATTCATTTTGCCACCCAACAGTTTGATGATATAACGTGCACAAATGTCACTTTTTAACATTGTTAATGATCTACTTTTGTTGCTGATCGTGGCCAATAGTTACTATAAACAAAAAAAATATTTTAATTTTCGTATACTCAGTGAATCCGTTTTGCTTGAGATCGAATTCCTGATGTTACAGTAGTCTGTAATAAAAAGTTGTCTGAAGTAGGTCCGAAAATATTTACCATTGATCTGGATATTTACCTCTAGAACAGCATAATAGAGAAAATGTATGAGCCGTTCATTTAAGATAATGTTTCCGCTAAATTTACCGTATCCAGACAGAAGTTTGGCTATAAATCATTTTTATTACTATGGTTTCAAGTAAATATTAATCTTTTGTACATTATTGGCTTCATATTTGCCAGTCGAACACACCGTTAAGGGGTGAATTTCACGTGAAGGTAGTCTCTTATCTTTCTTAAGTATTCTTGAATCTATTTCTTTATTCTCGGTCCCTTAATCCCTTATCTATTGGGACTTCGACGAAATCTTGTCACAAAACCAAAGGTCGCAATTTATTACCCCTGTTTTTATCATGAGTAAGTGAGAAAGATGCGTATAATACGTATCGTATGCAACTTGTCTTCAACATACAAGATCGATGGGGTAAAAATTTGGACTTTATTTGGCAATCCGCAGAGGAGGTTAGAGGATTTTTGCATATTGGTATGCAAATCGATTTCCACGATCTTTAGAGTTAAAGCCAACCTCGCCTACGCGTGGTGCGCGTGGTACCTGCACGCCGGCTAGCGGGAGAGACTCTGGCAAAGGAGAAGTAGGATATAGCGTATTTGTTAGCCGCCCAACTGCAGCTTACTGAGGAAGTATCACCAGCTCACAGAATACCGTAGTCATGTAATCATTTCCTTGAGGGTTGTTGTGTTGCTGAGAGTGAGGGTAGACACTAGAGAGTAAAGAATTGTTGTGTTGGCAGCGTGGTGACGGCGCGGTAGTGATACTTATCTTGTGAGCATCAATATGGCTACTGTAACCGCTTATATCACGCGGGCTGTATGCTTCTCTGCCATCCTATTTAGTATCAAAAAAAATATTATAACTAATGTAATATATATATTTTTTAATTTAAACTCTGGTAACCTTAAAACAAGGGTACAAAAGGTAGATATATACTTAGATAATTACATAAATAATATATACAGAAGCTAAAAAAGAACACTAAGGCGATGACTACTAGTATATGGACAAATTATTCAGCAAATGCGCTTGAATTGAACATACTTTTTTTTTAAATGAACTTACTGGGGGACTCTCTTATGGATTCGGGTAACGCGTTCCGATGACATGAAGCTTGTAACGTGAAAGAATTGTACAACCTAAACCCACCAGAATGGAAATGTGGGATATAAAGCACTTAATTATTATTAGAACGAAGGACACGATCATGGGGCTCACATAGGTACTGGAATTTACATTTCAAGTATTCGGGAGAAAGAAGATTAAAAAGAATTGACAAAAGAATACAGAAAAACCATTGTTGCCCGCGCTGACGAATGGGAAACCATTTTAGTTGAGACCGGTATAAGAAAACATGATCATATTTGCGATGGCAGAGCAAACGGATAGCTTTTCAGTCAGTCCAGTTTATTGAAAATAATCGATGAATGTAAACATAAGAGACATCTCTTGTGACATGACTAGTGTGACCTTAGTTTGGACCGGAAGAAAATTTTAAAATTAATTGAGATACCGAGTAGTATAAAGGATTGCATGACTGACCTCCGCAATTTGTGAAGTCCAACACAGTATGGAGTCAATATCGAGACCAAGTTTTTTGACACTGTGACTAAAAGTGATGATGTACTTGTTAAATTTACTAAGCGACACAGTGCCAAGACTTACGATACACAATTTCTTAGCATTTATCAGGGTTAACTGATATCCCAAATTGTTTAGACCAGGAACTGGTTCTATCTAAATTAAAATTCAACTGAATAATAACACTGTTTACTTCCCCTGTAGATGATTGAGTATTGTAGATATCAATGGAACAAGCAACTAAGCAAGTACAACAAGAAATTTATAAAAATACTAAACAGTAAAGGTGACAAGATGCCACCTTGAGGAATGCCAGTAGTGAGGTTATTTCAATCAGTTAAGTCACGAGCGACACGTACAGCCTGCTGACGATTACGGAGATAAGACAAGAACCAGTCCAAAGTGAGAGACGAGGAATTCAGGAACTCTAGGATAGCAAGCAGAATATTATATCTTTTTAAACGTGTTATAAAAAACAATAAGAACGACGATGGTGACCAACTTATTCTCCATAGCCATTCTGATATCCTGAATGAGTTTAGGAAGTGCAGTAGTTATAGGGACCGGGGTTTTACCCCAACAGCCGTTAATTCTGCCAGTTATGTGGTCTGCCTTTTGCCACTTGCTAATCCTAAGTTATATCTATGTAAATGAAGCTCTTATAACCCTCATTTGAATTAAATTTCCCGCGCATTACCTTCGACTTTAGACGTCAAGATATTTATCTATGGTGGCAGCACTTTGCACTATGTTCACTCTAGAAATTCATACATAGAAAAATTATCTCTGCTTTGTACAATTAAACGTTAACGAGGTTTTTTAAAATAAATAATTTAAGTTGTGATCATATGAATTGTGATAATATTTGAAGCAATAGCTTTTAATGTTGTTTCTCTTTACAGGTTAGTAAATAAGTATATTAATTTGTATAAGTTTAAAAGTACGTTTGTAAAATAATAGTTGTGATGTTTCCTAAAAAAATAAATTTCTCTTTACAGAGCAACAACTACAGTTTTTGTTTCAATAAACAACATATTACAAAACAACATTAATTATAGCTGTTATAAACAATGGAGAAATTAAAATTTGAATTTGTTGTGAAATCGAGTGAAGACCCGAAAACAAATACGATCTGCATAACCTCAATTATGAATGCCGATAAAAATATGTTCATAATTCCGGAACATTTACAACAGATAAAGCTACATAATGAGTTAATAAAAACTCAAACTTTTCAAAAGGTAAAAGCTACACTACAAAGAAGACATGAAAAAAGACAAGTATGGATTTCAGTAACACCAGAATTACACGATACTTATATAGATGAAGATGGAAATATGCAGTTCAAGGGATATTTACTGGAGGAGATTACATCAAAAACACAACAGGTTTTTACGAGTGAAACGTCAACCGAAACTCTAACAAAATTCCTAGAAAATTTTGCTGAATTGAAGAAGGAATCTAAACAACCTAATTTAAAGAAATTATCTGAAAAATTCGTATTAGAAAAATTCACGAAAAAAACGTCAAGTGTAACACAGTGGATGAATATCTTTGAAGCTGAATGTACGCGGGTAGATATAAGTGAAGATATTGAAAAAATACAAGTGTTTCGGTTATTTTTGGAGGATTCTTGTCAAGATTGGTATAATTCTATGCTTATAAAATATACAATAAATTCAGAATGGTGCACTTGGAAACAAAAGTTTTGTGAAACATATGTGAACAAAGGCTGGTCACCAATAAGGTATGCTTTTTTATTTAAATATAGACAGGGTTCATTACTGGAATATGCTCTAAAGAAAGAACGGCTTTTATTAGAGGTAAACAAATTAATCGATAAACCCACTTTAATTGATTTGATTGTAATTGGGCTACCTAATTTTATAGCAGATGAAATTGATAGAAATAAATTGAAGGACACTGAGAATTTATTTAGTAGTATTCGCGGTTTAGAACATTTAATTAATAAAAAGATGGTGGATAAAAAAATAATAGATTCGGAAAGTAAAATTAAAGAAAAATATTTAAAAGACAAACCATGCAGAATATGTGAAAAAGAAAAGAAAGGAAATAGATATCATCCAGAATCTGTATGTTGGTTCAAAAATAGAGATAATGATCGCTCAAAAAAAGATCCAATTAGAAGCGTTAATAATTCTGAATTAGAAATGAGTTTAAATGAAATAGATCCAAAAAACTAATAATCCCACCATTAATCAAAACCAAACTAATAATTAATGATTTCATAGAAACATTCGGGGTTTATGACTCAGGATCAAATGTTAGTATAATTAATTCAAGATTGTTATCTTTAAAAAACAACCGTAATAATAATAACTATAATCAAGCAAATTTAAAAACGATTAATGGTGTAAAAAAGTCTATAGGAATAGTAACATTGAAAATAAAGATTTTTCAAATAGAAAAAAATGTGAATGTTTTTGTCATAGACGAACAAAATTTTGATTACGATTTTTTAATTGGATTGGATTGCATAAAATCTTTTCAACTGATTCAAAATGAAAACTTAGTAATCACACAAAAACTAAACAAAGAAATAAAACAAAGTAATGAGAATATTCCTGGCTTTACAGGTGACAAAATTGAAAATAATCTTAAGGAAATAACAGTAAAAGATAAGTTCTGTATGAATAATAAGTGTGAGGTTAACTTTAATGAACATATAGAAGTTACCAACTTCAACATTTCAGTAAATCATTTAGACACTCAACAACAATCAAAAATAGATGAATTAATTAAAAAATATACATCACTATTTGCAAGAGATAAATATGATATAGGCTCAGTGAAAGGTTACGAGGCACACATAGATTTATTAGTAGATACATATTGTAGCAAAAGACCATATAGATGCAGTTTTGAAGACAAAAAAGAAATAGAACAGCAAGTTTCAAAATTATTACAAAAAAAATTAATTGAAGAATCTTACAGCCCTTTTGCAGCACCTGTAACTTTAGCCTATAAAAAAGAAGAAGGAAGAAAATCTAGACTATGCATAGATTTTCGCGATTTGAATAAAATAGTAGTTCCTCAGTCGCAACCATTTCCACTGATAGAAGATTTAATGGTAAAAACAAGAAATTGTAAGTTTTTCTCAACATTAGACATAAATTCCGCTTTCTGGTCTATACCTTTAAAAGTTGAAGATAGGAAGAAAACAGCATTTGTTACTCAAGAAAATCATTTTCAGTGGACTTGTCTACCATTTGGTTTGAAAACTTCACCAGCAATTTTTCAAAGAATACTGTCTAGCATTATTAGAAAACACAAATTATCAAATTTCACAGTAAATTTCATCGATGACATTTTAGTATATTCCCAGACATTCACTGAACACATTCAACACTTATCATTGCTATTGGAAGCAATTTCAATGGAGGGCTTTAGATTGAAATTCTCTAAATGTAATTTCGCACAGGACTCTGTAAAGTATTTGGGCCATATAATAAAAAATAATACAGTCACTCCACTAAAAGATAATTTAATAGCCATAAAAGATTTTCCCGTTCCAAAAACAAAGAAAAATGTTAGACAGTTTTTAGGTAAAATAAATTTCTATGGAAAATATATACCAAATATATCAATCATATTAGATCCTCTACACAATTTGTTAAGAAAAGATCAAAAATTTACATGGACAGAAAAATGTCAACACTCTTTTGATACAATAAAGAAACTGCTTTGCTTAAAACCCATTTTAGAAATCTTTGATCCGGATTTACCTATACATATTTATACGGACGCCAGTATACAGGGCATAGGGGCTATTTTGAAACAACCACAAGAAAATGGAGAAGAAAAGCCATGTGCATATTTTTCGAGGAAATTAAATGACAGCCAGAAACGAAAAAAAGCTATTTATTTAGAATGTTTAGCAATTAAAGAAGCAGTAAAATATTGGCAACATTGGCTAATAGGAAAAAAATTTAAAGTGTTTTCAGACCATAAACCTCTAGAAAAACTGAATATTAAGGCAAGAACAGACGAAGAACTTGGAGACCTCACATATTACTTATCACAATTTAATTTTGAAGTAATATACTCACCCGGAAAGGACAATTTAGAAGCAGACAGTTTGAGTAGAAACCCAGTATTAGAATCTCATGTAAACCAGGAAGAAGTTTTAAAAATAGTAAATTGTATTAAAATAGAAGATATCCAAAACGATCAAGAGAAAAATGAAGATATAAAGCTGTATAAAAATAAACTAATATTAAAAGATAAAATATACTTCAAAAGGGTAGGAAAAAAAGAAAAAATTATCCTCACTGAGGAATTTAGTAAAAAGTTAATAAAAAATATACATTACACATACTGTCATATAGGAGTGAAACAAACAGAAAATAAAATCAAACCATTCTGCGCAGCAAAGAATTTAATGCATAATATTAAAAAAATCTGTGATAGTTGTGAAATATGTATAAAAAAATAAGTCTAGAACTAAATTTAAATACGGATTGATGTCTCATCTGGGTCCCGCTACTTACCCCTTTGAAATTGTCTCTATAGATACCATTGGTGGATTTGGTGGCTCCCGCTCTACAAAAACATATCTACATCTTCTGGTAGACCATTTCACTAGGTACGCCTACATAATGACATCAAAAACCCAAAATGCAGACGACTTTATAAAGCTCATAAAAAAAGTTATTCCTGAAAATAAAATTGGAATGATTCTATCAGATCAATACCCGGGCATAAACTCGAAAGAATTTAAAAGCTTTTTGAAGAAGGAGGACATACCTATCATTTTCACTGCAGTAAATGCACCTTTTTCGAATGGTTTAAATGAACGGTTAAATCAGACATTAGTTAACAAGATAAGATGTACAATCAATGAAAGAAAAGATAAAATAGCTTGGACAACTATCGCTCATAAATGTACTCAGAGATATAATGAAACTGAACACACTGTGACGGGCTTTTCTCCAACATATTTAATGGAAGGAAAAGTTGTTAATATCTTGCCAGATGAGTTGAGAGAACATAAAACCCAAAAGGATTTGCTGCAGGATAGGAAGATAGCTTTGGAAAGAACTATAAATTCACACAATTACAATAAGCAACAATTTGATAAAAACAGAAAAAATAATCAACTGAAAGTAGGAGATTCTGTATATGTGGAAAATGGTAACCGACTCAATAGGAATAAACTAGATGAATTAAAAATTGGACCTTATAAAATTTTGGAAAAAATATCTAACTCAATTTATAAAATTAATACGGGATACAAAAAGTTCGAATCAAATTTGTTTCACATTACAAAACTTATACCAGTACCTGAATAATTTTGTAAATCTGGGGGAGGGGAGATGTAAATGAAGCTCTTATAACCCTCATTTGAATTAAATTTCCCGCGCATTACCTTCGACTTTAGACGTCAAGATATTTATCTATGGTGGCAGCACTTTGCACTATGTTCACTCTAGAAATTCATACATAGAAAAATTATCTCTGCTTTGTACAATTAAACGTTAACGAGGTTTTTTAAAATAAATAATTTAAGTTGTGATCATATGAATTGTGATAATATTTGAAGCAATAGCTTTTAATGTTGTTTCTCTTTACAGGTTAGTAAATAAGTATATTAATTTGTATAAGTTTAAAAGTACGTTTGTAAAATAATAGTTGTGATGTTTCCTAAAAAAATAAATTTCTCTTTACAGAGCAACAACTACAGTTTTTGTTTCAATAAACAACATATTACATCTATATTAGGGATATACACATTTCTGAATCTATCATGTACAGATACTCCGAGCATAGCTCTCTCTATCGATTTGCCATCGACAGGGTACATATTTTTGAAGTAAAATGGTTGCCTCATATGTTGCTTTCACACAATGCTAGGTACTAAAGAAGCATACAACCCGGCGTACTATACGCCGGGTTGTTGTTCTTCCAAAGAGGATTTCAACCTACTAATAAGTTGTAAAATGAACTACCTATCTAAAGTATTCGAGTAAGTTGTTTTACTTCAAATACTTGTTAAATGTATACAACACACACGCGTGATGTTTTATTTATCATTTAGCAATAAACTATGCGAAAGTTAACATGTGTAGACTAAGTTTCAAGAACGTGGAGTATGCTCTATCCTTAGCCGGAGGGATCGAGGAGATATTCAAGATGTAACTTTAGCTTCCACAATTTGAGACGGAGTTTTCTCTTGCAAATATCTTTGCTTAAGTAACTTTGTTATTTGAGGCCATCTCAGCTAAATCTCGACAACAATTTGAGGATTGCGTGACAGTTTCACAAAGTTTCTCTTATGACAAATGATTACATACATAAACAACGTATCTATATTCACAGAAATATAAATAATATTGTATTACTTTTACAGTGTACGCGGCTCACCACCATCTTTAGAGCCAAAGCTAACCTCTCCTGTACGTGGTGCCGACTAATAAAAGAGTCTCGGACTCCAACTTATCAGAACATTGCAGCCAAATAACCATACATTCGAGTGAGTGCTCTTACTAAATGTGAGGAGTTGCTGCGTTAGCAGCGAGGGTGCCAGAGAGCGAGCACTCCTTGTATTGCAAGCGTCTATGAGTACGGTAACCGCTTTACATCAGGTGGACTCGACGTTGTTTGAAAAAAAATATCCTTCCTTTTAATTAACGTTACTTATTAGATCCCAGACCTCCGTATCCAACTAATGTGTTTCAGCTAGTAATCTTCTGAAAGGGTAGAAAAACCTTAGCAGAGAAAATGTACACAATAAATCTACGAACATTAATCTAGACTTATTTACTAAGAAAGCGCAAAAATATTTATAAAGGCTAGGGAATAAACATATCATACAGTTATTACTTACTTTATATTTTGTGTAGAATACGTAAGGGACCAAACAGACATACTACTTTTAGTATCACAGCCGATTAACGCATTTACGATTGCATCGATGGTACATCGGGTTTTGGCGACTTGCTGCGCTGGCCTACTACACATTACTACGACTATGTCACCTGTGTTACCAGGATTAACAACAGTGACCACCAAAAAGGCAGTTAACAGTGAAGTACACTGTAGCGGGAAATCTACATATAATTTGGAACTCAGAACGAATTTAATCAGAAAAAATAATAAGAGTGGGAAGCTATTGAAACGAGCTTTTTCTAAATATGTTAGGCCAGATTTTGAATTGATTTCTAATTTCTCAGGCAGCGAACATGCTTCAAACACACCGATTTCGCGTATTTTTTTAAATATTTTGTTTGTTATATAATTAAATTAATAACTTAATTTCTCATACGGCTTTGTATTCAGCGCCGTATGAGAAAATAAGCATACGTCCCGCCTGTTGTTTGCGGTACGTATAAATCAATCTCATTAATCACTTATATCCAGGGATGTCTTGTCAGATAAGTTCTTCAACCGCTCTGGTAGTTCAGATAAGATTTTTGCTTCGGAAAAATTCGTTTAATGTTCGACAATGATGTTATAAATACTATAGATATGGCATACCCATACTAAATTGCGTCAGAAAACGGTTACTGTCGCCTGTGAGAGAGAGAGTATCGCTATCATTATCATCTTAGCACTTTAATATACTTGCTATCTCTTTCCTTCGCTGAGTACGTAATCAGCGCAATGGCGCCTTTTTTCTTCCAAATATATGAAAGTAACCTAAAATTCGCGTTAACATTAAATATTATTGGGTACTTTAGTGTGATATATTATCCCTTTTGCTTGTTTTTGTTGCTTATTAATTGTGCATTTTTGTATTATAGAAGACGGCATTTTAACCTATTTCAATCAATTGTCTCAAACGTCAGTTTCGACAGCTTGCATGTGCAAACTAATTGCTAGGTATAACAATTACCTCACTTTTCGGGTGTACTTTTTTGACGCTTGTACCATATCTTTATTATTTATAACATCATTGGTCGTCGGTAATCGTTTTTAGTTTAAGTGGTAGCGAACCTGAAGTTCTACAGTTGAGCTAAAGTTGATTGTCATTAATCTAAACTTCAGCCAATTTTCAACAATAAAAAATCTTATCTGAATCAGCTTAACTGGAATTATTTACGAATTATATTACGTATTTAAATATGTTTACAATGGGTACATATTTATTTATTAATTTACCTATATATTTACGAAATAAAATATTTGTGTATAATATCAGTTATCTAGTACAAGCTCTGCATAGATTTGCACTAGATGTAGACAGTGTGTAATTTGTTCAGGAATATTTATTTATTTAGTTTTATAATATACTTTGTACAAGTATTATAAACAGTTTTATATAATATTTGTATAGATGTTTTAATGTCTAATAGATAAACTTACCTCCAGCCGCTTTTTGAAGGTCATCGGGCCGTCTAGAAGGAGGCCCATCGCTTCTTCGTCTTACGCGCGGCCTCCACTCTAATACCTGCCTCCCCCATCTGCCATCGCTTACTCGGCAGATGTGACCGGACCATTGCCACTTCAGCTCCGTCGTCAGTCCCTTGTATGAAGATGGGTTATTATTCTTCTTTAGGGTGTCATATCCTAAGAGTCTATTGGATTCACTCATCCGTCCGTATGTCGACCTCTCTGTTATAAAATAGTATCAATCAAAAGGATAGACTGTTGAAGCTACAATGTTCAATCATATTTACAGCATTTATTTTACTGACGCAAAGCCAAATATAATTTTTTTAAACAAAAAATATTTTTGAAATTTTGTTAGCAAGGCTCCCGTAAAAGTAAAGGGTACGTGAAAACAAAATATATTCATCGTCAGAAAGTCTATACATCATAGGTATATTATTTTTATAGCTACGTACGTAGAGATAATACTATATATTTTTTATTTTGACAATCACTAATAATAACTAAAGTTAATACGCAGCGTATAAAGTAATTTTTACGTACAAACTTAGATTTGCAAATGGACGAATGAAACCGCCGAACGCGTAGCTCGTAGCACTTTCGTAGAGTTTCGTAGTAAGAGCGTGGAAGGGTGCTAGCCACTGGGCAACAGCCAAGACGTTTGTCACTATATATGTATTTATATTTGTTATAATTATACGAAATCCTAAATATATGAGGGCCAATGCCCACTTAGCCGTACATACTATGCATTTTGTACCGTAGCGGGGCATTTAGCAAAAGAAAATAACACCTACTCCAATCATAAGGAGAAAGGATGCAATTAAGTTACCTAAGTGACGTAAGCTTAGTTAGAAATAATTACCACCTCCTATAATAGAGATAGATAACTATTTCGAACTTTTTGATGTAATTATGTCTTTCTAGGGCAGAATATTGAATGGATGTAGTTAATCTAAGCAGTTATGTATCTATTGAGGGTATTAGAGAAAAATAACTAACGGAGATTAACACTACAGCCAATCCGTCTTTCTGAATATACTAATGATATTATTTACAGACACAAAAAAAATCCAAAACTGCGAGATTCTATTTATTTATTTGTTATTATCCTCCAATATAATCCTATATTACTGCCACAGTTGAAATTAATAATGACATCTTACGAAATGCGTCAATCAGTTTAAGGCTAAGAAAAGTCAAATGAGTAGATATCAATATATACAAACATGTTCTTGAAAAACATTACCCTCACGCCTTCAGCAGTCGGATACAAAGAACAATGGACGGTGTTGCTCTGAGTAGATATTTGCCAAAACGACATTGCCTGACCAGCTACGTGCAGGCGCGACACTGGGGCATTTGGCTACCAGCCAATCGCTAATTTAACTCGGAACCCTTTGTAGCGAGTACTGGGGTCGAGACATAGATTGGCAATTTACGAAAGAAATATTGATATTACTTTTCTTTGCATGGAAAGAGATAATTTGATATACCTACTTACTCTTTTTTTATACGACGCTACGTGCGAACCGCAAAACAAGCGTAACCTCGCCTAATGTAAAGCAGTTTCGGCAGCTATGTAGAAGTAGACGCTCGCAATAGAAGGAGTATTTCGCCCTGGAACTTTTGCTATGAGTACCTAAAGTTTACCAGTATGCTCCGCCCTTCTTATCTAAGATCATGACAGAGGTATTCGAAAGTCCTATAGTCACGACGCTCATTGCCTTTTTTGGTGGTCGCCGCTGTTAATCCTAGCTACACAGGAGGCACATTGGTGGGAAAGTGTGGTGGGCCCTCGTCCCGATTAAAAAAAAGAATTCATCATCACACATTAGATCACCTATTTGGGCGTGTACTGTGATGTTTAAACTTAAAGGTGAATTTCTACCTATGGCGGGCGTTGTGACTATAAAACTTTTCGATATTCGATAACTCACACACAGGGACACAACAGCCCTCAATGCAATTGTTATTTAGCTGCGGTTTCCTGCAAGGTGGAGGCACTTCTCACTGTGCCTAAACTTTCTTTTCACCATCGCCTCGTTAGCTGATCGGCAAAGTGTACCACGGACTGGTGCGATTGCCTTTGGCTCGAAAAATGAAAGAGAGCCTATTACACTTATTTTTTATGTACTTCCAGCCTTTAATTATATAGAATAGGTAGGTATATAGGCAGGTATATAGAATAGGTATAATTAAATAATAACATATACTTTTTAATATCGTATATTCAATTTCATTTTATCGTACAGTGATAACACTAACATAGTAATTAATATCACAGAAAACATCATCATTACTATCAACTTATACTAGTTCTTATAATTTATTTTTTACAATTATTTTACTTCCTTGAATATAGAAAATATAAAAGTGTAAGTATGACACGTACTCTGAGCTTTAACAGAGTTAAGCACAAATTCGACGGTTCCAAATCTACGCATTTTAAACCACCCTATTTTGACCGATTCAAAAAACTAGAGATCAATCTATCTACCCGTAGTAATAAATTAATGATACGTTAATCTGTACATAAAATAACATTCATAGAATATTAATAACATAAAATATTATTATGTGATATTGATAGTCAAACTTAGCTACTATTTCAAGAAAATCCATTAAGAAAAACTAAACTGCATCTACATAAAAACTCGAAGTATAAATGAAAACAAAGTTCAGGAAATTAATAATTATGTGTAGTGTATTACATAGTTATAATTTATTCACTAACTACTCTTCAGTTCTTATTGAATGGTCATTTTCACAGCCGGCTCACTGCTACCTGTAAAAAGGTAAAAATAGAATTAATTAATAATATTTTTGAATATTTTGAATTAAATTTTATTAATGACTGCTGAATATCAGTTCTGAAGCTGCATGGGCACATATATATTGTTCATGAATCTATTGTCATACGTCTACTATAATATTTTATTCCAAGATTTTTTTGTGCTTCTAGGTAATATTATCTCTTAATTTGTAAAACGTATTAGAGATCCCTACACAAACGCACAGTTAAAATTTCAGCTTGATACCTCCACGCATTCTCGACTTAGAGGGTCTTAACAGACAGACAGGCAGACGGACAACAAAGTGATCTTATAACAACCTAAAAACGAATGATAACAAAATCGGGGAATAAAGTTTGGTGTTGCAGCTACAAATCTATTATTATCTAAATCCAAAATTCAATCACGCCACTGGACAGATGAAGGATCAAAGAATTTATTACGCTAAGTAAGGCTCATGGAACATCGCGTGCGAATGAGAGGCAAGCGGTGCCATTTTGAGATAATTTTGAGAAAATGAATGCCAGCTCCTGCTGTTATTTTTAATGTACTTAATATAAATTGTCATGTTTGTGTACGATAGCGCAATAAATGAATATTGTATGTTACTACATAAATGACTAATGAACTACTTTTATAGTGATAAATAAAGCAATTTGTGCGAAATTATTCCCTAACCATTCCAAAGTATTCAAAAATGCACAACGTTAATCTTTAAGTTTTCACTTCTGCCGGAGTGCAACTCGTTTTTTTTTTCTCATAGGTTCACTAGTATGAATGCTCTCATGTGGTTAATAAGCTTAAATAAATAAATATGGTAGCACATTACCTAAAACAAAGCTGTTGAAGTCTGATTATATTTCTAAGTGTACATCATTGCCTTGAAATCTTTATCTTGGCTCTTAGCATAAATAACAATTGTTTTAAAAAACATTATTACAATCCCCTTCTTCTAAAGTAGCAGAAGAGAAATGGAAACGAAAATCTCACAGGAGCATTACTTGCAATTTACACTAGACTACGACTGCATTGTGAAAAGTAATTTAGTTTGTACACAAGGAAAAATAAAGTTTAGAGTTATTATTAGTAGACTGCAAAGTTCTGTTTTTGTGAAATAAATGTAACTTTTAATGCATATAAAATAAGACTGAGAAATTAAATTATAATCTAGTTTTGTTGGAAGGAAAGACAGGAAATAATGAAACTCAGCATGCAAAGGTAACGGTGCTATTCTGTAGGTAAATACTTGTTCTTTTATGTCTTTTCAAGTATCGGAATTCTTCTTCATTCATTAATACAAAAGCATAATAAAGTAATTAAAAGAGATCACAATGCTATCCACATTAGAACTACTCAGTTTCTAAGAGGACAATGGGGCCACGACAACGAAATAAATAGACTCAAATACGGTCAAATTAAGATCAGTCTACCAACTGCGCTACTTTCATATCACGTTTCTAAACAATTTATCTAGCTTTTAACCGACATATATATGTGAATAAATCACATTCCCGATGTATACAGTTCTTAGTTTCCTGGATAATATATTTAGGTTAGCTGTGTCGTATTCTTCCTTCAAGCACTTACGGTTTTATTCTCGTAGACACAAATGGTCGATATTTATAAATGGGTTTGGAAATGGTATAAATACTCGTAATTTCATACATTTAATCATGTTCAATTACTCTTTTGTAGATAATTTTATTTTAAGATTAGCTTTTTTTACAAGCTTATATTTAGTTTCACCGCGGTACTGCGTCAACCCTCTCTGTCGCAACTGACTTATTTTTAGTGCAATTCGCACTGGTTGCACTCTTCAAATGACTATAAAAGTTATTGACAAAGTTGAAATTTCAAATGTTTTATGACCTCATTATGCGTACTTTTATAAAACGTTTTTATAATTTACAACGTGATTGTGTATAATGTTTCATAATACCAAATATATTATTATGAAGTACTGTAAACAAGCTGTCTTGTTAGACTCAGATTCTAAACAACAGGTTCGATACCACGTAGTGTAATTCGCGCTTAATGTCATACTTAACGTGTTAATTTACGTGTTAAGACGCAGCTGCAGGAAGCATTATAGAGAATCGTTATATGCTAATTTTCCTTGAATACAAGGCATTGAAAAATCGAGATATTAAACGATAAACGATCTATCCAGCCAGTCCGTGAGTTTTAATAGTAAATAAAGTTTATATCTATATAGATCACAGATGGAGATATTTCATCTATACATCGATATCTATAAATTACCACATAAATAAATAAAATTGAAATGTCTGTTTGCAATTTCAAAATAACAGCTTTTAATAAATATATATGAACATACATAATTAAGGTTATTATAACAAAAGTAGGTAACCTATACCGAGCAGGGCAAGATGTTTTATCTATAGTTATAGTATAGTGCTACTGGCCTCAATTGTAGCATGAAGAAAGCTTGGTAATTAATTATCATAATCACTTAATTTTAATACTGGCATATTCCATAATTATTTAAGTATAATAATTTTGTTTTCTTATATATTTATCTCCACGTGTTAAGTAATTTTGCATTAAATTAAAATTGTGTATTGAGAGCGTTACTTTAAAAAAATATCTATGGGAATAACACACCCAGTAATGTATAAAGTTTACCTCGATTAAGTGGCAAATGTTCGGAAAGGGACAACATTGGTAGGAAAGAGATTTACAATAATGAATAAGGAGTTGTCATTGATTGCACGGAATCTAAATGTTTATGTAAAAAAGAGTTTCTAACACCTTGATAATACTGTAAAAGCGAAACCGGTCGGTAAAAAATAATTTTATTAAGTAGAATAGAACAGCTTACAAGTGATTTTATTATATATAAATGTTTAAAACATTGCATCCAGTGTCATCAAAGTTTTGTCTTTTCTTTCCGTTAGTTGAACAATGTTGAAATCGTTCCCTAAAATGCCATCAAAATGTTGTCTGACTTTCTGTTAGTTGAACTTATTCAGATAATGGTGCGACAGATTTTGACGAGTCTTTCACTAGGAGATTGCTAATGTTACAAAGAGTAACTTAGACTAGACTGATATGAAGTACCGTATCACGTGATAATAGTTTTTTTGAAGTGATAACGATAAATCGACGAACGCCGGCTGCACGCACGTAAGCAAAGCATGACTCATTGTCACGTTCCGCATGGCACCCAGCGTGCAAGGGAGAGCGTGGAACAAGCGACAGAGTGACACGATCGGCCTAAGCGTTGAGCTTCTGACGCATCTATCTCTCTTTCTCTGCATCGGCCGATGTTTTCGTATCACGTAAAATTATCGTCCGTAAACCGACTTTACAGACAACCTACAGTTAAATTTCACGAGGACGAAGTCGCGAAAAACGAGCTTGATTCGTATATGGATATAAAACCTTACAGATCTGACATACCATGAATGTTATATATATAGAATGAATTCTAAGGTGGGTGGACCATGGAATGCCAATTATTAAAGTCGAGTAGCTCGCTTCACTATTTTATCCGTGTGGTCCCTCATTTCCTCAAGTTCGTCTTCGTTTTGCTCGTCGAGATTAAAATTGTAATTTGCGCTCAAAGGAAAATGTAAGTTTTGAAGTAAATAACCAATATTATATACATATAAGGGTTTTCTATGGTACAAATATTACTTTATTTCCATTTCAGTTAAAATATCGGTAGTGTTCCTAGAAAAGTCAATCGTTCCTTGTAAGGCCGATATTTACATATTGATAACAATTTGACGATTGGCCTTACTAGAGCACATTGACCTTATTACATCTAGAAATCACGAAAATATTAATACTTTTTATTTCGCATCGGAAAAGTTAAAATGATGTATATGTTTACAATATTGTTACTTCTAAGGGTCATTCAACTTTTTAACCCACACTGGACAGACAATTTTAAATATTTTGGCCTTACAAGGAACGAGGTCATTTTGATGGGACATTAGGTCAGTTTAATTATTTTATAATTTCATTATAAAGGAATTGGCCACTTAATTGGTATCGATATAATACTCATTAGTATTATTTTTAAAATATTTCTACTAATACATTGTTAGTTATGCTATTGTGTTCAAGTAATGTTCATTGAATGTTTTATAAATTAATATATTATGGTAAGCACTTAATGTTTCGTTTTAGTGAAACACCTTTTCATATAGTTTATGTATAAGCGGATATATAGATTGTCACAAAGTTAGTTTCAATTTAATCGACTGATTTTTTTTATTCGCCTTGTATGGAGCCTTGTTCCTAGCAAGACCATTTGGAAAAGTTTCACAAAATTTAAGATTAATAAATAGTGATTAAATCTGCAATAAAAAAAGCGTATCATATGTTACATTGTAAAACAAACTGTTACTTTATAATTTGTTTGGTTTATTTATCCAGTAAATAAACGAATAATAACTGTTTATTTGTTAGAGTGGCCTTCCATGGTCCACCCACCTTATTTGGAATTTACACGCGGATCAAAACCGTTGGCAAAATCAATACTATGCCTATAATATGAGAAATGAGTAGTGCTTCACTATGTAATGTTAGTTTGCTCCATAACTTACTTTGATATACGTATAAGCTATTGTTGGCTATTGTTGCCCGGGTGATCTTTACATAAATCTCATACCGATTTAGTTTCAAAGGCGATTATTATGTAAATACGAGTCCTTTAAAGCGAATATTAATATTCATGTTTAGCTTCTTAATGAAGTTCTATATTCCAATTTTTGTAACAGAAACATAGGCAGAATCACAGTATAAGTAATAGTACTAACGTAGCAGAATGCTACTTTTTTTTTCATCATCATTATTTACTCGTATAACTTATATTATTTTTTGGGGTGCAATTAAAATGCTCATCATGATCTTTTAACTCAAAGCAATCCTCACGTGCACGTTATGCACACTGCCGACTAGCGAATGAGCCTCTCGTCATAAGATAGGTAGGGTACAGCATATTTGTAAGCTGCCCGACTGGGGAAGTACCTCACTCCCTCGCAGGAAGCGAGGGAGTAGGTCACCAGAAAGAAAGGAGTTGCGGCGGGCGATATTTCGTGTTGCGAGCTTTACTATGGCTATGGTAACCGCTTTACATCAGGCGGGCCGTATGCTTGTCCGCCACTCGCCGACTAGTATAAAAAAATTCGATTGTTGCTAAATTAAATATTTCCAAATTTTAATTTTCGAAACAGGTTCTTTTAAAGGAGAGGTAGGGTATTGCATATTTGTAAACTTCCCCAACTGAGGAAGTACCTCCTCCTCACAGAATACCGCAGCCAAATAACAATTCCCTTGAGTATTGTTATGTTCGTGTGAGTGACTGAGCACACTAGAAAGAAAGATACGAGAACGATATCACATGTTGTGAGCGCTAATATAGCTATGGCAACCGCTTCACATCAGGCAGGTATGCTTGTCTGCCACCCGACGTAGTATTAAAAAAAAAAACAAAAAGGATGCAAAACAAGCTACTGCTATGTGCTGCGAACGCTTGCGGAATCCCATACTGTAGTGTCCTGGAAAAACTTTGGCAAAGAGTACATTCCATAACCTGAAACTTTCATTGGTCACATATACCCAGTAACAACGATGTTATAAATACTATAGATATGGCATACCCATATTAAATTGAGTTAGAATAACTTTCCTGTCACCCTTGACAGAGAGCATCGCTATCCTTATAATCTCGGCGCTTTAATGTTCTTGCTATCTCTTTTCCTTGCTGAGTGCGTAACCGGCGTAATGGCGTCTTTTTTTTGGCAAATATATGAAATTAACCTAAAATACGCATTGACGGCAAATATTAGATAGATAGATAGAGTATGCTTTATTTACACAATAAATTACAGAGAATACAATAACAGTTTTCTTAACTCAACTTTTATGTGCAATAAGGCGGCCTTATTGCTGAAAGCAATACATTTTTTTATCTATTTCAATCAATTGTCACTAACGTCAGATTCGCCGGCTTACTTTTACGAACTAATTGCGAGATAATACAATTGGGGCACTTTTCGGATGTACGTTTTTGACGCTTGTGGCCTTATGGCATATATATACTACTAGCAGTTTCCCGCGACTTCGTCCGCGAGAATGCGTTGATAATGTTGATATCCTATGTCATATCAGTTATCGTGGTAAGAACCACGATAACTGATATGACATAGGAAATTAAGTAGGTACTTAACCTAACCGTATAATTAAGAAAAAAATATATTCTTACCTTGGATATATAGTATGTAAGTCTGGATGCACGGGCACATGTGTAGCGTGCCGCGCGTGTGGTGACATGACCGCAGCGGCGTTTATAGCGCGGATGCGCGCGCGCAGTCTCTCGTATTGTTCTGGTTGATATTGCGCAGCTATCGTCACTGCGCTTCCTGAGTATTGCTGTAATATTTTCCACATTTTGAAAACAATATTTAAGGTCATTGTGGCTCGAACGTGGTGCCACTTTGATTAAAAGTCTTGTTGTCATGATAAACAAACTGTACATATTCTGATATTTATCGTAAATGCTAAGTGGCACCACTATCGCTTTTAAACGGGTCTTAATTGCATCATATATACTATATTTAACTAGCTTCTGCCAACAATCCATACTTAATTTAATAAATGTGACGTTTATTTGTTTGTTTGTCCTTTTTCCAAGTCGAAAGAAACCAATGGATTGACATGAGTTTTACACCCACTTTAAGCGGATAAGTAATCAAAATACCTTTAATGCTGCCGCGGCTTGCTCGTGTGTCGCTCTTGTCAAGTCTCTGCCATCTACGCTTAATATTCTATCTCCTCTGTGTAGCATTCCATGAGCAGCACCTCCTACTGTGATTCCAGATACGAAGACACCACAAGCGTCATCTTCTCCACCACTAGAACCTTCAGATTCACCTCCAAGACCTCCGACGATGTCCATACCAAGTCGAGATCCGGAGCGTACCAGTCGAACCATTCGGACACATCTGATAGAAAAACATATCATCAGTAACATACATGTCGATTTAGTGAAGTGAATGTTCCACCAATTTTTTTATACGTCGGGTGACAAACAACCATTCGGCCCACGTGATGAGAAGCGGTTAACGTAATAAATGCTCGCAACATGATAAATCGCTCGCTCGCTGCCACCCCCACTGCCAACTCAGTAGGTCCTACCATACCGGTAACCTCACTCACTCGCAGGAATTGTGTTCTTCTCTAGGAAATTGTTATTTGGCTACGGTATTCTGTGAGGTACTTCTGAAGTCAGGCAGGTTAAAATTACACTGTGCTCCTCTCTTTCGCCAGAACCTTGTTAATAAATCAGCAAGGTCCACCATGTGCTGGTGAGGTTGGCTTTGGCTCCAAGATTGTGGTGAACCACTTATACTCCAAATGGACCTTCTTCTACAAACCTATCTATTGTGTTACGTAAATCAGGGTCAAATTCCATCAAAGCGGAGACGAGTAGAGAGATGTGTCTTCATACATTACACATCGCACTGTACTCCGCTTGACGCGGCATGCGGCGTCAAATGTATAAACACATATTCTCTCCACTCGTTTCTACTTTGGTGGAGTTCGAGCCTTATGCAATACAATGCAAACTTATGTAAAGATCCTTTCAATTATTGGCAGTATAATCTATCTTTCCATATAATAAAATTGTAACTGACAAGCTGTAAAGAGCAATAGAAGCCAAAACATTTATTTTTAGAATTTTTGTCGGTCTGTCTATGTGTATGATTGTTGTTTGTACGTGCATCATGCATTAACTACTGCACGGAACGGGATGAAATTTTCACAGCTGGAACTGCAACTTAAAATCTGGTGCACATTTTATCTTAATACGCCGCGCCGAGTAAACACTATAATATTTTACTTTCATTTATAATGTCCACGCGGAAAAAGTCGCGGGCAACCCGTATTTGTACTGTGTAAAAATATGTTTATTATTTGAGTTATATTATGTAAAGAGTAGTTGAGAAAAATAATTCACAATGTATCCAAAATGTTTACATGAATTCGACTATTAATTTATCAATCAATCAGTTCATACTCGATAAATATTATTTCATCGAATGTTAATTTTTACTGGTAAATATAATACACAGAAAATAAAGAGGCAATTCCAATTTCTGTTTTCATCGAAATTGCTGGTCCGTACTTGAAATATATTGAGTTGTTTGAAAACACAGCAACAATTAATTTCTTGCAACGCGAACAAAAGGAATTTAATAAATTTTCTCGAAGTACTAGTGTTAATCGAAATCGTCTGGAGAAACAACACACGCCATCGGCGATACCTTGGTGCCAAAAGGGGTGCGCCGGGTAAAAGTTAACGTTTTATAGTTTTTGAATTAGTGCCAACTGCCGGCACGTTAACGTAATTTAAGAGCAGAATGAAACGTGCTATGAAATGTTAAAGTTTACCTCGGTATTTCAGTCGGGTCTTCCTCTAAAAGCTCGTGAAGTGTTGAACACGAAGTGGCTTGTGTTCGCGCTGCAACCAATTTGTCATTTTAATATTGTGTCGCGAATTTCATTTTAGAAGGTAACACGAGCGACAGGGGTATGTATAAACAGTTCTAGGTAATTACAATGAAAAACACTAAATAATCTCCTTATTAATAATAATTATTGGCACATACATGTGGTACAATTCTTTAATCTAAAAAGTTGTAGAAGGTAGATGTCTCACATCTACCAACACAAAACTATATCTCAAAAACTGTAGTCAGTTTTATATTAATTTAATTAAAATAGAGAAACTAAAAAAGAACTATAATAATAACAATATTTAAAATAAGTAGAAAATTTAAAATTACCATTTTGGGAGAACACTTTTATAACATTTAGATAAATGACAACTTAGTATTCTCTACAGTGTCTTAAGAAAAGTTATAAGACAAAGAAAAGATAGATAGCCAAAAGTTTTGCGGTAAGGAATAAATAACTGGACAGTTTATAAAGGTGCACTTACTTGAATAAAGAGGAGCGGTGCGGGCGACAGGAAGAATGGAACCAGTGGGTAGCACGACGAGTGTAACGTGTTCTCCCGTACTCCGTAATGCTGCCACAGCTTGAGCATGTGTTGCACCAACTAATGAAGTTTCTATACCCTAAAATATTTCGAATCTTAGTCTCAATATGAGTATAATAACATTTGATTTTAAGATGTGTATGTATGGAATTGGGTTTGCATACTCAATCTTTTATAATTAGTAAATACTGACAAGAGTTTCAGTGTTGATAATCTGATTGATTAAATTCCATAGTACACAAAAACAAGATAATGTATGGCATGCTTTTATGTAACGCGCGTTATCACACGTATAAATTCTCCCTCGAAATTAGCGAATAGTAAGTAGTATTAGTAGTGACAAAGTCCTTTTTAGGAGTAGTCTGATGATAACACATTATATATGCAAAATAGCTCTCGATTTCAATAACAATATCTAGCTACCTTCATGAATGAATTATATGTAATTATGATAATATTTGGATGATAAAGAAGTAGAAAATACTCACGTCTTCATCTCTAACTGCCAATATTTTATCTCCTAGTCTTAATCTACCATCGTGGTGGGCAGCACCGCCAACTGCTATATGAGATACAAAGACGCCACCGCCGCCCGCTGCGTCATCCGCTCCGCCTGCTATACCGAGGCCAAGACCACGTACGCCTCTCCACAGTGTCACAACCCTAGGCCGGCGGGCGCGACGGACTCGCTAAAAATATTGTAACTTTAATTGCATTTTCTCAGGACTTTTTAGAAAGTTTGGATTTTAAAATCAACATAAGAAATAAAGGAGAACATTGTACTGTAGAAAAAGTAGATATCAAAACAGTAAATAGTTGCTAGTTTTCTCTTTTTTTAATGTTCTTATGATTTATTTTCAAGTTTAGAAATGAATTGGCTGCAAATAGAAATACTTTTTAGATGAGGTTTATTTCGATGTTTTTTTATTATTATTGAACCAATCATATGGTCCAATTATTGGTAAAGAGTTTGTCAGCCTAGGGTTGCTTGTAGCAATGTCACATTATCTACCTTTATATGTAAGATAATCGTAACACCTGGCAAAGTATCGCAGAAGTATTTACTTATCGTGACAAAAACATTGCAGTAATGAACTTACTTTGGTAAAATACTGTAGAATTTATACAATAATAGGAAACTAGTCGGCTTAACCGACAAAATATACGTGAGTGATTCATTTAACATAATTAATTAATTTTTAATAAATGTGAATGAATGAAATTAAGAATGCTTTACGTATATGCAGTATAGTAATATGATTCTAACGCGTACTTGAAAGAAAAAACTATTTAAATATGTTTATTATTACATAATAATACACGTAATTGCAATAAAAGTTTATGTAGAATATAAAAGTACTCACTAATCTAACGACATTTCCAGCTTTCTGCAATGCGTCAACTGCAACTGAATGAGGCGCGTTTTCGACGGAAATGTCATTAACCTGTTGAAGTGAATCAAATTAGTCTGCAGCATTTGTTGTACATTTAGGCCAGGTGCCTAAATACAATTTTCATATCGAATGAACGGTCTGTTTTAAATGAACTACGTAATGATTTTGACACAACTAAAGTCGTTAGGCTATTGCCTGTTGAAGTGCATGTACTCGCCAATACGTTCCAATATGCATAGAGCAGTTAATAGTTAGTTGTTCGACGTTTTAATTTTAATCAAAAGCCGATATATGTAGATATTTTTAATCCAAACACAAACTCGAACTCGAAATTGATTTTAGACACACAATTAAATAGTGATTCAATATATAGGTTGTATATCGGCGCCAGGCTTTAAATAAAGATTTAATATTTAATGCAGATAACTATGCAGATAAATATGAAATTTATTTTTCAATCTCTATGTTAAGTAGTCAAGATAAGAGTTAATGTAAATAACAAAACAAATAATAGCACAAACTCTCAGTCTAAAATATAATGTCTTTGGTCTAAATATTAATGAGATATTTTGGGGTGTAAGTGGTTCATGAACAGCTTTGAACCAAAGTCAACTTCACCTGCACGCGGTGCACCCTGCTGACTGACAAACGAAGCTCTGGCGAAAAGAGAGGTAGGGAGCGTAATTGTAAGTTACCCGAATGGGGAATGTACCTCCACCTCACAGAATACCGCAGCCAAATAACAATTCCCTTGAGGGTTGTTATGTTCCTGCGAGTGAGTAAGATCACCAGAAAAGAAGGACATGCTGCGTTGGCAGCGGGGGAGGCGGCGCGCGAGCAATATTTTATGTTGCCAGCGTTAATATGACTACAGTAACCACTTCACATCAGGCGGGCCGTATGCTTGTCTGCCACCCGACGTAGTATAAAAAAAAAGATATAATAGTATAAAGTTGAGTATTTTTTTTACAAAATCGACGCTATTTCAGGTATGGACTTTTAATGCCATCCAATAATCTGAAACCATGTTGGAACTTGAACTACATCCGAATCACCCGACTGATTTTGAGTGAGCGATATCCCATGAGCTAGCTTTCAATTAGCAAATTTAATACGCTGGGTAATCATAGTTCCTTTAACAAATGACTTAGACATTCAATTGAAAGCAATCTATTTAATGCAGATAAGTACCTATGCAATGTTTTTATCTCTCTGTGTGTTAAGTAGTCAAGATAGGAGTTGTGTAAATTATATAACAGAATAAATAATAGCACAAATCAGTCTAAAATTTAATGTCATTGGTTTAAATATTAATTTCCTCGTCTCCTTCGTATACATCGAAAATTTCTCTCTTGGTTCCATTATTTTGATTATGCCTTTGAGTGATTTAAATCTCCAAGGTTAAAAACTTAAAACAGAAAATTTGCAACGTCTGTTAATAATATTTTATGCCTTTTGGCTAACGGACTACTGTTTTTCCTCATATTTGAGGAAAAACGATAACCTCCTTAATACATTATTTCTTCAGGTTACCTCTGGTGGCTCTACTCTCAGGAATACCATAACCTTCTAGACTATATTTTCGCTACGATTTTCTGTAAGGTTTTAGATATTTCATCAGTCAGCATGCTCAATTTCTAAATGTGTATATTCTTTCGCCAAAACCTCGATCATTAATGTTTCGTGCACTACTAAATGACACTACCAGTAGAGTCTCGGGAAAGCAAAATTTCCCATGACACTAGTCATAGTGTCGTATGCCGTACGCAGTAGTGCCTAGGGCAAAAAAAAAACTTACAAACAAGCTTTATCTCTAGAAATGATCTTAACCAAATTAATTAATTCAATGAAACGGGTCACTCACGAAGGTATTTTTGTCGGAAAATTCGACTATTCGAACTCAAATGGAGATCTATATAATGGCAAAGGTCCAGACGCAGCCTTTTTTCTATCTGTCACGATGTCGTTCGACGAAATTACGTGAGTGGCCCGTTTAATTTAAGTAATTAATTTATTGTGACGAGTCCGGTGGTCGATTGGCTAGCAATGGCCACCGAGGTCGCAGGTTCGATCCCCGGACAAGTCAAATATCTGTGCATGCACATGTCTGTTTGTCTTGGCCTGAGCGTTTTGCCTGCCTGACAAAAAATGTATTTAAGTATAATATCACTTATCTAGTATCCATAGCATAAGCTTCGCTTAGTTTGGGACTAGATGTGAGTGTGTAATTAGTTAATAATAAATAATTATTAGGAGAGTCCCCCCGCCGACAAGGGGTACACATCTAGTGTGAACCGCTGCGTGTTATTTAATTCGTAAATCCTATAAATAACGCTAGATATGATATTGTGCAGTGAAAAACATGAAATATAAACAATTAGTAACATAGTTCAATGATTAAATTCTCAAAAAGTGATATAGCAGTGGAAATATAAACAAAATAAATACAAACATTTTAAAAACCGTTGGTGTGCCTGACCTACGACAACCCGTGCGGACCTGGCTGTTGGTGAATCATCACGGCCGGCGCTCGAGCCGAACAATATCTACCATCTGCAGAAACTACCCGCAACACCGTCCGCAACACAGGTCAAGACCCCGTACTACGACGTCACCTGTTATTGCGATAAGTATTGCTTAGCTTACTGTTTCCCGTACCAAGATTTTCATGTTTTAACATTAATATTTAGTGAAAAATGAGCAGTAATATGAATGTTTCGGACACGCCTTTGGAGGATTATTTAAATGGTGTTACGATACGTAAGCAAACACAAATTAACACATTAAAACAAGGCGACGAATCCTTTCTAAATCAAACATTCTTAGAAAATAGTAGCCAGAATATTACACACTTAGAAATTACACACCAAAGTCTACCAAATATTATTACGCATGAAACTGTGTGCTGTGGACGATTTGATGAATTAAAAGAAACGATAAATAGATTGACATTGGAATTAAAAATAGCCACAAATGAAATTGACACATTAAACTTAGAAAATACAGAACTTAAAAATAAAATAATGGAATATGATAAAAAGATAAAGTTGTTTAAGTCAGTTGGAATTCACGATACTCAAAAATGTTGTACATCTTCACCTTTGAAGTTTTTTTCCCCACAATACAGAAAACTTAATCATCCGTATTCAAAATTGAATGATCTTAACACTCCATTACGAAACGTCACAGCAAACATGATAAAATTTCAAAACTTAGACTGTAGTATCATCAAGACTCCATTAGAGAGAAATAATATACCAAAAACTAAATCGGTAGAGGGAATGGCGACAATAATAGACAAAAACGATGATAGTATGCCTACCAGAATAAAACAAACAACCGCACCCATAAGTATTTCGCAGTTAAATAAGCCGGCTGTAAACTTGAAGACTTCACATACACAGAAAGTCATACACAAAAGTAAAAATAAGATATGTTTGATAAGTAGTAATAATGCAAACCCCATCTTAAAAATAGCACAAAATAAACTAGATAATGAGTACGAAATCTTACACTATCTATCTCCAAACATGAAATTCACTTCTCTCATAAAAGACTTACAAAAAAAAATTATGCACTATACAAAAAAGGATTTCTGTGTGCTCATGGTTGGTGAAGCGGATTTTGAGAGCACCAAAAACTACCACGATATGATAATTGAAATTCGAAATTGTATACAAGAATTGGATCACACAAACATTATCATATGCGTCCCAACTTATAAGTGTATAAATAATGCTACAATGTTTAATTGGAGAGTAGAAATATTTAATAACTTGCTCTACTTAGATTCAGAAACATTTAAGTATGCCCATATTCTTGACTCAAACATGTTTACAAGACGAAGAGGTACTATAAACAATTTTGGATTAAATCAAATATTTGACCTGCTGAAACAAACTATAAGAGACATTGCCTACACTGAGGAAAATAATATATCGTTCTGCTCGCCGGCCGCGTTAACGGATACATATACCACCAGAGCATTGCAACAAAAATCAAACGAAAATGCAATAAAGAACTCGCTTTTTCTCGCTTAGAAATGTCAGCATTCTACACCAAAATATATCTGGTTTGATCAATAAAACAGATATGTTAACAGTGCACATAAATTACTTGTCATCAAAAAACAAAACACCTGATGTCCTCTGCATAACAGAACATAATGTACTATTTGGAGAAGAAGAACTTGTAAATGTTCCAAACTACCATCTTGCTGCATCTTATTGTCGAAGCAGTAAAAGAAGAGGTGGATCTTGTATCCTGACAAAAAATGGCCTGCAATATCAAGAATTAACGGAAATTTCTAAGCAATCGATTCCAAATTGTTTTGAATGTTGTGGAATAAATTTAAGTTCTCATGATATTGTAATATTGTGTATTTATAGAACGCCGATCTCTAGTAACTTAAATATGTTTTATGAAAAATTAGAAATAGTGCTTAAACAACTCCATAAAAAGACATATAAAAAAATTGTAATTTGTGGAGACTTTAATATTGACAGATTAAAACAGAACAATTTGACATTAGATTTTGAATACTTTTTATTAAGCTATGATATGAAATTAGCGATAAACCAACCAACTAGATTGGCCAGTAGGACTTGTATTGATAACTTTGCACATAATATGAATCATTGTAAACATGAGGTGCTGGATTTTGGTTTGTCAGATCATACTGGAATTGCTAGCAGTTGTGCAAACTGCTAGCAATTCCAGTAAAGCGAGTATGCCAAATAGAATCATGGAGAACAAAGAAACGCGACTTTTCAAAAGAAAACATGACTAAATTTAAAAATCATATTAAGAGTCTAACTTTTTCAGAAATGTATGATTTAAAGGACGCAAATGACGCTTATAATTATTTTACTCACTATTTTTGCTTATTATATGATCTGTGCTTTCCATTCAAAACCATGACAGTTAAAACAAACAAGAAAGTTAAATGGCTATCGCGAGGTACTAAAATATGCAGCAAAAAGCAACGACATCTCTTATGGCAGTATAGACATTCTCCTACAAATTCAAATAAAATAAAATTAAAAACTTACTCAAAACTTTTCAAAAAAATTATTAATATGACTGAAATGGCTCAAAATAGTTATTACATAAGTACCGCACAAAATAAAAATAAAGCCACTTGGCAAGTTATAAGTAAATATAAAGCTACATTACCAAAAGATCGAATTGTACAAATAAAACACAAGAACGAAACTATCACTGATCCACAAAAAATTGCAAACATTTTTAATAACCATTTCATTGATCAAATAAAATCTACCATTATAAACACTAATAGTAATAAATTTGATAAACCAGAAAATAGTAATTTACAATCTATGTTTATGCAGGCAGTTACACCAGACGATATTTTAAAATCGATTAAATCGCTAAAAAATACTAATAGTGTCGGTTATGACAATGTTTCAACAAAAGTTGTAAAATTTGTTGGAACAATAATAGCAGAACCTCTATGTCATGTACTTAATTTATGCATAGAACAAGGTATATACCCCAATGCTTTAAAAAAAATCATCGTAAAACCTGCTTTTAAAAAAAATGACAAAGAAGATGTTAATAATTATAGACCCATTGCTCTTATACCCATATTCTCAAAGATATTTGAAAAAATATACATGAAGCAATAACTAGTTTCATAAATGCAAACAATATCCTAAGAAACGAGCAAAAAGGGTTTAGAAAAAATAAATCGATAAATTTGGCAATATATGACTTATTAAACATAGTTTTGACAAACGTAGATAAAACCGGACAAGTGCGAGTCGGACTCGCCCACCGAGGGTTCCGTAGGTACGCAGTATCATTATTAAATTTGATATTTTTCATTATAAATAAGAAATAATGCGTCGAAAAAATAAATAAAATATATTTTGCAATGTGTACATCAAGCCCTTTCATATGATACCCCATTTGAACTAGTAGTTTCAATTTGAAATATCGACACCCTATATAAAATATAGACCCCCTATTTTTTAAGATCTATTTACAAATGTATAGTTTTCAGATTTATTCCTGTACTTGTAGTCTATAACGATGTTACTTGCCAAATTTCATAGTTCTAGGTCAACGGGAAGTACCCTATAGGTTTTGATTCCCTTGAGTGTGTCGAAATATGCGTTTTTTGCTGAATAAACGTCCGTAACTTTTTTCTACGTAACCTTAGCAGTTTGATTTTTTTTTAGCTTCATGGGACCGTAGACCTGAGTATACAGTTCAAATTTCAGCTTGATACCTCCACGCATTCTCGACATAGAAATTCTTGACAGACAGACAGACAGACAGACAGACAGACAGACAGACAGACGGACAACAAAGTGATCTTATAAGGGTTCCGTTTTTCCTTTTGAGGTTCGGAACCCTAAAAATACCAACAAGTGCCATATTTGCTGATATGACCAAAGCATTCGACTATGTAAATCATACAAAACTGCTTAGGAAACTTGAAGCATATGGTATGAGGGGTAACGTGTTAAATCTAATAAAATCATATTTAAGTGATAGACAGCAAGTTACTGAAATAACAAGAATTTGTTCAAAGAAAAAAATAGAAATTAAGTACATATCAGACGCTAGGAATGTTGTACGTGGAGTTCCCCAAGGAAGCGTCTTAGGACCATTGCTTTTTATACTATATATCAATGATCTGCCTAGTGTTACAACCCAAGCAATGATACTTTACGCAGATGACAGTACCATTTGTGTAAATAGTAATAACCTAGATGACCATGAAAAAAATATAAATGACGCTATAAATAATGTAGTAAAATGGCTTGACATGAATGATTTAAAAATTAATTTAAAAAAAACTAGTGTTATGCACTTTAAACCGGGGACATACTCAACAAATATGACAATAAAATATGATGATGTTAAATTGGATTCTGTAAAACATGCAAAATTTTTAGGAATTACAATAGATAACCAACTTACTTGGAAGGAACAAGCAAATGATATCTGCAAAAAACTTAACAAATCTGCATTTGCGCTATATAAATTGCGAAAAATTGCAAAAACTGATGCAACACTGACAGCTTACCATGGACTTGTAGCATCAGTGCTACGGTATGGGATTATCTTTTGGGGCAACTGTTCAAATTGGGATAACATATTTAGGGCACAAAAACGCTGCATACGTGCTATGTGTGATATGAACATTAGAGATAGTTGCGAACCAATGTTCAGACAGTTAAAGATACTGACATTTCCTGCCCTGTATATATTTGAAACGTCTCTTTTTGTCAAAACAAATTTAGTATTATATGTAAAGTTATCAGAAGTAAAAAAGAATCCGACACGAACACAATATAAACACACTTTAAGCACGCAAAATTTTAAACAAACATTAGTCCGTAAGAATGTATTGGGTATGGCCACAAAAATTTATAATAAATTACCAAATTACTTGAAAGACTTAAATCTAAACATGTTTAGAAAACGACTTTTTGAATTGCTAATTGAAAAATGTTACTACTCTGTAAATGATTTTTTTAACGACAATTTATAAAATTTGACATAATTCACATTCTATATTGACATTAATTCTTGTGACATTACTATAATTGACTGTATTGAACACATTGTGAAATTAGCGTAGAGATATTTCCTATAATTACATTCTAAATATTTGTATGCCATCCGTGGCAAAACATAGCGATCTACTAATGTGTATTTATGACATCTATATTACTGTACCTATGTTTAACAAATAAAGCTTTGATTGATTGATTGATTGATTGATAGTGTATTTGAGTTTGATCACATGCATTACTGTATTTGAGTATATATACGATACACCATACCAATTCAGACGGAAGAAACGAATTATATTGTTTTATTTAATACATTAATCTGGATAATTGCACCTCGATTTGACAACAGTTTTCTCGAATTTAATGAACACGATTCAAAAAATTGTTTTGTTTCTGTAGATATTAAAGGAAACATTTCGAAAAAAGTACTAAACATTGTTTCAAAAGTCTGAAACTAGTAAGTTTTTATTCGTTTCATATAAATTTACTGAGAAAAAACAAATAGTTAATAAAGTCGTTAAACTGACATCTATTTTGGTGTTTTTTTTTTTTTTGCTGTAAAGTATTGCTTTAAAAAACTTACTAGTTAATATTTAAAAATTAATAGTTAAAACTTATATTATAAAAGTAATTTATTCAGTTAAAGACATTTTAAACAATGTCTAGTGTTTTTTCGAAGTATTTCCTTAACAATATCTACAGAAACGAGGCTATTATTTGCACCCTGTTCATCAAATTCGAGAAAACTTTTGTGAAATCGAGGTGGAGATATCCAAATTAATATACAATTAAACAATATAATTAGCTTTTTCCGTCTGAATTAGAATGGTACATACTCAGATACGGACTTTTAATGCCATCCAAGAATTTGAAACTATGATTGAACTTGAACTACATCGGAACCACTCGATTAGTCGTTAGCTTTTGAGTAAGCGAGCCCCACGAGTTAGCTTTCAATTAGCTAATTTGAACTTAATTCATTTGACAAATGGTGTAGGCATTCAAATGTCGAAAGTATAATATATATTTTACAGCATTAGACAATAGTGATACTTAATTCAAATACCTACTGCTTGCTATATTACGATAATAAGTTGTTTTGATCAGACAGATTCTTAATATATATTAATATGACATGTAAATTTTAATATTCTTAATTATGGCTACAGCTCAGTCACATGAAGTTGGTTAATCTTAATAAAACGGGTAAAGCTTGTTTGAATAAGAATGGTTTGTTTCAAAAATTAACCCTAATGAAGTTTTTTGTACGCTACAGACGGTTCGGGCTAAATTTGTTATCTCTGAAACAGATACTAATATTAGAAGGCAGCCAGCCCTTTTAGGGGTAAAAGGTAATTCTGGACATACAAGGCTTATTTAATTATCCCTTGCGTTAGAGCTACCCGTCAAAACAAAGTTTTAAGCGCGGTTGAAGTTATAATTTATTAAGTCAATTTTATAATGCTAATGTTCATCCCAGAATCACGAGAGATAAGTACGTATAATACGTTCCACTTTGTAATGTGCCCGACTTTCAATGAGGTCTGTAGAGTTTTTTTTAATCGTTTATTTAAGACACTGATTATAATACCTACTTAACAGCTGTGTCACGATTGACCCACAGGGTTTACCTTTGTACGGCGAGTTGTTCTTATTAATCTATAATTGCATAAGTAGTAGTTTTTTTAATTTACCTTTGTCTTTATGTAAATTAGACAATTACATTTTGTAAGTGCTGTAATTGGTCTTTTAAATATTTTGCAGTTAAATAGTTTCACAACCCAGTATATATTATTTGTTTTTTGTAATAGAAAATTTGATGTTATATGAAACGTTATTGAAATTGCTCGTTTTGTTTGCTACAGCACTTCTTAATGTTTGTTATTGCAGTTTTTAAACCGTATCATCATCATGAGCCTGCGTCTACCCACATCCATTTTCAAATTTTAGAAGTCCTTGGCCCTTTATGTAGGCATCTCTGACAGAGAACTTTTACTGAAATAGGCCAAAGTCAAAAGAAGCCAACAAGTTTCGACGCCAAACATTTTTGGCTTATCAAAATCGGTAATATCGGTGTCGGGTATTTTCGTATCACAATACGTAGATACATACGCGTTTTGTTTATATATTTGCATACAAATAAGTATGTATTTACAATAAAATAGTATTTGTGTTTGTTTTGTTTTGTTTTCGGTGTTTTCTGAAGTAATACAAGTATATCATGTATATAAAACACCGAGACCAAGACAAACAGACGTTTGATGGACACAAATGTTTGTCTTGTGCGAAAATCGAAACCGCGACTTCAGTCAAAGTCGCAATTGCTAACCATTCGACTACCAAGGTCGTTATATGGCTGCAAAAACTGACAGCAATGGTATCTATCTACTAGTTGTAAACCTATTAAATTATTCAAAGTGTAATAAATATATTTAAGCACATAATGCATTGATAAATCACACAAAATCACCAATATAAACTTGATTCTGATGATGACAGAGCAGCTGAGGAGTTTAGCTATTAGTTTCCTCAGTGAAGAAAACAGATTAAAGTCCCAATTACAAGTAATGGTGGTCGATTTCGCAACTTCAAACTTTCGAGCTGAACCAACATTGCTGACACTGATACTAAACTGGGTGTTCCTATAAGAAAATTCGTTTTCCGATACATGTGCACTAGCTAGCATTATCAGTTTGTATCTAGCATACATTAACAGTTTGTATCTAGCATACATTAACAGTTTGTATCTAGCTTGGTGAATACTTGTTGTTTGTAGATACTTTTTGTTTACCCACTTATAAAGTGGGCAATTTTTTTGCTGTTTAATGGAAATGGTTCAGCCGTCCTATGCATTTCTAGAGAGGTGTTCTCTTGCGCTATATTAAGTTGTCGAATAAGTTGAGTTAGAGTAACCTTTAAAATTGCAACTAAAGTTGCAGGCGTCCGTAATTTAGTAATTATGCTATCTAAGGCTGCAGTATTTGCTTATATTTTAATAGTACAAAAGCCTCCTGGCTACCATTTTTGATTACCATTATATTACCCATTGAACGAAGAAGTGTATATTTACACATTTCAGCCTTCTTTTATATTATTTTGTTTTTTTTAACCTTTTCTGTTTCAATGATTTTGAGTATATTTCTTAACATTAAATTATTTTTAAGGTATAGTTAGATTACATATCTACTATTTAGTTTTTTTCAATATGTGTATTTTTTAATGTTAATTTATTATCAAGATATTAATAGGAAAACTAAAGATTTACGTCACTGTGGCTGAACTTTATATAACAAGTTTCATTCACAAAGTTGTATAAAAACGCAATTAAAAAACTAAATTAAGAAAATACAAACGACAGAGACATCTGAGCAGAAAAAGGCAAGTGATTTATCATTCACGTCACTTTGATGGCTTTCCTTTCGAAGACACATTGACCTGTCAAGTTAAACCTTCAACCTAACGTAAAATTTCATTAAACAACGACAGAGTTTGTGAAGAATGTTGTTTAAGTAAGTCCCGTGAAGAGTTTTTTAACTGCGTGATAAAAAAGTTTGACAACGTTATTACCTAAGTTTAAATGCTCCTTTATTTCTTTGCCACGAACTTATTTTTATAGCAAAATCTATAAAATCTGATAAATATAATAAAATTTGGGCATCTTCCTCTTTACACTATAAAAAATTTACGAATGTTGACGAGACCGTTGATTGAATAGATACCAACGTTCAACTTTAACTCCGGTGTCGTGGGTTCGATCTCCGCACAAGATAAATATTTGTGTGCATGAACATATTATTATCTGTTCTGGGTGTTTTCTATGTACTATATATGAACTGAACTAAGTATAATATCAGTTATTTAGTACCCATATTGCTAGTCGGCAGGATGTACCACGTGCTAGCGAGGTTGCTTCGGTTCTAAAGATCGTAGTGAGCTGCTTACACCCCATGCACTTACACAGATGAAGTAAAACATAATTATCATCTATATATATAAAAGAAAGTCGTGTTTGTTACAACACTTATAACTCGAGAACGGCTGGACCGATTGCCATGGTTTTTGATTTGTTGGATTTGTCTCCGTCCAGAATAGCAGAATAACTATTAAAAACATTGGAAAATTTACGAAAAAAATAAAATAAAAGAAAAATCATTTTTCCATACAAAATGTTCGTGGATGTCGGACCTGTCAAACGTGACGTTAACGTGCGTACGTCAAATGTATGCGTGCGTTCAGAAATGTGGGTATAGGATAATAAGTATTAAAACATTGACAAAATTGTCGAAAAATTAAATTTGAAAACGGATTGGAATATTTATTGATTTTCAATTAAATGTCAAATCGCTTGGTCTAACTTTTACGTCGCGAAAGTTGTCCGTTGTTGTTTTGAAAATTGTTTATGAATGAATGCTTGAAAATGAATATTAATTGGTTGTCAAGTGTCATGGTACTTTATTTTGTGACATAGTAAAATACTGAACTTAAAATTTACTCACTGCTGGGTAATATTAAATACGGGTCTTCCTTCAACTGAATATGTTTCGAGCATACTCCACCACGCTGCTCAACTGCGAGTTGGCGGACGCCAGTAATTTCAAGCCGCCTAAAGGCCACTTGGCTTAACGACTGCCATCTAATGATAACAACCAGGACCGACGGCTTAACGTGCCTTCCGAAGCACGGAGGAGCTCGAGATAATCTAATGATAACAACCGGGACCGACGGCTTACGTGCCTTCCGAAGCACAGAGGAGCTCGAGATAATCTAATGATAACAACCGGGACCGACGTCTTACGTGCCTTCCGAAGCACGGAGGAGCTCGAGATAATCTAATGATAACAACCGGGACCGACGGATTAACGTGCCCTCGGAAGCACGGAGGACCTCGAGTTAATCTAATGATTACAATCGGGACCGACGGATTAACGTACCTTCCGAAGCACGGAGGAGCTCAAGATAATATAAACTCATCCATGGACAGGCTACGGTTGACGTTGCTTAACTTGCGTGTACAATTGGGTTGTTTCCAATGTTTAAAAATTGTACAAATAAATTAACAATATCGTAAAATACACAAAACTATAAAGATCTGCAAACTTTCATTCTAATATCTTCAGTCAGACTTTTTTTAGCGTCGATCAAAGTTTGGCGGGAAAGTCCATTTTAAAAGTATGAAATTATTAAAAAATAATATTTCCATTGGAGAAGCAATAAAAAATGCTATAACTTTTATTATGATACTAATCACATAAACGTAATATTTAACATAGCTGTCGTACAAATTTCTGATTTGATGCATACAAAATACAGATCTGTGACGTCATAATTCAGTAGTCTTTTGTATGGAGCGTTTTGGGGCAGTCTAAAAATTGTGATTTTCAAATTACCATATCTCGAGAGATTTTTGTGCTATCGAAGTAATTCTTTCACCTATGGTTATATTATGGAGACGTCCCTACATATCAAACAGAAAAAAATGTTAGTCAAATACCCAATTAGACTGACGCGCAATGACGCCATCGTGCTTCTCTATTATTTTCTATTATTCATTATATTAATTTCAAGACATCATACATTTTGTTCAACTAATATGTATACCACGACATTCATTGACAATTAGGCGGTACGAAGTTCGCCGGGCCAGCTAGTATATAATAAATACATAAATACATTATACTACTAATAAACTTGATAGTAATAAATGGATGATACTACGTTACAACGTAGTATCATCCATTTATTATTATCAAACGCTCAATTTATTATTTACCTTTCAAAATAAACGAATAATATCAAATTCTTTACATTATTTAATAGCTTATTATAAAAAAACAGGTGAAGGTATTCTTTCCAGATACAATTTAAAACATTATATTCATAGGATAAATAATTTCACAAATTTAATTTAAACGGGTTTTTACATTGATATTTTATAATTTTCTAAACTATAAACTTGTTATAAAATTTTGTTATTTTTTTCATAAAACTCGTTATTATTGCAAACAGGCAACATTTATCAATAAACACACAAAATGAAAATGCATAAAGTGTTCCAAGTCCTTTCAAGTTTTTAAACTCATTGCCAGAAGGGATTATTTTCCCACAAAAGATTTCATTTAGCTTTGCAAGAAAATAACCCAACTTTCTATATAATTCAATTCTTTTACCTGCAATAAAGCGGTCAGCGAAATTTAAGTGAAATTGAAGTAGAAAACTTGGTTTTCGTATCCACGACTTGGTTTTTCAGCTATAAATACTTAAAAAAAGTTTCACAAATACAATCTCCATGTTATTTTTTAATTTGCCGCGCCAGCGAAACGACCGAGGTTTTCAAATCGAATTGAGACGAAAAAACATTTTTTTGTAAAAGAAATTAAACTTAATTATGATATGAATGGAAATTTTATTATGCTTGGCTTTTCTACAATTAGGTAATACAATTTGATTAGTGTACTTATTGCGTTTTTTCACACAGATGTGAGTATCGTTTTATACTACCTACTCTAACAGAGAGTTCAATGATTGCTATGCATTTTTCAGCACTGAAAACTTGGTGATTCATCTTAAAAAGTAGTGTATAAATTTTACCATTATATTATTCAGAAGGTATAGATTGAAGCAGATAAAAAATTGAACCCCATTCACGGTAAACAGGAAGGGCACGTAAAATGTTAATCAGAAATCTGCGCGAACAAAATTGCCGGCAAAGATTAGTTAATGAGGATAAGCAATATTATCACGGGATAAATCCATATAAGTGACTGAAACATATTATATGACATATTTAGATCAGAGTTTGTTGGATTGATTGGTGTATACCTATGTCGTAGTAGGTAATTCGTAAAATCCGCCTCATTGCATTCGGCCAGCTATTTAAAAAATGGATCAGTTTTGTAAAGCGGCGGATTATAAAACGGAGTTAGACCTAGTTAGAGGAGCCGCAGTTAGCGCAGGCTCTTCTTGGCAATGCGCCGTCAGTGAGATTTCAGTCGGGTGATAAAATATTGACTCCTACATTTTGTAAAACAGCTATGCGTTAAGTAATTCCGGGCCATTTACTTGACTGCGACGTTTATCATCAGAAATGTGTTAAATCCAAGAATTAAGAAATGCGGCAAGTTCATGAGTTTGATCATCAATATTTGACACGAACTCCATACAAAGTACAGCACACAGGAGCTCGATAGCGTCGTTACGCGTGTCAGTCTAATCGCACCCGCAAGTAAAGCAATGTCGGCCGTAGCCTGTCCATGGATGGGTTAATTTATTTCGAACTCCTCCGTGCTTCGGAGGTCACGTTAAGCCATCGGTCCTGGCTGTTGCCATTAGATGACAGTCGTTAAGCCAAGTTCTTTAGGCGGCTTGAAAACACTGGCCTCTGTCAACCCGCAGTTGAGCAACGTGGTGCAGTGTGCTCTAAACTTCTTCGATTCAGGGGAGACCCGTATCCCAGCAGTGAAATGAATAAGGGTTGGCGACGACGATACAAAATATAGTTTTTGACGTAGCTAGAGTATCATGTAACCTTTAAATAGAACATACCTTGTTTTATAGTAACATAATATATTTGCCCTACAATACAAATACTCGTTATAGCAGACTACCCTCCACCTCCCATGGCTCCACCGACCTCGCGGTCACATGAGCCGAATCGCGAGAGATGCGCGCAGCACCGTTGCTCTAAGGCTCTTTTGTGCCGCGGGTAATTCTTGACTCTCTACAAATTATTTATATACTCATTATAGCAGTAAGTATGCTTTATAAACTTGTTTCCAATAACTGACCTCCAACAATATATCTCCTATTTGCAGTCGCCCGTCGTTCTTCGCTGCGCCACCCGCAGCTAGCCTTGTTATGCTGACGTCGCCTCCAGTTTCGCCACCCGCTATGCTGAGTCCTAAACCCCCCGCACCTCGTTCCAAAGTCACGTCTGTCGTCTCCCAAACTGACTCGCTCTCAGAATCCGATGGGTACTGCAATGAAAACGATTATTAATTCATACATAGTTATAACTATAGCATTATAAAGTCGCTTTATGCAACGCACTACGGATAAAGTAAAATAAATAAATATTATTCGACCAATTACACACTGCCATCTAGTTCCAAACTAAGCAGAGCTTGTACTATGCGCACTAGATAACTAATATTATATACATATAATACAAAGAAAACACCCAGACCAAGACAAACAGACATGTTCATGCACACAAATATTTGTCTTGTGCGGGGATTGAACCCGCGACCTCAGAGTCAAAGTGCCATTGCTATGCATTCGGCTACCGCGCTCGTCAAGAGCAATAAAACTGTAAATCATTATATGGATGACATGAGAAGAAAGAAGAGCTTTCAGTTTTTCCGGAAATTTCCAAACATCTGAGTAACTTTTCTACTGGAACTGACTTGCAAAAAGTAAACGATAACTAATTATCTATCATTTGAATTGTAAGCTATGGTCTTGATTCATACAAAAACCCATAGAAAATATATGTTCATTTTCCCTAATTTTAAACTAATATTTTCATACATAAAAAATAGGCTAATCAATCAGTCAACCCTTTGTCAAAGAATGCTCCGTCATACATTTAGGAATTCATATTTATCGTGGCGCGGCAGCAAAAAAGATTTGTAATTACCAAGCTCTGTTTTCTGGTTCAACGTATTTGCAATGTATGGAGTTAGTAATTTTTGAAACGCAAATAAACATGGTAGAAAAAAATTTTGTCCGTTTTTAGAACTGGGAAGCAAAACAAATATTTGTACGTATGAACATGTCTATTTGTTTTGCTGAATACGTTTTCAGTATTTATAAGTATATATTTCTATAAAATTACCCATAGAACATGTACATTTACTTGGTATGGGACTACATAGCGCTGTGTAATTTGTCCGGGAATATTTATTAGAATCTTTTCTTTAATTTCACTGTTTAGCGGCACCAGTGTTGATTTTCGTGACACCCGTGATTAACGAAACGCCACTATTTTAATTTCCTGTTTAACCCATATGATATAGATATAAAACGAAAAACAGTAAGCTAACATTTCAGTTCTATTTTTAACAACTAATGAAAACTTCTTTCAAAGAAATATATGTTCTATTATACTATAAATTCGACACAGATCTTAGATGATTAGATTAGGTATACGTATTTGTTCATAGTTTTTATTACTAACATTCCATGAAAAAAAAAATCGCCTATTCTTTCAACAAAATTACGTTCGTAATTTATTAACATCTTTGAGTTATCCTATGAATACGTAAATTTCTTATCAAAGCTGGAATAATAAATTTAATATCAGTACCCTGAAATCTGTAATGAGAATGGTACTAGATTTATTTTACGCTACCGCAGATAGGTTATAATCAAAGAGAACAAATGACGTGACCGACTACAGACTACAGACAGACCGGTTTCGTTAGTTTTTCATTTCGACGTGTCTGAAAATAAGACATGAGAAGCCAAACGTTACAAAAGTACAAATATTTATAAAAGTTCAATGAACAAAATTTTTGAGAACATTGAAAAACATAAAAACAAAGCTGTGTTTTTTACGAGAAACATTTTTTTCTAGAATCATGTAACTAAAGTGTCGTGTAGTACCATTGTAACACTTCACAAACATGTAGCGCTCATCAACAATAATAATAGTATAATTAGTCCGCAGGGCAGCTTGTGGCGAGCTGTTGTGTGAGTAGCGACACCACGGACCGGAGTCTCCAGAGAGTCGGTCAGGGCCTTCGTCTCCGACGTGTCTTCATCGGTCGGAGTGTAAACACAAGAAAGCCCGCAGGACTCTCAGCTCTGGCTTGCCTTCATTGGCCGTCCAGAGAGGAGCCGCTAGTGCTATATGCTCCAGGGGTGGAAGTGTTAAAGGGCATCACGCCGCGAGTAACTTCGGAGAAAGCGCAGCACACCTCTCGACATTCCTGAGTCACTCACACCAGTGTTGCCCCCGGCCGTTTTCCTGGCATTTCGGGGGCCCACCTAGTGAAGGCAAGCCACCGCCTGCCGCAAATAACTAGCAATAAAAGCAGTTATGGCAGGCGTCCGTCCTTCTTCTGTAAATAACCCATTTATTTTCCATCACACTTCGCAATAGTCTCAACGCCTTACCGAGACCTGCTCATAGGTATGTCGTTCCATTGACATATCCTGGAGCGGGTCACGACGGGCGTACAACATTACATCAAACTTCTCAAAGGGGCCTCTTCGCGTTGGATCCATATCCCCGTGCACGCCTATCAAATGACCGGGTTTAAGCCCGTGAGTCCAAGAGAGATAATATAATTGCATATATGGTTTTTAATAATATAACGTCATAAATTCGTCATTACATTATCAGTAAATAGTATTTATAATATTTATTAGCTAAAAAAAACTATTACTATTAATAGATGGCGTTGTATCGAAAATCGGCATTTCTCGTCATTTTTAGGAGATAGTAAAATTTCCTAGAATTGAGGCACCTACATTAAATAGTTAAATCTGAAGTATACAAGCTTATCACTATATTATTAATTTTTGTATATTATATAAATTGTATATTATTTTTATATATATACAAAAATTAATTATATAGGATATAAAGAGATAGCTTAATGATATTTATAAAGAGTGAAATTATACAAAATGGTACCTAGTTATTGTGTGTACACTGTATGAGAAAAAATACATATGATAATATATAGAGTTATATACTATAAAGTTCTTAGAACATTTCTACAATAAAAAATTGCAACTAAACTGTTATAGTTTGTTATTGTCGGCACTTGACTGTCTGTGGTAGTTAAAGTGCTGCTATTTATTGTATTTTGCACTCGCTATAATTCTCGAGCAAATGAAAACATTTCCTGAATTTAACGAGCCATATCTGCAAGCAAAATAGCACCAGAATATTTCGTAACATAAAAAAATGCTCAAAATTTTACAACAATACAGGTTTTTAAATGAATAAGTAATAAAAACCAGTACAAGTAAACAAGTAACAGTACAGGATATGCATCGCGTTAACCTGTGAGAATTTTAAACAAACATTCATCTCCACTTGCAAAGTATGAGATTTTTATATATATTTTCTTAATGTATTCTGATTTTCCTTCATACAGCACAAATTAAAATAATTATGTAGCATCCCTAACCCAGTTTTAGGTTGAGCAATGTTATAAGCACGTTGCTACACCAGGGGCCTCACCGGCTAAGCTGAAGCCGATTCTCATCGGATTTCTTGATTGCGAAAATCAATCTTCAGCTTAGATTAATGGTCACCTGTGTTTAGCTTAACTGGTAAAAACTCTGGAGTATTAGCGAATAAGCTGGAGATGTTTGTCAATAGGTAACTTAAACGTAAGACATATTTTTCGAATCAAAATATTCGATGATAATCGGCTTCAGCTTCGGCGGTATGGCCCTTGGTCTGGTAACATTGCCCATAGCAATTATTCAGAGATTAGAATAAATAAATATTTAAAAACAATACTAATCTCAAGGATAGTTTAGGTACCCCTTTATGTGTGATTACAAATATTACTTATATAGTAAATGTGTTGTACCATCCCATTACCGATAAAAACCGACAGACACTAACTATTGTTACACCTTCGACTGAGGTCCCTTTGCAAAGTCTGGACAATGACTGAAAAAGGCAAAAAATCTTATTATCTTAGATTTATCTGACTTTCAGAAAAAAAATGTTTCTATTACTAAAATAAGTTGGCGGTTGCTAATTTTAAAACTCTATGGGATTTGAGCAAAATTATCATGGGCAATGATACGAGTATTTATCAAAGACTAGCTGACCTGACAGACGTTGTCCTGTCTATACCTTACCCAGTTTACCCAGAATATCCCAAAAAGTTTCATTGCAATCGGATGAGCGGTAAACGAATGTATAAAGGACATACATACAAACATTATTTTTTATATATATAGGTAGGGTTTTAATGCATATTTTTTCTGAGTATTTCTCGTGTTTGACATTGTTTATATTGACGCTTTTCGAAATTCATCCTTTTCATTCATTCATTCGATAAAATAGTTAATAACGAGTTATTGTTTTGGTAAGAAAAACAAAGTTCGTGTGTTCCAGTTTTATTGACTTGAGAAAATAGGGAAACACGAGTTGTTTCATATTTGATCATAAACTTGCTTTGATGATAGTTTCGTTGGTACGCTTAGTTTCCAGTACCTACTTAATTAAAGTACATAGTACTGGCAGATTCAACTGATTTGTTTGTTTATACAAATTCATTGCTTAATTACATATTTGTATATATACAAAGGACATATGTTTTGCAAATAAAACATACAAACATTAGTTTAAGTATAAAAAAAACATATGTTTAGAAATAAAAGTTTATATTTATATAACGCTCTCTTCTCGGGTACTTGTAACTCTTTTATAAAAGAGTTACAAGTACCCCAGAAGAGAGCGTTAAAAATGTACTGAACATTGACTCATTGAATATCACATTGAATGTTAATAAAATATCGAATAATTGGATGATCGGACAGTCAAAATTGCATGCAAGCAAAGTCGCAAGCAAGTAGTTAAAATATGTATTAATCGAAAATTTTAAAAATCTATTGCAAAATTAATATATTTTCATTATTCAATATTTTTTTGTTATTATCCTCTAATTGTTTTACGTCCACGTAAAACAATTATAGGATAATAACAAAAAAAATATACCCCATATGGAAATAATATACCCTATGCTATTTTCAGAGCTGACACGAATCTATAATGACACCTCATATGTTGAAATATGTCAAGCGGTCTAAGCTTAAGAGCATGCCAAAGAAATATATACATACATATACTCGAAAAACATAACACTACCTTCTTTGCTAGTTGGGTAAATATTACGTGTGAACAATTTTACACTTATAAAATGTTTACTCAAGAAATCGTGTTTTACAGTACATCCTAAGCATTATGTTTCATTCTCAATTCATTGTGTATCGTGTAAGCATTACCACAGTATAAGTAATTGTACTAACGTGCATTACCGAATCGAAATATTATCTGTAATAGTACGTAGTACAATTACTTATACTGTGGTAATAGTATACATAGACTGTGCATATCAAATGGAACAACTTCGCCATGTTCTCGATAAATATGAATGCAAAATATGTTTGTTACTAGGAACTGAAAAATCAATACCTTTAGCATACTAAGTATAACTTCAACTAACAAATTTGGGGTGTAGTGGTTCATCAACATCATTTGAACCAAAGTCAACCTCACCTGCACATGGTGCACTCTGCTGACTGAAAGACGAGGCTCTGGCGAAAAGAGAGGTAGGGCATAGCGTATTTTTAAGCTGCCCGACTGGGGAAGTACCTCCACCTCACAGAATACCGCAGCCAAACAACAATTCCCTTGAAGATTGTTGTGTTCCTGCGAGAGAGTGAGGTCACCAGAAAGGAAGAAGTTACTGCGAGCGATATTCATGTTGCGAGTGTTAATATGGCTACGGTAACCGCTTCACATCAGGTGGGCCGTATGCTTGTCTTCCACCCGACGTAGTATAAAAAAAACGCAGTCTGCATTTGCTACAAAGCAAACAAATTTGCTTACGTTTTTAATATTGTGAAACGTACCTGACAACTTCCTGACACTTGCCGACTATTTCCCGGGCTCGCTTGTTCTCTCCCACACTCATAGTTGCTGACGTTAGCTGCGAACAAAAAAAGGAAAAAATGTTTTCTTTTTTTTACTCGGTGGACATTAATTCACCTGGGAGTATTTAATGCTACGCACGGTAGACTTAATGCACCTGGGTGATTTAATCACAGAGGGGCATTTCTCTTATGAGTCAAAATTCTGTTCCAATTCAGTGATTAACTCACAAATGTTACATTTTGTCTTCTCTTATCATATTAAAAGAAGATAAGATGAGATAACATTTACTGTAAAAAAAACTGTGTTTACAAATTGTTGTTGTACGAAGTAAGTTATAAAGTATTTTCTCAACAGTTTGTTCCTTTCGGACGTTAAAATACGTATTATGTAATAATAAGTTTTTGTAGTTGCAGTAGTAGTTGTTTTGTTGTTGTTATTAACTGCTTGTCTAGATTTTCTCAGGTTACTAGTTAAAGCTAGTTTTAACGAATATACGTTCTTCAAGAACGGCGTAAAGGGTTTTCACAAGGTTGGCAACGCATGAGTGTTGCCTCTGGTGTCGCAAGCGTCCACAGTTAAAAAATCCCAGCCTAGTCGTATAAAAAAAATATTTTGTGGTGCCGGCCTCTGTAGGCTGTGACCATCGCTTTACATCAGACGGGCCATATGCTTGTGAACCATCCGATAGCATTATAAAAAAACCGAAGTTCAGCATCGGATGAAAATATTTGTATGGCTTTTATTGGAAGAAGCATTAGATAAATATTTATTGGATCACTTTCTTAACTTAAATTTGATAGATTTTCCTAAATATAGAACAAAAATATTTGACTTATGGAAGAGCAAAGATCCATCTCAATACATTGTCAGAGAGGATATTGTTATATTGGGCATACAGTAATATTTGGATTTCCGCGGAGTAATATATATTATTATGAAGGAAAAAATAATAGTTTCGTTTCCAAATCGCTATACAATATTTTATACTGTATCAACAATACATAATAATTTCTGTTCTCTCTGTTGTCTATATAATAGACGACGACAAAGTAATAGAAAAGTTGTTTCATATCAAGAAGGTATATTGCATGATGGAAATAAAGCCAGAGACACATTAGGAGACGAATATCCCACGACATTATGTTGGTGACATGTCAAGCGAATCCGTACAATTTCGCTTATCATATCTGGTGACATGGCGCGACTTATATCCGTAGCACCACTTCACCCGACCTCTCGGGCAACACGTGTCGCAGGACATTTGTCCTCTAGTGTAACCCTGGCTGGCGTGCCGAGCCATAGTACACACACGAGCGGCACGTTGCCAACAGCAGAGGCAAAAAAGGCAAGAGTTGCCGACACGACTGCAGTAGCCTATGCCGTTTGCAACGTATCGTTTGAGCCCGGATACAACTCCACTGACGCGGATCTGGGAAAATATAAACTAAATTCTCATCAATTGTCATAAGTCATTAAAACAACTGCCGTGCAGTACTTCGCTTGCGGTGACAAATAATAATTCATACTTCCATACTTATCCTTACTAATATTATAAATGCGAAAGTAACTCTGTCTGTCTGTCTGTCTGTCTGTCTGTCCTGCTTTCACGGCAAAACTACTGAACCGATTTAAATGAAATTTGGTACACAGATAGTTTAGAGCCTGAGGAAGGACATAGGCTACTTTTTAATGCAAAAAAAGGGTTGTAAGGGGTTAAAAGAGGGGGTGAAAGGTTGTATGGAAGTATCGTTATTTTTAGAGCTAGAAGCTTGAAACTTATTTTTTAGGCTGTTGATTCGATATAAATAAATATCCTTATCCTTACTTCCTTACTTCCTTACTAATATTATAAATGCGAAAGTAACTCTGTCTGTCTGTCTGTCTGTCTGTCTGTCCTGCTTTCACGGCAAAACTACTGAACCGATTTAAATGAAATTTGGTACACAGATAGTTTAGAGCCTGAGGAAGGACATAGGCTACTTTTTAATGCAAAAAAAGGGTTGTAAGGGGTTAAAAGAGGGGGTGAAAGGTTGTATGGAAGTATCGTTATTTTTAGAGCTAGAAGCTAGAAAATTATTTTTTAGGCTGTTGATTCGATATAAATAAATATGACATTCAAAGTTTGCAAAAGTTTTACCCACACGGGGGTAAAATAACAATAGGGAATAGGGGATGAAAGTTTGTATGGAAATATGCAAGGTTTATGTGAATGTTTTATAAGTTTGCGACAAGAGACAAAATATTAGTGCTATCCTGATGTAGATAACTTTTACGCAGTCATTACAAAATGAGAAACTGAAATTAACGCGAGTAAAAAACTTGCCAAGCATCGCGCCGTACTAGAGATGGGCAAAATGCCGGGCATTTACAATAAATGCCCAAAAAATAGTTATAAATTCCCTATTTATGCCCAAAACTACGCATACCGCAGCCAAATAACGGTTCCCTTGAGGGCTGTTGTGTTCCTGCGAGTGAGTGAGGTCACCAGAAAGGAAGGAGATGCTGCGGTGGCAGCGGGGGTGGCGGCGCGCGAGCGATAGTTTATGTCTTATAAAAAAAAAAAAAAAAATAGTAGCGGGCAGCGTTTGGATGCGGAAAGCGGAGGATCACTGGTGATAAGCATTGGGAAAGGCCTATATCTATATAGTGGGTAGATACAGGCTGATAATGATGATGACTTTAATAAGCTATTTGCAACAAACACTGCAAATAACTCATATAAGTATTAATACGTAAGTGTCTTATTTGTAAAATAATTAGCCGAAATATTTAAAAATGCTGCCCAAAGATACTATTCTACGCGGACGAAGTCGCGGGCACAGCTAGTTAATATTATAAATGTGAAAGTGTGTTTGTTTGTCCTTCTTTCACGTCGAAAGTAACGAACGGATTGACAAGATTATTTTTTTGGAGATATTTTATTGCCTGGAGAGTGACATAGGCTACTTTTTATCCCGGAAAAACATCTTATTCCCACGGGAAAAAATAATGTTTATAATCATTTGTCCTTCTTTTACGTCGAAAGAAATCTACGTACGGACATGATTTTTTTAACGGGGATAGTTTACGGTCTGGAGAGTGACATAAGCTACTTTTCATCCCGGAATAACATCTTGTTTCCATGGGATAAAAAATAAACTTTGTAATCATTTGTCCTTCTATCACGTCGAAAGGAACCTAAGTGCCGAAATTTGTGTATAATACGCTATAGTGTGTTGTGTGTATATATATATACATATATATGTAGTATATATATATATATGTTAGTGTTTGGTTTTCGATACTTCAGCGTCAGAGGTTCGATCCCCGCAGACGGCAAACATTTATGTAGAGAACAATTTTTTGTCTTGAGTGTGGGCGTTCCATCTATGCAGACGATCATCATTAAAAAATGTACATATTGGTACTACTTTTTATCCCACGAAGTAAAAAAAATACAACAAGAAAAAAATATACACAAATCAATGGCAGCTCCCCTAGACCACGCGGGCGAAGCCGCGGGTAACAGCTAGTAAATAATAAATATTTCTGGACAATTTACACAGCGCCATCTAGTCCCAAATTAAGGGCAAAGCTTGTCTCATGGGTACTAGACAACTGATAAATGTACTTAAATACATTTTTTTTTGTAAATACATACTTATAATACATAGAAAACACCCAGACCAAGACAAACAGACATGTTCATGTACACAAATGTTTGTATTGTACGGGAATCGAACCCGCGACCTCGGGGTCAAAGTGGCCATTGCTAACAATTCGACCACCGAGGTCGTCAAATGTCCGAGAAATAACAATCAACAATATATTATTCTCTGACTAATGGTGGTAATCTTTAATTTGTGCCTTGTGTTAAAATGAATGAGCGAAGGTGTGAATGTACGCACGAAGGTATTGTTGCAGCAAAGTTACATTGAGAATGTACTGAGTTATTGAAGCAGCCCTTTCAACAACAACAAAAGTTTAATTTTACACATCTTTAAATAATCTTTAAATAACGTTGACGTTATAGCAAATTATCTATACCAATATTCCATTTCTTGTGCTTTTTAACCGACTTAAAAAACGGGAGATTCCTACGACTAAATACTTTTTGTATGTTTTTCGATTTAGATTTTAGTTTAGAGCTTCATTGTGTTCTTGGAAGTAAGTAATGTCACTACAAAGCTGTAGAAGAGTATACTCTTCTACCTATAGGTATTTGTTAGTAGCTAGGGTATCTACTTATGTTGCATAGCAACTCAAGTAGTAGCCGACAATGACATATAGACGTGAGTTCCCGATCCACTTGAATAAAGTTTTAGACCTTAATATAACAGGGCATACTTTTGTTCATCCTAATGTTATATACGCCAAAAGCAATTTTGGCAAAGTATTGTACCAAGAAATATCATTCCGAAATCTGGGGGCACGGCAGTGCCCCCGCCAAGTCGAGCAGAAAGCAGCACGGCCGTACCATCCTTTTTTCAAAGTAATTCAGGCCATTTTCGACCCCCTATAACTTCGTTGTGAATAAAACTAGAAACCTGATTTTTTTATAACCAATCAGGCATTGTACGCACACAGTATATTGCAAATTTTATTCAATTTGATCCAGTAGTTTAAGAATTATAACTACTAAAAGTTTGTTAATTTTGTCACTCACTGACTGACCAATCATCAAAACTCTAAGGCACTTCTAGCAGACATAGAAGCTTCAAATTTAGAATAAAATTAGTGTTTAGTGTGTAAATCAAGGAAAAACTAAAATATTTTGCAATTTCGGCCCAGTTTTCTAGATACACCAACTGCATAAATAACTTTGTAATCCCATATAAATGTCCCAAACAAAATCACAAAGTCACATTTGCAGTGAATGAATTATAGGTGTAGATGAGTACTTAGGTATAATTTATGTTTAAAAGTACCTTCATCATCAACATTATCAGCCTGTATCTATCCACTGCTGGTTATAAGCCTTTTCCAATGCTTTCCACTGTATGCGATCCTCCGCTTTCCGCATCCAACCGGTCCATCTAGAGAGGGGGTGCCCTACGCTTCGTCGCCCAATACATGGCCTCCATTCTAGGACTTTCGTCCCCCATCTGCCATTGCTGACTCAGCAGATGTGGCCAGCCCACTGCCACTTCAACTCGCTGACTCGGAGAGTCAGTCTATGTCGACCACTTTGGTTCTCCGCGAATTGCTTCGTTCTGGATTCGATCCCTCAGAGAAACTCCAAGCGTTGGTCTCTCCATCACTAGCTGTGCGACTTTTAGTCTGTGAACCAGCCCAACGCTCAGCGTCCAAGTCTGCACCGTAGGTCATGGCGGGGAGGACGCACTAATTGAACACTTTGGTCTTCAATCATTGGGGTATGTCTGCGGTAACAAGCAAGTGCAAAAGTAACTTGTCTGGGGTAAAATGGTCAACGGAATGAAAAAGAAAGAATGGGAATATCTAATGTAGTTGTACTAAAATCCTGTCTTAATATTGTGCTTTGCGATATTGCAGATATACAGACAAACACAAACCACGTTTTATTTAACTTACGCAAATTGTATCAATCAGTGTGGTTATAAAAAATTAAATAATCTATTTCTATATTTTATTTCTATGTAAATCTACATCTAAAGAAAAATAATGGATTAAGTAATTTATTAATTTAAAAAACTTGGAGTGCGGCAGCGAATGCCGTAGGTCAAGTTAATTCTCTGTCAAGCTTCATGTTGTAATTTTCTGTTAGGTACATTGACAGTATTTATAGTGAATGTGAGTTACCAATTTTACATAAGGATTACCTTTAACTATAAGGATTAACTTTAACTGACGTTTGATGAGTGCGGCTCTAAATTTTAAAATCCTCCAATAAAAACCCATAGAGACTGGGAGTGGGCTTGAAACTACAGCCGCTCAAGAAATAGTACCGGAAAAGAAAAACAGGAGCACTAGCTACAAAAAGATATGAGATGCCATCAAAAACATACCTTGTAAAAAAACAAGTCTCGCTACTCAGATCTTCTACCGTAAAAAGTTATGAGATCCATGTAATACCAAGTCGGTTAATTTATTCAGTCCCTATTTGAGAATCCTGTCTTCAGATATTACGTAATTAGCTAACCTAACAAAATCTTATAGCGACCATATCAATATTAAAAATCTTTTATGTTTTAAATAAACATATTGACTTGGCAATCGCACTAAACAATCTAATTCAATATAATGTGTGTCACTTGTGAGATACATTCTGTTTTCATGCGATGGCCAAGTCATTCTATTTATTTAAAACATAAACTATTTTTACTGACCAGTTTGCCTTTAGGCATTATCAAGGTAAACAGATGGTGTTTTCAAATTTTAATTATTTAATTTATTCTGACTAAAAGCCAATGCCTACCGACTCATCTCTTTTGAAGTGCCCACTTCAAAAACACACAAATCATGCCAGGCTAACGGCCTCCGAATCAATATTTGCGTGGGGCATATCGCTGGCAATTGGGCGTCCACTCACCGCATTTTTAAACTTTACAAATTTTGTTCATCTATTTCGCTTTGACGCCACCGAACTGAAAACGTATTTGTTTTCTAACTCGCTAACAAGCACGCCACGGGTTTCAGACTTTTAATTCTTTATTTATTTCTATTCCAGCTGCTGCGGTGAAGAAAAAAATAGACAATTGAATGTTTTAGAGCGGAGGTAAGTTTATAAGACCTCTAGTTTTGGTATTCAGACCGAATTTACTTCTTTTATACATTATATGTCGATCACGACTAGTCGCGCGATTTAATTTTAGAATTCCGTACCTCAAAAGGTAAAAATGAACCCTTATAGAACCAATTCGTTGTCTGTCTGTTTATCGATTCATTCATGTGCTTGTTCGTATACCTGTCGATCTATTTGACAGTCTGTCACCACCATTTATCTCGGAAATTGCGTAGAGTAATAAATCATATACTGTTTTTATAAGCAAGAACTCATAATAATATTGTACGTAATGTGTTCGACATCAATGAATTTGCATTATCGCATGATGACTATCGTCGTCAACCCTTATTCATCTCACTTAGTACAGTCAAATTAAGTTTTAACTTGTACATTTAAAATTACTAAACGGGACCTTTTGGAATATGTTTGGATACCTTCTGGGATAACCCTCAAAAAAGTCTCAGGCCCTCCCTAGTGGGATAGCCGGGAAATCTTGGAAAAACTAGAATTTGAAAGAAATTCCTGAAGCGTGCCTAAAATCGTTATAAATAACGCTTTTTATTTTTTCATATGGTCAAATTTTTTTACACACCCGGCCGTGCAACTGCACACAAGGGTACGAAACCAGAAACTGTTCGTGCAGAAGACACAAGATTGTATGCTCGAACATCTGCGGCCTGCGCGGAGCATGGATGTAGTAATACGTTAAGAGAAGAAGACGAGGACAATGACGACGATCCGGACGGAGACCTTGTGCCGATACCGGGTACTGGTACGTCACCGAACATACATAGTCGCATCTCTTTCCTCTATTACAGGATGTGTTAATTAATTTTTCTAACATATACTTCTCTGTAATATACTTATCTTATTTGTTTCAGAAACTGATATGGAACTCAGGCGTGCTGAAGACTTCTGCTAGCGGTAATAAAAATATTTTTATCATTTAGAATTAGGTGAATTTACTTACTTGCAATAAAATATCATATCATTATATTCCTCACTCATTTCAGACAAATAATAAGTATCCTGTAATATGAAAAGTTAATGAACATGACAAACTAGGATTTCCAGGAATCCTTTACTGCAATAAACATGGGCCTGAATCTGAGTAGTATAGAAGCAATGGTAGCGTAGAGCGCAAAAAATTCATAAGAAATTATCAAAGTAGCTTATTTTTTACCTATTTTACGCTCGCTCCAAGGTAAATTCCAGGTGCCCTGGAATCCTGGAACTGAAAATATTTAACGTTAACATCTTAAAGAAAATTTTGTATTAAAAAAACGGCGTCCTACTATTGGTCTAAACCAATCCTAGTTTTTTCCTCCCAGTTCCAGGAAAATTCCAGTTTTTCCAGGTTTTTTGACACTGGAATGTACTGGATAATAAATTTAAAGTTTCAGATGTCTTGTGTGTAAAAAAACTTGACCAAATGAAAAAAATAAAAAGCGTTATTGATAACAATTTTAAGCCCGCTCCAGAAATTTTCTTGAAATTCCAGTTTTTTCAGGATATCCCGGCTATCCCACTAGCGAAAGCCTGGGACTTTCGCGAGCGTCATCCTAGAAGGTGTCCGAACATATTCCAAAAGGTCCCGCTTAGTAATTTTAAATGTACAAGTTTGGTCAAAATTTTATCTAATTTGACTGTACTAACTGCTGGGATACGGCTCTCCCCTTAATCGAAGGGGCTTAGAGCATACTTCACCACGCTGCTCAACTGCAAGTTGGCGGAGGTCGGTGTTTTCAACGCACAAAGTACTGGATAAGTCCCGATGGTTCCACGAGAAACGAGATCGATTTCATCATGACCAGCGAGAAACGAATATTCATTGATGTCTCCGTGATCCACAGGGTGAAAACCGGTAGCGATCACAGGATGGTAAGAGGCACATTGAATATTAACGTTAAACTGGAAAGGTACCGCTTGATGAAGTCCACGCTCCGAACTACTCGTGTCGATATCCAAAACCCCGAGAACTTTCAGCTCGAGCTCTCTAATCGCTTTGATTGCCTGGAGAACTTAGCATTAATGGACGAGATTAACAACAGGCTCGTAGAAACTGTTCAAACGGTAGGTTCTAAGTTCTTTAGACCCCGCCGTTCAAATAGACCTCAGAAACTTTCCGATCACTCTCTAAACCTCATGGCTGAACGACGCTCGCTGAGACTGCAGTCTTCCTATGACGCACAGTCATACAGGCGGCTCAATAGACAGATCTCGAAATCCTTGCGGCACGATATACGTCTCTTTAATAGGAAATATATTATTATTAAAGAGACGATAGAGCGGAACAAAGGCTCCAAAGTGTTTGCAAGGAATCTGTCTATAGGGCAAAGCCAATTGACCAAGCTGAAGAGAGAAGATGGCAGTATAGCGTCGACCAAGGCCGAGGTATTGGAGGAGATCGAAAGGTTCTATGGACAGTTATACGCTTCCGTTGCCAAGCCTGCTAACAGCGCGGCCAAAGACCCAAGAGCCAAGCTGACCCGACACTTCACTGAGGATATCCCGGACATCAGCCTGTACGAGATTAGAATGGCCCTGAATCAGCTTAAAAACAACAAGCCGCTAGGTGATGACGGAATCACATCAGAGCTTCTGAAAGCGGGTGGAACACCGGTGCTAAAAGTCCTTCAGAAGCTCTTTAACACCGTCGTCCTCGAGGGCATAACTCCTGAAGCATGGAACAGAGACGTGGTGGTGCTGTTCTTTAAGAAAGGCGACAACACCTTATTAAAGAACTATAGACCCATCTCGCTTCTGAGCCATGTTTATAAGCTGTTTTCAAGGGTCATTACGAACCGTCTCGAGCGCAGACTTGATGACTTCCAGCCTTCCGAACAAGCCAGTTTCCGAAGAGGCTTCAGTACCATAGACCACATCAACACGCTGCGGCAGGTTATACAGAAGACCGAAGAGTATAACTTGCCACTTTGCTTAGCGTTTGTGGACTATGAGAAAGCATTTGATTCGGTCGAGACATGGGCTGTGCTTGAGTCTCTCCAGCGATGCCGTATTGACTATCGGTACATCGAAGTGTTGAAGTGTTTGTATAATAACGCCACTATGTCGGTCCGAGTACAGGAACAGAGTTCAAAGGCGATCCCTTTGAAAAGAGGCGTAAGACAGGGAGACGTGATATCTCCGAAACTGTTTACGGCCACTTTGGAGAACGCCTTCAAGCTCCTGGAATGGAAAGGATTCGGCATCAATGTTAACGGCGAATACATCACTCACCAAAGACAGGCTACGGTCGACATTGCTTGACTTGCGTGATCGATTAGACTGTCACGCGCAATAACGCCATCGAGCTCCCCAAAGATGATGAATGATGATGAAGATAACTTGTAAATTGCCCTAAATCGTGATCTGTGATTGTGTTGCAATAAATATCTTTCTCCTTCTTCCTCTTTATACGATGATATAAACGGGTTTGATCCTTATCCGATGCCATATAAAATATAGCATAGCAAAATGGGGTTAGCTAGTTGCTATATATATAATTATTAAGGAAGAGGATATGTACGTAAATCAAGCTACAAATTGCTGTGCAGAGGCTGTGGCCGGAATATAGTGCTTTCTCAGCATGACTTAGGTCCTTTGAATACAAGGCAGCTTATTATAGAACATTGTTTAGCGCTAACTCAGGTCTACACTGTTACGCGATTAAAACAAGATACACGTCTTTATATTCAGTACTTTAAATAGCTACACATTTTAGGTTTTTGGTCGAGTAATGTCTGCTTCCGAAATCAATCAAATATATAATAAAATATCTGGTTACGAAATAACGCAAAGTAGTGTACCTAAATCAAATTGCCTGTAAATTTATTGCATTGACGATTTCGCTTTTGACAGATGTTAAAAATTAACTAGATTTAAAAAATAATTTGTCTAAGATGCCACCATCCCAACTACTCCAAAATTTCTCTAATATTCCTCTATTATTCCACGGCATTGTACTAGTTGTATTTAGGCCAAATATGACTAACTTATACAAATTGATGTGGTTTAATATAAGGAGCTTATAACTGACAGACGAGGTGAAGTGTTCTGTGTTTCTAATTTTAACCCGGTATACCAACCGCCTAAGTCTCTTGCCTTGTCTTGTCGGTTTTGCTATACATTACGAATTTATTGGCTTATCTATATATATAAAAGAAAGTCGTGTTTGTTACAACACTTATAACTCGAGAACGGCTGGACCGATTGCCATGGTTTTTGATTTGTTGGATTTGTCTCCGTCCAGAATAGCAAGATAACTATTAAAACATTGGAAAATTTACGAAAAAAATAAAATAAAAGAAAAATCATTTTTCCATACAAAATGTTCGTGGATGTCGGACCTGTCACACGTGACGTTAACGTGCGTACGTCAAATGTATGCGTGCGTTCAGAAATGTGGGTATAGGATAATAAGTATTAAAACATTGACAAAATTGTCGAAAAATTAAATTTGAAAACGGATTGGAATATTTATTGATTTTCAATTAAATGTCAAATCGATTGGTCTAACTTTTACGTCGCGAAATTTGTCCGTTGTTGTTTTGAAAATTGTTTATGAATGAATGCTTGAAAATGAATATTAATTGGTTGTCAAGTGTCATGGTACTTTATTTTGTGACATAGTAAAATACTGAACTTAATATTTACCCACTGCTGGGTAATATTAAATACGGGTCTTCCTTGAACTGAATATGTTTCGAGCATACTCCACCACGCTGCTCAACTGCGAGTTGGCGGACGCCAGTAATTTCAAGCCGCCTAAAGGCCACTTGGCGTAACGACTGCCATCTAATGATAACAACCAGGACCGACGGCTTAACGTGCCTTCCGAAGCACGGAGGAGCTCGAGATAATCTAATGATAACAACCGGGACCGACGGCTTACGTGCCTTCCGAAGCACAGAGGAGCTCGAGATAATCTAATGATAACAACCGGGACCGACGTCTTACGTGCCTTCCGAAGCACGGAGGAGCTCGAGATAATCTAATGATAACAACCGGGACCGACGGATTAACGTGCCCTCCGAAGCACGGAGGACCTCGAGTTAATCTAATGATTACAACCGGGACCGACGGATTAACGTACCTTCCGAAGCACGGAGGAGCTCGAGATAATATAAACTCATCCATGGACAGGCTACGGTTGACGTTGCTTAACTTGCGTGTACAATTAGACTGACACGCGCAATGACGCCATCGTGCTTCTCTATTATTTTCTATTATTCATTATATTAATTTCAAGACATCATAAATTTTGTTCAACTAATATGTATACCACGACATTCATTGACAATTAGGCGGTACGAAGTTCGCCGGGCCAGCTAGTTAACTTATAAAGAACTATTCTTTTCTATTTCGACGAGCTCGGCAGTCGAATGGTTAGCAATGGCCACTTTGGCTCCAAGGGCGCGGGTTCGATTCCCGTACAAGACAACATTTGGGTGCATTAACATGTCTGTTTGTCGTGGTCTGAACGTTTTCTATGTATTATGTATTTACAAAAAAAAATGTTTTTAAGTATATTTATCAGTTGTCTAGTATCCATAACAACAAGCTTTGTGCTTAATTTGGGACTAGATGGCCATGTGTAAATTGTCCAGAAATATTTATTTACTTATTATTAGATAGATGATAGAGATATGATTAAGACATGGAAAGCTGTAAGAATTTGAGAAAACTTGTAACAAATCAGTTGATTTGGGCATGTTCTTTAAGCCAAAGCAATATAACCTGCACGTGATGCTTCTTCTTTATTAACAAACGAGGCTTTTTCAATATATAATTTTATACCTTCACTATTGTTTACATGACTATGGGGGGTGTACGTGGCTCTCCGTGATCTTTAGAGCCAAAGCCAACCTAACGTCTCCGCCTTACAGATGACCGCAAATAAATAACAATACCTAAAAGACTAGAGGTTCGTAGTTGCGTAGTACCTGTCCCTGTACGCGGTGCACCCTGCTGACTGACAAACAAAGCTCTGGCGAAAAGAGAGGTAGGGAGCGTAATTGTAAGCTACCTGACTGGGGATTATACCTCTACCTCACAAATACCGCAGCCAAATAACAATTCCCTTGAGGGTTGTTGTGTTCCTGCGCGTGAGTGAGGTCACTAGAAAGGAAGGAGATGCTGCGTTGGCAGCGGGGGTGGCGGGGCGCGAGCGATATTTTATGTTGCGATCGTTAATATGGCTACGGTAACCGCTTCACATCACGCGGGCCGTCTGTCTTATCTGCCACCCGTCGTAGTATAAAAAAAAGCAATAAATAACTTTAGTGGTAGTTGATAGGCCTACCGGGGACTAAATATTAGCATTATTTATTTAATAGTAAAGATTTAAATGAAAATATCGTGGCCATTTTTTTCCGTAGTCTGAAGTTCTGACCGAAATCCTTTAAGAACATAATTCCGATGGTCGGTTCAATAACCTCATCCTTTCCTTTCCTTTATCCTTGTACAAAGTTTCGAGATCATCTGCGATCCCCTCGAGACATGATTTTGTAAGTAATAGAGCACAAAGCAGCCCGGAATCAGACTTAGTGAATAAAAATTGGATGGATAAGATGCCGTGATGTTTTTAAACAAGCTGTCACCACAGAATATACATTGCTGTCACGTAGAAACTTTTTTCGGTGTGTCCGCGATGGAATTGACGATAATATAAAAAAAAAAACTACTCCATTTTGTGGGATGAAGAAGCAGAGATAACTTGGTGGTTACGTTAAAATAACATTTAAAATTCTGGACAAATGTATGTTACTCTGGAGAAAAATCATCATCATCTCTAACCAGTTGCACTAAAACCCCAAAAGATAATTTAATATTCTATGTTTTTATATTGTATACCTACTAGGGGCTTCGCCCGAGTGAATGTCGATTGTCGCGTTGAAAGGATAACTTTTCCCTCAGGAACAGCTCATTTTTTCGGGTTAGAAGCCATCCTATTATTGCTTCTGGACTTCTAATATAATGTACTTTAAATTTCGGTAATTATGGCGTGACAACGGAACAAACAAACATACTTTCGCATTTATAATAATATAATAAATATTATTTTTATTAGCAACAATGAAGCTACGCAATCCAAACAACACTGAGAATATAAGATGACTTTTTCCAATATAAACTACTCTTTGTTCCACAAACGAATACACTCAAGTTTTAAGTATTCTCGACGTTTCTCCTGAGTAAGAAAAATAGTAGTGAAATAGATTTTCGAGATTATATCTGTATGACAAAGCCCGTTAGGTAGGTAGTTCACAAGCAAAATATTATTTATGATTGCTTCATATTACAATATCAATACTATAAAATAAACATTTTAATACCTGTTTATACATATAGATTTAGCCCCCTTTCATAACAGGATTCTAAAAAGAATATCAACTTGAAGTTAGCTCGAAGATTTCTCTTTAGGGACGAGTCCTTTGAACGACAAATCTTTATACTATATAAATGGTTCATATTTATTATTTCTCAAATAGTATATTATTTCTCATTATTTCTCATATAGCAATGATGTTATATTTCTTTACATAAGGTATATGCTAAATTGCGTCAGAAAACGGTTCCTATTATTGCATGGATAGCTAGCTATAATAATTACGTAGATTGGAACATAAACTATCGTCATTCTTATTATATCAGCGATTTATTATACTTGCTAAGTCTTTTCCTCACCGAGAGCATTTTTTCTCGCAAAAATATGAAATTAACTATGAATTAAATGCGAAGGCGGAATTTTTACTTATTTCAATCAATAGTCATAAACGTCAGATTACCCGGCATGTACCTATGTGCGAACTAATTTCGAGATGAGACAATTAGCTCACTTTTCGGGTATCCATTTTCAAGGCTTGCGGCATACACGATAGAAATACAACATCATTGAATAATACTAGAACTAGCTGGATAGTTATATTAGAACTAGCTGGCGCGGCGAACTTCGTATCGCCTTTAAATATTTTTACGTTAATTTTTCCGATGAGTTATAAACTACCCTATCTCTCAAGTTGAATCAAACTGCACACACTGTGCAAATTTATTAAAATCGGTCCAGTAGTTTACGGTTCCATCGCGGACAAACAAAATGACACGAAATTTTTAATTAATAAGATTATCACAAACGTGATATTAAAATATTCTCGCTTTTAACAAATTGATCGACATAAAACAGAATAAAATTATGTAACAATTTAGGCCGCTCATGGGTTTGGTTTCGAATTCTGTAACTTTAAGGTGAACGCGTGTATTTAATTTATCTGAAACATTATTCCAGAGGACGGGCAACTTGGGCGTTATGTAAATATCGTGAATATTTCCTGTTTTGACCTAAATACTCATCCAATACTTTGAAGATAGCATAAATTAATACTCCATACTAATATAATTATAGATGTGAAAGTTTGTTTGTCTTTCTTTCACATCGGATTGAACCATAAGATTGACGGGATTTTTACGGCGATAATTAAGACCTGGAGACTGACATAGGCTATACTTTATATCCTGGAAAGACTATTCCCACGGGAAATGAAGAAGTTTTATTAAAATAATGGCCACGTGGGCAATGCCGCGAGCAGCACCTAGTAAATAATAATATTGTATCAATTGGTTTTATAATACGTACATTATTCATCATCATCATCATCAGCCTATATCCACCCAATGCTGGATATAAGCCTTCTGCAATGCTTTCCACCAAATACAATATTCCGCCTTCCGCATCCAGCCGCTTCCAGCAGCTTTCGTAAGGTCATCGGACCATTTAGAAGGAGGGCGTTCAACATTATTATATAGAAATATTATGTCGGGTGAAATTCCGTACTTACTACAATTTAATCTTTGTTACTCTATATTTATTTTGTAGATTCAAAGAAACAAGGGAAGCTGAAACCATCGGATTTTTTTATCGCGAAAATAGATCTTAGGTTTAAGTTAATGACAAACATCTTCAGCTTAGTCAGTAGAGCTCTATGGTTTCTAACTGCTAAAAGCTAAAGTTTGATTTTCGCAATCAAAAAATTTGCTGGTATTCGGCTTCAGCGCCGGTAGGGCTGTCGGGGGCCTACCGCCTAAGCTGAAGCTGATTCCCATTGATTATTTTGATTCATTTGACGAGTTCGGTGGTCGAATGGTTAGCAATGGCCACTTTGACTCCAACGTCGCGGGTTCGATTCCCACACAAGACAAACATTTGTATGCATGAACATGTCTGTTTGTCTTGGTCTGGGTGTTTTCTATGTATTATAAGTATGTATTTACAAAAAAAAAAGTATTTAAGTACATTTATCAGTTGTCTAATACCCATAACACAAGCTTTGCGCTTAATTTGGGACTAGATGGCGCTGTGTAAATTGTTCAGAAATATTTATTTATTTATTCCCAAAAATATGTGTCACGTTTGAGTTATTGACAAATATTTTTAACTTTGTCAATAGAGCATCATGGTTTCTACCAGCTAAGCTAAATACAATTGCCACAAATCTAAGCCAAAAGTTTATTTATGCAATCAAAAAATGAGATAGGAATCGGTTTCAGCTTAGGCGGTAGGCCCCCAGGTTGTTATATAAACACAAGCTGTGTTTATATAACAACCTGGGGGCTTAGTAAGTTACAACAAAAAATGAAATATATGTAACATATAACAGGAGTAAAACAAGCCGTCGTACGTGGAGGGTAAAAGTATGCTATACTGAAGATGGTAAATTTTACAGAAAAGAGTCATTTATTTTTTTGGAGAAACCTTATAGGAGAGTTATAAATTTGACCTGTATCTATACTAATATTATAAAGCTGAAGATTTGTTTGTTTGAGTAATCTCAGAAACTACGGGTTCGATTCAAAAAAAATATTTTTGAATTGAATTGCACGCTTATCAAAGTGGTCTCTAAACCTTCACTCTATGACTAATAGGAACACAGCACCAATGCGAAATGTAGCAAAATCGGGGAAAAATTATACCGTTTAGGAGTTTCTTTTGTGTACGCCTCATAAACGGTTAAAGTTACGCAACAATCATGACGGAATTGATCCTCTTAAAAAGTTCAAAAATATAGTCCGCTCAGTTGGAAGGTCACTCGACCGACCGGTAATCGAGAGGTCGTAGGTTCAAGTACCACCTAGGCCGTGGAGGTGAACTTTTCCATATTAAAAATATAGATGTATTATATACCTAATGCATAAAAAAATTTAATATTTCTCGGCTCAGCATAGTGGCTCCCCTTCGCCTGATGGTAAGCGAAAAGAGGAGCCCAAATTGCAGCGGCAACTGACTAAAGATTAGTTATCACTGTTGACATTGCCAGGTTGCCCTGCTGAGGTGTTTCTTCATGCTTCTTTTGAAGAATCCCATGTTGTAGGCAGGGAAAAACACATGTGCCAGCTGTTAATGCGTTCCACTGTTAATGGCGCCCGAGATAAGAGTTGCCGAACTTAATAGAAAATGCTTACGACTAAACCCTTCACTTCGACATAAAAAAAAAAACTTCGACATTGACGATTGACATCCTATTAATAATTATGTGTACGTTACGAAGTGCAACGTAAGCGCGTTGGCTCTAAAAATGGTGCGTGTCAGTTACTTCCTAAAAATGTAATAATCTATTAGCGGCCGGGAAACTTAACTGATATAAGACGTAGATAGTGGTAGATATATAAGACTAATGGAATAAGCTTGAAAGCTCTCTTATTACATTTAAGAGCTCTCAGGTGCTGGAAAGTTAAGGATTATTATAAAAAAAAGACGAATCGAACTGGTACATGAACGATTCCGTACCTTAGTACGGTATTCTCCGTGCAGAAACACGTTTCTTATATGATATTTCCTTTATTTATTTATTTTCGTATTTGTTGTCATAGTAAATCTCAAGTATCTTTCTTATTAATGCCATCATAAAAATCGAATTAACAACGCTGAAAAAAACACGTTTCTTGAATGCCCCTCTTTAATTTTTAACTTTATCCTATGTTTAGTATTCGTTGTTATAGCGACTACAGTGATACATAATCGGTAAAAATTTCGAGTGTAGCTCAACGTTCTTACTTACAACGTGCTTACGGTTCAAGAGATAGAGTCCTGTGACAGACGGATGGTGAGAAAGAAAGAAGAGTTTCAGTAATAGCACATCCCGGCCACTCCATACAAATGCCGCATCATTTACTACTACATAAACAAGGATGTCTGTAAATAGCGTGAATGAGCGCGTGTGCGTGCGGCGCCAAGCAAACTGTTCCTGAAGGCCAATTCTCGTAATTTTTTTACGAACGCACATTGAAAGTTGAGCGAATCGAGATTGAATTGTGAATTGACTAATTATATATTTGATTTCATTAATTAATTATTATCAATTCTTGTTGTTGACAAAGTAACATTCTTAGTTTGTTTAATTTTCACTCATATTTCGATATGATCCCGCTTAAATTTAATTTTGAAGTTACATATTGTGTTACGAGAATACCAAATGTGACATTTGTGAGATCGAGACTGGATCGAAACTGAATTTTGACTATATTTTAATTACGAGAATTGCCCCTCTGATTTGTCTCAGAGGCGAGGTGAGGTCGACACGAGAGAGCGGCAGGGAGAGGCCATACTGTACGTAGTACTATTATTTATACTGTGGTAATAGGGAAGGGTTGACAAATTAGGCACATTCGGGCCACTCCGTACTAAAAACGACAACACAAACAGGCAGGGGCGGACTAAGGCCTAGGCAACCTAGACACGTGCCTAGAGCCCGTAATTTTTGAGGCCCGAAGGGTATAAATTTTTATTTTTGAAGTAAAAACTTCTTTAGTACAATTAGTCTTCCACTGCAAACATATCGCGTCTATATACGCGCAAATGTATGTGTCTTGACTTACGGTTAACTGCATAACGATGTAGGTAGATATCTTGTGATGTGTCGCGAGACGTCATACGAGTATTTAAGGAAATATTGTAATAATAAATATCGTTTCTTTTTAATGATTGTGGTTATGAATCTCAAGTATTTTAATGATTGTGGTTATGCATCTCATTGGGGTGTAAGTGGTTCATCAACATCTTTGAACCAAAGCAAACTTCACCTGCACGCGGTGCACCCTGCCGACTGACAAACGAAGCTCTGGCGGAAAGAGAGGTAGGGAGCGTAATTGTAAGCTACCCGACTGGGGAATTTACCTCCACCTCACAGAATACCGCAGCCAAATAACAATTCCCTTGAGGGTTGTTGTGTTCCTGCGAGTGAGTGAGGTCTCCAACAAGGAAAGATATGCTGCGTTGCCAGCGGGGGCGGCGGTGCGCGAGCGATATTTTACTTGGTTGCGAGTGCTAATATGGATATGGTAGCCGCTCCATATCAGGCGGGCCGTATGCTAGACTGCCAGGCGACGTAGTATAAAAAAAAAAGAGACTGCATTAAGTTAAGATTGTATAACAACCAATTACCTACAACCCGTGTGAAGAGTAGACCATTCTGGCTTTAAGTCTGATTCCTTCACACTACGTCTCTGGAACGCGCTACCTGAATCGCTTAGAAGGATTTAAAATAAATTTAATTTTAAAAAGAAAATTTATAGAATAGAATAAAAAAAATACTTACATTCTTCAGTAATCTGCAACTCGATCTTATCCAGGTCCTCGACTTCGTCATCATCGAAGTCGGTCTGCACGGTGACGTCACGCGTGTAGTTTTGTAGTGCGATGACGTCAAATGGCGCGCGTTCCTCGGGGCTAGGCGTGCGCGGGCTGGGCGCGGTTTGCGCGTCGTGCATTTCGCTCCGCGCGCGTTTGCACGCCGCGCAGCCGCACAGGGAGCCGCGTACGCGCAACAGCCACACTAGCCCGAACAGCGCCATCCACGTGGTCATGCTGCGACTACTACTTCCACCATCACACTTCACCGACTGTCACTCACAAACATTGACACTAACATTTTAAAACCACGTGTCACTGTTGATTGTACGAGTACATCTCACTGATCGTATAGATAAATTGTAGAAAAACTTAGTTACATGATTCTTTATTTACTTCTTTATTTCAATTCAATGAAATTTCTGAAATATGCGTTAGGATTGCTGTTAGTAGATATGCGTTTATATCTGCTTATAGCTCCATGGAAACAGTATTGAAACACACACATATATATACATGTGTGTATGTGTATTTGTATGTGTGTGTGTGTTGTAATTGTGTTGTAAATGTAAGATGTGTTTTTTGTTTGTCCTTATTTTACGTCGAAAGATATCAATGAATTGACATGATTGTTGACTTTATTTTGTTATGGGAATAGTTTTGGGTCTGAAGAGTGACATAGACTCATTTTTCGGAAAAAATACCTTATTCCCACGGAATAAAAATGCTTTATTAAAATAATGACCGTGTGGGCGAAGCTCCAATTGTTTGGTTATTTGTCACTCTTTCACATCGTAAGGATCAGAAACCAATGCACTGAGATGTTTTTTTTACGGTGATAGCTTCAATCATTAATACTAGAACTAGATGCACAATGATGTACAAAAACTAAGCAAAATAATGACCGCAGTAAGCAGAAGATGACATAAATCTTTCTTATTTATGACCAATATTAAAAGAAACTTTAACTTCATAATATGCATTGTTTCTTTCGCCCTCAGGCTTTCGGTTTAAAATTTGCAATTCAGACTAGTTCTTATGTCATTTATATAAAAACAAAGACAACCATTCACTTGAAAATAATGTCAAATATGGATACGTTCGAATATGGTTAAGTGAAAGAGCTCCTAGATCATCATTTGGGTGCTATTTTGGTGAGGACGTTTTTCGGGTATTGATTGTGCATCTCTAGTATCAATGATTTAAGGGTGATCGTTTAAGATCTCAAAAGTGACATAGTAAGTAAGTCTGAATGTCTTAAAATAAGGACTATGCGGGCTAAGCGTAATAATTGTACGTTTATTTGTCCTACTTTCTCTTCGAAAGGAACTAATCGATTGCCAAGATTTTTGTACGGGGATAGGTTATAAGGTGTGTGACATAGACTGCTTTTTATCTCGGAAAAACATATTATTCCCATAGAAAAAAAAATACATTATATAATGTACCACGCCAGCGAAACCGCGGGTAACAGTTAGTATTTCAATACTTATGTACTCAAGGAGAACATAACGAAGTAGTCACGTGGAAACCTTCAGAAGAAAAAACTAGGCCGGATTCTAGCCCACGGTGCCGAAATCGACGTTGAGTGGAGCGAGTAGATTCGCTGAGTGTATGTTTTCCATTGATTTAATTGGAAAATATATTTGATGATCATTCCTCAAGGACATGATCGATCTCAATTTTCGTCGCATATCTTGTCGCCGTCTTTATTTGTGATAAGTTTCATCAGAATCGGTTTAGTGGTTTTGGAGCCTATTCATTGCCTAGAAATGACTTTTCAGCGTATATAAGCGATCTGCTCGCTTCACTCAATAAATCGAGTCATTATAGTGAACTTGATACTATCATTAATTAATCTTAGAAAAGGTTCGTTAGATAGTCGCTGTTGCTGTAAATTTTAGATTGGTCGATTCCCGGCAGATTCTACATTTATAATGCATATGCACCTGCCCCGCAGTAGTGTAGAATAATGCTCTTTGCATTTTATATTACACAGTATGTGTTTTGTTAAATTAATTACCGTCGTCGTCAACTCTTATTCATACCACTGTTGGAATACGAACCTCCCCTCAATCGAAGTGGTTTAGAGCATACTCCAGCACACTGCTCAACTACGGCTTGGTGGAGCCCAGTGTCGCCGCCTAAAAGCCACTGACTTGGCTTAACGACTGTCGTCTATTGACAACAATATATATTATATAATCTAGATTAATTATAATTTGAGATAATTAATAATTACAGATCAAAAATTGTCATCCCTAGAAAACGATGTTTATTAATAAAACTAAGAGTATTCTAGAAACCTATTTTAGTTCGGAATTCTCTAACTTGTTTTATTTTGTTTTGATGTACCTATATACTTAATTGATTGAATGTTGAATTCTAAATCACTATAAGCAATTAAGCCGTCAAGGCTCTTATTATCTCTGATGTACTAAATCTACTTATTTTATATTGCTTTATGTAGAATTCTATAATTGGTAGTCGTATTAAAAAAAAAAGCGGTTGCTCTGTACCTTCTGGAGCATCCATCGCGTAAATAGGGCTAGTTTGCCCTTATTTATTATTAATCTTAATCTAAATGGCAGTACCACAACGTATTCTGTGTACTTTAACTGTATCGGATTTTTGCAGAACAAGACAGATAATAATATGTACTGTTGAATAGAATAAACAAGTTTCCTCCTATTAACTAAAGGATACGAGTACGACAGTGATATTTCGTTTCGCTCGCATACCATCAGATTGCATCATTCTGCGGTTTCTCTTTTGTGGTGTATTAACTTTATAAGTAAATGAATCTGGGGTCATATGAAGTCTATAATTTTGACGCGTAATGTAAGAACGTCACCACAAATCTGTTTCGTGATGCCAATTTCATCATATTTTTTTTTCGTACATTTTCTGATAAATGAATTCTGTTGATCCGGATAGAGACAAACCAAATAATTCAGTCCAGTCGTTCTTGAGTTATATATGATACTAGCTGTTACCCGCGGCTTCGCCCGTGTGGTCCAGGGGAGCAGCCATTGATATGTATATTTTTCTTTTGTTGTATTTTTTTTACTTCGTGAGATATAAATAGTACCAATAGGTACAAATTATAATGATGATCGGCTACATAGAGCGTTAAGAAATAACAAACAAACGAATTTACTTACTTTAACACTTATAGTATTAGTATGGATCAAGACAAAAAAAAAATTGTTCACCACGTAAATGATTGCCCTCTGCGAGGATCGAATTATTTTTTTCCGTGGGAATAAAATGTTTTTCCTGGATAAAAAGTAGCCTATGTTACTTTCCAGACCGGATACTATAACCTGTTAAAAAAATCATGTCGGTACTTACGTTCTTTTCGACGTGATCGAATGCCAAATGATTACAAAGTTTAATTTTAAAGTGACATAAAAAGTGACATAAGCTACTTTTTATCCCGGAAAAACATGTTAATCCCATCGGAAAAAATAAACTTTGTAATCATTTGTCCTTCTATCACGTCGAAAGGAACGTAAGTACTGACGTGATGTTTTAACAGGGGACAGTTTCCGGTCTGGAGAGTGACATAGGCTACTTTTTATACAGGAAAAATATTTTATTCGAAGGAAAAATAAAGAGGGCAAACATTTATGTGGTGAACAATTATTTTCTCTTGAGTGTGGGCGTTCCATCCATACTAATGTTATAAGTGTTAAAGTAAGTAAATTCGTTTGTTTGTTATTTCTTCACGCCTTAACTATGCAGCCAATCATCATTAAAATTTGTACATACTGACTTTTTACCCCACGAAGTAAAAAAAAATACAACAAAAGAAAAATATACACAAATCAATGGCAGCTCCCCTGGACCACGCGGGCGAAGCCGCGGATAACAGCTAGTTTTATATATAAAATTAATCTATACTATCTAATTCTATACTAATATTATAAAGCTGAAGAGTGTGTTTGGTTGAACACGCTAATCTCAGGAACTACTCATCCGAATTGAAAAAATATTTTAGTGTTAGAAATTTAGCCTATACTTCAAGGAAGGCTATAGGTTATATAATATCACGCTACGACCAATAGAAGCGGAGCACCAATGAAAAAATCGGAAAAAAAAATCCTTTTGAGGGCTTACTTTGCGTGCGCTGCGTAAACGGTTGAAGTTACGCAAAAATCATGTATGATGGAATTGTTCCTCTTTAAAAGTTCTAAAAAAAGTCCGCTAAGATAAGATTGATCATATAGATAAATTGTAGAAAAACTTAGTTACATGATTCTTTATTTACTTCTTTATTTCAATTCAATGAAATTTCTGAAATATGCGTTAGGATTGCTGTTAGTAGATATGCGTTTATATCTGCTTATAGCTCCATGGAAACAGTATTGAAACACACACATATATATACATGTGTGTATGTGTATTTGTATGTGTGTGTGTGTTGTAATTGTGTTGTAAATGTAAGATGTGTTTTTTGTTTGTCCTTATTTTACGTCGAAAGATATCAATGAATTGACATGATTGTTGACTTTATTTTGTTATGGGAATAGTTTTGGGTCTGAAGAGTGACATAGACTCATTTTTCGGAAAAAATACCTTATTCCCACGGAATAAAAATGCTTTATTAAAATAATGACCGTGTGGGCGAAGCTCCAATTGTTTGGTTATTTGTCACTCTTTCACATCGTAAGGATCAGAAACCAATGCACTGAGATGTTTTTTTTACGGTGATAGCTTCAATCATTAATACTAGAACTAGATGCACAATGATGTACAAAAACTAAGCAAAATAATGACCGCAGTAAGCAGAAGATGACATAAATCTTTCTTATTTATGACCAATATTAAAAGAAACTTTAACTTCATAATATGCATTGTTTCTTTCGCCCTCAGGCTTTCGGTTTAAAATTTGCAATTCAGACTAGTTCTTATGTCATTTATATAAAAACAAAGACAACCATTCACTTGAAAATAATGTCAAATATGGATACGTTCGAATATGGTTAAGTGAAAGAGCTCCTAGATCATCATTTGGGTGCTATTTTGGTGAGGACGTTTTTCGGGTATTGATTGTGCATCTCTAGTATCAATGATTTAAGGGTGATCGTTTAAGATCTCAAAAGTGACATAGTAAGTAAGTCTGAATGTCTTAAAATAAGGACTATGCGGGCTAAGCGTAATAATTGTACGTTTATTTGTCCTACTTTCTCTTCGAAAGGAACTAATCGATTGCCAAGATTTTTGTACGGGGATAGGTTATAAGGTGTGTGACATAGACTGCTTTTTATCTCGGAAAAACATATTATTCCCATAGAAAAAAAAATACATTATATAATGTACCACGCCAGCGAAACCGCGGGTAACAGTTAGTATTTCAATACTTATGTACTCAAGGAGAACATAACGAAGTAGTCACGTGGAAACCTTCAGAAGAAAAAACTAGGCCGGATTCTAGCCCACGGTGCCGAAATCGACGTTGAGTGGAGCGAGTAGATTCGCTGAGTGTATGTTTTCCATTGATTTAATTGGAAAATATATTTGATGATCATTCCTCAAGGACATGATCGATCTCAATTTTCGTCGCATATCTTGTCGCCGTCTTTATTTGTGATAAGTTTCATCAGAATCGGTTTAGTGGTTTTGGAGCCTATTCATTGCCTAGAAATGACTTTTCAGCGTATATAAGCGATCTGCTCGCTTCACTCAATAAATCGAGTCATTATAGTGAACTTGATACTATCATTAATTAATCTTAGAAAAGGTTCGTTAGATAGTCGCTGTTGCTGTAAATTTTAGATTGGTCGATTCCCGGCAGATTCTACATTTATAATGCATATGCACCTGCCCCGCAGTAGTGTAGAATAATGCTCTTTGCATTTTATATTACACAGTATGTGTTTTGTTAAATTAATTACCGTCGTCGTCAACTCTTATTCATACCACTGTTGGAATACGAACCTCCCCTCAATCGAAGTGGTTTAGAGCATACTCCAGCACACTGCTCAACTACGGCTTGGTGGAGCCCAGTGTCGCCGCCTAAAAGCCACTGACTTGGCTTAACGACTGTCGTCTATTGACAACAATATATATTATATAATCTAGATTAATTATAATTTGAGATAATTAATAATTACAGATCAAAAATTGTCATCCCTAGAAAACGATGTTTATTAATAAAACTAAGAGTATTCTAGAAACCTATTTTAGTTCGGAATTCTCTAACTTGTTTTATTTTGTTTTGATGTACCTATATACTTAATTGATTGAATGTTGAATTCTAAATCACTATAAGCAATTAAGCCGTCAAGGCTCTTATTATCTCTGATGTACTAAATCTACTTATTTTATATTGCTTTATGTAGAATTCTATAATTGGTAGTCGTATTAAAAAAAAAAGCGGTTGCTCTGTACCTTCTGGAGCATCCATCGCGTAAATAGGGCTAGTTTGCCCTTATTTATTATTAATCTTAATCTAAATGGCAGTACCACAACGTATTCTGTGTACTTTAACTGTATCGGATTTTTGCAGAACAAGACAGATAATAATATGTACTGTTGAATAGAATAAACAAGTTTCCTCCTATTAACTAAAGGATACGAGTACGACAGTGATATTTCGTTTCGCTCGCATACCATCAGATTGCATCATTCTGCGGTTTCTCTTTTGTGGTGTATTAACTTTATAAGTAAATGAATCTGGGGTCATATGAAGTCTATAATTTTGACGCGTAATGTAAGAACGTCACCACAAATCTGTTTCGTGATGCCAATTTCATCATATTTTTTTTTCGTACATTTTCTGATAAATGAATTCTGTTGATCCGGATAGAGACAAACCAAATAATTCAGTCCAGTCGTTCTTGAGTTATATATGATACTAGCTGTTACCCGCGGCTTCGCCCGTGTGGTCCAGGGGAGCAGCCATTGATATGTATATTTTTCTTTTGTTGTATTTTTTTTACTTCGTGAGATATAAATAGTACCAATAGGTACAAATTTTAATGATGATCGGCTACATAGAGCGTTAAGAAATAACAAACAAACGAATTTACTTACTTTAACACTTATAGTATTAGTATGGATCAAGACAAAAAAAAAATTGTTCACCACGTAAATGATTGCCCTCTGCGAGGATCGAATTATTTTTTTCCGTGGGAATAAAATGTTTTTCCTGGATAAAAAGTAGCCTATGTTACTTTCCAGACCGGATACTATAACCTGTTAAAAAAATCATGTCGGTACTTACGTTCTTTTCGACGTGATCGAATGCCAAATGATTACAAAGTTTAATTTTAAAGTGACATAAAAAGTGACATAAGCTACTTTTTATCCCGGAAAAACATGTTAATCCCATCGGAAAAAATAAACTTTGTAATCATTTGTCCTTCTATCACGTCGAAAGGAACGTAAGTACTGACGTGATGTTTTAACAGGGGACAGTTTCCGGTCTGGAGAGTGACATAGGCTACTTTTTATACAGGAAAAATATTTTATTCGAAGGAAAAATAAAGAGGGCAAACATTTATGTGGTGAACAATTATTTTCTCTTGAGTGTGGGCGTTCCATCCATACTAATGTTATAAGTGTTAAAGTAAGTAAATTCGTTTGTTTGTTATTTCTTCACGCCTTAACTATGCAGCCAATCATCATTAAAATTTGTACATACTGACTTTTTACCCCCCGAAGTAAAAAAAAATACAACAAAAGAAAAATATACACAAATCAATGGCAGCTCCCCTGGACCACGCGGGCGAAGCCGCGGATAACAGCTAGTTTTATATATAAAATTAATCTATACTATCTAATTCTATACTAATATTATAAAGCTGAAGAGTGTGTTTGGTTGAACACGCTAATCTCAGGAACTACTCATCCGAATTGAAAAAATATTTTAGTGTTAGAAATTTAGCCTATACTTCAAGGAAGGCTATAGGTTATATAATATCACGCTACGACCAATAGAAGCGGAGCACCAATGAAAAAATCGGAAAAAAAAATCCTTTTGAGGGCTTACTTTGCGTGCGCTGCGTAAACGGTTGAAGTTACGCAAAAATCATGTATGATGGAATTGTTCCTCTTTAAAAGTTCTAAAAAAAGTCCGCTAAGATAAGATTGACTCACTTAACGTTTTTTTATGGTAATCAATAGGAGAAAGTAGGTAAAAAAAGGTTATAGTGAGTTAATCTTAAAAGATAGACATATGCTGTCGCGGACTTTTTTTTAGAACTTTTAAAGACGAACAATTCCGTCATACATGATTTTTGCGTAACTTCAACCGTTTACGCAGCGCACGCGACATAAGCCCTCAAAAGAAATATTTTTTTCCTATTTTTCACCGGTGCTCCGCTCCTATTGGTCGTAGCGTGATGTTATATAGCCTATAGCCTTCCTTGAAATATAGGCTACCTAACACAAAAATATTTTTTCAATTCGAACCAGTAGTTCCTGAGATTAGCGCGTTCAAACAAACAAACAAACAAACAAACTCTTCAGCTTTATAATATTAGTATAGATATATAAGTATATATGGTTATAATCACTCTACTTAATTATATTGTCATAAAACACAAAGATAAAAATAACACATCAAATTTCTCTTACATGACGAACTGATTCAATTTGTGTCCTAAATAGTAAAAATCTATCCCTGTCTGGTCCTGCCTGAAAATCAGGGTCGTAATCTAATTAGACCACGACACAAATGCTGAGACGGAACGAATTGTGGTATCACGCAGCACATTTTTTTTGTCATTTAATAAAATTCATATTATGTATAATGTGTTGTGTAATGTAACAATAAATATTTCTTTCTCTTCAATTTAAATGAATTCGTAGATAACATATAAACGATACATATTATGCATTACGAAAATAATAAAAGGCCCAAGCCACTTAAGGTAGGTACACGACGGCATTATACGAAAGGACTCGATGAAATGATTAATGGTAGCAATAAATTGCAGCCTCCTGATATAAATGGCAGTCCTTACGGGGAGGACTCATGAAAAATATCAATTCGTCACAAACGATCGAGGAGTCCACTTATACGAGGAATTAATATCAGAAATGTCGAAAAATGTAAATGAACATTGATCAGGTAATCATATTTTAAATTCCCTTGGTTCATTCCGTTCAAGTGAACGCTTACTTTTTGAAACATTTGTATGTCAAGATACATATTAATAGAATATATGCTATCATTGCTCTTAATTCAGGTGGATTGAACCGATATTGTCTGATATGTCTCTAAACACATTTCAATAAAAATATTTAATGAAAACGATTTTTCTGTTTCGAAATTTAGAAACTGAAAGATCAATTCCTTGAACCAAAATATCCCTCATATCATATTATAATATACTAGCTGTGCCCGCGACTTCGTCCGCGTGGAATAGTGTCTTTGGGCAGCATTTTTAAATATTTCGGCTAATTATTTTACAAATAAGACACATACGTATTAATACTTATATGAGTTGCAGTGTGCCATCTAGTGCTTATATAGCTCTTTTGTGGAACATTGAACATTCATCCCAACCAACAGCTTACACAGCTGCAACTTTCTTCCGCGCTCACTGCTTTTGCTAATGTTACATACCGGCATGTCCTCATCAGCTAAGTTCAATGGTAGTTTTAGAACCGAGTGCGCTATACCCCTATAACTATTTACACTTTATTTTGCTTTTAACCGTAAACACAGAAAACAAAACTTCTTATTATGAAAATAACTTATTTAAGTATTTTATTTAATTGTATAAAAACCTATTTAAAAAAAATTATAAACCCAAATGAATTATATTTAACTAATTTTATTGACCCAAATAAACAAAATCTCTATACTAAGTATAACTTTTTACACTTGTACTTAAGAACTTGTTTTTAAGAACCATTTGTAACCGATTCCTAGAAATCCCTTTCGGATATTGCGACTTCTGACTGAGTCGGCATGCAAAGGCATAAAGACTCATTCATAAAACTATTAAGCTTTCTTATCTTTTGTTTACATTCACAGATGGTCAAATGCTTTGTTTGTACAATGCTCAAAAAAGTACTGTTTATTTGGTGAGGGCAATTAACTTACCGTTCTTAGGTACCTGCCTAGCATACAAATGTGCAACAAAAAAAAATGACGTAATAACATCTAATTAAACTCGAAAGTAATCTACTTTTAACGAATGAAATAAATAAAACAATGACCCAACTAAAGAAAAAAATATTTAATAACTTATCTACTAAAGTAAGCAAATCGAATTGTAAACAATGTGCAGTGAATAATAATGCATTTGTAGCGGAAAAAATAATAATTGTCACGTGTCTGCACGTTTGGGCAAGCCCACTTGGGCATATTTTTTCTGTGCCGTACCACCGTTTTTTACTCATGTGGTACCACGCCGCGTAACGACCCCCGGCCCGCTCCCTGACCCCCGCGTGGCAGCTTTCAATGTGTACGGGTGGTGTACGGCGTTGAGACAGGCAAAATGCCTGGCATTTACAATAAGTGCCCAGTAAGAACCTGTAAATGCCCAATAAATGCCTAGTTTTGGGCATAAATAGGGAATTTATAACTATTTTTTGGACATTTATTGTAAATGCCCGGCATTTTGCCCATCTCTAGTACGGCGCGATGCTTGGCAAGTCTTTTACTCGCGTTAATTTCAGTTTCTCATTTTGTAATGACTGCGTAAATGTTATCTACATCAGGATAGCACTAATATTTTGTCTCTTGGCAAACAAACTTATAAAACATTCATTTATACCTTACATATTTCCATACAAACTTTCATCCCCTATTCCCTATTGTTATTTTACCCCCGTGTGGGTAAAACTTTTACAAACTTTGAATGTCATATTTATTTATATCGAATCAACAGCCTAAAAAATAAGTTTCAAGCTTCTAGCTCTAAAAATAACGATATTTCCATACAATCTTTCACCCCCCCTTTTAACCCCTTACAACCCTTTTTTTGCATTAAAAAGTAGCCTATGTCCTTCCTCAGGCTCTAAACTATCTGTGTACCAAATTTCATTTAAATCGGTTCAGTAGTTTTGCCGTGAATGCAGGACAGACAGACAGACAGACAGACAGACAGACAGACAGACAGACAGACAGACAGACAGACAGACAGAGTTACTTTCGCATTTATAATATTAGTAAGGATATCGAATCAACAGCCTAAAAAATAAGTTTCAAGCTTCTAGCTCTAAAAATAACGATATTTCCATACAATCTTTCACCCCCCCTTTTAACCCCTTACAACCCTTTTTTTGCATTAAAAAGTAGCCTATGTCCTTCCTCAGGCTCTAAACTATCTGTGTACCAAATTTCATTTAAATCGGTTCAGTAGTTTTGCCGTGAAAGCAGGACAGACAGACAGACAGACAGACAGACAGACAGAGTTACTTTCGCATTTATAATATTAGTAAGGATATTTGTTGAAAACGTTTGAATCGTTTACAAGATTATCGTGGCTTAAATACGAGTAGTTATTATAGGATAAATTATAATAGGTATGTTAGAGTACAAAAGTTAGTTTAATCAATTAATTTAATTTATTAAACTAGCTCTTATAATTTAAAGTTTAATTACAATTTGATAATAAATTACGCAGTTGCCAGTTCCGTTAACTCGCATGATTAAGTCAAAGCCTCAGGGCTCAGCCACGCACCGGCACAAACACGCGTTGATCAAAGACTTCAGCATGAGTGACAGAGGGATAGACATTAGAGACAACCCTTATTATAATGTGCAGTTGAAAATGTTGATATTACAACTATAAGCATGGTATTATTACTTATATTGTGCTATGAGTATACTAAACGAAATTTATAGTCTCTTGAACAAGGTTCAAGCTTGATTCTAATTTGATTAAATCAATAAAACTTGGACAACTTACTAAATTGGTTTTGCAGTATACATCAACGCAGCTAATAATATGCGTAAAATTTATGTTATGTCTATATATTTTTTTTATTAATTTTGGACAAAAAATTAAAGCATAGAAGAACAACACACGATGGAATTCAACTGCAACGAAACTCATTCTAAACTCAAATTTGAAACTACTTTGAAAACGTTATCCACACACGGCAAAATTGAAATGATGAAATCTTTCATAATCATTTCAATTTTCTTTAACTGTAGACGTATTCATTATATTCAGTTCAAGTGATGAGAATATTTTGGCTGTGTATTTGTAAATACGATAAAAAAGTACACGTAAAAAAGATCGAATTATGTACATCCTTACTATGTTATTATTTTACCTTATCTATGCAGTTCCCAACAAGTATCGACCAAAAATTCTACACTAGCATGAAATTGCTTTAGCTTGAGTGCCTTCAGAAAGACACGATATGGGTAATATTTTTTCATTAATTCAAAGTAATTTTTCACCGTAGATTTTGATACAGTTTGATGCTTAATTTAGTTTTTGTTTTCCATTCTTTTTCCAATATATCCACCGCTACTTTCAACTTTCAATCACGATGCTTTTTTAATGTCGTCCAGTTTGCGCCGACAACATCAACAAACAAAGTTGAGGAAATTCTACGGAAGGAGTGGTTCGTACAAAAATGTTGATATAAGTTCAAGGTAAACAGCATTTTTTGGTAGATATTCTTGTGGCAGAAAGTTAATATTTTCTTGTAACCTGCTTTGCAAATTTCCCTTTAATGTATTTTTTTATATGAGAAGGGGACAAACGTGCATGTGGGTCACCTGATGGAAAGCAATCACCACGACCCATGGAGATCAGCAACACCAAGGGGTCGCCGATCCATTGCCAGCCTTTTAAGGGAAATAAATACTCTGTTCTTGAAGGCTCCCATGTCGTAATTGTTCGGAAATACCGCTGAAAGAATTTTTTTTTTTTACAAGTTACACAGCGCCATCTGGGCCCAAAGTAAGCGAAGCTTGTGTTATGGGTACTAGACAACTGATAAACATACGTAAATACATTTTTTTTTGTAAATACATACTTATGATACATAGAAAACACCCAGACTAAGACAAACAGACATGTTCATGCACACAAATGTTTGTCCTATGTGGGAATCGAACCCACGAGCGTTGGTGTCGAAGCCGCGTCATTGACCGCTACGCCACCGAGCTCGTCAATTCCAGTTGATTCCACAGTTTCACCGTACATGTTATAAAATGTATGTAATTCACAGAGAATCACTTTTGGAATGCACTACTTACAACTATAGCATTAGATATAATGAAGAACGTGTACCAGATTGCAGAAGGTCGATCGAACATCGTCTTTGGCTCCCAGATGACATTTCTCAAACTATTTGTGAGACATATTAATGCTTATAATAACAAAACTTAATATAGTCTGTAACGAAACGAAAACATTGACTTAACCTTTATTTTCATTTCGACTATATTTTAATTCCAACATAAAATAATATATAACCTTACAACGTACGGTTATATCATATTTTACAAATCTCGTCTGGAACTTCTTTGAAGAACATTTTCTGTAGCTGATTCTCTGAATTACTTAGATTTATTGTATTCAGCCGAAAACATTTTCAGTAATGTCGTCAATTTCGTGTAATCTTAGATATTTAAATCATGTTTAGTATTTCGTCGCCTTCAGCATCGATTAAATGCCTTCACAATATAGAGAGCTTCAACTTAAATAATTTACAAGGTTATTATTATGTCTTAAAAATAAGGAAGTAACATATTTTCGGAGAGCAATTTTTTGACGTTTTTCAATGAAATTAACTTATCATATCATATTTTTTCCGAGATTTCTCTGGCTGCCAGTTCTAGATACTGGGTATTCAGTTAGGCATTTCATAAATAATAAGTAATAAGCAATAAAGAATAAGTCTTGAATTAACATATACTCATAGGATACTTTTAGACGTCAAACATCTTTAAAAACACTCCAATACATACGGGTACCAGTTCAAAAAACTGGACTACTGGTACAGTATTGGGTAATGAATTGGTCTATATCGTCTTACCTTAATAATTACAAAACTATATGTTTATATATATAATATATAAACATGAACCGCATGTCACTATATGTCAGCGTATATAGTCAGCTCGCTGCTTGACCTTAAGTTTGCAGCGGGGCGGGCGGGGCGGCGGGTGAGGGGCATTGCGTAGATTCGACTCGCTGTTATAGACGTTTCACGTTAACCAACGGCCGTGTGTACCGACACAGCCCCACCCAATTTTATCCTATTATTGTATTTATGAGGAGCGAAGCCGCGTCAAATATAGTCAATTATATAGCCGCTATACTAAATCATGAAAGAATAATGTAAAAACAATGAGACAAATCTGATTTAATAAAAACAATATAAGACATGCTTGGCCGTGCAACGGAAGTGCCCTCAAGGGTCCAATAAACGAAGATAAACAAAGTTATTTGTATTTTCATGTTTGCAATAAATACACTTTGTGATTTTATACCCGTAATTTAAAACGAATCAGTAATTCTCTCTCCTGTTTTCGTTTTCCTACTGGTTTTGTTCTATACTTCATTTCTATCTTGAATTATATTCAGTGTGTTAGCTACAGATGTAATAAAGGTCATGGTCATATTTGAAAACGTATAGATAAGTACGTATAGTTATCCCGTTGGAATTTTCAAAAATCCTTTCATAGACTAAGTTCTATAAGATTTCAACGCTATCAGTCCAGTGGCACACCCCGGCCACTCCATACAAATGTCGCGTCATTACTACTACATAAACAATGACGTCTGTGTAGAGCGTTTATGAGCGTGTAAGCATGCGGTGCCATACAAACTGTTCCAGATTTGGTTCAGAGGGGAGATGAGGTCGACATGAGAGAGCGGCAGGGAGTGGCCATACTTTACGTAGTACTATTACTCATACTGTGCCAGCGGTATGAGCTGTGCTTTAATAGTTCATCATTAAAATAGATTTTCTTTATATTTTTTATGAAACTATCCGATATTATGACCATCGTATATGACCATCGGACTGGTCCACAGGCTAAAGGTCGCACAAGAGCGATGGAGAGGGCTATACTCGGGGTTTCTCTACGGGATCGAATCCGGAACGAAGAAATTCGACGGAGAACCAAAGTTGTCGACATAGCCTTCAGAGTCTGCAAGCTGAAGTGGCAATGGGCCGGTCACATCTGCCGAGTAAGTTATCGCAGATGGGGGAGGAAGGTATTGGAGTGGAGGCCGCGCGTAGGATGACGAAGTGTTGGGCGCCCTCCTTCTAGATGGTCCGATGACCTTAAGATAGTGGCTGGGAGCGGCTGGATGCGGAAGGCGGAGGATCGTATCTGGTGGAAAGCATTCGGGAAGGCTTATATCCAGCAGTGTAGGTAAGATACAGGCTGATGATGATGATGATCCGATATTAAAAAATATCTTATAATATTTTACGAAACATGGCATAAATTCAGTTTGAGTCGCTAACATTGTAGTCCTGAGGCGAAGAAAGTAATATAATGCTGTAATATTTCGGAATGTAGCGAAAAGTATATTTTTGGAGGAACATAACTCAAAGCTAGATAAGATGTTATTAAGACTACGTGAAACCAGCTGAAGTACGAGCGCTCTTGTGTAGTAGCGTGATAATACTACCTTGAAATACGTTTATTTAAGTTCTGTAATAATATTGTGACAGTATAACTCAGTTACATTTCGTCGCGTACACTACCTATAAGTGGAAATGTTCTTCGAATAATACGAATTGGAAACAAAAAAAAATAAAACAATGAAACAAGACTTTGTTAGTCTATATAAACAAAGAACAAGAAGTTTACTTTCTATGTTTCGCTCATCAAGATCGTTCATTTGATAATTAAAAATTAGCGGCTACCACAAATGGCAATTTTTAATTTTTACTGTAATCTATTCTTAATCGCCATAAAATGGTCATACGCCATAAAATATGATCTATTTTTAATCGTCCTAAATTTTATCGTTTAATGGCGATTATTAATTTTCGATTTAAAATTAAAAATCGCCATTCTGTGGTGGCAGCGAATTTTTAATTTTCTTTTAAATTTTTAATTGGATTTAAAATAGAGCCATATAAGTAATTCTAAATTGCAGGTCAATCGGACACTGGGAAATCAGTCAAATTTTATTTGCAAGATTTTATTACAGACACCGCGGTGTAACTAAATAGAAGATTGTAAAGATGAACGCACACTTATCCGAGCCGAACGGCACGAATGTGCAGAACGAACCGAACGAAACGAATTGTAGAATTCTTTATATTATGTAATCTTATGAAACCTCTCACGCGTAGCATAATATCTAATCCTGGGGTAAGGGCTAAGGGCGGGTAAGTGGGACATGATTTCTATCTTGTTAATAACCTTCAAAAATTAACGCGTGAATTACGTAACCTCGCAAGGAATATTTATTTTGTTTAATAAAATGAATAAAAATTGACAGTCAGATCTACCCCCACAGGTATGGACAATTATTTTGATATATCTTTCATTTAATACAAGTAAACACAGGAGGAAACAAACGAGAAATAGTTATGAAATCACCCTATATTCACGATTTTTGACTATCGAATAAGGTTTACTTGGTTCGATAATTGTTAAAGGTAATCATGCAGTTAGCTTTAGCTCGAATCGAGGAATAAAATATAATCAAGTGTTCAATTATAACATTTTTTTTTCAATGCATGCCTATTATTTATATTAGTGTATCAAATAAATTTGGATAAAAATCTGAAATCACGAACTTACGTCGCCTTAAAAGGTTATTGAATTTAATATTTATGCAAAAATTCTTGAGCGTTTATATAACCATATACTACAAGGGTTTTAATGGTATTTTTATAGTGCAAAATGTAGTTATAAAAGTAATAATTTCATTGTTTCATAACTAATTTAGCCGCTATTGACACTAAATCCTATGCACAATTTAGAAAAAATCTTTGTCACCTTTGAAAGGCTATATTTACCAAACGCACCAACGAATCACGTCAGTTTCTAGAGTACAAAAAGGGTAAAAAAGGAACCCTATTATTAAGGCTCCGCTGTCCGTCCGTCCGTCCGTCTGTCACCAGGCTGTATCTCATGAACCGTGATAGCTAGATAGTGGAAATTTTCATAGATGATGTATTTCTATTGCCGCTATAACAACAGATGCTGAAAAACAGAATAAAATAAATATTTAAGGGGGCTCCCATACAACAAACGTGATTTTTTGCCGGTTTTATAGATAATGGTACGGAGCTCTTCGTGCGCGAGTCCGACTCGCACTTGACCGGTTTTATTATAATGTGCATAACGGTACTGTTCATGGTATCATATTAAACTTGAATCAGCCGATGCGCTGATAGTTCACTAATCCATACCACGTGTTTCCACAAATGCCATACAGGCAGACCTGCTCCATTCAATTCACATGACTGATCTACGCGTTATAGATACTAAGTCAGTCGATTCACTGATTGTATAGTCAATTCGTTGCCGCCTCTTTGTCTAAGAAAGCTACTGTGTATAAATCTCTTTAATGCCTCGAAAATACTGCCGCCCGGATTGTCGCTTAATGACTAACGACATTAATAATGTCATTAATAAATTATCACGGTAGATGTTAGCCGCGTATTCGCAATGCATTAATTATCGCGTTAATAAAATTATCACTTAAATGCGGGTCTCCTACTCCAAACAAACTAACAAACATGTGTACTGTACTTGTTAGCATAAAATCACAGTCTCCTGCGACTTTTAAAAATGAACAAATCAAAATCTACTTCAAGCTTTCGAAAATACTCCCGTGCAGGAGAACATTGGGATGCTTTCAGTTCGCCTTGGATAAAATGTTTCCTTTTTAGTTAACAAAACCCCTAGGGCGCGCCCATATTTGATAGAAAAACAAAACAGTGGCGTAGGGCTTTGTAGCAGCGTAGTAACTAGAGAAACTACAAGGCAATCATACTAATATTATAAATGAGAAAGTTTGGATGGATGTATGTTTGTTACTCACTCACCTCAAAACGGCTGAACGATCTGGATGTAATTTGGCACTGAGGTAAGTCATAGTCTGGAATAGTACCTTTTATTCCGGAGATATGTACGGAGGTTTCCGTGGGATAGATTTGATTTTAGTTTTCATAGAGCCAGAATCGACATGATTTTTTGTTCATAGTGGTAGTTTAGGGAACCGTGAATGATTTAACCTATGTATTATCCTAAAAAAATGCACGGTTGCTACAGGATAGCGTAACAAATTGTATACTACATGACAGGACTGCGAATTTGAAACAAGATTCGTCAAAGTTTATGAAAAACTAATTCAACGCGCAGTAAAAAGTTTAAAATAAAAACTAAGCTTAAACTTACACATGCTGACGGAATATGAGCCAATTAATGTTGTATACAGAACGATATTAGAATAATTAAATAGACGATTAATTCACCTAACAAGGCGATTAATGCCCTTTGAAAAATAACTTTAAATACTTGCGCCCTCAACTATAATGTTTGGCTGCTCAGAATTGAGAAAAAAAATGGAATTTTCAGGCAGACTTTTCTATGTTCACATCAGATTAGACACAGTTTTGCACAAGACTATGATAATAATACGTACGACTGGATTTTTGAAAGCGACTATTTATTTTATCTTTTGCTTTCAAAAATCCAGTCGTATTATATAGCTTGATGAGCTCATCAGAATACAGGCTGCTAGCTAGCAGCCTTTATTCATTGCTGAATTGGGGAAGGACTATTCCTTCCCCAAATGCTTTCCACCAAACACAATCCTCCGATTTTCGCATCCAGTCATATCTAACCGCACTTTTGAAATCATGGGTACATCTATAGGGGGACCGTATATTACTTCATCGCTCCACAAGCACCCCTCACTCTACATTTACCTCCTTACCATTTCTCTCCCAGTTGCCGTCACATATGTTAAGTTTTAAGCTATGGTCGCCATGTAATTTTATTTCAAACCTCCAGCCCAGAATTGAACATTATTTTTTAACATTACAAAAGAAGCTTTTTAATTACTCATCGTCTACATTGATCATCAGCATCATCTAGTAAAACATAAACTTTTTAGGGTTACGTAGTAAATGGGAAATCCTCGTAGTTTAGTTAGGTATTCCTGGCTATACTACTTTTTTTCTCAGGCAGCCTGGAGGTCTCAACTTGCAATTAACAACAAATATGTTAGGTTTGGAAAACCTCGGAGTTGTGAAAATTTATACTTCCATGCCAACATACTCTAAAGTACGGCTGTTCATGCAACATACTATGGCATACACTCAGGAAGTTAGGAATCAAAACCTATGAAGTTCATTTAGACCCATGAAATTTGACAAGTAATGTCTTAAATTTAAAGATCACCACTTAGGTAAATGTATAAAGTCTAAAGTGTTCCAACGGCGAGAGTCCGACTGAGACTGGGCCGGTTTTATTTTGTTGTAATTTTTGGGTGCTTGCTCTCTAAAATTTAAACAGGTCTCTTTTACCTGACTCATTGCTTAAATATAATAAATTAATAATTATTATAAATTATACGGTATCTAGTACTTACTTTAGGTATACTACTTTAGTATATTGATCAACTTTAAGCGTAGTTGTAGAGAGCGAGGCGAGAGGAGTAAGTAGGGCATTTATCTGCGATGCATAAATTTAGATATCACCAAAAAAAGTTCCCATAACCGCATAATAATAAGTCGGACGTATCCTTGTTATCACTTACAGCGTTAGTATACATAGATGCACAAAATGTTTAACTTGTTTTACAAGATAAAATATCTGTTCTTTACGATATGGACAGATGTGGAACAGTAAAGACAAATTAGGCGAAATAAGGTTTTGTTTTTGTTTCTATAGCAGGACAAAGTAGTATATAGCATATAAGATTAAAGTTGTAGTATAGTATATAACCGAGTATAGTATAGACCGAGGAAGGACACAATTTTATAAAATAATATTCAGTGTTATATGTTTATTTAAAATAAGTACGAATAAACTTAAATGAAGTACGATTTCAAACATTAAATAAACAATACCTACAATATTACGTTATATACGTATATCACTTAATGGAAAGCTAGCAGAGTTTTGGACAAAATTTAGTTTTTTCAGAAAAATGTATAAGTGTCTCAAAGATTACGAAACCCATTAAATATTTTTTATTCAAGCACACCATAACATAAAATGTGGAAGCAGACGCTTAAATTACTATTTAAATTCATCTTCAAAATGAATATTAAAAACGGTACGTACCGCAAAATGAAATTCGTAAAAATGGATCGTAAAGTCTCGCTCGTAAACTGTGTCAAAATATGCAAACTTACAAAGAAGGCATGCATAATAAAGATACCTAATGCAAAGACTGAAATACGCTATGCTGAACATTTCCCATAGGAACAAGATCCGAATACAAAAATAGGTTTAACTTAGAGTTAAGAATACTGTATAAAACTATGTAAGAGACAGATACTGGAATAGTCACTTCAAAGTTTGTCGTAATTTCCCTAAAGAGAAACAAACTACTTTTTTTATAAATGCAAAAGTTATATTAGACTAACTTCTGTCCGCAGCTTCGTCCATATGAAGATATTACCGGCCTATAAAGTATCATATATATTAACCCAAACCTTATGATATACTACCTATATCAAATTTCATTCATTCCCGTTAAGTCGTACAAGTGATGGCGAAATTTAAATCTATATAAAAAGTAGCAACAGTTTAAAATATTTACTTCATCGAGTTGGTAATAAACTTTAAAATTTCTTACACCAATTCCTCAATGTTGCTATTTAAATAAATTCATGTCGGCCATGTCAATTTTAAACAGACGGAATAAAATTTGGGAAAATTCAAAAAACATAACTAATCTAACAAAAAGTTTCACCGATTCATTGAATTATTCATCAAAGCCCAGCGCGTCACTTGAACATAAAAAGCTGAAATTTTGACTAGTTTTTCTCTATGATGTTAGAAACTCAGGAATACGACCATTTTTTTCGACATCCCCACGGGATATCGGGATTTGCACGGGATATCAGAATCGTATGAGATCTTAGGTGAAAGTTACTTTTACATTTGACGAGCTTGGTTGTTAAATGGCTACCTCATGTCTACTACATCAATAGAAGATCAATAGCTACTTTGACGTCAGGGCAAGGGTGGCCCCCCCGTCATAATTATTAGGTTGACAGATATAAACAGCTAAGTCGATACTAGTAATTACCACTCATTGGTTTACATAATGAACCATCTTTCGAAATAAAGGTATTACGATTAGGCGAATAGGGTAATATAAGATTGTCTACAAAAATAAGTGTTTAATACCGGTTGTAGAGCTTTAATTCTTGGAACGCCGTAAAATCTCAGCGTCCGTCGACAGATACCTACTAGATACTAGATACCAGATCTTTGAATATTTTTATTTATCAGCCTATTTCATTTCTATTGTTTAGCAGCAGAAAAGACTTATCGTTTAGATATATAACTATTTATTTTTATCCACACGATACAATAAAATCCAATTACTTTTTGAATGATAAACTAATCATAGCCTAGGATTTTTCATATACAATGCATAGGCGAGGGTCGTTTTCTATTCTTATAGATACGACTGTTCATTGTTATTGCAGTTTTAGGAATTTAAGTGTTTCAAATAAAATGCATTTCTTTGATTCTTTCATTTCTATCTTTAACAGTAGTAACGTTTATTACATTTTCGAGTATGTGTGATATTATTATTCACAAGACCAACCGTACCACTACAGGTACAGCCAGAGGTACGTTGGGTTTGAAGGGTTCACAGTATAATCTAAGGTAATTCAGTCATTTTTAAAGTCAAAGCCTTTCTCAACTATAATGAATCCTGCTCATTATTAAAAAAGGTAACAGTGAAAAAATCACAACGATATTCCTTGCTCAAACTGGAGCGCTGGTGAGGAAGTATTACTTACTACAAAGGCTTCTATTTCATAAAAGATCTCGGCGATGTAAAATTCACTAGATAGAGGATTGCTGGGTTCCTTGGGTGATGTGTTAGTAGCAGGAGTAATACTCATGAACTGCGTATTAGAAGATAAACTTATCGTTTGTATCAAGCGCTTTACATTAACCGATATATGTGGTTATTTTCCAAATGGCTACCTCCAATTTTACCGTTGCGTCTCCTATGTAACGGGGATTAACAGCAACCACCAAAATGGGAAAGTAAAGTGAAGTCCATCTATGCCCAAGAAACTACGGCTTTCTTGGAACTCGCAACGAATTTAAACATAATTTATATTAATTTAAACTTTATAAGTATTATATTTATTAGAATTAGGTAATAATTACGATTTTGAAATTGACTTTGGTCGTTGGCAATGTAGACATTAATTGATGAATTAAGGATAAATTAAAAATTTGCGATATTTCCATTCCATTTTTTTAATAATTGATGAAATTGTCTTTATATATTATTATGTACCGTACTTCGACATCAACCCATGATTATCCCACTGATGGGATACGGGTCTCTCCTCAATCGAAGGGACTTAGAGCACACTCGTCAGAGCAATTCGTGGAGGCCAGTGTTTTGGCCACTGACTTGGCTTAACGTCCGTCGTCCAAATACAACAACTAGGACCGACGGCTTAGCGACGTACTCTCTGAAGCACGGAGGAGCGATAGAGGAAGAAAAACAAATTATCGATTAGACCGATACGCGCAACGACGCCATAGAACTTCTCGATATTTAATGTTCTTACATGATAAATATAAGAAAATAAGGAAATAAATTTGCACGCCATTAAAGTTCGGCAAACTATGAGACATAATTTTTTTGAATATATAAAGTTTTGGAGAATCGAAAAACGGCACGTTCGAAACCGAGTCAGTCAGTCGCTAGTTTTATATATAAAAAAATAAATTAGAAATGACTCTAATTGATTTATTTTATTTTATACCGTAATTTTTAAATGTTTTAAAATTTAAAAAAAATACGAAAACATTTTAAAATTACGAAATAAAATAAAATAAATGTACGAGTATATTGTAGATAAATGTCATATTAATAATGGACGTACACAATATTAAGCCAAAATTAACTTTAGGGAACACCCATTTCATTCCGTCAGTTCACCTGGCTGTCCGTTGTCTATCCATCATAAACTGTCAGAGTCAAAACATACAAGAACGAACTTTTTAGCCTTACGTGGCCTTACTGTAGTACAATATAACTTTTATGGGTCGAATGTTTTTATGAATAGGATATCAAATTAAACCTATTAACAACACAATAAAAATTGCTTGTTATACTAAAATAACCCCAAAAAAAGTCCTTAATAAAGACAATAAAAAAGACTTGGTTTGCTTACATCGGAATATGCGAGCAAACACTCACAAATTCTTATTAATTACGATTGTTATTGCTGTGTCTACATATAGGTATTATTCAAACTGACTTATTAGTAATTATATTTAATTTTAAGTTGGATATTCGATGATATGTATTTACCAGTAATTAACGCAACTTCATAATATAAATTTAAAGAGAATTTAAAAACAACAAAAATAAAACATAACTCTGTCACAGAATATTCAAAATATCATGCGGACGTATTTTAACAGGGACAGTCAAATTTTAGCAGATCAGTTCATTCAAAAATGCTTTTAGTACTCATGGATACATGTTGTTCTAACACCCAAACCCAAAAAGAGGGGTGTTATAAGTCTGACCTTTCTGTCTGTGGCATCGTAGCTTCTAAACGAATGGATCGATTTTGATGCGGTTTTTGTTTGTTCGAAAGCTGACGTGATCAGGATAGTCCGACCGTTTGAGAATCATCATTTTTTCTAATTTCGGAACAGATAAGTAACTTCCACGGGTCTGATTAATTTGAAATTAGCAAAAGGATCTTCATTCAGAAAGCTTCATCAGATGCTACAGCATTATCAGATAGCAGGACACTCAACTCCTCATCAATTTACAGCAGCGGTATCTTGTTTGGTTTGACTTATTGACATGATCTCAATCATCAGGCTATAATTTTTTTTTTTTTGGTTTAGGAGTTAAATATTTTTTTGTTTTTTTAAGTGTAATACTTAATAGGTACAGCAGCAAGTAGAAATGGAAAAAAATCATCACCATTACAAACCCTCTGAGATGGTGGCTCACTTGGAAAGAGTACTCGACCGGTTATCAAGAGGCTTTTTTCAATTTCAAGCCCCACCTTATAAGTCACAGAGTTATTGTTATCAAGTGACAGAGTTATTTTTTATTTTTGTTGTTTTTAAATTCTCTTTAAATTTATATTATGAAGTTGCATTAATTACTGGTAAATTTATCTTAAAAAAATGTAATGGTAATGTAAATATTATTTATTTAAAAAAAATGTCAACATAAATTTCAATAAGTTGGTCGAAATCGAATATAAAATAATAATAATTTTACAGTTATCAATACTTGATAGTTTCTCACGCAGTTGTAATGCAGAATTCCCAAAAATAAGTTTCAATGAAGCATTATTTTATTCTGCGTAGAATGGTAAACAAGCATACGGGCCCGCCTGATGTGAAGAGGTTACCATAGCTATATAAACGCAGCAACTCTTTTCTTCCTTGTGACCTCACCCACTCTTAGGAACCCAACAACTCTCAGGAGAATTGTTATTTAGTTGTTGTATTCTGTTAGGTGGAGGTTTCTCCCCAGTCGCGCAGCTTATAAATACGCTACCCTACCTCTCTTAAGCATATCTGTTTTGGGGTGTAAGAGGCTCACCGTGATCTTTATAACCGAAGCCAACCTCACCCGCACGTAGCGCAACGCAGCAGCAGTACAGAGGTCAAAGGTCATGAAGGGGAAGTCCGTCCTACTTACAAAGGCCTCAGGCAAATCAATTCAACCATTTATAATCTTAGTAAAGAATTCTTTTTTATTTTATTTTTAAACCTTTAAGGATTCTTGTGTAATAAACACAGTGAGTGAGCTAACCATACATGGGAAGCGTCAATGGCATTACGTAGGGGTAAATCAGTTTTTTAGTATATTATAAAATTGCTATAATTTGAATAAAAATTGATATATGAGATATATATTTTTTTATTTCATATCATTAAAATAATTTAGGATTAAAAAGTATAATTAATTTAGTCCCAGTGTATAGTTTTTTGAGGGAATAATTTGTTTTTTCTTTCAGTGTGGTGCTTGTTTTGTAGAAGGGGTAGCCTTAAGCGTAAACAGTCTTATTTGTCTCGACATTACGATGTCGCTATTAATTAGGTCAACGTGAGTGTAAGATTCGAGACAAGATGAGCAAGGAGCGGATGATAAGATATTATTATAATTGCAAATACACAATTAATGCTACTAAGTGGTGACGACGCGAATGAATTTATGGCGAATAAATTTTTTATTTTATTCAAGAATGAACCCCGTTGGTTACAAAAAATAATCGATTAATCTTAGGTTTATTAATAATAAAATTTTACTTTTTTTAATCTAATATATATTTTTTTAATATTACTCAAGACCTCCAGTACGAATATTTCCAGAATAACTAGTATCCCATATATTGTTTTATATTATATTTCTTCCTGTAAAAATCGTATTAAAATCAGATTAATCGATCCAAATTACTCCGGATAAACAAGACTCACATTATTTTTAAAATTAATATATAAAGACTAACTTCTGCCATAATCTTTACTCAAATAGCTTTAGACAAAAATCTATGTCTTATCCAAGCCATCTTTATTCTAAATTTCATCAAAAATGGTAAAGTTATTTAGCCGTCATAGAGCAATAAGCAAACATACTTTTGTATGACATATACATGTAAGTAACAATTATTACTTTAAAGTAATAATTGTTACTTACTTATGTGTTAAATACGAAAAGAAAAATCATACCGTCAAGCTGCCTGAACTTTTTCAGAAAACATAACTAAAATATCACCTAACGAAATCACAACACATCTAAAGAACGGGTATATAATCAACTAATAAACGTGATTATACGAGAAGAAAAATTCACTTAAGAAATAATTTTCAATAATTCAAATCCTATGCCAAACGTTGACGCAGAAATTAATACGTTCATTTCATATAATTATATTATAAAAGTATCTACAAATATAATAACTTACTGAACATCTATTTCTATTAATAAGCATAACTAAAAATATCCTATCTCTATTAATAAGCATAACTGTACTAATTACTTTTTCACAATTATTACTTTTTGAACTTAAAATCTCATCTTTAAAATTTTACGCATCACTAAATCACTATTATCTTTAGTTCTTGGTAGACACTATAACACAAATTTTCATTTTACATGCTACACAAGTCAAGCTTTCGAGTTGTATAGAGATCGCGTGACTAACTCGGACGAGAGAGGTTTGGGGCGTCTTCCCACCTCTATGTCTCCATTGGCACTGGAGGATCCGTGGTAGAGCCATGTCGTTTACGCATGCGAATCATGCTGTATTCCTTTAACCCTGATGAGCGAGCTCTGCTCGAGTGTTTGATAATGAAACCCAACTGCTAAACGATTTAAGAGATGCAAACTTGCGCTGCTTTGCGCAATTTTGCTGACGGAATACTGACGTTCGCCTTCTTTATGGATATTGAACTGAATTTAATTTTATGGCTTCTCCAATTTGTATTATTAATGTTCGTAATAGATATTAAAATATCATTTTGTAGAACTCTGTTTTGTGGTGTTACTCGAGTTGATATTGCTTTAATGAAAATATTTAAGGAAGCTCCGTCCTCGCCCTAGAGCTCTCTCAGGTATATACATTTGTAGGCAGGTCCCCCTGCCTACAAATGTATAACTTACATATACATAACATTTGTCCAATTTAGAATACTACCTAATGAATGTCAATGTAATTTAAAATCACCGCCTGTGCAAGCCTACGCGAATATAACGTCTGTGGGCATACATTTTCCAGTTTAGCAGTATAGTTGCAAAATTATATGAGATTAAATATTTTTAACCTCTCTTTAACTAATTGTAGATTTCGCTATAAATATAATGAAAAACTAAAAATCATGTAAAAACTACTACATGTATAAAAACACACAGATTATTTTAAATATTAGGTCGTGTCACCAAATTTTGATTCGCTCTATAGTAAGTCTTTCGCTTCAATAAGTCTCACAACATATAATTCTAAATTTGATTTGTAATAAATTCACCTGCCTGTTAATTTATAGAATTGTGCATGAATGTGTCTATTTTATTTTCTTTTTCTGTATTAGAACCAGTTTTGTTTATTACTAAATATCAGTATTATCACACTTTCTACAATATTTCTTCAACATTTTCTCTAATATTGAGAGAAAGAAACATTAAATACGAATTTACTTTCCGCTCGCTGAACAACTGAGTGCCTAGGAGTGCACCGAGCAAGAGCTCTTTAGATACATTAATATAAAATCGACTGTTTGAAAGTATGTTCTCTTTGTCACTAATCTAAAATAATAAAATACAAAGGAATCCCAACAGCTTCAAAAATGCTTCTGCACTAGAAAAATAGAGGTACAAAAAAAACTAAAATAACTAAAAATATTTTATTAATGAATTAATTAATATGAAATATATACTGTAGATTTTGTTTTAAGCTAGTTAATTTAAGGAGTCATGTCGATGACTACACAAAGTTTATAAAAGAAATTAAAATAAACTTCGATATTCATTTGCAAATAGACATTCACGCGCAACCCTATCTGGGAAATACATGGAAACTTGCTCAATAGCGCACCACAGCGCAGAACATTCGCGATGAATGAACATTTATTTCCTCGTATGCAACTAAATTATTTATCTTGTGCATCTGCCATGTTTTATCTCTGCATCACTCTAAGGTTGACTGGTAGAGAATGCTTGCATAGCGTTAAGTCCGCCTGAGTATTTTTTTTATAAAGTTTAAGTAAACTTACTTAAATCGCTTCAACTACCAGTGCTGCCAAAAGGACCGCTTTCTCTGAATTGTAAGGCCGACTTAAAGAGAAGATGGACCCTGTTATCTAAGAAAGAACCAAGAAATTTAAGATTTGGTATAGTCCAATATTATCGGAGAAATTAAAGCGGCTAAACTGTTTTAATATACATAAGAGGGGGCAGCCGAGCATGTGGGTCACCTGGTAGGAAGTAATCACCACCATGCATGGACATCAGCAACACCAACGGGTCGCCGAGCCGTTGCCAGCCTTTTAAGGGAAATAAACACTCTGTTCTTGAAGGCTCCCATGGTCTAATTATTCCGAAATAACGCTAAGGGATGTTGATTCCACAGTTTTAGCGTTCGTGGTATAAACTTCACTGGATCACTTCAGACATATAGGAAGAATGAAGGATCCTCCTTCATTCTTTCATTTCAAGACAAGGAAGAATTGCAAACTACGGGCGACTTACTGTCCGTCGGTCAGTTGGACGTCCCCGGTATCGCTGGAATGATAAGGTGCTGATGATGAAGGACCTGCTGAACCTTGTAGCTAGTAACTGGTGGGAGTAGGTGAATAACAAAAAAAGCCCATCGTCATTGGCCAAGGTCCACATCGCGTGTTTCCGCCAAGGTAATATGTAAATATTTGTCCAAACACGGGAATCAATCCATTGGTATCTCATCAAACTTTTTTAACCTTTCAACTACCAGTGCTGCCAAAATTAAAATTTTATTGTCAACGCGAGGAAAGCGAATTTGATCTGCAATTCGTATTGGGGGAAAACTTTTTTAATTATAGTACGTTGGCACATACGTTTGTGTCGTGATAATAATTCTCCTTCATGCTATATTTATGAATATTAGTATGTAACATACATAATCCAGGGTTCGCAAAAAACCGATATCTATAGTAAATATGTAAATATTCGAAATTTCCGATATATGTTATGCATATGAAAAGTTGCGATTTTTATTCTGCAAATAGCTTTATTTATTATTTGATCTGTGAAAAGATAAAAGAAACAAAAAATACTTTAAATAAATTATACTCACGTTGAGCATTTATTTAAATTGAGAGAATTTATATAAAGTATTTTTTGTTTCTATTAAAATAACAACAAGAAACCAGTCGAGTTTAATTAATAATGCAGAGGAACTCGACGGCGTCGCTGCCCGTGTCAGTCTAATTGAACACGTAAGTGAAGCAACGACGACTGCAGCCTGTCTATGGATAAATTTATTTATCTCGAGCTCCTATACTTTTTGATATGGATATAACAAAATAAAACTTTAAAGTGCATCATTCGGTAGATTTTGAATTATTTGTGTTAGCGTGAAAATGAATGCGATATTATTTATGTTGATTCATTTTTGTTAAAACTTGGTAGATGAATCTTATCATCTTAGTTGTAAAACAATTACTTTTTCTTCTTCTTCGCGTACTTCATCATTGGAAGTCATGTACAACTTTCTATGCTGCTCGATCTTCGGCCTGCTTCAAGGATCTGTAGGGACAGCAGTAATGTTCCTGATCATCAGCGGACCATCGGGTAGGTGATCGCCCACAAGGTCTTTTTCGTTCCACTTTACCTAAAACAACTGATTTCTCCGAATTACTTCATAATTAATCACATTCATAAAAGATAGAAAATGTTACCAGAGATACAAATAGTGCCCTACCCAACCCTACCCTTCCGGTTCTAACCGGGCGCCGTCATCAAACAAGTAACAGGCAACCAAGTAATATATTGGATGTAATAAATTACACGCGGTGCATGCAACGAAATTTTCAAAGACATACTAGCTACGTTCGATATCCTTCACCGTGAAACTTAAATGCAGTAAATCATAAAATAAATCTAGCGAGACTTCAGGTTTTCATAGATACCTTTGTAAGGCAGGTTGGAACTCTGATATTAAAAATAATTTATGAAATTGTTAAAAAAATATATATTCAATATATTTAACACTCAGTAGCTACGTAACTCAGTTAGCAGTAGTAGAAAGTACATTTATACTAATCTATGTCTCATCATCATCATCAGGTCATTTCAGTCTCCACTAGAGGAACACGACCCTCTCTCATTCGTCCCAGACACAAGGAGGATTTGGCCTACACTCCCCACGCTGGCCAGATGGGTTGAGGAGGCCTGATCGATGTTTTATAATGTATTTCTCTTAGTCGCCTTGTACGACATCCACGGGAAGAGACGGAGTGACTCTATTCTAGTCTGCCGGACACCACACGGCCAGTATATCTATATACACACATCTATATCTATCTACAATATAATAATCTAATGTTTGTATATTTAACACGATTAACACGTTGAAAATGGATGCTACAGAACAGGGCGCGGGCATCGTTAAATATATCAAATTATACTTAAATTTGTTTAGCCGCCGTCTGTGAGACACCCAGGTCAGAACCACAGTATAAGTAATAATACTACGTATCAGAACTTAAAAGATAACAAAGTCCACAAAAATGTCATGCGCCAAGTCGTTAGTAGAAAGAGGATAGGTAGAGAATAATAAAATATATCCTTTGTAGAATTACCAATAAAAACCAATACAAATAGAAATACCAATAAAATAAGAAAGTAATTGAAAATATAAAATACACTAACAACTGTTTAGAAGAAGCGATATCCAATTTAAAAAAAAAACATTCGAAACAAATTTTCAATAAAATACAAAACGCATTCATCAGAGTAAGCTTTCGAATACCGTTGGAAGTGGCTTCGCATAAATCTCGCTTGAGTTTTCGCTAACATAGATCTGTGTTGTCCTGGCAAGTTTATTTCCGGAGGACGATTGATGTACTGAAACCGATAGGAATCTGCAAATGGTACATTTTAGTGTCCTATTTTCTTCGAGTCTCTCGTTGGTAGTAAAACGGATGAATTACGGAAATGTTACGCCTACTTTATTGTTCGGAAACTTATAGAATACCTATTCTCTTTATTTCTTGACAATCAATTCTAACTTATAAATATCTGACTTTGATTTTTGGGGTACATTAGCCACTTTTAAAGCTAAAGCCAACATCGCCTACACATGATGCATCCTGCCGACTAGCAAACGAGGTTCTGGCGAAAGTGAAATTACGACACGTCGAACCCGACCAGGGGCGTACCGCCGAAGCTAAAGCCGAATGCCATCGGTTTTTTTAATTCCATAAATTGGTCATAAGTTAAGGTTATTGACAAATATCTTCAGCTTAGTCGGTAGAGCTCTAGGGTTTCAATTAGCTGAGCTAAACATAATTATTACCAACAATTTAAGCAGTAGTTCCATCTTGGCATACAAGAATTCCGATGGTAATCAGTACCTTGCTGTAAAGTAAATGAAAAAGTTTTTAATACAGTTGCTCAAAAAGTGGCGTATTGCAGGGACGGATAGCGTTCGGGATGTGGGCTATTACATACTCGAGCTTTTTCTTTACCTTTTCCGAACTCGTAGTTCCCCAGTAGAGCGCGGCATCCCTCTCAGCCAAACGGCATGCCTTTTTGCCAGATCCTCTTTCATTAGATGGCAGGGTGCACCATATGTATGTGAGGTTAGCTCTATAGCTCTAGGTTTAAACCTCATCTAATTTTACGTCTTATGAATAAGAATAGCTAGTAAATGCAAATAAAAAAGTAATAGTTAAGTTAAGTTAAGGTGGAAAACAAGCCTACGGCCTGCCTGGCTGTAAGCAGTCATGGTAACATAATGGACGCTCGCAATACCAGAGGTACCATTACAAATCTCTTCACGCCCAATATATGATATATAGGTAAGAAGACTATACACGCGATAATTACGCGTATTTCTTAATATTATAAAATGTTGTTGAATTATATCACGCAATATTTCTAAAAACAACAGCGTATTGTTGCAAAATAAAAATAAAAACTTTATCATATACCATATCTTAACACCATATCGGGTGTCAAGCAGGCATAGGTCAACAGTAAGTCACCATTTTTGTATCATTAAGTAGAGGGTTGAGGCACAGTACCTACAACATAACATGCAGACAATGGGTACGAAAATGTAAAATTGCTAATACGAATGATTTCAGACACTTTATTTTATATAGGTAAGTCTTTTCATCATTGTTTCAACTCTAGTGAAATCGTGAAATTATTCCAACCGCGCAGATATTCTATCAAACTTTCCCAAGAACAAAATCATTAGCCGCACCTCAATTGATTCAACAGCTGCATTAAAACGGGTACAAATTCAATTTTCCCGGAGAAGTTAACACTAAAAGTAGTCCATCTCCCAATAAAATTGAAAAGCTTACCAGCTCGAGCCTGTAACTTATAGCCAGATTACCATAACTTAGTTTTGCAACCGATGCAAATCTCTGCAAAATTCCTGGCCCATCTGCATGTCTGCCATCGGGCTAAAGTGCAAAATTGGAATTTAAAATGTCCTCATTTCAAAACGTTTGTGAAAAAATTATGATATCTTTCATAAGTTTCATTGTCGTTGCTTTTAAATTTTATTTCTTTCCCCTTTTTTATACTACATCGGGTGACAGACAAGCATACACACATGTCCTTCCTTTCTGGTGACCTCACTCACTCGCAGGAACATATTAACCTTCAAGGGAATTGTTATTTGGCTGCGGTATTCTGTAAGGTAAGGAGGTTCATTCCCCAGTCGGGTAGCTTACAATTACGCTCCCTATCTCACTTTTCGCCAGAGCTTCGTTTATCAGTCAGCAGGGTGTACCGCATGCAGGTGAAGTTGGCTTAGGTTCAAAGTCGTTGATGAAACACTTACACCCCAAATTTGAATTCTAAATCTAAATTTGAACTCAAGGAAATTTTTATTGTGTACTTTATTACACATCTGAATCGGCGTAATCCCAAGATTATTCCACTGCTGTGACGTATCACATACTTATATTATATATATTTAGGCTTGAGAGCATACACCACCACGCTGCTCAACTACGGAACTACGGGTTGTCGAAGATTGTACAAGACGTCTGAATATATTAAAGATAACTGATATATTAAAGGTGTGAATATATTAGAGAGGTCTGATATTTTCACAAAGAAATTCCATTTTAGTGATGGAAATGTCAAAAGCATATAGATATCCAACAAAAGCGTTTACGGAATATTTCACCAGAATAGACATTGTGTGGTAAAGAGTTGGCACCAAAAGTATTGCAATGTATAGATATGAAGACCGAAGTGAAAGAATTTTACCGAAACTTCGACAAGAGATTTATCACGAACCGCTTAGAATGCCGCAAGACGTCTGGGGGCAAGACACCGAAAACTCGCCATAAATAGCATTGGATGGCTTCCAAGTTAAACGGAACAGTTGACAAAGCTGCCTTTTCAAACTATTCAGATTGTGGATGCCAAGGATGAGAGGCTGTTTCGCTTCATTAAAAGTGTTAGTTTTAAATTGTAAATACAAAAATTATAAGACATTAAAGTTTAGATAACTAATCAAGATAAATAGTTAGTAGTAAAAAAATAAATTAGCAGATAATATATTTTAAAGGCTAAGGTAAAAGATACAATAGCGACGTCTCCGGAGTAACATTTCACCTCAAAGGTTATTCGACTTTATCAATTGTCGTCGTCAACCGTCATCCCACTGCTGGGATACGGACCTCCCCTCTACCGAAGGAGTTTAGAGCATACTCCACTATGCTGCTCAACGGCGCCTCAAGCCAAATCAGTGGCCTTTAGGCGGCTTGAAAACATTAAGCTCCGCCAACCCGCAGTTGAGCAGCGTGGTGATGTATGCTCTAAACCCCTTCTATTGAAGGGAGACCCGTATCTCAGCAGTGGGATGAACATGGGACGAACAACATCATCAACCAGTTAAAACTTAGAAAAAAAAAAGACGTGTGGCACTCGGGGACTGCCGCGGTAAAGCTATTGCATAGCATTTTGTATCAACTTATGCAATTATAATTTTATTTATTTATTTTATTCATGCAGTATTGCTTTGATATTAATTCAAGTTACACTTTTTGAGCGTGGTGACCGATAAGAAAACAATTTTTTCTATTATTAAATAATTATAACGAGTTTCATAGAGTCGTACAATACGTCTAATCGCACGCACACAACGCCGTGTCGAAGACTGCCGAACTGAAACGACGTTAGACGATGCACGGCCTTCAAGCCACACCTCCTTGCCCGTCGGAGTGGGGAGCGTGAGGTTTTTTCGTTACGGAATTTCTGGATTCGGTCCCCGCGCTCAAGGCCCGCGATAGAAGCTATGCAATAGCTTAAAAAAATATTAGGTGTCAATAAAAACGAACTAAAAAGTTTAAAATAATAGATTGTCATGACAACCGAACGAGTAATGTCTGCTCAATTGGACTCTAGAAAGCGGGTCACATTTAACTTGCGAAATTTGATTACAGGCACTGAAACAGCCGGAACTATCTTAAAGCATGAGACATCGGTATCCGAATACTATAATGCAAATACTATAATGCAAATAAAGTAGTGGCTCCGGTGCTATCCTTTACACCACCGCGGTGGTGGAAAGAATTCCATATGATCGACTTTATCATCAATATTCGCTGGTTCTATTTTCGCCCAAAACAAACTTTTATGTGTATGATAATAATATGAACAATTCCATATGATCGATTATACACACACAATTTGTGTTTGTGTTTTGTGTGTATAAGAAATTACCCAAATCAAGGCAAATATAATTTAAAAGTGTGTTTGCCTTGACCTAGGTATTTTATGGGTTCAAGGTCATGAATCATCGGGGTTGGAAAATGTAGACGTGATGGTATTAACGAAGCGATCATCGATTCCAATTATATTACTTTACGTTCCCATGAACCCAAATCGAGCGATTTACGTCGTCACCAAGTAGAACACTATCAATCATTTATAATCATATCGTGTCACATGGAGTACGATATTTGTATAAAACGAAAGTGATATCGTCAAACCCTACGATATCGTCAGAAAATATATACTAGTCCTATATATTAATTACTAGTCCTAAATAGTAATACATTTTTTGTATGACAGCGGAGCAAACGACCGTGTGTGTGACCTGATGGAAAGCAATCACCACCGCCCATGGAAATCAACAACACCAAGGGGTCGCCGATTCTTGCCCCGATCGATAGGGTCGCCGATCCGTTGCCAGCCTTCTTGTACTCCTTCCTTTCTTTTTTTCTGGTGACTTTACTCACTCGCAGGAACACAACAATTCTCAAGGGAATTGTTATTTGGTTGCGGTATTCTGTGAGGCTTCACATCAGGCGGGCCGTATGCTTGTCTGTCACCGACGCAGTATAAAAAAAAAAGGTACTTGCCCAGTCGGGCAGCTTAAAAATACGTTGTGCTTACCTCTCTTTTTGCCAGATTTTGTATTGATTTTGTAGTGAGGTGATCTAAATATACAAATTTAGAACATCTTATTTTCGGAGTTAAAATTAAATGAAGCCACAGCTGCAAAATATTTTATAAAAGTATTTATTAATAGAAAAATATTTCAAGTATAACGTAATAAATCTAATGGTTTATGCCGACCTACGTAATGAAAGATCGGACTCGATTTCCGCAAGGTAGAGCCGAATATAAATCATTATATCAACGCCTTCTCTGATTTATTCGCATTCCACGTGAGGGAGTGTCAGCCACATCCCTTTGGCTGTCGTACTCTTATTTATAACCTTATTTTGTACACATTTTTTGCGGCAAAATCTGCTCATAGCTTTTAAATAAACACGACAACTGCGCTCACAATTTCTTAAAGTAATGAAAAAAAAAATGTTAAATATGCGATTACTATAACATTAAGCACTCGTAAGCGATATTTCATGTAGCGATCGTTTTGAAGGCGTTTACGGTTCACGTCAGGAGGACCGCATACATATGTGCCAGCCGACGTTTAAGGAATAAATATCGGGCAAGTACGAGTCGAACTCACACATCGACGGTTCCGGCTTTTTATTAACTCAAAAAACAAATAATTATCAGTAAAGTAAAACCTAAAAATATTGTATTTAAAAAAAAGTAACTGATCTCCACAATCCAACACCGAACCTACAGACCACTATCAACAATATCAATCATTATCAATCACCATTAACCAATACCAACCACTATGAACAACTACCAACCATTATCAGTAATTATCAATCACATTCATCTAAAGAATTTTTGCAGAGGAAATTTTTGTCCATGTACAGAATGATACAGATACAGAAAGATATCAGCCCCCTTACTACCATCTCTTATTGCGATTCAATAACTGAATAGATTGCTTATTCATACCAATGAATAAGCGACTCTATTTCAAACGCAATAGAGTCGCTTATTGATTGGTATGAATAAGCAATCTATTCAATTATTGAATCGCAATAAGAGATGGTGGTAAGGGGGCAGGATATTGAAACTAAATGTGGTAGTAACTTATGGAAAATAATAAATGGAGTGACTAAAAAATACTAAATGAGCGAATAAAATATTAGGTTAGGTATGTTTTATATCACTTTTAGTCGCCAAGTTAGTATATTATTTGTCCAATTTTACAATTTTAGCTGCTCGGTTAATTTCTAGCCATAACTTATTTGGCAGTACGCCTTGTCAAACCATGAAGAGGCAAGCTGACTTTACGCTACTGTGGGTATAAATGGCTCACCATGATTTTTAGAGCCAAAGCCAACTACGCCTGCACATGATACACCCTGCCGACTAGCGAAAGAGGATCTGCCAAAAGAGAGGTAAGGTTGGGTAGGGTGCAGCGTATTTGTAAGCTGCCCGACTAGAGAAATAACTCCACCTCAAAGAATACCGCAGCCAAGTTTTTGTAATAGGTTAATACAAGTATTCAAACAATTCGCCACCAGTACCAAGTACACAAGTTTTGCCTCGTAGTTATGGACGAAAAACCATTTTCATTAATTTAAGCGAGGTTCCGAATGTTGCAACCTCTCCAAATTACTTGAGGCAGCACCTACGTAACTACCTCACGAAACATATGGTAGAGTCGCAATTAGTATCACAATTTTGGTTTCAGAATTATTAAAGAATCGAACTTTTTGTCCAGTTTCACAATCTTACAAACTTTTAAATCGGTAAGAATTTAAACTAATCATGTTCATACATGACTGAAATGTAATACCACAAAAAATATTAGTGCCACAATTAATGTTAATTGATAATTGATTTCTACTGCACTAAATTAGGCACCATTGAAGTAATTAGATTTATAGTAACTGAGATACCCTTTATCTTTATTACTTCCTTAACGCATACTGAAAACGCTGGCATTAAAAAAATGTATGCCAATAACATTTTAACTAACCTTGTATGTCTTAGATAAAATAGCTCTCAAAATATTGTTACTAGTCCATTCAATTAATTCTTGAAATTGGTCTAAAAATCCAAGTAATCTTGTAGTCTAGGTTAATGTTTTTATGGTGAATGTGTTTTCTATGTATAACATTAATCCCCAGTCGGGGGTGCGAGTTCTAGAGTGTACCTATATATAGAGTACAATGGTTGCACTTTCTTGTTTTTTTGTAAATATTACAAAAATTATGTAGGTATCTTAGATTCGTGAAATTTATTTGTTCGTTATAGTCATCTTATAGTTTAAGTACGTATGATACTTCACCACAAATTATCATAAGGGTTCTAACCTCCTGACTACAGTTACAGACAAGTTAGATTTATGAAATTTCTTTATATTTTTTTTACTGCTTGCTACTTAGGGTTCAAGAATACATGAAAAATTGGTGAAAAAAATTTCATTTCGTAAAAATTTAGATTTGCATTACGTTCTTTGCATAGGACAAATGCAGTAAATTGGGTTGTACTACACATAGAACATAAAAGAATATTAATTTATTTGTGTAAATTATTCAATTAAAACTGTAATAATTTTCAAGGAAAAATAAAACATTTTAATTACTATAATAGTAGTCTACAATTTCTAAAAAAATCTTCTTAAAAGTTCAATACTGTGTTACAAAATTAAATTTTGCATCAAAATCATCATCAGACATCAACTTTGTTCAAGCTAGAGTTAACATTTTCAGTCAAAAATAATAGTAGTAGTACTATCTCCTTGGTACATAATCATGTCACAAACAATTCCTGTGGGGTAGCTAGTAAACAGTTTGACGAGCTCGGTGGCGTAGCGGTCAATGACGCGGCTTCGACACCAACGCTCGTGGGTTCGATTCCCACATAGGACAAACATTTGTGTGCATGAACATGTCTGTTTGTCTTAGTCTGGGCGTTTTCTATGTATCATAAATATGTATTTACAAAAAAAAAATGTATTTACCAGTTGTCTAGTACCCATAACACAAGCTTCGCTTACTTTGGGGCTAGATGGCGCTGTGTAATTTGTCTGACAATATAAATAAATAAAAAAAAGTTTTAACCCTAGCGGGTTCGGTTTATTAAGGCAGTATGTACTACCGCATATGACATTGTCCAGAAAATGGAATAATCATTTATGTATCTTGAGGACGATCTTGTTCTAAGCAACCTTGTAAAATGCATTCAAAAAGTGGACGAATCTTCCAAATTTTTTCTTTCGAAGGAGCAACTTCAGACTAAGGAGGATCGTCATCGGATGAGCTGTCTGAAGTTCTTTCGCCTAAACGACACTCACTTGGCTTAACGACTGTCATCTAACGGCAACAACCGGGTCCGACTTAACGTGCCCTCCGAAGCACGGAGGAACTCGAGATAAATAGACCCATCTATGGACAGGCTACGGTCGATGTTGCTTGACTTGCGTAATCGATTAGACTGCGACGCACAATGACGCCATTGAGCTCCTCAATCCTTATAACACTACTCACTTCGAAATCGGTTAAATCATGCATAAGTAACAGTGGATTGAATAAACGTGGATTGAATAAATTACCTTTATAAGTAACAACTTTTAAAGGTAATTCATTCAATCCACTGTCTTATTATTTGTACTGTACTCGCATTTTTTAATGTTATGACAGTTTAGGTATCCTACACGGGATAACTACGTAGTACTATTACTTATACTGTGGGATAACGTAAAGATATTGATCGATAAAATTCTCTCCAAACAATTTCTTTTTACTTGAAATTTTAGATTTAAAATTCGCCAGCTTTTACATTTCATCACACCTGCAACAAAAAACAACGAATAGTAATTAAATTTGTGCAAAAATATTCACCTTCGTATTTTTCAATTGGATTGAAGTGTCAAACTTTTTAAGCCCAGTACCTAATTCAATTGTATTCAAAATAAAATGATAAATATATCGAGCGTTTAGTATTTTGTTACTAAATTGTGAATTTTTATGGTCTGGATCACAAAACTAGTTTTAATCCATTTCTAACTAAATAGTTTTATATGAAAGTAATAGATGGATTCTTATATCAACATCTATAAAAAAAATATGTTTGATATAATGTTATAATAAAGCACTCGTACTATTCCACGTTCTAAGCTCTGCGGATTTAGAGTAGTAATGATTTAGATACATGTCTTATATTTAATTTGTATGACGTTTCTAAGTGCTTTATAAAGTCCAAGGAATAAAGATATTTTGACTTTGACGTTATTATATTTAATATTACCGACCGGTTTCGCCGCTATGGCATTATCAAGGTAAACAGATGGTGTTTGTGTTTCTACCCAATATATATAAATATGTTTGAAATTACGATATGGATACGGGTCGATGACCTCGAAAAATGACCAGAAATGGCTGGATACGATAAGCGGAGGTCCGAAATTGTAGAAAACATTGGAGATGGCCTAACCAGCAACTACTTGAGATTATATTTTGTTTTTATATTACATACATCGATTGGAAACAAGCATACGGCCTGCCTGATATGAAGCGGTTACTGTAGCCAATTAATCGATCGGAACATGAAATATTACTCGCTCACTGCCACCCCCGCTGTCAACATAGCAACTCCTGGTAACCTCACTCACTCGTAGGAACACAACAACCCTCAAGGGAGTTGATAATTGGCTGTGGTATTTTTGATACGTCCCTAGTCGTGAAGAACAGAGACTCGTTTGTCAGTCAACAGGGTACACCACGTGCAGGTGATGTTGGCTTCGGTACAAAAATATTGAAGAACCACTTTGATAAAGATGATAATGATGATGTAGGATACTTATACAGCACATAATACTATGCCAAACACGAAACCATTTGGTTGCCTTGATAATGCCGAAAGGGTAAAGCCGGTCAGTAAAAATTTATTTAAATACACGGAATTGTCTTATAGCATAAATTATTTTATTAATTAAAAATAATACATTTCCGTTACTCACAATAAACTTCCTATGTTTAACTTGATTGAAATCGATTAACGACCCAAAAACCAGTTACGTTAAAGATATAATCGAGTAAATTTGCAAACTAAAAGGTAAATCACTTTTGAGTCACTCGGGAAATCCGAGGTTGTTCCGAGATTATTGTCACTCATACATTAATTGGTCAAGAAATGTACCTGGCATAAGTTAGTTTGTAAAATGCGGAGCTCGAGAGAAGACGCCATGTTTTGCGTAGTTCTAGTGAGGTGAGAATCGAAGTGTTCAACTGATAACAGTGTTATATTGATTACTTTAATTGTGCGGCGTATTGCGGTTGTTTTTGTTTTTTAATCTATATATATAAAACAACGTCGTGTTAATTACACCGTTTATAACTCAAGTATAGCTGGACCGATTTTTGTGTTTTTGGATTTGTCGTCGTACGGATTAGGATAATAAGTATTAAAACATCGGAAAATAGAATTGACGAAAAATTAAAATAATAGAAAAAAAAACATTTTCCCATACAAATAATGTCAGTTGAAAAAGGATTGCGATATTTAATGATTGTCAAATATTTATGCGTGCGTGCAGAAATTTATATCATGCTCCTTAAAGATAGAACCAATGAACAAATGACTTAATTTAAAAAAAAATACGTTTACGTCGAGAAAGTTGTCTGTGATTTATTTTGAAAATTGTTTTGTGGATTGAGATACATATTGGTTGTCAATTTGTACTTTTATATTTTTTTGTGTATATATATTTTATATTCATTGTATTACTTCCTTAAAATCATAAATTTTGTCATTTAATAAGTAATACGACATTCATTGACTGTTAGGCGGTACGAAGTTCGCCGGGTCAGCTAGTATTATTATAAATAATCAAACTTATTTACCTGTGAAGTTTAATGATAATTGTGTGAAGATGTTAGTTCAAGACGTTTTTATTTAGACCACTAAGGCAAGCCTACCTACCGAGTGGTTTAAATATAAACGTGTCGAACTGTCGTATGTAACATAATTTATTTATAAATTATACCTAGTTTACCGATAAAGTCCAAATTATATGTAGATTACCTGAATGAAATGAATTTAAGTAAATTATATTTCATTACGTTTTATATCGTATTAACATGAAACCTCAAATTTTCAACTAGAATTATATTATTATTTAATCTATTCATTTATTATTCACGCATAAATAATAAATGCTACATATTTTGTTCAAGGAAAATCTCTATTGTGGTTTATATAAAATGCCAAAATGTTTAATTCATATTTAAATAATAAAAATTGTTTTTTTTATTGTAATGCTTGTTTCGGTGTTTAACTATTCATGATAAGTTCTTTTGAGGTAAAGTGTACAGTGAGTCAAATAAGTGGTTTACCAGTGTAAAGGTCAACCTAACGGTAGGTAATAGACTCGTTTATAAGACAATTCCCTAGGATAACTGACCATCTTTCCATACCGCTCAGTATGGCAAACTGGTCGGTCTGTTGTCTTAGGAAACTCACTGTACGTTTTAAAGTCCCTTTAAAAATATTCACTGTCAAAAGACGTTCAACCTTGGTATTATTTTTATTTGGCGGAAAATTTTGTCAAAACTGATCCCCAGTCAATAAAGGTTTAAAATTGGCCTCAAAATGCGAAAAATCGTGAAGTCAAGTAGGCCTCAAACTACCAAAAGTCTCAAACTGGGGTGCGACCTTTAGGCAGGAAGGGGCTTGAAAGGTCCCATTTTATTTGTTTTTCCTAGACAGCTCAAATACTAAATATCCTAGTAAAATAAAATAGTCCTCAACTAAAAATTTAAACTGAATTTTTTTTGAATGCCTTAAGTAGTGAATCTGAAGTGTTCTTTTTGATATCATATTTATTGCTCATAAATTTTGTATACCTAGTAAATCAACCACAATGTCATCGATATCAGTAAATAGTAGACCCTTGTCTATTATTTACTTGTACCTATATAATTTTATTAAACTACTTGTTGTGGCAAATTCATCCGTGGATTTAAAAAAAAGTTTGCCATACCAACCAGTTGAGCAGCGTGGTAGTGTATGCTCTAAATCCTTTCGGTTGAGGGGAGACCCGTATCCCAGCAGTGGGATTAATAAGGGTAGGTGACGAGTTCAGAAAATAAATCTTCTCTTCGGCGTATCAAGATATTTTTGAAAGATGCGAGTATAAATATCCAGACAGATACACAGACAACAATTCTAAAAATAATCGCAGAACACAACTCTCAAGGAAATAGTTATTTGGCTGTGGTATTCTATTAGTTGGAGGCACTTCCCCAGTCGTACGGCTTACAAATAGTCCTTATCCCACCATTCCTTAGTCTCTGATAGGAAGTTTGGCCACTTCCTCTCAGAGCGCTGAAGTGGATTTGACATCCGAAATGATAGAGGGATACATTATTTTATTCAACGTGATTTATTGCCAGATGATAGCTTCAAACTTCCATAGCCTCCTAGCGAATTTTTCTACCGATATTTAGACCATACAATCAGTTGTCGACCTGACGAAGGTCATTGTCAATGATCTTTTGACGTTTCAATCTTCAGCCTCTCATGGTGGCCGGAATTCGGTGTGACTCTATTTTGCTTCATGACCAGTTTTTCCACTTTCACTTTATTCACCACTATATAACTGAAACTATTTTAATGTACTGAGTAAACCAACCTTGACCTACGTATACATGTCATTCTGTATCATATAACAAATTGTTTTAAAAGTAGATAGTGATGAATTTGTCAGTGTATTTTTGGCTTCGTTTTTTTTATACTACATCGGGTGGCAGACAAGTATACAGTCCGCCTGATGTGGAGCAATTACCGTAGTCATATTAATGTTCGCAAAATGAAATATCGTTTGCGCGCCGCCACCCCGCTGCTAACGCAGCAACCCCTGCGCTCTGATGACCTCACTCACACGCAGCAACAACATCGCTCAAGGGAATTTTTATTTGGCTGCGGTATTCTGTGATGTGGAGGTACTTCACCAGCCGGGCAGCTTACAAAGTACGCTATGCCCAGCTGGGCATAGCGTATTTTGTCACCAGAGCCTAGTTTGTCTGTCAGGAGGGTGCACCACGCGCAGGTGAGGTTGGCTTTGGTTCAAAGATGTTGATGAACCATCACACCCCATATCGATTATAATATAATTCTTTTAATGAGATAAATAAATGTTTGTTGTTACTGTTGTATGAGTAGTCATTTCTGGATCAGTTGACACTGTGTTGATAAATCAAAATATTATCAGTACCTAATATAATGTAAATTACGTACCTACTAAATGAGGGCAAATTAATATTAGAGTTAATGATATCCATTCTATTATAAAAATATGGATGTTGATATTAATATTTAATAGGTCAGATATATAATAAATAATAATCCATTAATAATAATAATGCTTTATACACCGAATATTCATTATTCAAATGGAGATAAAATTTTTAAGAAAACATAATCATCGTCATCATAGTTTGTTGATTTGTGTATTTATTTAAACTCTTTATTGCCGGCAGTAAGACTAATGGTACAAAAAGCGGACTTAATGCTAAAAGCATTCTCTTCCAGTCATCCTGTCTGTTTGTCTTGGTCTGGGTATTTTCTATGTATCATAAGTATGTATTTACAAAAAAAAAATGTATTTACGTATGTTTATCAGTTGTCTAGTACCCGTAACACAAGCTTCGCTTACTTTGGGGCTAGATGGCGCTGTGTAATTTGTGTAACAATATTTATTTATTCATATATTTACCCTTCGGGAAGTACACACATCCACGAATGCGGTTTAAAAATATATTACATAAGAAGAAACATAAAAAATAACTAATATATTATACACTATTTATGTTTGTTGATGTCGTATGATTATAAATAACTGGTGTGCTAGTTAGCACCGGCTTCGCACAGATAAAAACTAATGTTTTATTTTCCTAGCAATTTTTACATCTTTTCTCTCCATATGAACCTTCCCTATACCTTAACGAAAATATTAAAATAAAAATTTGCAGAATTGGTTGAGCCGTTCTCGAGTTCGATATTAATTTTTATTTACATAGATAAATAATAATAGTAGCAATTAGAAAAAAATGTGGATTTTCAAATTAAATTTTATAAACATACTCAAATATTTATATATTTATTTAATAGGCCAACAAACATCATTTACATATTAACTTAATACTATAATTACAGCAACCCTGACTTAAATAGTTCACTTTTAAGCAGTCTTTGGTTGACTGGAAGAGATCCCTTCTGGGATAAGTCCGCCATTGTTTATAATATTCTGTACTTGTAATTTTATGTCTTTAAACAATAAAGTTTTACAAACAAACAACATTATAATCTTACTTAAACAGTATTAACACAGCGTTCACAGCAAAAGAGTAATTTACTTATAGTTTAATAAAAAATAAACTAAATGTAACTGAACAATAATTAAAATTGAACATCTTTATTGAATTGAAAACAATTTGGTAATTTATTGAAGACTAGCTGAACCGACAGACGTTGTTCTGTCGTCTTAACTATGAATATTAAATTGGTTTCGCGCTCGCTGTCAAATGACTGACAGTTCTGTCAAACGCCATAAAGTTACATTAGAAAAGTTAATATAGTCGTACAGCTTCCTTAAATTATCTAATTTTCCACGCGACTTTCTTATTTCTATAGATGTCTGTGAATTTTAGATTTAAACTGATATTGGAAAAACAAGTTTGCTTATGTAATGCATGTTCCAAATATATAAAAAAATATACAATATTTTGTTGGTAATATCATCGTTTTTGCAAAGTAACGATACTAAATCCTGTGTGACAAATAAATTGGAACGCATTTCGCTTGATTTATGGTTCTGGCTCTCACAAATGTTTGTCGGCTCCAGACTAATCATATTTTGTTTGGACCCATATTGTATACGAAAGTGGCTACGTTGTGTATAGGTCTCTAGCGTATACTCGAGTACAATCAAAACCGATCAAGTACGACCACAGATTATTCCAACGGACTGAATGCGAAAAAAAATTATTTAGTATATTAAAATGTTCTGAAAAGTATTATTAGTATTTTAGATTAAGGCAAATTCCATTTACTTGAACTTGTACTAAGGTAAAGTTCAAATAAAATTGATCCTAAATTTCTCTACAAACTTATCCAAATCCAAACTTGTAAGTAAAACTAGCTTTTAAACCGCAGCTTCGTCCGCGTTGCCTACATTTAAATGATCCTTTTTTTCTTGTAGAAATAACATGTTTTTCCAGAATAAAAAGTATGTCTCTGTGTGTCTCTCCTTTAACTATCCCTGTAAAAATCTCATGTCATATATTGATTCCTCTCGACGTGAAAGAAGGACAAACACACTTTCACATTTACAATATTAGTATGGATATTGTAAATGTGAAAGTGTGTTTGTTGTTTGCCGCTAAAGAAGTTTTTACTTCAAAAAATCATGACTTATTCTATCGATCTATTTATCTAAAGAGTTAAAAAATCACAAAACAATTTCATTTTATTTGTATGTAGACTGCAATATTTTTTTACTACTCGGTACCACCATAGAACAATGCAATATTTTTTTACTATTCGGTACCACCATAGAACAATTCATTTTGAAACTGACATTTATATTTTCAGCTTTTTGTCCCTAGTACAAGGAGCATATGAACTAGAAGACGCCGGACAAAAAGGAAATTATAGTTTTCCAAAGGACTTCATGTTTGGTGTCTCGACGGCCGCTTTTCAAATCGAGGGCGCGTGGAACGAAGATGGTAAGATTTATTTGTAATATACTCTTTTAGGTCATCGTCTTTGTTTTACGGATTCCGCAGCGCCCGCGGACAACTTGTAGGTGAATCACGCGGTTCGCGGCTCCCGCAACCGCGGCGGGCTTACTTCGCGCTCATCGGTGGGTCTTTTCTTACTCAGCCATATACTACCTGAGATCCTTCAAAAACAGAGTATTTTTTTCCCTTTAAAGGCTGGCAACGGATAGGTGACCTCTTGGTGTTACTGATTTCTATGGACGGTGGTGATTATCTGGCGACAAACATGCTCGCTTGCTCCTCAGTCCTCCCTCTCTAATATATAAAAAAAAGTTTTTTTGAACTGAAATACTTATCTACCATATATACGAATGATCTATGATCGAAAACAACTGCCTGCTGCAGCTGCGATCTCGTGCTAGCTCAAAAATAAAACCCTCGCGACCCGTGAGTTGTTAGTAGTACGATAGATTAAAATTTTGTAGGAATTCTCATTTAATTACAGTAGTTTTTCAAAAATAATTATCCAATCTTAATTGACTTTTAAGTTAAGTTTTATTTTTGAACTAGCTGATGCCCGCGACTTCGTTCGCGTGGACTATATGATTCCGGCGTATTAATACAAATACGAACTAATGACGATAACTTTTTAATCTGACATCAGATTTCGATGAAACAAAGCCTAAATGTTGCTCAGGGATGAGCTTAATTGTTTCATCGAAATCTGATGTCAGATTAAAAAGTTACCGTCATTTAAAGTTTAAAGAAAATTTTTCTATAGAGAAAATCACTGACTCACTCATCACGAAATCTCAGAAACTACAAGTGCTAGGAGTCTCAAATTTTGTATGGAGGTTCCTTTTAGGACGTAGATGCTCACTAAGACGGGAATTTGGAAAATTCAACCCCTAAGAGGGTGAAACGGGGGTCCAAATTTTGTATGGGGAACCAATATTAGTTGGACTATTTTATACGAAACTTTACACGAGCACTTCTGTATATATATCAAAATTCAACCCCTAAAGGGGTGAAATGAGGTGCAAACTTCTGAAAATCGTCATGGTTATTATTTTTATGGTATATCGGGTCGCTGATTCCGAAAACAACAGCTATTTTATAATCTAACATAATCGACGTGACACAAGAGCACTCCTGTGGGGGTGCGATGGGGTTGAAATGTCATAATATCAATATGGGTGTTGATTCTATGGTTTTCTGAGACGTCGATTACGAAAATGGCATCGATTTGAAAACGTGGACACGAAATTTCCATCTCGGTATAAAAATCCAAGATTTGGAACACCTGATGCGGAACCATAATGGTTCAGCTAAACTATAAGAAATATAAAAATTACGCCTTAGCAAAAGTTGTTCAGCCTGATGAGCATTTTTTGTTGAGGGATAAAAATCCAAGATTTGGAACACCTGATGCAGAACCAAAATGGTTCAACTAAACTATAAGAAATATAAAAATGGCGCCTTAGCAAAAGTTGTTCAGCCTGATGAGCATTTTTTGTTGAGGTATAAAAATCCAAGATTTAGAACACCTGATGCAGAACCAAAATGGTTCAGCTAAACTATAAGAAATATAAAAATGACGCCTTAGCAAAAGTTGTTCAGCCTGGTGAGCATAAATAGTTTAACAAAATATTGATTGTATTGTGAAAAAATAAACGCGCAGTGCTACTTTTATTCTTACCTGCTACAAGTTAGACGCAATAATTTTATTTATTTACAAAGGTAACGTGGTCTGTTTAGTCAGTTTAATATAGACGTGTACACTAAATATGAAATGGAACGATTGGTATATATTCGCACAAACCAGAAGAATGCGTGCATTTGCGGGACGCTATGTAGCAAGATTTTGTGATGCAAAGTCTTTTAAACAACGAGGGGAAACTGTTTTTCTTAGATGCTTCAGGAGGGACTGGAAAAACATTCCTGACGAGAGCAATCCTCGCTGAAATCAGGCGCCAAAATAATATCTCACAGCAGCATCGCCAGGTATTGCAGCCATATTACTTCTAGGCGGAAGGACGCAAATACAATGTTCAATATTCTACTCGATTTATACAGAACGGAAACACCGACATGCTTTGTGACACGAAACTGTGACAAAGAAAAATGTTTCAGGATTGCTGTCTAATCGTTTCAGATGAATGCGAAATGGCCAACAATGTGGCGTTATCGAGGATTAGTAAGGCTTCATGTCTATTCATATTAGCTCCCGAAGGAAAGACTCCCTTCATTTATTTTATATATATATTTTTTAAACTATGCTTACTATCTTAAATAAAAATAATAATTTGTTGACTTTTAACGTAATAGGTAGGGGAAAAAGTCTTTTCGCATTATAGTATGTATGAACTTGTAATAAAATCTATTCGGTTATACCATTTGTATCTGAAAGGTTTTGATATCTTTAAAAAGTTTAAATTTTAAAAAAGATAATTCCAAATTCAAATTAGGTAAATGTGTGATTTTCATTTGTTTTTTTTTTACTGTCAAGATGAGTGAATCTAATGAAGAAATTCGATACATTTTAAAATTTTACTACAAAAAAGGTAAAAATGCAACGCAAGCTGCGAAAAAATTTGTGACGTTTATGGACCTAGTGCAGTGTCTGTGAGAATAGCACAAATTTGGTTTAGGCGTTATCAATCCGGAAATTTTGATGTCAAAGATGCACGTCGCTCTGGTCGCTCTGTTACGGATAAAATGGATGCCATTTTTGATAAAGTGGAGCAAGATCGGCATATCAGTAGTAACGACGTAGCTGAAGAACTAGGAATTGACCACAAAACAGTTTTGGCGCATAAAAAGGTCGTGGTCAAAGGCCGGTCAGGCTTCACAGACTCTGGCGAAACCCGGGTTAACCCGCAACAAGGTGATGCTGTGTGTATGGTGGGATTGGAAGGACATTATTCATTATGAGCTGTTACCGCCAGGCAGGACTATCGATTCTGAACTCTACTGTGAACAACTGATGAGATTAAAGCAAAAACTTGAGAGAAAGCGGCCGGAATTAATTAACAGAAGGGGTGTGATTTTTCATCATGATAACGCTAGACCTCACACATCTTTAGCCACTCAGCAAAAATTAAAAGAGTTTGACTGGGAGGTGTTAATGCATCCGCCGTATAGTCCTGACCTTGCACCTTCTGATTTCCACCTGTTTCAGTCTCTTCAGCATTCTTTAGGCAATGTCAGGTTAACATCACGAGAAGACTGCCAAAACCACTTGTCGCGGTTTTTTGAACAGAAGTCCCAAAATTTATATAGTAATGGGATCATGTCTATACCTACAAGATGGCAAAAAGTTATCGAACAAAATGGCACCTACATACTTTAGTTAAATGTAAATAAACTTTATTAAAAAATGTTTTGAATTTTCATATAAAATACGAAAAGACTTTTTCCCCAACCTAATATAATACTGCCCCAAATATTTTCTTATGTATCTACATTAGTTCGTATTTGTATTAATACGCCGGAATCATAAAGTCCACGCGAACGAAGTCGCGGGCATCAGCTAGTACTGCATAAAAAAGATAGAATACGATAGTAATTACGATCAAGTACAGAATTGGCAATAGAAAGTACGCAGATCGTTATGGGAGATGAAATATACAACCATGATCTATAGGTATTAGGTACACTTAGATGAATGGATTTATTTCTACAACGTAGGTTCTGTAAATATGATCAGAACTCGAAATTCCAACAATGGCAAATTCACAAAGGACATGTTTCGCCACACGTCACACTTCGTCCGGCTTCAAATACACAGTTCACAAACACGAGTTCACCTTCGAGGGTATCCCGTTTGTTTCATTTTGAATTCTGTTAAGTTACTCAAGGGAGGTTCAGTGAATGTCTACATAAAATATCCTATAAGGATCTGACATGAATATCTTATATACCGCAAATGCACTTGTTGGATACATGCACTAAATTTCTAAGTACCCTAACAGATTGGTCATGCCCTCACGTAGTACAACCTGTTTTTCAAAAAATAGCTTCAATATGTCTGTAATGCTATATAACTTGCTACCAGAGTATATAAATATACTCTTTTGACTGCCCTTTAATAATTTTAAAAAGACGCCTAACAATATTCTCTCAAAAGTATGTAATATAGTATCGAAGAATTAAAAAAAAAATCTGATCTATTGTTTATTGAAAGATACATACATACCATTTTGACTAATATTCATAATTTTGTATGTACTTGTTATTTGTTGAAATATTAATTTGATTTTTATGACATTTCTAATTGGGACATTCTCTGTATTAATTTATATTTTTTTATTTAATTTTATTAGTAAGCTGACATAAATTATATAGTAGTAATAAATTAATACTGTTCATGACATTTGCATGTCAAGTATTGGTGTGACACGCTTGTTCTATATGTGCTTGAATATGCTTTATGACTTACTAGCTTTCGCCCGCGGCTTCGCTCGCGTGAAATTCGGGGCAAACACGTGTTTACTCATTTATAGAAGTAGTCGTGTAAAGTTTAGGATAAAATAGTCAACTGATCTCGTTTCTCCATAGAATTTTTGGGCCTCCGTTTCACCCTCTTAGGGGTAAAATTTTAAAAGTCCTTAAAAAATAACTAATTTATATCCACTATGTTATATTTTCAAATCGATGCCATTTTCGTAATTGACGTCCCACAAAACCATAGAATCTACATCCATATTGATATTATGACATTTCAACCCCATCGCACCCCCACAGGGGGGATTTTATGTCACGTCGACTACGTTTGATTAGAAAATAGTTTGTTTTCGTAATCAGCGACCCGATAAGCCTTAAATACAATACCCATGACGATTTTCAGACTTTTTCACAGCATTTTAGACATTTCAACCCTATCGCACCCCAATAGGAGATGATAGTCACGTTAGCCACGTTGAATTTTAAAATCGTTGTTGTTTTCATAATCAGCGATCCGATAAGCCGTAAACACAATACCCATGACGTTTTTCAGACTTTTGGGAACCATTTTACCCTTTTAGGGGTTGAATTTTGAAAAATCCTGAAACACGTGTTTAGTCAATTATACTATAGAAGTACTCATGTAAAATTTAGGATAAAATAGTCGAACTAAACTCATTTCCCTATACAAACTTTGGCCCTCTGTTTCACCCTCTTAGGGGTAAAATTTGAAAAATCCTTTTAAGTAATTTCTTGTCCACTATGTTATATTTTCAAATCTATGCCATTTTCGTAATTGACGTCACAGAAAACCATAGAATCAACACCCATATTCATATTATGACATTTCAACCCCATCGCACCCCCACAGAGGGGATTTTATGTCACGCCGACTACGTTTGATTAGAAAATAGTTGTTATTTTCGTAATCAGCTACCCGATAAACTATAAAAACTATACCCATGACGATTTTCAGACTTTTTCACTCCATTTCACCCCTTTAGGGGTTGAATATTGAAAAATCCTGAAACACGTGTTTACTCATTTATCTATAGAATTACTCGTGTAAAGTTTCGGATAAAATAGTCCGACTAATCTCGTTTCCCCATACAAACTTTGTTCACCCCCATGTCACCCCCTTAGGGGATGAATTTTGAAAAATCCTTTCTTAGTGTACCCCTAGACGTCATAAGGAACCTACGTGCCAAATTTGGAATCTCTAAACCCAGCGGTTTGGGCTATGCGTTGATATATCAGTTAGTCAGTCAGGACTTTGAATTTTATATTTATAGATTGCTATCCACCGTGTTACTGCAAATAAAGACATTTCATTTCATTTCATCGTCAGCCTGCATCTAGATACGTAAATGTAAAGTAATGTTTAAAGTCAGGTTTTTCTTTTTTGTTAAAATTATTATGTCTAAAAATTTCTTTTGATTAAATTCGTTGTAAGTTCCAATGCAGCCGTTGTTTTGCCTCCGGGACTGCAGTGAATTTCATTGTTCATTGCCTTTTTGGTTGCCACTGTTAATCCTGACTACACAGGAGACACAGCGATAGGAATGACCCCGTCCCGTTTAATAGTCTCATTGATATATTTATTTCTGAAAATGAGCAAGGTTGCTGAAGTATACCAGTAAGGCAACTAAGGCCCTAATGATTTCGGTGTCGCCTATCTTAATTGTCAGTTTAGTGTTAGAAACTATTAACACATGGTAGAAATACCAACCAATCGACCAACCCGGTATGTTCCTTAATGACAGATGTGTTCATTAATGAACATACCTGGACTTGCATGCGTCATCAGCGGTATTCTGTAAGAAATTTGACAAACAAATTCGTGACGCAGTCTTGTAAAAATACCTAATAGTAACAGGAAGAACGTACGTGGTATGTTTCTACCATGAACAGTTTCATATTTAAATTAAATGTTGTTTTTTTTAAGGCAAAGGCGAAAGCATGTGGGATACGTACCTTCATAAGCATCCAGAGTACACGCCAGATCGCTCCAACGGGGATGTAGCTGCTGATTCGTATCACAAATACATGGAAGACATAAAAATGATCAAGGAATTAGGTGTCAAATATTACCGCATGTCATTTTCTTGGCCAAGGTAAGTATTTTTTTTTAGTTATCGTACCTATTGCAATGAGAATGATAATATGTCTTACGCATATTTCTAATGGAGATGGTAAATAAAACCTTTGTTAAACTAGTATAATAAAAAATACTCGTAGTTTGAGATCTCAGAGGCTTTTAATAGTAATGTAGGTACCTACTTCAAGAAATAACACTTTTGTACCAATGCACTCTATCAAATATGTGATTTGTTATCCATCCGACACTAAATCATATGTAAGTATATATTATTTGCGCGAATAATCTTGACAAACCATAAAAAAAATAAACTACTTCCAGTTATCTGAGTGAAATTAGATAACTAAAACTAAGTTTGTTCGCTCGTAATATGCTTTGTTTCAGGTCATTTATAAAATAAATAAAATAATAAAGTGGAAATATATACTAAAATTTATTAAAAACTATCTTCCGTCCGCGATTACGTACACAAGTATACCGGTATCCGGTGGAAAATTTCTAAAATCTTTTCTTGGCCGATGCATAAAACATCCTTATATCTTTTGGGGTGTAAGTGGTCAATATACCTCCACCTCACAGAATACCGCAGCCATATAACAATTCCCTTGAGGGTTGTTGTATTCCTGCGAGTGAGTGAGGTCACCAGAAAGCAAGGAGATGCTGCGACGGCAGCGGGGGTGGCGGCACGCGAGCGATATTTTATGTTGCGAACGTTAATATTGCTACGTCAACCGCTTCACATCAGGCGGGCCGTATGCTTGTCTGCCACCCGACGTAGTATAAAAAGAAAATATCCATCTAGAAAGGAAGGAGTATAGGCTGGCAACGGATCGGCGACCCCTTATTGCTGGTCTCTATGGGCGGTGGTGACTTTCCATTAGGTGTCCCACATGTTGCCCTCGTTTGCCCCCCAGCCCCCTCTCGTATAAAATAATAAAAAAATGTCGAATTTCAATGCGATCCATCCAGTGATTGCTGTGCGTTCATAGATCAGTATGGTATGATTGCTTTTTATAGATACAGAAGATGTGAAGTCGTAGTAACTAAAAAATTACGATACCTACGACAAAACGGAGAATTTTTTAAATTATGCGATTTCAGTTCATTGCTATAAATGTACACCAACAAAATTTAACTTGCGTAAGGTCTTTGTTAAGGTATATAACACACTTAAGCAAATAAATATAAATTCTACATACCATGCCTACAGTCTTGAATAAATAATAGTTAGTTATAAAACAAGAATAACATTAAAATAGATTATAATAATTGGGGTATAAGTTGCTCACCACCATCTTCTGAACCTAAGCTAACCTCACCTGCACATGGGGTACCCTGCTGATTTACTCAAACGTCCTGGGATAGTCTACTATCCCAGCGCGCCGACCCTATTTCAAAAAAATATTTTTCCCACTTCGCTTTGTCCAGAGCCCTAAAACTTTTAGTAAAAATAAGATGAATATAGTCGGCTACGTGGTAAAAATTTAAAAACAGATACTGGCAATACAAAATTTCTAAAAAAACAAAAGTTTTGTTTATTATTGTCAAGTTTTTTGCGCGCCGCCATTACTTTTGGCGGTCGGCTCGGGTATTTTAGCTATTTATTGTGATTAAAGTGTTTCTTTCTACGGTTATTATATATCAAAAGAATCGTTGTGATGTGTACTTCGTGTGTGATATTAATATGTCATTTTAAAGCTGAAATAGTCTAGTTTATTTCAATATAAGTCTGATTGCTTCGAATTGAAAAGTTTATTGATAAAAACTTTTTCGAAAAAAATTTTTCGAAAAAAAATTTTCGAGCAAAATGTTGATATACTTGACTTTTACTTTGTTTATTTTTTACTTTAGCTTCAATTATAGCAATTTGTGACAATGTAGTCTCATTCTGTATATTATAAGCTATCCATAGGTATTTTTTATTTCAATATAGCTGTAGTATTACGCCAGTTATAACGATTTTCGTTTGCGTCCACGGCCGCCGTATTTTGGGCACTAAATAGCCCACGGACGTTTGAGCCTACATCGGCGCGGGGGGGCGGTCGTTTCAGTGGTACAAAGAGAGTTAGAGCAGCGTAATTATAATTTTCCCGACTGGAGTAATACCTTCATCTCACAAAATTCCGCAGCCAAATAACTATTCCCTTGAGGGTAGCTGCGAGTGAGTGAGGTCACCAGAAAGAAAGAAGTTGCTGCATTGGGTGTGGCGGCACGCGAGCGATATTTCATGTTACGAGCGCTGATGTGGCTATGGTAACCGCTTCCCATCAGGCCGGCCGTATCCTTGTTTTCCACTCGACGTAGTATTCGTGATAATGATAAAATGTATGTAATTGGAGGTAATATATAAATTGGAGGATATATAAATTGGAGGTAAGAAATATTGCTAATGAAGAGCTGCATCAAACCTATATTCATTCCACTGTTGGGATACGGGTTTCCCCTCAATCAAAGAGGGCATTTAGAGCATACGCCACCACGATAAATTTTAATAAAAGCTTGTAATTACTCTTATTATTTATTTTGTCAAAACGACCATTTTACCATTTTGATTGACAAAAACTGTGACGTCATGAAATGAGTCTCAGTAAGACTCGTTTTATGACGTCACAGTTTTTGTCTAGTCTAGTACTTTATACAATATACACTTGTACAGTAGGTACTTGCTTCAGTTAATGAGTCCACTGAAGCAAATCACTTTGGCTGAAGCAAAATACGATTGCTCCCTTGAAGTATCTTGTTGTTATGTACAACGTTGTATCACAGTATAAGTAATATGGTTGTATAAAAATAAAATAGAAACTCGCAAGTCAAACAACATCGACCGTAGCCTGCCCATGGATGGGATCATTTATCTCGAACTCCTCTGTGCTTCGGAGCATCCTGCCTGTTGTCATTAGATGACTGTCATTAAACCAAGTCAGTAGCCTTTAGGCCGGTTGAAAATACTTACCTCCTACCCGCAATGGGGATGTTTGATATTTTTTCTGACATTAGATGTCGCTAGGTAGGCGTCGGGTCCAGATTGACAAAATGTACTGAATATTTTGACAGTGAAACTTTAAGACGACAAGACAACACAAGACGTCAAGAAGTTTTTGGTGTAAGTGGTTTAGCAACATCTTTGAACCAAAGCCAACTTCACCTGCACGTGGTGCACCCTGCTGACTGACAAACGAAGCTCTGGCGAAAAGAGAGGTAGGGAGCGTAATTGTAAGCTACCCGACTGGGGAATGTACCTCCACCTCATAGAATACTGCAGCCAAATAACGATTCCCTTGAGGATTGTTGTGTTCCTGCGAGTGAGTGAGGTCACCAGAAAAGAAGGAGATGCTGCGTTGGTAGCGGGGGTGGCGGCGCGCAAGTGATATATTATGTTGCGAGCGTTAATACGGTTACGGTAATCGCTTCACATCAGGCGGGCCGTATGCTTATCTGCCACCCGACAAACAAGACAATTGACAAGATGCTATGAATTGACAAATGATTGGACCCTACGCTACAGTGCCAGGCCTCCGTCACTCCATGTACTTGCGCGCTATAGTTACCTACCGCCCGGCCGAAGCGGTCTCGGGCCGTTTGCGGACCAAATTCAGGCCCTGCGATTGCTGTGGGATCGCGCGGTGCGAAGCAATCACAACTGTACGCTTGAGCACTTAGGCACATTTTAGCATGCAGCGGTTGCTGACGCGACGGAGTAGGCTATTATAGCAGTAGGTATTGGAAATTTTCTACTGAGTGAAGTATCTGTTACGTAGTAACTATTATGTAATCTGTGACAGTGCTGCCAAAAGACCCTCATTGAGCAGCGTCGTGGAGTATGCTCTAAACTAAACTTCGTCGGCTGTGGAGAGACCCATATCCCAGCAGTGGCATGAATAAAGGTTGACGACGAAGTTTAAATTTATTATCTTGTTCTCATACTGTCACCACCCCTACTAAGATAAAATTATGTAGCGACATCCGCGTCGCTACGTACAACAATACAGTGCTGCCCCCTTACCACCATCTCTTATTGCGATTCAATAACTGAATAGAATGCTTACTGAATGAATAAGCGACTCTATTACATGGAATAGAGTCGCTTATTCATTGGTATGAATAAGCATGAATAAGCGACTCTATTCAATGTAATAGAGTCGCTTATTCATTCAGTAAGCATTCTATTCAGTTATTGAATCGCAATAAGAGATGGTGGTAAGGGGGCTGTATGTATCACCACAGAGGTGAAATAACTATCGAGCTGGAGATATTCCTCTTGGACAGTAGCACAGTTTAGCTGTTCGGTCTGTCGGATTAAGAAAGAATCCTCCATAGTACAGTTGATCGGACAACGGAAAAAAATAAATTTTAGCATATCGGTGGTACAATATCAGAATTAGATGTAGAGATACGCGGTATGTGTAGCTGCTCATTATTAAATTTAATTAATTTTAGTTTTACATATATTTTTCCTGACGTCTCTTTTGTGTTTATTCAAACGTAAATTGAAAAGACAAACGGGCAAATGAAAAAATTAAAGCTTACAGGATCGCGTGAATTTTTTGTTCTAACCATGGAAAATATTTTTGTACCGATGCCCAGTGGACCGACCAACTAAACCATATTCCTATATGCAATGTTTTGCTTCCCATCCTGACTTGACATTCTTTTCTATTGAGTTTGCTAAAACACAAATTAAAAACACAAAGGGTAAATAAAAAACAAAAATGCTTTTGAAGCTGTACACGGGTTTTTTATATTCGAAATACGTAGAATCACAAACAAACCTGCCTGATGTTTGTGATACGATTAGATGAAATATCGGTCCCGCGCCGCAATCTCTGCTGACAACGCAACAAGTCTATCCTTCCTGTTGGCGTCACTCACTCGCAAGAACACAACAACCCTCAAAGAAATTGTCATTTCGCTGTTGTATTCTGTGAGTTAAAGGTGATTTGCAAGAGTGCGTATAGAATTTGCGAAAGACATCGCTTGCACCATTATTGTTTTAAACCTTCGACGTTGCATTAAGGTTTATATTACTATAAATAAATAAATATTGTCAGACAAATTACACAGCGCCATCTAGCCCCAAAGTAAGCGAAGCTTGTGTTATGGGTACTAGACAACTGATAAACATACGTAAATACATTTTTTTTTGTAAATACATACATATGATACATAGAAAACACCCAGACCAAGACAAACAGACATGTTCATGCACACAAATGTTTGTCCTATGTGGGAATCGAACCCACGAGCGTTGGTGTCGAAGCCGCGTCATTGACCGCTACGCCACCGAGCTCGTCGATTAGTTGAGATAGAGTCGTATAGATTGTTTACAATTGCGAGCACACGATTTTAGTCTTTAAGCTATATATGGACTTTAGGTAATGACTGTAAAGTCGGGCAAATATATGAACAAAGGGCAGTTATTATAAATACGCTGTGCCCTAGCTCTCTTTTGCTAGACCCTCAGTTTGTGAGCATGGCTTTGATTCTAAATATGATGATGAACCACTTATTATAATGTCTAATATTTTAATGTTAAAAGTAAATGGGAAATTTTTCGTAGTCCGGTTGACTGGCCAATGACCCGTACTCCCATAGCAATGTGAAAATGTTATGTTTTTATTCCAGCCGGGAGAAACTTGTCAATTTATTTCACTTTTGCGATTGCCAATTAAAAGTTACAAAATAAAAAGTAGGCGCCAATAATATAAATATTAAATTAATTGGTGCCAAAATTATTGGTGATTCTGAACAATAAATTAAGATAATTATGTTATCGTCAATTTGTATAGTCCGTGACAGTAAGTACAATGCCTAGGTATTACGAGTATATAGATTACCTAGGTAGGTATAGTGTAATAATTTCAAATACATAAGTATTTTTATGAGGAGCTCGATAGCGTCGTTGTGCGTGTCAATCTAAACAATCACATAATTTAAGCAACGTCCACCGTAGCCTGTCTATGGATGAGTTTATTTTATCTTGAGCTCCTCCGTGCTTCGGAGGGCACGTTAAGCGGTCGATCCCGGTTGTGGTCTATTGACGACAGTCTTTAAACAAAGTCAGTGGCTTTCGGGCTTACTAAAACCTACTAAAACCACCGCAGTATTTTGATACTAAGTAAAGTTATTATTACACATTATATGTAAGGTAATTACATTACTGTATACAAAACAAAGTCGGGTTAGTTACATTATTTATACCTCAAGAACAGCTCAACCGATTTTTTATGATGTTTAATTTGTGGGATTTGGTTCCATCCTGAACATCAGAATAGCTAGGTATTTAATGACAGCAAAATAACAAAAAAAAAAATTGATTAAATTGTCAGGACAAGGTTTATGTATGGGAAATCCACAGAAATGAGATGGATACAGGAAGATTGGGCCACAGTGAAGCGTGGGCGGCCTATTGTTAGTATTAAGTTTAACTTTCTTTGTTATTTCTATATCGACATGACGTGATAATACTAAGAAAAAGTTCTGGGTAAAACATAGATAAATTATAATTAATATACCGATAACCCACAATGTTTGTTATAAACTTTATAATATAAACAAATGTCGTTTTTATCGACGCAAGTCAACATTGATACACCTACACATTATGTTATGTTTGGACCCAAGCTGACGTATTACTTTTAGCATCGACCAACGAATGAAACATAGATCTCGTTGTAAGTTTTCTTGTTCAAAATGAATCCTTTTCTTACTTCAGACAACCTCAACTTTCGTACTTCCGAGGGCACGTTAAGCCGTCGGTCCCGGCTGCGAATTTACAAAGGCTTATACCAATAGAGTGAAAGTAAAAACTAAACTGGCTTAGCTATTGTTTGACAAAAACTTGACAAAACCTTAATCTATTATAGTACAGAAATTGACCGAAATCGCGTAGACTTTGTTAGACAAATTCATTTTAATATTAATGAAATTGAATAGGATTTGGTGCTGCAACACCAAATCCTATTCAATATTCCGATATTTACCGATCGTTATCTTCAATAATAGGCTGATTTAAATAACAACATTTGTTTTTAATATTAAAATAATTATTTTTCTCCTTTATGTTACGTATTCGATTCACAAAAAAAAAAGAAAAACAAATTAACTAACGAACTTTTATTAGGTAAGAACACAGGCACACACTATATACTTATATAGCGTAGGTACCTCTGCTGTAAATACAAAACCCAGCTAATTACTTTTATCAAATTTACGATAAGCTTAGTATTTTTACATTTTAAACATAGTAACAGTCAGTCTTATTTAAGAATGGCACATAACATAACATGACACAACACAACAAAACACAAGATATGAAACATACCTACATACATATACATACTCGCAAGTAAATTCATTGCATAAGGTGGAAAAAGAGTCTTAACAAAATTAAAAAAAAAAAAAAACATTTTTTAAAACAAGCTTTTAATACTTGTCAATAGGTAGAAAAGAACTAAAAAGTTAAAAATAATTTTAACCATTTAATAAAAGCGTGTTACATTGTGATTGCAAAAGAAAAATATTGAAGGTGTAATATGCTAAATGTTCTTCAATGTTCCATCACAATGTAACACGCTTTTATTAAATGGTTAAAATTATTTTTAACTTTTTAGTTCTTTTCTACCAAGTCAAGTCAATGGCCTTTAGCCGGCTTGAAAACACTGATCTCCTCTAACCCGCAGTTGAACAGCGTGGTGTATATGTAGTATACTCCTGACCCCTTCAATTGAGGGGAGACCCATATCCCAGCAGTAGTATTAATAAGTGTTGACAACGAACGAACGACAACCTTATGGCGAGTAACAACACTACGAGGCAGGATTGGTCTATTATTTAAGACACGGTCTAGGCTCTTAAAATAATTCTACGATTCGCTGGATACGGTGGAGAGTATTGTAACATTTTCTATAGCACTAGAGTAGCAAACAAGCGTACAACCCATTTGATGGAAAGCATTCATGTCAGCGTATGGACGCTGGTAACACTGGACGCATCACTCACGCGTTGCCGACCCCGTAAAATAGCCTTAATGACTTTCGTAAAACTGTTCATTTTTAATATAAAAAAAATAATAGGTCAACCATATAATTTCTTGGCTTTCTATTCCAAGTTTGTTAGGCCAGCCACATTTCGATTACCAAGAATTACGACGAAACTGTGCCATCGAGTACTAAGTATATTACCGTAAATATAATATAAATTCCCCGTGGGGGAGGACAGCGTTAGTCGTCTTATGATTTTACCTATCCTCGATATTATCCTTCCTATTATCACATTGATCCTAAACAATTCCATTACATCTGGAATTTTTCCCTCTGCGTGGAAAAATGCTTATGTTGTTCCCCTTCCTAAAAAACTGAATCCCATGTTACCCTCCGACTACCGCCCTATTTCCATTCTTCCTTTCTTGTCCAAAGTCCTCGAACGCCTGGTTCAAATGCAATTAAGTAGTTTTCTTGATAAATACGATATTCTCAATCCTTTTCAATCAGGTTTCCGCCCAGGTCATAGCACGACTACCGCTCTCATGAAAATTACCGAAGATATCCGGTCGGGTATGGACAATGGAGACCTTACTGTTTTGACTTTGCTGGATTTTAGTAACGCATTTAATACGGTCGATTTTGATGTATTGTTACTTCGACTGCTTTCTATCAACATATCTCCTACGGTGATTGATTGGTTTCGTTCTTACCTGTATGGACGTCAGCAACGGGTGCGTGTTGAGAATACATTCTCTACCTGGTGCCCTACTACGGCTGGCGTACCTCAGGGTGGCGTGTTGTCTCCTCTTTTATTTGCTTTGTTCATTAACTCCATTACATCTGAACTTCGCTCCTCTTGCCATCTTTATGCAGATGATTTACAAATTTATACACAGGCTCCTTTGATGCAGCTTCCAAATGCCATATCCTCTATTAACGAAGATCTATCACGTATATCTGTCTGGAGCAAGTCTCATGGCCTTATTGTAAATCCTTCGAAAACGCAAGCCATTATTATAGGTAGTTCTCGACAAATTTGTAAAATTGACTGGATTCATATCTCTTCTGTTACATTTGATGGCACCCTTGTAAAATTTAGTAATAAAGTGAGAAATCTCGGAATTCTTTTTGACAGTACGTTTTCTTGGTCAGCACAGATTGCTGACGTCAGTAGAAAATTATTCGCCGCTTCCGCTTCTATTAGAAGATTGCGAAATTTTTTACCCACTGACACTAAAATTGCGCTTGCACAATCCTTGCTCCTCCCTATACTAGACTATGCAGATTCTTGTTATCTTGATATCACCGAAGAGCAACTAAATAAACTTGAGCGTCTTCAAAATCTATGTATACGGTTCATATTTGGACTTCGCAAATATGACCATGTCTCTGAATTTCGCCTTCAGCTCAAGTGGCTCCCCATCAGACTTCGCCGTAACTGGCATATACTTACCCTTCTTTACTCTATTCTCTTTAATCCTAAATCTCCTGTCTACCTAAAAGAACGTTTCCTGTTTCATACCGAAGTGCAGGGCCGCGCCTTGCGCAACACACTTTTGCTCCGCCTCAAAACACCGTCTCACTCTTCCCAATTTTACTCCAATTCTTTTTCTGTGCAGGCAGTGCGCCTTTGGAACGCGTTACCATCTCAGATCAGGAATGCTCAATCGCTAGCTTTGTATAAAAATCTTGTCAAAAGCCACTATCTTTCTCTTAATGTTATCTAATTTTCATTAGTCACAATTTTAACCTCTACTTGATTAGACTCATTAGTACTATACTAGGTTTATATAATTTGTGTGTATATGTATGTATGTATGTGCATGTATGTATGTGTGTATATGTATGTATGTATGTGCATATTTATTTATTTATATAATTAAGCATGTATGTAAGTATTTACAATTTATTACTTATAGTAATTATTAATATCTGCGCCACCTACCTTGATTTCATATTATTTGTCCTCTACCCTAAGGTTGTCTGGAAGAGATCGCTCGACGATAAGACCGCCTTTGTACTAGTACTTAATGTTTTCACTGTATATTTTTCATTTATTTTGGTGCAATAAAGTATATTGTATTGTATTGTATTGTATATTACTACTAATAGGGTATTGTAATTTAATTCACCCTATCTTAACTAGTAATGGTTCCAAAGCCTGGTTGAGCCTTATTAGTCAGACATTCTATTCTCTCTGAAAGAATAAGTAATGTAGTAATACACTATTCGGCAGGGAAAGTCCTAAGATTTCCATACGCTTTGGAGATATGTACAATTATACAAAATGTGCCTACGTGTGTTATTATTTATTCTATGCTAATGGTTTTATTTGATTCTTCAGGCTTTTCCGGTAGGGTTGTGAACTAGGTTGTCGCATTTTATGTAGGTATCTATTACACACGTAGTAGCTATCTACGCCCTGCATAAATGCGAGATCTCTTTGTCCATCTTAGCAGAACATAGAAGGCTGCCGACGATAGTAGTGGGCGTAATGGTATAATTTTGGATCCAACTCTATTTATTTACAATAATGAGCACCTAAATTAAAAGTCTAAATACAATAATATTTTTAAATCAATAACAGAACTGTTTGGTAATTAAACTCTATAATTATATGTCGTAGATTTAAATCAGATCAATAGAATTTATGAATAAAACTAGAAATTTTATTTGTTTTCTCTTGCCGCGTAAAATTGCTAAGTAAATCATTTCTAAAAAAAAATAAAAAATATTTTAACTAATTATTAAAGTCGTGGCCTCGTGTATACCTACTGATCAATATTTTACTTTCTTTTTGATCTTTTTTTGTATATTACAAAAATAAAATATTTCAGTATCATGTATACAATAAGACGACAATACGACAAAGATTTTTAGAAAATTTCCTAGAGGATAATAACGAAAATAAACCGGATTTATTGGTAAACCGGATTTATTGGTAATAACCAGTAAATCCGGTTTATTTTCGTCATTAATATAATATTTCATAGCGCATTGCAAGTAACTCTGTGCTATTAATAAATTAGTTTTAAAAGTGTAAAGGTTGTACGAGTATATGGAATACTTAATTAAAATTTTCTTTACAAGGCTCTATAGCATTAAAAAGTTATGGTAAATTCTGGAACAAGGTTTCAATTAGAGATGCCACGAGTATTCGTCTACTATTCGGTATTCGGCCTATTCGGCCACTTTTTTTGGTATTCGGTATTCGACCGAATACCGATTACCTAATCATGAAAAAAAACGCGTCATATTACTCAAGATTATTATGTGTTCATTAGCAAATTACAATACTTTAGTAAGTAAAATTGATCAGATGGATAAAAACAAGCATTTGTTGGAAGCAAACGATTACGCTTTTCGACGTAAATGATACCAGCTTTAGAAAATAACCTCTCAGTATACACGCTACTCTCAGTAGACGAAAGATAAACTTTAGCAAATTTCGAGAGGTTTGGGTATTGTTTTTCGTTTGCTGACCACCACTTGTAAGGATCAGCCCTCCGACCTATTCAATAATAAAATTGTTTTCAAATAAAAATCCAACTCAGATAGACAGATCGCGACTTGTGTTATTCTTGTTTACGCGCTCGACAAGCAGGTATTTTGTGCCGAATATTCGGCGCTTCGGCCGACAGCGTTGCCGAATATTCGGTATTCAGTATTCGGCCAAATCACTATTCGTGGCAACTCTAAATACTTTCGCGGTTTTTAGGATTTTATAGATACTGGCATGAATGTTATACCTAATTTATTATCAAACAAATATTCCTGGACAAAATACACACTGCCATTTAGTCCCAAACTAAGCAAAGCTTGTACTATGAGTACTAGATAACTGATAAATATACTTAAATACATTATTTTATGTAAATACATAGAAGAAAACACCCAGACCAAGACAAACAGATATATTGATGCACCCAAATATTTGTCTGGTACGGGGATCCAACCCACGACTTCAGAGTCAAAGTGACCATTGTTAGGTATTCGACAATAATCTCGTCCTTATACATGAAAATACATAACAACTTACTATTATAACAAAACCTATTATTTTTATGTATTATCGATACCATAATCTTGTTATGTTGCTGTTGTGTCACGTTACCAATAAATATTTTTTTATCTGTAGTCATAAAAACCAATCGTTACTGACTAATAAATCAAAGCACAGCTCAAACCACTGAATCCTTTGAATTTTAACATACAGGTAGGATTTTTTTTAAATTCCCACGGGATACCGGGATACGCGTGTAAAACTCGCGAGTGTATAAAAATCAATCCAGACTTTGTTATCTATTCAGTAAATTCTTTGTTAATATTAAGTTTTTTCTACAGGATCCTACCACAAGGGACTGATAACCATATAAATAAGGCTGGTGTTCTGTATTATCGTACTTTACTACACGAGTTGAAAAAGGCGAATATAACTCCAGTAGTGACGTTGTTCCACTGGGACCTACCAACCCCGTTAATGGATTTAGGCGGTTGGAGCAATAGGAAGTTAGTGGATTATTTCGTAGACTACGCAAAAGTCGTGTTTACCCTTTTTGGAGATATGGTCAAAATATGGACAACTATCAATGAGCCACACCAACATTGCTACAATGTAAGTATTTTTGTTAGTTTAATTTGGACTTGGAATTTGGGGCATCAATATCAACGGAGATTACATTTCACACCTTCGATTTGCCGATGATGTGGTCATAGGGGCTGGATCCGGACATCTCTAGACTCGAATCTTCACAGTGCCCTCCACGTTGTTAATATTCGCAATAGTAATGCTGGGGTGTAAGTGGTTCATCAACATCTTTGAACCAAAGCCAACTTCACTTGCACGCAGTGCACCCTACTGACTGACAAACGAAGCAACACAATCAAACACATAAAGAGAGGTAGGGAGCGCAATTGTAAGCTACCTTACGGAATACCGCAACCAAATAACAATTCCCTTGAGGGTTTTTGTGTTCCTGCGAGTGAGTGAAGTCACCACAAAGAGAAAGTAAGGAGATGGCCGCGCACGAGCGATATTTTATGTTGCGAGCGTTAATATGGCTACGGTAACCGCTTTACATCAGGCTGGCCGTATGCTTGTCTGCCACCCGACGTAGTATACATAAATAAAATAAAAAATGTTGCAGACACATTGTTAGAGAGAATATGATTCTGCGGGGGAATCACGACTCTCAGTAATGAGGTGCACGACATTAGGAGAAGAAGTTATCGTCTATAGTACAGCAGTACACATTCTCTCTGACACCAATCAATTACCATTTGTCGATTACGCGTGCATCACAATTTTCATTTGATCATCTTTCGTTCATTAATACTAGCTCTAATATTGAATAGTTTCAAAGAATACTAGAACTAGTGTTCTAGTAATGTATTAATTATCGGAGTAATATGCACAAATTTATTGTGTAATAATAGATAGTATGGATACCACATTAGAGTGGCCAGGTGTTGTGTTAAAGGCAATAATGTCTTTGTCGCGGCTTTGTCTGCGTCAATATCGGTTATTAGGCTAAACTTTTGGCCAACCCTTGGGAACAGATCATTAATCCGGGATATGAGTTTATAACTCATATCCGTTTATATAATAACATTGTGGCCGTGTGGTTTCCGGCAGACTAGAATAGAATCACTCCGTTTCTTCCCGTGGATGCCGTACAAGGCGACTAAGGGAAATACATTATCAATAACATCGATCAGGCCTCCCCAACCCGTTTGGCCAGCATGGGGAGTGTAGGCCAAATCCTCCTTTCGTCTAGGACGGACGAGAGAGGGTCGTGCTCCTGTAGTGGAGACTAAAATGGACCTGATGATGATGATAATTTTATTGATATAAAATTATACGGTAAAGGCGATCCGCGATGAAACTGCTTCCTTTTCTCACTTAATATCAAAATTGTACTGGCATAGGTAATATTATTATTATTAGGTAATATTACCGGTACAGCGTCATCATCCTCATCATCATCAGCCTGTATCTACCCCCTGTTGGATATAAGCCTTCCCCAATGCTTTCCATCAGATACGATCCTACGCCTTCAGCATCCAGTCGCTCCCAGCCGCTTTCTTAAGGTCATCGGACGATCTAGAAGGAGGGCGCCCAACATTTCGTCGTCCTACGCGCGGCCTTCACTCTAATACTTTCCTCCCCCATCTGCCATCAGTTACTCGGCAGATTTGCCCGGTTCATTGCCACTTCAGCTTGCAAACTCTGATGGCTATGTCGACAACTTTGGTTCTCCGTCGAATTTCTTCGTTCCGGAATCGATCCCGCAGAGAAACCCCGAGCATAGCTCCCTACATCGCTCGCTGCGGGACCTTTAGCCTGAGGACCAGTCCGATGGTCAGTGTCCAACTCTGCACCATATGTCATTGTCATTGCATAAATTAAGTGTATGTTTCTATAACAATCCACACACAAATATTAGATACTATTCCTCAGGTAAACTGAATATTTTGCACAATTTGGCAAAAAATATGTAATGGGTAAAAAATAGTGTCTCATTTTACTCGTTTTATTTTCTGTTGTGCTACTAATGGTTTGCGAGATATTTGCTTTTGAATTTTCCTCAATTATCGTCGCCAGCGTACACCCCAACGTCCCGCCAACTTAGCAAATTACACAGAAGCCACTCCCCAACATTTCTGAAAGAGAAAATTATGTTCAGTTTCCAGTTAGAGTACCTACCTACCTATGTGTATAATTTATCCATCAAGTTAGCAATTCTAATCAAAAGCTGCCAACTTGAATGACAGTGTTCAAAATTTGATGTCGACTAAAAGGTATTGCTATGTAAATATACTGTATTAATACATTAGAGAAAGATTAATATTAATTAAGACTATTCTTAGTTTTGGAATAAATGGTAGCACACCTCTCTATTGATTTTTAAATACGTTATGCCGATAACTGAAAACTACTGATTCCATTTTGATAAATGGCCCTAAAAGTTAAAAGTAATATTAAATTTATAATAATATTAACATATTATTTATAAATTTTATATTAATATCGCCCGCATCGCAGCTTGTTGCGATGTGTCGTGAGTAACGATACCACGGGTACCGAATCTCCAGAGATTCGATCAAGGCCTTCGTCTCCGTGTCTTCGTCAATCAGTATGGAAACCCAAGAAGGCCCGCAAGACTCTCAGCTTAAGCTTTAGCTTGCCTTTCTGGCTGCCCAGAAAGGAATCGTTAGAGTTGTATGATTCAGGGGTGGAAGCGTTAAAGGACTCGGCCAACTCGCAGTTGTGCAACGTGTTGGAGTATACCTACTCTAAACTCCTCCAATTGAAAGAAGACCCGTATCCCAGCAGTGGGATGAATAAGGGTTGATGACGAAGCATAACCTAACTTACCCCAACTATGTCGATACCGAACTGTTCATTATTGCGTCTTCATTTGTAGCCAAGGAGCTGTGGTTACACTTAAGGGTAGCCGGCTAAAATTAATTTTATTTTCATACCATACATATCTTTTGCCGTTACATATACATACAGGAATTTTCGTATATATCATAAGGACCTTTACAATCTCATATGTTTTTCAGGGATATGGTGCTAGTTACTTCGTTCCTGCTTTAAAATCTCATGGGGTTGGTGATTATTTATGCATACACTACATACTGCTTGCTCACGCAGAAGCTTACCATCTGTATCAAAGGGAATTCAGACCATTTCAAAATGGTAAGTTAATATTCCAGTTACAATAATAGCACTCAAATATGGAATGGAACCGACTATTACCATTATTTTGTAATTGAAATTTAGCACAACAAAACTTCTTAATGGAAAGCGAAGGAAGGTCAACTAAATAATATTCTTCTTTTTAACCGACTCCAAAGGAGGAGGTTCTCAATTCGGCGGTTTTTTTTTTAATGTTTGTTACTTAATTACTCCGTGATTTATAAACCGATTTTCGAACCGAAAAAAACTTTTTTCTTTGAAAGAGTATATATGTCGCAGCCAACTGGTTAAAATAGCCGTTCAATCAAACAGCTAGCCCTTTGACTGAACAACGCCATTCAATCACATGGCTATACGTCGTTTAGCCGACTTGTTGACTGCAACGTTCAACACTACAGCTAAACGACGCTTAGCCAACTGGTTAAATGACAAATTAACTATGGTGACCATTAGTTTATTATGTAATTTGAGAGAATAATCATACCTACCTAATAAGCAAGCGGAGTTCTGGGAAGTCTCCGGCGCTGAGGGAAGTGCTGCGTTGCTCGCCTTTGCATCTCCGGCTGGCCACCTCCGGTGGCCAGCCTCCGCCGCTACGGCTCGCATGGTGCCTGCCCTTCGTTACGGCAGGCGGGGGCTGCACTCCCTCAGCGCCTCCGGGCTTACAAAAAACACTCTAGTATCGATCCGGCAAGTCTACGTGAAGTCGGGCTTGGCAATATTTATCTTATATGGCGGGGGGCTTCGCCCCCTGAGCCCCCCGGAATGGGGTGCTGCGCCCCTAGTTTTCGTATTTACTACTTTCTTTCCGAAAAGTATCTTGAAACAATCACAAACACCGGCTAGTTTCCGTTGTGGTGAGCGCTGAACTAGTTCAATTAAACGGCAGCTTTTCAATCAGCTGTAGTGTTGAACGTTTTGAGCGACTCAAATATTCAATTAAAAAGCTAGACGTGTGATTGAATGGCGTTGTTCAGTCAAAGGGCTAGCTGTTTGATTGAACGGCTATTTTAACCAGTTGGCTGCGACATATATACTTCCAGATTGGTCTCATATTTTTTAACCGACGAAAAAACGGAGGAGGTTCTCAATTCGACGCGTATATTTTTTTATGTATGATCACGAACAACTTTTTATAGAGTAGTCCGATTTTGATGATCCTTTTTTTATTGGAAAGGGTATACCCCGAAGTTCGTCCCATATAAATTTGAAAAAAAAAATATCAACCCTAAAGGTAGGAAAACAGGAGATAATTTATAGTTCATTCGCAGATTTTAATGCTGAGTTGTGTATTACAAAAAAAAAGCCTCACGAAAAATGAGCTTCAGACCAGCTATTTTAAAAGTAATCAAAAATTAAGCATGTAGTACATTATAGACACAAAAAAAATATAAAATAAAAACTTTTTAACAAAAAAAATTAAACTTCTCTCATCGCCGGTCGGCGATGAGAGGAGAGTTACAATGTGGGAGTCCCCACTGCTCCTTTTCTGATCCATTTAAAGCGTCGTGCAGAGACAAACCAGCTGCATCATCATATGTTTCACTGTCAACACGCAGGTATGAGAACCCATACCTCTCTGGAATCATCCTCGTCCGTTGGGATCGGCACTGTGCCTTGATTTCTCGTCAGCCTTCAGTGAGCTATCTGCATCTTCGTAGTCGCTAGGAATATTTGTCTCATCATCATCTTGAGAAGCGTTTACAAAACTTTCAGAGTTATCTTAACTAAACATGATTTCAACCTCTTGTTGTTCTGTATCATCAAGCTTCTCATCATCCCCTACTGAATCAACATTTTGCACTTCAATGAGATGTTCAGATTTTTATTCCTACTCAATGATGATCATGTCTCTACTGGTCGACACAATCCCTGCTTACTGGATTATAGAACCGATATCCTTTTATATATCCTATGAGAATACATTTGGTTGTCTTCTTGTCTTACTTCTTTCGCTTTTCTTTAGCTAAATGGACCATCACAGTGCTCTGATACATTCAGTCAAAAAAGTATCGGGAATGGATGATTTGTTTATGGTTCCAAATTATTATTATTTTTTTTGTTTTTTTGTTGTCGTTGGAATGGCACTACTTTTTTTCATTTTGGCGCGGAGTTTCAGTTGTATCTGTCATTTATATTTAATACAGTGCTGTTTTTAATTGTATCATATCTAGTGTATATTGCGATTTTCATAATGGACAAAAATATCGAACAAAGAGTTTGTCTTAAATTTTGCATCGCCAATGGAATTTCGTGTTCGGAGTCACTAAAAATGTTACAGAAGGCTTACGGTGAATTGACAATATCAAAAACACGTGTTTATGAGTGGTACAAAGCTTTCAAAAGCGGTCGAGATGTGATGGAAGATTTGCCTCGCTCCGGTAGGCCATCAACGTCTGCAACATCACAAAAGTGAAGGAAATAGTGACTGAAAATCCTCATTCAACTTTGAGAGAGATAGCCGTCGAACTTTCTGTATCTCACGAATCGATCCGTACCATCTTAAATAATCACTTGGGTATGAAACATGTTGCCGCTCGGCTAGTCCCAAAAGAGCTCAATTTTCTCCAAAAATTCAATCGCATAAGAATCGCTGAGGACATGCTAGAACGAGTCGATTCCGATCCAACATTCATGAAACGCATTGTTACTGGTGACGAGACGTGGGTATACGAGTTTGACATGCAAACTAGTCAACAAGCTTCAGAGTGGCACCTTCCAACTGAACCGAAACCGAAAAAACCACGCCAAAGTCGATCAAAAGTTAAAGTTATGTTGACTGTTTTCTTTGTTCTTGCCGGAAGGTGAAACTATAAATAAAGAATATTATTTGAGCGTTATGCGGCGTTTAAGGGAGCAAATTCGACGAAAAAGACCAGATTTGTGGGAAGATAAATCTTGGATTTTGCACCACGATAATGCGCCTTCGCCCAAGGCTGTTATTGTGAACGAATTGCTGACCTAAAACTCCAGATATGGCTCCATTAGGACCTTATTCACCAGATATGGCTCCATGCGACTTTTTTCTTTTTCCTAAACTCAAATGACCACTTCGTGGTACCCGTTTCCATTCGATAGAAGACATAAAGGAGAATTCGCGGCGAGAACTGTACTCAATTCCGGAAAAAGCGTATAAAAAATGTTTTGATCATTGGATTATTCGTTGGCGTAAGTGTATCGTTTCTAAAGGAGCATATTTTGAAGGTGATAAAATAAATTTGGATGAATAATTAACATTTTGTGTATTATTGATCTTTTCCCGGTACATTCTTGACAGAGTGTATGATAACTCTGATATGACTAATATTCGGTTTGGAGCCAGTCCACAACTCATATGGAGTTTTATTATTATATTCCGTTGCCACAATTCGGTTCTGCAAGTACATTGCCGTATTGGTGGCCCCACCCCAGATTTTTTTCCCTGAATTCGTATCAAAAAGTAGACATCTTATCTTTTCGATAACTGTACGAATTGAATCTTTTGCACAATTTTCTGTCTGAGCTTTGACAATCATGAAATACTTGAAAGCCTCATTTTTATATTTCAGAAAATAAATAAATATCATTTTACTATGGTCATCAACAAATAACAAGAAGTATCTCGAACCACCTATAGACACATTCTCGATAGGCCCGCATATGTCTGTGTGTCTAATATCTAGTAAATTACTGCTTCGTTGGCCAGTGCCCTTAAACGGTAACCGACACTGTTTCCCTTCACAACATGTAATACTCGTACATGAGGACTTGCTTATATCAACTTTGAATTCTTTATTATCACAAACCTTCCTGGTAGCTCAAAAATTCAAATCCCACCTAGGCGGGGAGATGAATTTATCATTTTTTTTAATATAAGATTGCAATTTGTTGTTTGTTTCTTTGTAAAACTTTATTGTAAAAAGACATAAAATTTCAAGTACAGAACATTATAAACAATGGCGGACTTATCTCAGAAGGGATTATTGTAATTTGTATATTGTAATCTGACAAATGACATCCTATAAATAATTTTAACAGTCAATATTTGCACACCTGCATGCAGGTTGAATGCTACGGATAAACTCGCACATGTAAGATAATGTATATTTTGACAACTGTACCGTAATACTATGTGACTATGTAAGTATTCTTGCAAATAAATAAATTGATTGATCTCTTCCAGTCAACCATAGATTTTTTAGTTATTTTTGCTTCTAAATTTCTTTATTACAAAACGTAATATAGAGAGGAAGTATCTATAACTCATTTATGTTATGGAAAAATAAAGATATTTAACAAATTAAATTAAACCGACGTATTCCAGTCTAGTCTGTAGTTATTTTTAGATTATGAAAGTAATTTCATTCTAACAATATCTACATTTTTATCGTGAGTCAATGTCAATGTACTGAAACAATTAAAATAACACTCTGATATGCCAATGTATCGGATAATTTAAAAGTACGTTATGATATCACAGCATCATCGACGACCTACAGCTCGGTAACTGTGCCACCCAAGTAGCACGCATACGGAGAGCACGTAGGCTTGCTGCTGAGCGGTTCAGTCAAATGTCACCATACCGTCTGGCTGAAAATATAATTATAAAAACATAACGAGATAAGCTACCCTTTGTACAGTCAAAGTTACACTTATGAAAGTGCAGTACCGCCTTCCTTACAATGAATTTAATAAAATATGTACCTTAATAAAATTATAATTAGTCGCTATATCTATTATTATTTTATAGGTAGAGTTGGAATAACTCTCGACTCGTTTTGGGCTGAACCAAAGAACAGTTCAAATCCTGAAGATATAGAAGCGTCAGAACGTTACCTTCAAATGCATGTAAGTAATAAGCAAATGCATACTATGCGGTTGCCAGCAGATTACCTACCTCCCACGCGCCTGTATTTTGTGCATCTGCTATCAAGAGAAGAATGAACTGCCAAGTCGAATCGAATTTTAAAGTTTTCCTGGTAGACTACATGAGTTTCTTTAAATACGGCATGCATGACGAGATTTATCAGCGACGCACAAGCTTTGCTTTATGGTGCCTTGGTGTAGTCAGCTCCACATGCTACTGTAGCATCAGGCAGGTCGTATCGCTTTTATTATTTGTATATGCTTGACGCATGATCTCTTGACTGTACATATTTATCACTAAAATGTCACAGTGTGATTGTAATTCTTATTACTTATGGTACAGCATAAGAATGGTACAAAGGTAGACATGTCTAGGTTAAAGTGCTCTTAGCTTACAGTCATTTACAAAACTGCATATAGAATTTTCAAACGAAATAGCTTGCTCTTGTCAAATTGTAATAAAAATTGTTTTAAACATTGCGATGTTGCATTAAGGTTTATTTTATTTTATTTATTATTATACTACGTCGGGTGGTAGATAAGCATACAGCCCGTATGACGTAAATATTACTATCGATAGCTTGCAGTTGCGACCACGCGATTTTAGTCTTTATAATCTATCTGCGATGATTGCTTACTAACAAACGAGACGAATTCTTGTTTGCTACACTGATGATCTAAAACAAACTAAATTATGTCGCGCATATCTAGTGTAAATTTTCTGAAATCAGTCCTCATCGTAGTTCTTTGTCCAAGAGATGGCCAACTAATTTGTATTACATAGTTTTAATTATTAATGTTTGCCTAGTGGTCGAACATAATTAATTTAAATTATGACTCTAACTACTATGACTTATACTGTGCTTTAACAATAAACGAAAGAGTATCTTATATGCGTGTGTGTGTGTGTCACATACATGGCAGTGTGGTAATGTATTTTTTCAACACCTTTGCTCGTAAAGCTGATGTAATTCCACCGGTTTTAAATATGTAAAGCGGGTCATAAAAAACGCGTGTGTTACCAAAGCCAATAGTTAAGTTATAGTCCATACAAATTCCATAAGATAGAACCCTCCACCTCCCATGGCTCCACCGACCTCGCGGTCATATGAGCCGAATCGCGGGAGATGCGCGCGGCACTTTGCTCTGAGGCTCTTTCGTGCCGCGGGCAATTCTTGACTCCCTACAAATTATTTACTCTATGTCCCTTGTGCCTAGTTGACCCTCTCCCCCTTCTGGGGCGGCGACGAATACATTTCCGCCTACGCTGTCAACCGTTTGAGCACCACCTCCATTCTTCTCCAATCGTTCCTCTTTGCTCCTGCGCGCGTGCCAAGCATGAGCGAACCTCCGCAAGGCTGAGAAGTTCGCCTCCGTAGAAACGAGATCTGAAAAGTACACCGGGCCCGGACACTCCTCGTCACAAATTCCATAACAGTATTATTTGCCATTTCGCGCGCTGTTGCTATTCAAATTTCGAACTAATCGCCGCACGGCGCCAATCAGTAGGCAGCGCTAGCGCGCTGTTAAAATGGCGGGAAAGCAACAGTGTGCATTCACAGATTGAGTTTATTTAAAATAAAAATAAAACAGTTTATTAGGTAATTTAAAAACTTGGCTGCATGCTCTAAACATAATTAAAAAACCAACTACAACTACGTATCATTTTAATAATTGTAATTTCACTAACTGTTTCAATAATTAAAAATGAACAAAATATATATTTTTTTCTGTTTCCTCGCAAATGTCGTACGATATACGTCGTACGATATACGTGCGTATTGGTCGTATATATATAACATGCTCGGCTCAATTACGCCGAACAATTACGGCTGAAATTCCGCCTCGCATGTTATAACCATCATAACGCACTAATATCGTAATGTACTATTAATGGATTTAATGTATTTTTTATGCATAATTAAAAAAAATATTAGCGCTCTGCACTCCTTCTCTATATAAACTATAAATGTGCGAAATTTCATACTACTCCGCGCAATTTTCGTAAAAAGGAGTACAAAGTTTTTGCTTCACGTATTAACATTAATATATAGATTACATGTTTTAATTATTACCTATACACATTATTTATTTGTATTTTTTTTTTTTGCTAGCTTGGATTATTTGCACACCCTATCTATTCGGAAAATGGTGATTATCCCGAACTGGTACGCAAAAGAGTGGATGCAATGAGTGCTATGCAGAATTTTACCCGATCTCGGCTTCCAACATTCACTAAGGAAGAGGTATTTATAGTTCTACCATGGTTACCTATTATAATGTATTGCTATAGCTTAAAGTATTTGCTTAAAAATAGATGAGATTGTTAAGTTTTCTGCCCCCTTACCACCAACTCTTATTGCGATTCAAGAACTGAATAGAATGCTTATTCATACCAATGAATAAGCGACTCCAAACTAACTGAATAGAGTCGCTTATTCATTGGTATGAATAAGCAATATAATATGGTATGGTATGGTATGAATAATTCAATTACTGAATCGCAATATGAGTTGGTGGTAAGGGGGCTGTGTTTGTTTATTTTCATGTTTTACTAGCTGACCCGGCAGATGTTGTCCTGTCTTCTTAACGTCAATTGACTGAAGTTCTGTCAAACTACATAGTACTATTACTTATACTGTGGTCGTTCAGTTTTCTTAAATTTTCTACGCAACTTTCTATTTTTTTTCTTTCATAAGAACCTTCTCTTGACAATAACAAATACAACAAATAAAGAAGCAGCCGTTCACGCGTGATGAGATAACATAGGGAAATAGACGTTCTATATATACGTACATAGATTTTAAAGGCTTTTGCCTTCTTTTGTTTAATGCTTGTACTACAGATTGATAGTGTATTTTTTCTTCTCTTTTAGCTTGAGAAATTAAGAGGTAGCTCAGACTTTTTTGGCTTAAATCATTATACAACATTTATGACGTCTACATCTCAAATGGAATCGTCTTGGTCAATCCCTTCAATGGACCATGATGCAGGCGTGAAGACTGAACAGAATCCGGCATGGCCAAAACCAGGTGCTGATTGGTTTACGGTGAGTGTTAAAATTATTTGAGTTATCTTATTAATATTTATCTATACTGTTCGAGGTATGTTCGCCTGGTCGAGGCCTCGGGTAACCTAAGAGCTGCTTTCTATTAAAACGGTTACGGTACCCGCTTTACATCAGGTGGGCCGTATGCTTATTTGCCACCCGACGCAGTATAATAAATGGTTTTATATTTATCCTTACACCCCAAAATATTGGTTGCGACTTAATGATTTAAATCGACTTTGGCCTGTATCGTTTACGTTATAAGTTAAATAAAACCGTGTAGAAAGATATTTACGTATTAGGTAGTTCATAAATTAATTAAAACTCGAAATATAATTAATCTTCATTTGTATGGTACGCTTCGAGAATACTCTTAATCCGAGTCAAGATTTTGGGGCAACTTTCCTTGCCGAATTAACTCGTAAACTCATTGGCATTGCAATTGATTGGAGTTGATCCATAGATAGATACAATATGTTTTATTTGTAGAATACAAATTTAAAGTACAGTACATCAATAAATTATTGCAGATTTGTATAAATGCAACGAGGTGGCCTTATTGGTGAGAGCAATCTTTTCTAGGCAATCTTAGGGTTACGAATTAGGCCGCCCTCATTTGCAGAGTCAGTGATGGCAAAATTGTATGTCGCATATAATCGTCTTGTATCTCTCCAGCCGTGGATAGATACAGAATGATAATGATGATAGACTTTATATCTTAAAACTATAAACTTGCATAGTTATGCAATAAGTAATCGTATATAGGTAGATCTTAAAGATTAATAGTTATTAATCTTTAAGATCTACTTATTTACGATTAAAGTAATTCCGATATTAAATAAGATAAATATAATTCCGAAAATTATTTTTATTATTGTGCCAAATTCCACTTGTTACCGCTTTCCAAACGTCGTGAGATCGATGATCTTACGTACTTAATTAAAATTACTACTGATGCTATCGATTGTCCCTAACTGTTGTCTAAATTGAATTTCAATATCCCTTAAAAATTGCCATGAGGTATCATGCCCCATACCCCGTACAATTAGTCCAAAATAATTATCGACTAAATTCATTTTTGCTGCGAGCAACTAGCAAATTCTATAAACTAAACCGTAAACTAAATCTTGATATCTTCAATACCAGTGTACCGGCGGTGAGAAGGCTGCTAAGTAGCGATTTTTCAAAAAATATACGCAAATAATATTAAGTAGCTAGTGACAAACTGTAATATTTAGCTAATCTTTAGGCTTCAACATAATGTTAATCTTTTATATATAATCGCTATATGGAGAAACGGTTGATAGAACAATGTTATCATGTTATTATTTCTGTTTGTGTTATGTCCTCTAATCTAACTCTTATACGTGAAGACTTGTTATTGGCTTCCAATTGTTTAACCTTTTTAATGTAATAAGATTTAAAAGCTGTTAGTCTTCCAAATAATAAATAAATAAAAAGCTGGGTCTTGAGACCTATGATTAATAGGAGGACACTCTTATTGAAGCAGTAATTACAAGTTAAAGATGTAATCCAGTAGCTATTATCTCTCCAACAGATATATCCAGAAGGATTCCGAAAACTTTTAAACTGGATCAAGAACAACTATGGTGACGTCCCGATAATTATAACAGAAAACGGAATGTGTGACTTTGGTGGTTTAGAAGATTATACGAGAGTCGATTACTATAACCAATACCTGTACCAAATGTGGTTAGCTATGTACGAGGATAAATGCAACATCGAGGGATATTATGCGTGGACTTTGATGGATGACTTCGAATGGACTGATGGGTACACGTGAGTATACTTTTGTGTTTATCTAACTTTACACGAGTTGGACATATTTATACACATAGTTGTCTCATAGGTAGTGATTGATTGCAGTTTTACGAAGTTGATGCGATGGGAATATTATATAATTTTAAAAACGTAAAAAGTTTTTAGTGTTTGATTAGTAATCATTCATTAGTTCCCAATTTTAAAATCAACCTTTTCTTCTTTTTATTTGTACTAAACTTTATTTACTATCTACTATATAAAAATAAGTCGGGTTTTCCTTCCTGACGCTATAACTCCAGAACGCACGAACCGATTTCCACGGTTTTGCATTCGTTGGAAAGGTCTCGGGCTCCGTGAGGTTTATAGCAAAGAAAATTCTGGAAAAAATTGAAAAGAAAAGCGGGGAAAATCTTTTTTCACATACAGCGCCATCTCTAAGGAAATGGATGGAAACGAAAAGATTGAGCCACAGCGAAGCGTGGTCGGGCCGCTAGTTAATTAATAAATATTCTTTATTGCACACAAATAATATATATAACAAGTGTAACTGTTTGTAGTTTTGCAAAGGCGTCCTTATCTCTCTAAGAGATCTCTTCCAGCCAACCTGTGCTGTGGGATGTTTTGTACGATAACAAATAGACAGATTTTAATATATAAATAACAACAATATGATATGTATTTAATTATTAATAAATAGTATTATTATAAATATATTATATCAAATACAATTATAATAATATATACTTTAATACATAATGAATATACGTACATAGACATTCTACAGATATATATATAGTTATGAGAGAGATAAAAGAGTTAAATAGTGATTGAAACAAACGTGATTTTTTGTCGTTTTTATAGGTATGGAACCCTTCGTGCGCGAGTCCGACTCGCACTTGGCCGGTTTTTTTTTAAATGAAGTGACTTTGCAATTCTTTTGGGTTATCGTCGACTGTGCAAATACGTATACTGAACGTATATTCGTTTCTTCAGGCACATTACCCGAAAACAAAATTCTATATATATGTATATTATGTATGAACAATAAAATAAAAATGCTTCATGAACAAATTTTTGATTTTAACATTTAACAAAAAAAAATATATACATTACAATTCAATATCTAACTAAAAATCAATCAGTAAGACCCATCATAAAATCTACTTTTAATATCATCGTTTAACTCGCGTGACCAAACGGCCATAACGACAAGGCCAATAAATCAAGTACAGCAATATTAGACAAAACGTGTACAATGCAAGGCAATCGTATCAGAACTATGAATAATTATTGCGAATTACTACCATGTCTCACGATACCTGTTGATCTTAGGGCCATAAATCCGACATAATAGCCTTTGTTACCGACTTAATAACGTTGGTATAATCCATAAAATCAACTGTAGGAAATATATGGCAAATAGGGATTAACATTATAAGCTTCGTAATTACTTCAGATTCAGATGAACAGCGAATTGAACAAATCTCTTGGAAATTACACAAAAGAGTCTTCAGGTGCGAGATTTTATTTCAATATACCTAATTAGGTAAATTTAGCAGTCGCATACCTAGTTCAAACTTTATATAAATAACAATCTATGTTCATTTGTGCTGCATTGATTGTTTAAGTTATCAACAAGAATACATACGCCTCCATGACTGCTACCCATCAGGCAGATCGGTTGCTTATTTGCTACCTTTATATTTAAAATGAGGGAGCTTTAGGTTTATATTATATTATTTTATTGGGTATACATTATTGGGGGTGTAAGTGGTTCATGAACATAAGACAACCTCACCTGCACGTGGGGCACCCTGATGACTGGCAAATGAGGCTCTGGCGAAAAAAAGGTAGAGCATAGCGCCCCCCCTCCCTCACGCCCCCTCCCTCATATAAAGAAAAAACAATTCTGGATTATCGTAATAAATTTCCTAGCTAATTCGAGTCATTTTGGCATAACTCAGTAAAATATATTATGGATATATATTTTACTGAGTTATGCCAAAATGACTCCAACAATTTAATACAAAATTGTAAACATAGCTTCTTATCATATTCATCTCGGCAAACAGCCCAAAACTATGTTTCTACTTGTTTGTCTAGTTATTTGTACAAAACCATAAAGATTAAATTCCCTTAGTTACTCGTATCATAATATATAAATTTAAGCGCAATATAATATTAATCTAATTTATAATTATATTTACTATGGCAGTTATATTAACCTCAATACGTAGTGTTACTTATGTAGGTAATCATAATAATAATTTACTTATTTACACAAAGAAAATAATACACAAAGAATAATGGAATTAAGATAGCTACATACAAATCGAGTAGTTAATAAGCCCACAAGAAATTATTAACGGAAACAATACTTTTTAATAAAACAGAAACTTGAGTGAAAATTCTATTTTTTTGAAGTAAAACTTCTTTACGCACGCTTGACTTGGGGAAGCTGGTGAATGCGTGACGAGAGCGTTACGGAAACGGCGAACGGAAGTTGAAAGGGAGATATAAGTTAGTACAGAAGAAGTTTTACTTCAGTCGTGTGGTCTAAATCAAACACGTTTTTTTGTTATTACCTTCTAAGCCTATGTTATGTAGAAATAAATTTGATGACACCTTTAAAGTAGAAATCCGGCGTTACGGAAACGGCGAACGGAAGTTGAGAGAGAGATATAAGTTAGTACAGCTAAAGAAGTTTTAATTCAGTCGTGTGGTCTAAAGCAAACTCGTTTTTTTGTTATTACCTTCTCAGCCTATGTTATGTAGAAATAAATTTGATGACACCTTTAAAGTAGAAATCCGGCGTTACAGAAACGGCGAACAGAAGTTGAGAGAGTGATATAAGTTAGTACAGCTAAAAAAGTTTTAATTCAGTCGTGTGGTCTAAAAGCAAACTCGTTTTTTTTGTTTTACCTTCTAAGCCCTATGTTATGTAGAAATACATTGGATGACACCTTTAAAGTAGAAATCCGTCAAACGGTTTAGGCTGTAAAGCTGCCAAAGAAATTCACATACATACTTTTTTTTATTTTTTTTATTGATATTTATTACAGTCTACAGACCCGGGGTCCGTACCTTTTATTAACAATGTTCTGTTTTTTTTTTTAAATCTTATAATATTCTTACAATTAATAAATTGCACGTCGCTATTGTGCTAATAGTTATATTATTGTCTATTACTACTTAACCTAAATCCTCCTATTGTTTACCACATACATACTCGTACATGCCCTCGAAAAACATAACCCTCCTTCTGTCGCAGTCGGGTAAAAAGAGGCCGTAATTCACGAATATGGACATATCCAATATCCATAGTACGTTAATTTCCAGCACATTTTACTATAACTCCTATGGCCGCGGGGACTTGCTTCTTGCTTTGTATGTATACTGGCTTCCACCCGCGGATTCGCCCGCGTGTACTACTTTTGAGAATATGTGTACAATGTTTCATGATGATCGGTTGAGTAGTTTCGGCGTGAAAGAGCAAACTAACTAACATTCACATTTATAATTTTAGTAGGGATTATTTCCTTGATATTTTTGATTTCTCAAAAGTGTATCTACGCATTGGATACATATCCTCACGCGCGCTCATGATAACCGGGTGTTGACCTATGAGTTTAAAAGATTTAACTATAAATTAAATTCCATATCCAATATTACATAATGTTATAAATTATTCGTTAGGGTTTTAATAATTAATCATAATGTCGGTAAAAATAAATATTCATTAGAAGCAAAGGAATATTACTAACAGAATGTGAATGAGAAATTTCTATCTGCGAACTTTTTTTGTTTTATTTTTGTTACATTGTTTTTTGTAAAACAAAAAATAATAATAACAAGAAATTATCGTATCCTACACTATAAGGTTGTCTGGTAGAGATCTCATATAGGGATTAACCTAACCTAATTAATAAAGATATTATAAATAACAAATAAATAATAATAAGAAACAAGATAATAAAAATTGTATTTTTATTTTCAGAGTGAAATTTGGCCTATATGAAGTAGATTTTAATAGTACAGAGAAGACTCGAAGGAAAAAGTTATCAGCAGTCAACTACGCGCACATCGTTCGAACGAAACAAATTGATTTTAATTATATCAAACCACCTACATCAAAATATACAAGAAATAAATTAACAGACATTGGAAACAGATTAATTTAAGTTGAGATTGATTTAGTATTAAATAGTACCTATGTTGTTTTTAAGTTAAGTTCCTGTCGTCGTGTATTTTTGTGTGAAATGTTGTGAGCAGAATGAGTTGGGATGAATGCTACATTTTAGTCGACCTAATTTGTTAGCGACTAGGAGGCTTACTCCAAAATAATAACCCGAAGTTTCAGAAAGATCGGATTTTTGCTAATAAAAAAAATGTTGATATTTCTTTTCTATGCATATATGTATAACTTAACAATTAATTAGCTCCTTTAGTGGGTTTTTGGTTTTTTCGGACCGAATTGAATAAAGTTCGTATCTGAAAAACGGACTTTCGACAGAAACTGTAGATTTTTACATCGAAGTATAAGTGTATGCCGCTAGGTAAATTATGATAATTAATTATTAGCAAATAATAGTTTAACCAATTGGATATAATTATGTACTAATTATGACAACGACTTCGTCCGCGTAAACTGTTCTATCTATTATATTATTATAATTTAATCGATTTGCCTTAAACCCTTTTGATCGATTTGACCTAAATGCGAAATGCTAATGACGCAATATTGCAGAAAATATAAGTTGACTAGAAAGTAGTTTGTCTCCAGTGGATATGTTGCATTTTGTCTAAAATCTAACTGTCTAAGAAGCGTGTGTGTAAAATGTTTGATATCGAATGGAACCCCAGTGAGTGTATACTAATTATACTTGTATATTATACATACATAATAATTTTATACTACCACAGCATAAATAATAGCACTACGTACAGTATGGCCACCACCTGTCGCTCTCTCGGTCGATCTCACCTCCCCTCTGAGACAAATCTTGAACAGTCTGTGTGGCGCCGCACGCACACACGCTCATCTACACTCTATACAGACGCCATTGGGGTAATTGTTTATGTAGTAGTAAACGACGCGACATTTGTATGAAGTCGCCGGTGTGTGCTACTACGCTGGCTGGCAGCGACCCGAAGTGAAGTGAAGCTTCCGCGAAGAAAGAATGCCCTCTATCCTGTGCAATATTTTGCCATCTGTCTATCGATAATTAGGCTGTCCAACCGTTCGTTCGTTGACCTGATGAGCAGCCCTTATATACTCTTTTGGCCGTGACTATAACACAGGAATATTAACAAAAAACAAACAAAAAAAATTTTAGAATTTATTTAGATATGTCACAAACACACAAGCCAAATTCAAGCATCAAAGCCAAACTCAATCGTAAATTAAGCCCTGTTTCAATATCGGAAATGTCTGTTAGTGATCGGTAGCAACGATCGGGGTGCCCAGGGCACTTGCTCAGCGTGCCTAGTGGAAAGGAGGGGGCTGATTGTCTTTAGCAATACACCGCCTCGCAACACCACGCACTTCCTCAGGCGACGTAGGCGGTGGCTAGGTGACCTAAAATTTGAATATATTTTGATTGTGTAGGCCGTTTTGATGAAATAAACAGTTAATTTGGAATAAAGCTTTACGTATTTCAGTAATTTGATTTTAGATTTGTTAGAATTCAATGGATGGTTTTTACGTGATGGGCGTGATGACGTGATGGTTTTTTTTTCGGGATCAAAAATTGTAGACACGAAAAGTCTGTGATTTTATTATATTATGTAAATACACATAGATATATACACATTTTTTGTCTATAGAAATATATAATAATATATGTATACTGTAAAAATATAAATAAGTATATATATCGTAAATATATTGTAAAAATATATTTGGATAGAATTGGATTTAAAAATATTTCCGGACAAGTCTCTCAAAGTAAACAACATATTATTATGCACTAAACCGGTCCTTCTCCGACCCTTAAAAACTTGTTTCTGTAATAAGGTAAGTGGACCTTAATTTGGATCACTTCAATAAAACTTCAAATAATTACCGAAGGTTATCTGGTAAAGATCTCTTAAGTGAAGAGCTATGTATATTTTTTATTAATATAAAGTTGTTAATAATATGTCCATTTTATAATAATTATTGTAAATTTAAATTATGTACAATAAAGTTGTTAAAGGCCAACAAACAATTAGTTTTATGTATTTTTTTACTGTAAGTTGTATCAGTGCAAACGTAAGTAAAGATATTATAATAAAACAAACGAGAAAATTATCCACAGATGCACTAATACTCTAAAGTCGTTTCTATTGCATAGTCAAGATCAGTTGTGGTCAATAGCAATCGCGCGTAGCCGCTGGTAGAAAATTCTATACATTATACAATTTTCTATAAAAAGCTTTAAAAAATTTCGCTTGTGACAATTGAATTTAATACTGCAACCATTATACGATATTTAATTATAGATTAAAAACGGGTTGCACTCCGGGAATGCCAGCAGCAGCGAAAATTGTGCATTTTTGTATATTTTGGAATGATTAGGGAATAATTTCGCACGAATTGCTTTATTTCTAATTATCAGTATAAAATACTATCATTTATGTGGTAAAATACTGTGCTCTTCCCGTGACATATATATTGTATGTACACATATCTAAGGTATATTGTCAAGACTACATCACGAGTTAGGGTGTCAAATTCCATACAATATACAGCTGATGACGTAGGCAAGTTCAAATCACGTCACCACATTTTCAATAAAGTTCGATAACATACCAATGCTTGATTGAATAGAATATTGCAAAGCAATCGGCATCAACCCATAATCATCCCACTATTGGGATACGGGTCTCCCCTCAATCGAAGGAGTTTAAAGCATATTCCAGCACGCTCCTCAACTGCGGGTGGGCGAAAGCCAGTGTTTTCAAGCCGCCCTATGGCCACTAGCTTAACGACTGTCATATAATGACAACAGCCGAGACCGGCAGCTTAACGTGCTCTCCGAAACACGGAGGAGCTCGAGATAAACAAACCATCGGTCGACGTTGCTTGACTTGCGTGTTCGATTAGACTGACACACGCAACGACGCCATCGAGCTTCTCAATTGCAATAACTCTTCTAATTGGTATATGTAAGTAACATGCTTGTTGAAATGTTGCATCACTATTATTTTTTTAAATGTAGAGAAATTGACATTATTATTTTTCATTTTTTAATAGTAAATTATATTATTTTTCAATATCAGGGCTTGGAACCGGTATTATTTATTACAAAAAAAAACTATAACCGAAATCATTAAATAAAGGTCATCATTGATATTCCTTAATTTATATCAAATTCGAACCTAAAAGTATAAAACATGCTCAATTTTTTTAACTAATATTAATATCAGATTCAAATATCGCACACGTGAACAGTATTTTGCAAAATAACTAAAAGCCGGTTCCAAGCCCTGCTATTTATTCATAACGGACGGTATCAATTTATTTGTACTATTTAATTAATTTATATCTCTAATAAAGTTGATTTTATTAAAGTCTAAACATGTAAATGTGAATATTATAAGAAATGTATATATTTCTTTAAGAATATTTATTAATTCATAAAATCTTTTATCTTGTTATATAAGTAAAGTTAGTTGATAAGACTACGGTAAGCTATATCTTTAAACATGTGACTTTATTCTTGTAATTTATTAAATTATCAATTTGAATATATTTTGTTTAATTTTTTTTTTTTGAAAAATTATTCGGTAAGTCATGGTGTGGTAGTTGCAAATAGCAACAGCAATTATGCATTTCATTATGGAGATACACAAGATACACAACAGAGGATTTAAGATTAGGATTATATTATATAGTATTTATTGAAGCGTTAAGAACATAATTTACTTTTGCTATAGGTTGCACCTAAATACTACTAGACGTACAAGGAAAGGAGGTCTAATAAATAGTACTGTAAATTCGAATAATAATGCTAGTAAATAAGTTAGGCTACGAGTATTGAGTCATAGTAGGTATACTTGATTGAGTAATTCATAACATTCGTTTTCCATTTCTTTTTTCATACTGTGTCGGATGGCAGACAAGCATACGGCCGCCTGATGTTATATATTGACTATTATATATATTAACGCTCGCAACACGAAATATCCCTCGCGCGCCGCCACCCCCGCTGCCAACGCAGCATCTCCTTCCTTTCTGGTGACCTCACTCACTCTGCGAGTGACACAACAACCCTCAAGGGAATTGTTATTTGGCTGCGGTATTCTGTGAGGTGGAGGTACATGCCCCAGTCGGGTAGCTTACAATTACGCTCCCTACCTCTCTTTTCGCCAGAGCTTCGATTGTCAGTCAGCAGGGTGCACCGCGTGCAGGTGAAGTTGGATTTAGTTCAAAGATGTTGATGAACTACTTACACCCCAACGTTCATCTCATAAAAAATCGAATATTATTACTGACCCAATTCAAAATCACAAGTATAGAAACCATTCGAAACCCAATACTTATGAATATTGATAATATCAAAACAAACTTGGCCCAACTACCTACCGGTAGTTGTTAATAGGTGTCTGCGGAACACTTGTGTTTTACTTAATAATAAATAGCCCAAGTGGTTGGCCTTACAAACCTTATCGAAATTTCCAATCTTCTATCACCATACTACCATATGCGCAGTTAATTTAAATAATTCCCCTACATTCTGTGTGTTCTTTCTTCATTTCACAAGATGACCTCTATCAGTCCTCATAGATCTCAGGTACTATGTAGGTCCTATGCCTATTTTAGAATCTAATCTAGAACATTAATTTTAATAATGTAAATGTATTTAGGTGCATTATATAAAAAATATATAATTGAACTTTTATAGACAAAAGGTTTTTAAATATTTTCACTAGGTAACAATAACTACCCAGGCAAACCGGGGACAAGTGAACTAGCTATGTAAGTCAGGAAATCACAGACCAATTCAGATTTTTTTTTGCATTCTGGTATGATTTTTTTAATGTTCGTTACTTACATAATAGACCAGTTGCATAGTCCAGTTGAGATAAATGTCACGGAAATTAATATTTAATATTTTTTGGTAAAACATTACGTAAGCCGTGTGTAAAGATTGAGTATTTGAAAACCTAGGATATTTTGGAATCAAACAGTTTACGTAACAGTTGTAATCTGTTTGTTTCCAAAATATGACTGAATAATAAATGGCTGAATATTTTTATTTTTTTATAGAGAGGCGAGCAATCGAGCATGTAGATCACCTGATGGAAAGCAATCAACAACCGCCGCCAACGCAGCTACTCCTTCCTTTTTGGTGACCTCACCTCCTGACCTAGCTCACTCGCAGGAACACAACAACCCTCAAGGGAATTTTTATTTGGCTGCGGTATTAGTGACGTGGAGGTACTTCCCCAATCGGGCAGCTTAAAAAATACGATATGCCCTACTTCTCTTTTAGCCAGAGACTCGTTTAACAGTTAGCAGGGTGCACTACGTGCAGGTGAGGTTGGCTTTGGTTCAAAGATGTTAATGAACTAGTTACATCCCAAATTATATGAATTCCAAAATACGAAATGAAAATTGATAAGTGAAACACAGTACTTTTAAAATCAAAATTGTGATAACTCTTATTTGATTTGGATTTTGAATTCTACGACATGCATCAGAGAGGAATTCATTAATTTTTTTGCGTTTTTGGAACAAAATTTGTTAAAATTTCTTTAACCTTAGTAATTTTGACATTGTAATGATCATTATATTTTGATTTATCGATTTTTTTATTCAAGTCATGGATTAATAATTAAAATTGTCGATTCGAGTTTCTTTCCGATGATGAGTGTAGATAGTTATTAATTCGAACCCATCATTTTACAATAATATGTTAGGTATTTAGGAGGTTTATGCGTTTGAAGGTGTGAGAGTAAGAAATAAACTGACTTCTAATAGCAAACTGTAATTAATGCTTATTGAGTTACAAATTAATATTTTTTTTTTATAATGTACAAGCACAGTGAAACAATACAAAGACAATCTAACGTGAGTGTTTTTCTTCTCGTTGCTAAGCAACATAAAAGATACATAGGGCCGCCACAGGTATATAACTTTTAATATCATCTAAGATTATAATATATATAGGATCAACAACAACATGATTATGATTGTCAAGTTAAACCGGATTTAATAATCGAAGTATAAATTTCTTACGCATTTACAAAATTAATAATTTATAAGGTCAACATTGAAATACGGGTTATTTTGAACAAATTTTTATGGAAACATACATTTTGCCATTAGGTTAACGGCATAATGTAACCAGTTTTTTTTTTACAGTTTTGTACAGTTTGTTTAAATAAATAAATAAATATTTCTGGACAAATCACACACAGCCATCTAGTCCCAAACTAAGCAAAGCTTGTTTACTACTGGTACTAGATAACTGAATATAATACTTAAATACATTTTTTTTGTAAGTACATAATAATAATATATACATAATACATAGAAAACATCCAAACCAAGACAAAAAGACATGTTCATGCACACAAACATTTGTCTCGTGCGGAGATCGAACCCACGACCTCGGAGTCAAAGTGGCCATTGCTAACCGTTTCACCACCGAGGTCGTCCATATAAAAACCAATATTATGCTGATTTTCTAACATGAACACAATTACCGGGAAAAAATATCCTATATAATAATTAAGAAAATACCTACCTGCAACATGTTTTGCAGAATTGTTGTGTTCCTGGGAATAGCGAGGTTACCAGGATACAGTTGTTACTATGGCAATGGCGGCGATAGTGCGCGAGCAATTTTTTTATTGTAGGTTATGGGAACTGCTTTACATTAAACGGGCCATATGTTTATCTGCCACCGTTCATTATAACTATAGCATACGGCATCTACTTTGACAAAGGTTAGAATTACCAATATTACCCTCTGTGACTAAATGCAGGTCATTACCGAACTGTTTCTGATCTCATTGTAAAGAACTTATGTGTCGATAAAACTTTAATATTAGGTACTAATAAAATTCATGCCTGATTGAAAGCCATTGCCGCAGTCTGTGGACACTTGTAACACCAAGGGCATAAGCATGCTAAAGTTACTTTGCTCGTTTGTTGCCGACCCTATAAGAATCTCGTCACGCCCCTTTTTGAAAAACTTCATGCTGTAGTTCAAACTCTAACAATAGAAAATATAAACTGGTGAATTTTTACGCCACCACCTGGAAGAAAAAACCAAGAAATAAGATTTCATCGGACTATTGATCACCACAATCTACACGAATGATATTGCAATATTATATAAGCTCATAGGCTGTGGCATTAGTATGATGACAATATTGTCTCACATTAAGTACTTTGTGACGGCAGACTATCAGCGTGAAATATTATATTGAAGGTTCAGACATGTGGCGATCTAATGTCCTGCTTGCAAGCAATAATTTGAATTTATGTGTTTGAGAATTGATGTGTTGAGACAAAAGACCCCAGCTCTTTTGTCGAACGGCCGGAGCCTTGGATACAAAAAAAAGGGATATTTATGGAGTTGGTCTCAAATATCTATGCTTTAAATGGCAGAGTTCGAGAAAAGTTGTTGCGCTAAAATAACATCGAACATTTAAAACAATAGTTTCTTGGGACAAAGACGAGGGATCCTTTTTTGTAGACGCATACATCGGTTGGGACTTGGAGACGCTAATATTCAATATAATGAATTGGGAATAGGGCAGTCGTTTTCTTGCCACGAACGCGCGCGGTACTATTGAGATCCACCGAAAAGGGTCTAGCCTTTTAGCCAGGCACTGTGACTGAGTGTGTTCCAGCGAAAAGCAGCTCGGAGAGATTCTCTTCGGCCACTCTGCACCCTACCAGCCAGCGTCGAGATTGCAGCTAAGATTTTAATTGCTAGCTTGTAAATTAATCAAAGTCTCCAAAACGCTTTGTTTAGGAGTATAAAAGATTCACTTTTCTATTGGGCTTCTCCCCGGTGATAGTTGGGTAAGCCGGAGGTCAATCCCAGGCGGTTGGGATGGGTTTCCAGCCGAGGGAGTGCTTGTGAGTCGGAAGGATTGCAGGATCGATTAACTTCGAGGTTTATCGATTTTGTTGTCCTAGACGCGGAGTGGAACTATCACCGGGAAATAGATAATATTTTCCGTAAATACGCTTTGCTTATTATTTTATATTTTCACTATATATTGATTTGTGTGTATTAAACTGTGTAACTTTTCAGCGGCGTGACTAATAATCTGTGTATGTAATTAACTTAACTGTGTGTCTTATCTTTCTGTCATTATTGTATATTAATATTGTGTCTTTAAACTAATCGTGTATCATTTCAGCCGCGTAATCATATTCGGTTTATTTGACATATGTGTATATTTCAGCAAATGTGTTCATAATTGTATGTATTTAACCGTGTACTTTTCCAGCAGAATTAAGTCATTTTAAATAGGAGTTAGGGCGAAAATCTAGATCACTGAAAGGGGAAAATTCTAACGTCACATTAGGCTACGGACGGTCGCTACAGGGGGGGGGTTACCGTTACATCTGGTACCGTGGAAACCAGGATCCAGGCTCGTTGCATATAATTGCAACAACTGGAGTACATTTGGGTAGCGCGGAAATAAAATTAATTACATGTTTAATCATTAAATTCACTGTATTATTATTAAACGGGGAATATAAAAAACAAAGGAAACACAACGTAGGAAATTATAGACAAACGTAGGAAATTGTTTTATAGACGATCTAATTACTCTATTATTGAGTTATATAGGAAAAATAAAATACAAATAACCGTATATAACTTAATATTGCTTGCATTACAGGAAGTGGTAATCAGTCACATAGATGGACATGGTCAATACGATAATTCAAGCTGGATGACTAGCAATAATTTTGTCGTTTGGGGGGAGTTAGAATAATAAATAATTTGGTACATAAAGAGTGGAAGGAAGTAAGCATTGAAATATTGTATAAGAACTTCTAATAAGGTAAAGACAGGGTTAATTATAAGTTAGTGATTTAGGAGTGAAGTTAAAATAACGTTAATTATAATTTAGTGGTTAGGAGTGAATTTAATGTAACTGTATGGGCACGCTCCGAGTAGGTTCAATTTTATTTAAAGTATAGACTTGGCCATATGGCATGTATAATTATTAAAGTTTAAATAGTAGCTTTAAGCTAGTGAAATTAATAGTAAGAACGCTGACTGTATTCAAAATATCTATAATCGGGTTGGAGTTATACAGATTGATATATATGAGTCCTTACCATTAATTAAGATTGCCAACGAGCACAATCAGTCTTGACACTTGTGTGCGTCCGTCTTGAATAAAAGTAAATATTTAATTTCTGTTGGGTAAAAATAGCCCATAATATCGTAGCGAGGTGGTTGCTGATTAAATCAGTTCGGGTTGATGAGAGAGTGGAAAGAAAAAAAAAGGAAATAATAAATACTCGGATATAAATACACAAAGCGCTTAAACAAAGAAAAAAAAACAAAAAAAAATATATATATACGTATATATATTTAAAAATATGTATATCTATATATAAATAAGAGGCCCAAAACAAAAAAAAAACAAAAATAAAAAAAATATATATATCCGAGATAAAATCATTTTGCGCTGGGACGCCAGTTGCATTGATAATATTATTTACACCTCTCAATGGCTAATTCGGTATGCACCTTGCGGTCACCTTCCGCGTAGGATCGATTGGCGATGCGCTTGATTGGAGTCGTAACCACGGGGACTAACCGCGCCCTTGCTGGGATTCTAACACGTATTCATAATTAATCCGAATTGAATTAGATCCGTACACATACGTGTCGATTTGATCAAAAGATTATTGTTATAAAAGGAGGCGATAAGTGTCATTACTAGATTATTGAATAGATTCATTAAGTAAACACGAAATAACTGGACGCATAGTAAATTGATATTTGAATACATCATTTATTCGTATAACAATGGCCGATCGCAATACAACGCGACGCGGTAGGAAAGGGCCGCAGGTAGCGGGCGGTTCGCGTCGTAAAACCCTAGAAAGTCCGACGGACAATGGAAATTTATCTGAGACGATAGCGCGTGTTATAAGTGATAAAATGGACACAATAATAAAACGATTAGAAGTTTTAGAACGACGGGAAACGCGAATTATTGACAGACCTACGCCAAGCACTTCCGATAATTTAAGTTTGGGGACTAACACGAATATGAATGTCGATCTAGCGTCACAAAGTGTAAGGTCCAGCGCCCAAGCACAGAATGTTTATGTGATGCGATCAGCAATGGATAGACCGTGCTTTAAGGGGAGTGACGATGAAAATCCGATGAAATTTCTTAGGAAAGTTAGGAAATACATTAGTGCGATAGGTTCAGAACACAGAGCAGTAGATATAGCGTTTGAATGCTTGACTGGTCCAGCAATAACGCGAATGAGCTTGTATAACGGTTGGGAAAATCTTGCGGCATTTGAAAGGGATTTTCTTAAAGAATATTGGGGCGAAATTCAACAGAGTAAGGTCCGCTATGGTTTAGTGTATTCAAAGTGGAATGAGAATAGCGGAATATCAATGGCGGACTATTTTGCCGAACATTTAGAACTATCACGTATGCTGTCAACTCCGTTGACGGAAAGCGATGTAGTAGACGGAGTTATGAGGCATTTTCCGGGTGACGTGTTGCGACAGTGGTCGTTCACTGATCGGGGAAATAGAACCGTGTTAGCCGCGTTAGATTTTTTACGAAATATCGAATTGACGACTGGTGAAATTTTGCCGAGACAGATGGTAACACGTGGCAACTTTAATAATAGGCGTGCGTATACTTGGCGGAGGGGTAGTACTAGCAGACATGAGCCACCAATTACGGCAGTGATACAACGAACAACTTCAAGAGGTAATGCACGGAGTCGCGGAATCAGACGACGTGTTACGCGAGCGTCTTATCGCGGGGTCTATAATAGGACTGCGACGTCTTTGCCTGCTATTAAATGGCAAAGAGCTACATCGACTAGCGTATCAAATACTGAAGCGGGAAACGATAATAATCACACGGGAAACGGTGTCACGTCGGATTCTTAGGCCTCGATAATTCGACTAAAATGCTTAACAAAGAGGTTCATTCGGGTAGCGGTATTAGGAATGCATATAACTATATGTTAAAGACAGGCTGGCAGCCAGGTAAAGGGTTAGGACGTGAAGAGAGCGGCATTACACGACCTATTAATGACGACCATAAGGAGAATGAATGGGAATTAGCGAATCAAGTCAGTATAATACTGAACAGTAGAAGTCGTGATGTGGTTTTATGCACTGAACGAGGTAAGCCATGTCTTTGGTGCGATTCGCGACAAAAACGTATGTTAGGTACTATATTTAGCGACGATGATTTTTACGAGGATCAGTCGGAGAGGTTGTTAGGTTTACCGTGCTTACCGGAGATTAATGTCAAAGTTTATGGACGCGAATGTAAGGGATTAATTGATACGGGAAGTCAAGTAACATGCATTTCACACGAGTTGTATGATGGCATCAGGTTAGCTGTAGGCGAGTTAGCGGAAATACCCATACCTGCGTTACAAATACAAGGCGCATTCGGTTCGAAGAGTGAGAAAGTGACTAAGCTAATTTTGATAGTTATAGAGTTAGGCGAGCTTGAAGTTGAGACACCGGTACTAGTATTAAAGAGGTTACCTCGATCGTTAATATTAGGTTTTGATTGGTTGCAACGTATGAAGGCGAGCATAACATGTGGGCCAAACAAAAGTCTTACCGTAGAACATTCAGGAATTCATTCAAAAATAAAGTTGGGCGCAGTTTCTGTAAACAATAGCGCGTGCCAAACAATTACTTATTTGTTGAACGGAATTATGGCAGGCCATAAAGTTGGGACAGCCGCGGCGTGTGCCACAGAACAAGAGATTGAATTTTATGTAGACTCAATGGCGTTGAATACTGAACAAAAAACGTTGTTATTGTCAGTATTACAATGTAATAGGGAAGTATTTTCAATTCACCCGGGGCGTACGACAAAGTACACACATACAATTCAAATGAAAGACCCCACACCATTTTTAAAAAGGAGTTATCCAATCGCATATGCACATCGCGAAAAGGTGAAGGCGCGGATAGATGAATTGGAAAACTTAGGTATAATTAAGCGTGAAAGTACGCCATATAGTAGTCCGCTTACATATACATTAAAACGAGATGGGAGCGTTAGAATTTTATTAGACGCGCGCGAATTAAATTCACGTATGGTCGGTGATATCGAAACGCCACCATTAACATCGGAGATATTACAATCGTTCCACGGGGTTAAATATATAAGTATACTTGATTTGAATAATGCATACTATCAAATAAATCTTAGTAAAGATTCTACTAAATTTACGGGTTTTACTTTCATGGGAAAATCATATACTTATGCGGTTTTACCACAGGGTTTAAAGACGTCAGTAGCGAGTTTTACGCGAGCAATGGATATCATACTAGGGCCCGAAATAAGGTCATTTTGTCTTAATTACTTAGATGACTTATGCGTATTTACAACCGGGACTTTGGAAGATCACATTGGTCACATAGATGCAGTACTAAAGCGATTAAAGGAGGCTAACTTGACGTGTAGTCTTGTTAAATGTAGATTTTTGCAAAAGGAGGTTAAGTTGTTAGGTCACATAGTTACAATCGATGGTATAAAAATGGATCCGGATAAAACGGAAGCTATAAGGGAATATCCAACACCTAAGTCGGTTAAGCAAGTTAGGGCATTCTTAGGATTGATAAATTACTTTAGGAAATTTGTGCATAAATACGGAGAATTAACGCGACCATTATGTAATCTGTTGAAACAAAACATTGCATGGAGATGGGATACAAAATTAGATGAATGCTTTCAACAAATTAAATCACGATTCATTGATACAGTAATGTTAGCGCACCCCAATATAAATAAACCGTATTATTTGCAAACGGACAGTAGCGCCATCGGCGTGGCAGGTTATGTGTATCAATTATCGGATCAGGCCGAGCCACTAATTATAGGGTTCTGTAGTAAAGCATTAACTGAAGCTGAAATGAAATGGACTGTATCTGAACAGGAGTTTTGGGCAATTATTTACTGTCTTAAGAAATTCGAGACATACTTACGCGGAGCGAAACTAATAATTCGAACTGATCATAAAAGTCTAAGCTTTCTATACTCATGGAAACTATTAAGGGCGCGAATGATGAGGTGGGCACATTACATAGGTCAATTTGATTACGTCATCGAATATGTCAAAGGACAAACGAATGTAGTAGCAGATGTATTATCGCGAAATTTACCTGGCGGAAGCGATAACCAATCTACGCGAACTGTATGCCCTCAGTTACAGATGTTTAAAGCCAGTAATCAAATTCAGATAATAGAACAACTCAAGTCAATTAAAGTTTTACAACGTTCGGATGAAAGGTTGAATACAACAATAAAATATCTGATCGAAAACGATAACGTAACAGTACAAAAGAGCAAATTTCGGAACTATAAATTGATTAACGATATTTTGTACTACGAGTCGCCGAAAACAAAGAAATCTTTAATGGTCATACCTGATAGTTTGAGAGACGGGTTAATCAAGAATGTTCATGAAGAATTAGGTCATTACGGTCGGTCGAAGGTATGTAATGCGATGAAACCTCGATATTATTTTCCACATATGTCACGAGAAATAAACAGAGTAATAAAATGTTGTGACTTGTGTCAGAAAGCTAAACACGATCTAGCGACTTATGTAGGACCGAGTAAAGCGGTAATTGCACAGGTCATAGGCGAGTTAGTGTTCGCAGACTTGTATGGTCCACTTCCGGTGGGAAAATACGGTATGAAATATATATTAGTTATGCAAGATGCGTTTAGTAAACTCATAAAGTTGTATCCACTTAGGAAGGCGACCGGTGGAGGTGTTCTTAAGGGTATAAAGTGCTTTCATCAGGAAATCACTATAAGCAAGGTTGTCACTGATTCGGGAACACAATTTACGTCAAACAAATGGGAACGTGGTTTAGATGAATTAGGAATTAAATATTCACATACGTCAATACGTAATCCGCGTCCAAATTCAACAGAACGCGTGAACAGAGAGCTAGGAAGACTATTTAAGAGTTATTGTCATAAATCTCACCGAAGTTGGGTGGATATCGTACCGCGAATAGAGAAATGTTACAATAATCTTGTTCATAGTAGTACAGGCTTCACGCCAATGGAACTTGCCAAGGGTCAGTCAATTGTGTTATCTACAGATAAATGGATAATTGGTAGATCGACTGATAATCGAAACACAGGTCAAGTCGACGAGCTTCAGAAACAAGCTCGGATAAATCTTGGAAAATCCGCGACATTACGAGAACAATCGTATAATCGTTGCCACAAAATTATACAATTTCACATAGGCGATTGGGTCAAATTGAGGTCATTATCGAAATCAGATGCGGAAAAGAAGTTGACTAAGAAATTCGCTCTAATTTACGAAGGGCCATATAAAATTGGTGCAGTTCCTTATCATAATGTATATACTTTAGTAAGGCCAGATACGGGTTCGATTAAGGGGAATTATAATGCCATTCATCTAACAAGATACTATTATGGCAAGTAGAATAGAATAGGATAGTTCATGTAGGTTATACCTAGAAAGTGTAGATTGTATGTAGTATTGTAGATATAGATTGTAATTGTAGGCTAGTGCTTAGGAGTTAGGAAAAAAAAAAAGTTGCTATAAAACATGAAAAAAAAAAACCCATAAAGAGTAGAATAAGGCGGTGTAAATGTTTCATTTGGTTGGGAGATGGTTAGGTAGTTCTGAATGGTGAAATTGCGTCATGCGAACAATAGAGTCACATAGACACATTTTCAGAGGGGAGGATGTGACGGCAGACTATCAGCGTGAAATATTATATTGAAGGTTCAGACATGTGGCGATCTAATGTCCTGCTTGCAAGCAATAATTTGAATTTATGTGTTTGAGAATTGATGTGTTGAGACAAAAGACCCCAGCTCTTTTGTCGAACGGCCGGAGCCTTGGATACAAAAAAAAGGGATATTTATGGAGTTGGTCTCAAATATCTATGCTTTAAATGGCAGAGTTCGAGAAAAGTTGTTGCGCTAAAATAACATCGAACATTTAAAACAATAGTTTCTTGGGACAAAGACGAGGGATCCTTTTTTGTAGACGCATACATCGGTTGGGACTTGGAGACGCTAATATTCAATATAATGAATTGGGAATAGGGCAGTCGTTTTCTTGCCACGAACGCGCGCGGTACTATTGAGATCCACCGAAAAGGGTCTAGCCTTTTAGCCAGGCACTGTGACTGAGTGTGTTCCAGCGAAAAGCAGCTCGGAGAGATTCTCTTCGGCCACTCTGCACCCTACCAGCCAGCGTCGAGATTGCAGCTAAGATTTTAATTGCTAGCTTGTAAATTAATCAAAGTCTCCAAAACGCTTTGTTTAGGAGTATAAAAGATTCACTTTTCTATTGGGCTTCTCCCCGGTGATAGTTGGGTAAGCCGGAGGTCAATCCCAGGCGGTTGGGATGGGTTTCCAGCCGAGGGAGTGCTTGTGAGTCGGAAGGATTGCAGGATCGATTAACTTCGAGGTTTATCGATTTTGTTGTCCTAGACGCGGAGTGGAACTATCACCGGGAAATAGATAATATTTTCCGTAAATACGCTTTGCTTATTATTTTATATTTTCACTATATATTGATTTGTGTGTATTAAACTGTGTAACTTTTCAGCGGCGTGACTAATAATCTGTGTATGTAATTAACTTAACTGTGTGTCTTATCTTTCTGTCATTATTGTATATTAATATTGTGTCTTTAAACTAATCGTGTATCATTTCAGCCGCGTAATCATATTCGGTTTATTTGACATATGTGTATATTTCAGCAAATGTGTTCATAATTGTATGTATTTAACCGTGTACTTTTCCAGCAGAATTAAGTCATTTTAAATAGGAGTTAGGGCGAAAATCTAGATCACTGAAAGGGGAAAATTCTAACGTCACATTAGGCTACGGACGGTCGCTACAGGGGGGGGGTTACCGTTACAACTTTTTTAAATACAATTACTGCTAGTTTATATCTTATCTGAGATCTCATGTATTAAACATAGAACTAGTTATTATAGAAGTTAATTTTATAATAGAAACATGTTGACCGATATTAATATGCAGAAAATCCTTGACTCGAATGATAAAAAAATGCATAAAAACATCTAGATCTTGGTGCTAATGTTTTTATCTATATAAAAGTAACTAGTGTTTGCCCGCGGCTTCACTACATATAAATACTCTATAGAATCAAAACACATTCTTGCCAAATATCATCCTAATTTCATACACCTACACATCCTAGTTTCACAGTGTGTTATGACATTCGAAAATCGTCTCAAACATATTAACATTTTTGTTATTAACTGCTGGCGCCCGCTACTCTACCCGGTAGGCTACCCGATCGTACACCCATATCCCTTGGAAATTTTCAAAAAACATTCTGGGTGAATTATATTATTAACATTGCATAAACTACCTGTATACCAAATTTCAACCCAATCCACCCAGAATAGCTTAAACTGTGCGTTGATATATAAGTCAATAACGTTTGCCTTTTTACCCGACTGACGAAGAAGGGAGGGTTATTTTTTTCGAGTGTATGTTTCTTTTCCTTCGATTTGATGAAATTCGATGCGTGGGATGAACGTCGGTATGCGTTTGGAGTTTCCTGCGACCTTTCCAAGGCATTTTATTGTGTAGATCATCAAACACTTTTGCTCAAGCTTGATCACCAAGCTATTAAAGAGAAGCACTGAAAATTATTAAATCATACCTTAGTAATAGAACTCAAAAGTATTGTAATAAACACCACTAAATTGAGTGGCTCCCATGTAAACATGTGTGTGCCCCAGGGATCAGTATTGGGTCCGTTTTTGTTCGTTACATAAATAAATGATTTGCTCTACTTAGTACGGAAAAACTCAAATATCTCGGACGTTGTGTTTACTGATGACACATCGCTTTAAGGCTGCTAGACAAAATATCAATATGGACGAGTGCACTGTTAACGTACACTTTCCGCTATTCTGAACTGGTTCACAATTAAACAATCTTTTATTAAATGCTAATATAACTAAATGTGTTAAATTCATTCATCCCAACGTAAGGCAAGTCTAATCGAATATTGTATCATAATCTATATCTCTCCAGAGTTATACAATCTTGGCTAATAGAAAAATATATCATCAAAGATAAAAGTATCCTTTCATCATTAATGCTTAGTAGTAGTTAGTATGCTTTCACGCTTTACATCGCCGGATGAGTGATCCGGCTTGGATATAAAGCGCTTGCTTGTTTGGTACTTGACGTAATAGGTATAAAAAAAATGAATTCTAATCGGATCACGTTTTAAACTGAAAAGGGGCGGACGCATTACGTACTTTGCCAAAGATATTATAACAAGTTAAAATTTCTTTGTTTCAAACTTAAGTTTTTGAACCTAGGACTCGCTTTAGGTTTTGTCTCAATGTTAATTTGCCGACATAGAACCAAAATCAATAATATGATTTTTTAATACTTTTTAGGTAAGAGTTTACTTAGTAATATTACTTTTCTGTGAAAATTTCAACTCATTTTCCAGTACTAATTCAGACAGACTACGGAGTACGGACGGAGGACGTTTAGTATGGATTATCGACGGTCTTGTTAACATTACATTATAAGATTACAGGACAAAAAAAAAATGTTTCTCAGTGTGAAACTTCTATTTAAAATATCTATATCAATAATTGCAAAGAAAAAATATTATATTGCTATTGATAAACTCAAACGCTACTAATTCGTGTTTAATAATTCGTTCATCACTTAAGTAGTTAGTATCTAAATGTGGTGTTAAAATATAAATTTATCACAAGTAAAGCTGTGGTTTCAAAGCTAGTATAATATATAGTACCTAAACAAGAGGTGCAAGTTTATTAACTAATAATCTAATCTGTCACGTTTTGTGCCAAGGAACGCGGAAAAGCACGACAAAAAAACAACTTAATCCTGTTTGTCAGTTAGCTATCTAATTATTTGTAATTATAGCATGATAAAAGGTTTATTCAAGGGTACATTATATTATAGAGGCCCTTTAAATTATATGGTATGTGTACTTTTTGAGAATCGACATAATTCATGGTTATTAAGCTATTGCATAGCTTCTATCGCGGGCCTTGAGCGCGGGGACCGAATCCAGAAATTCCGTAACGAAAAAACCTCACGCTCCCCACTCCAACAAATTTTTCTATTATTTAATAATAGAAAAATTTGTTTTCTTATCGGTCACCACGCTCAAAAAGTGTAACTTGAATTAATATCAAAGAAAAAGCAATACTGCATGAATAAAATAAATAAATAAAATTATAATTGCATAAGTTGATACAAGATGCTATGCAATAGCTTTACCGCGGCAGTCCCCGAGTGCCAAACGTCTTTTTTTTATTTACATTTCACCATATATATATATATGCATTTGCCGTTGTAGCACTGTATACGTACAATATGGCCACTCCCTGTCTCTCTCTCGTATCGACCTCACCTCCCCTCTTCGACGAATCTGGAACATTTTTTATGACGCCGCACGCACACAGGCGTATTGGAACTCTGCTCTGACGTCATTGTTTATATAATAGTTAACGACGACGCGATGTTTGTATGGAGTGGCTGGGGTATTGAGTAGACTAGTATTAAATTTTAAATACGTGTCTACATATCAAACAACCGTTGATTGGTTTTGATGAAACCAAAACCAATCAACGGTTCGAAAGTAATATGCAATATTAACGTAATAATAATAACGAGAAATCGTTATTAACGTAATAATAATAATAACAAGCAATAATAACGTGAAAATGAATACAGGGCAATATTAATTTTCACGTTAACGGAAATAGCCTATTCCAATTCTCCCCACTTGTAAATTATGTTCGTTTTCTATGTACGGTCGGTTTCCTAAGATAACCACCCTGCCATACAGAAAGAACTATTTAGCAAAGTGGTCAGTTATATAAGTTTCATAAGATTTCGTATAAAGAATTTCTAAAATCGATACGTTCGGTTCTTTCGACTCGGATAAGTGTGTGTTCACTCTAAAATTATCTTTTCATTATTTTCGTTCTTTTGTGATCACTTGATCAGTCATATAAGTTTCATAAGATTTCATATAAAGAATTTCTAAAATTCGATTCGTTCGGTTCGTTCGGCTCAGATAAGTGTGCGTTCACTCTAAAATTATCTTTTAATTTTTTTCGTTCTTTTGTGATCAGTTATATAAGTTTCATAAGATTTCTTATAAAGAAGTTCTAAAATTCGATTCGTTCGGTTCGTTCGGCTCAGATATGTGTGCGTTCACTCTAAAATTATCTTTTCATTATTTTTGTTCGTTTTCTTTAGAAGTTTCTATTATATGGGTAAAAAGAATTTATAAGCTGTTAAGCAGTCCTAACATGACTAGCTCGCCTTGAATGTGGCCCTTGTCCTTGCTGTGTTGTCGCGATAAGGCCGCATGGTGTATGTAAGTAGAAAGAGGGACCTTTCACTCGTCTTACTCGACTAAGACAGTAGTAAAATTTAATGGTGAAATTATATACTACTAGCTGACTCGAGTAACTTTGTCTGCGTGTGAAATAGAGAGCGTTGAAAATTAAGTATAGGATTACCATTACAAAGACAACCTTACAAGATAGACATTACGCTATCGCGGACTTTTTTTAAGAACTTTTTAAGAGGACCAATTCCGTCATACATGATTGTTGCGTAACTTTATTTGTTTACGCAGCGCACGCAACAGAAACTCTCAAAAGGATTTTTTTTTCACGTTTTTGCAGCATTTTTCATTGGTGCTTCGCTCCTATTGATATAGCCTATAATGATATAGGCTATAATGCTAGGCTATAACATAAATGAGCTATCTAACACTATTTTTTTTTAATTCGAAGCGGAAGTTGATGAGCTCGATGGCGTCATTTCGCATGTCAGTACACAAAGACGCAAGTTAAAGTAAGCAACATCGACCTTAGCCTGTGCATGGATGGATTTATTTACTCAAGTTCCTCCGTACTTCGGAGGGTACGTTCGCCCCGGCTGTTGTCATTAGATCACAGTCGTTAAGTCAAGTCAGTGGCCTTTAGGCGGTATGAAAACATTGACCTTCGCAAACCCAGTATTGAGCAGCGTGGTTGAGTTCGCTCTAAACCACCCCTTCGAATGAGGGAAGACCCATATTCCAGCAGTGGGTCGAATAAAGGTTGACGACGAACCGGTAGTTCTTGAGATTAGCGCGTTCAACCAAACAAACAAAGTTTTCAGCTTTATAATCCATTAGGACGTATGCATTGAACAAGTAGACATTTCCATCAGGTGTATGCTGGTTTACCATCTTTGTGGTATAAAGAATATGTATATTAATATACAAATCTGTTGGGAGGATAGGATTAGTAGGATTAATTTCCTTCTCGTATTTGATCTGCTAAGCACTCAAACTGCTAATGTATTATTCTATTACTGTCTGTTAATCAGATTATAGTGGTTTAGCTTAAGCTATTATTAGTAGCTGATTAGTATACTGTAGGTACATAATAATAGTATAACTAATGAGAAAATTTATCTTAGTATAAATTATGTTATTCCTTCAAGCAATGTAAAAGAGATTGCATGAAGGAATAAGATAATTTGTCCTGTTAACTATTTAGCAAAATATTTTACAATTTATTTTTCTCATTATAGTTTGATATTTGTTTATTTAAACTCTTTATTGGCCACAGTGAGCAATGGTATAAAAAGGCGGACTTAATGCTAAAAGAATTCTCTACCTATCAACCTTCGGAAAGTACAGACGTCCACGTCATGGTTTTAGCTAAATTAATATTTGACAAATACGATATTTTTTAATCCAGTATTTCGTTCACACGGAGGAAAGCTCGGGCCAAAACCAACATCTAATATTAATATTATGTAGAACATTCAGTCTACAAATAACGAATTCAGACGTTATTGTAGATCACGCACAGACATTTCCTTATACTCGTATACAACACCCTAAAAATATTACTCTCTTTTTGGGCAGTCCAGTAAAAAAGGTTATTCGTGTAAAGAAAATTGGTGCGAACGTTAATACTCGTAATTACAATCCCGGAAGGAAAAAGGAAGAGTGAGTGACCGAAACAATGTCGTTGTCATTTAGCCGTCGTGCCATTAGACCTTGTCCTTACTGAGTATTACTTATACTGTGCTGAGTTGTAGAGATAAGACAAGACGCATATATGTAGGGCAGAATATAGATTTAGACGAAGGTAAAAGAAACTTTACAGATAAGGGTAAACGAGTAGCGACTTTTCGATGTGATTGTCTGACTATAGATATTATTTGTGCTGAATCACAATAATTGATAGAGCGGATAAATCAGGCGAAGTCTCCAATTCGAGTTCGCTCGAAAAATCATTATAAATGTATTGGTATAAGTTCATCGGGGTATTAATTCTAATACAAATACGTTAATAAAGATATGAGATTTTTTTTTATATCACTAAGATGGACAACCAGCGTGAGACCCGTCTGGTGGGAAGCGGTCGCTACAGCCCATGGACGCTAGTACACATAAATACTAATGTACACAAAAATATATTTACTGCGAATTACAATTAATAGAACCCTTGCTTTGAACTCTCAGGACTCATGCGATACTCGATATCCTAATTTGTATCACTATAGCACTCTTGCAACAGTAAGAATTATTTACCCAGGTACATATTTTTTATATGAAAGGGGAACAAACGAGCATGTGGGTCTCCTGATGGAAATCAATCACCACCGCCCATGGAGATCGCCAACACCAAGAGGCGCCGATCCGTTACCAGCCTATACTCCTTCCTTTCCTTTTCGTGACCTCACCCACTCGCAGGAACACAACAGCCCTCAAGGAAATAGTTAATTGGCTGCGGTATTCAGTGAGGTTTGGGGTACTTACTTCACCTGTCGGGAAGCTTAAAAAACACGTTATGCCACACGTCTCTTAATACTGTTTATAATTACTACAAAAAAAAAAATTAAGTACATTTATCTGTTGTCTAGTACCCCATAGCACAAGTTTTGAGCTTAATTTGGGACTAGATGGCACTGTGTAAATTGTACAGAAATAAAAAAAAATGTAGAGCATGTAAATTAGGTTTGAAAAAAATCAAACATGAAATTTCAATTCTTGGATAACAACTAGTTATGTGTCCAATATGTAGAGGCTGTGTAGACAGTTTGTAGTAATATAAAAATCCCGCTAACATTGTGAACTGTTTCGCTGCGATAAATAGAACAATATAAGATAGTCGTTTGCGACTCGGCGGACGTTATTTATTTACTTCACAAAGAAAGCACTGTGAATAAATAGACACCGTTGAAAGACGTGCCTACAATTAGAATAGATGAACCTGCTTTTATATCTCTGAGATGAATAAATTACCTTTTGGAGTCAATTTTCTTTGGAATATGAATATCTTTAATCTCGGGTTTGGTATCAGTTTCAATGGGAATCCCCATTGGAACTAACTCTCATTATGAAAGCTAGAGATATTGCAAGTAAATATCTTAGTCTGGGGAACTTTGCTCGTATACGTTACATATAAACTCACTCATGTAATAAATACTTTCAGTGATTTAATAACAATTTTATCCTTAGGTTACCCTTGAACCATCAATCGAAAAGAAATAAAGCAAGTGAGAATGTAAAATTCGTGGAATTTGGATACAGACTTCGCGAGGTTACCTTTAGAACCGAAAAGAAAGAACCGTTTGCCACACCTTCCTCTTTCTGAGACATGTTGCTAGAAGTAGACATATACTACAAGGCATACGCTGCGAGTGGTTCAGTATCCATGCCTAGATCTGAGGCATTCGACAAGCAGAAGAGAGACATTATGAGACGTGTGCCGCGGCTGAAGTTGAACAGTTTCATGCAACATTTTGTTATAAATGTACATACACCGAACACTCGAAAACGTTTTTCCGGTGTAAATGGCTCACCACGATCTTTAGAGCCAAAGCCAACCTCATCTGCATGTGGCGCACCCTGACGACTAACGAAAGAGGCTCTGGCAAAAAAGACGTAAGTGTACAGCGTATTTGTAAGCGGTCGAACCGGGAAAGGTCCTCCACCTCACAGAATACCGCAGCCAAATAACAGTTCCCTTGTGGGTTGTTGTGTTCCTGCGAGCGGTTACCCGCTTCACATCACGCGGGCCATATGCTTGCACCCACCTTATCCTGTGGAGCGGAGGCACTTCCCCAGTCGGCCAGCTTACACTGTGTTCTACCTTTCTTTTGCCAAAGCCACTTTCGCTAATCGACAGACCGCACCACGCGCAGGTGAGGTGGCCTGACGTTGGTAAGCCACATACGCCCCAAGAAGTACACATTATTACAAAATACACAGAAGAAACACGGACAATACGTGTATCGACACACCGTGTTATTAATTAAGGTTTCGGAAGAAAGGAAATGAGATCAGTGACCTTATAGATCGTTACGTCACTTCCTTGTTTCAGACATTATCCTTCATCCTTGTGGAGATAACATAAACATAGTGCTGCGTTTTATGTTGGTTGTGAATAATATATATTTTTACTCAAGTAAATTAATGTCTGCTTGTACAAAAAGTGTGTGTACGACAAGAATTCGACCGTCATAATGTTGAAAGTGTGGTACTATTACTTATACTATGGTGTGGTTTAGTGTCGTTAGATAGATGTCAAACCGCTTTAAATACTAAACGCTATAAAGATTTGAAAATAAACATTAAAAAATGATTGAAAAAAAGATCACGCCCAACCGACCATAATAATAACATATTAAAGTTATTCTATGTATATTCTCAATATCCTATGTATATTCTCAATATTGCATACGAACTAAAATTTGCTGTTGGCATGTAAACGAAAAAAAAAAATTCATAGACAAAAAGAAAGAAAATGTTTTTGAGAAAACTCTGGCGGTAGAGTGTAGGTAAGTAAGGCTTAACATGATCTTTAGAGCCAAAGCCAACCCCACCTGCATGTGGTACACTCTGCCGACTTGCGAAAGAGGCTATGGCGAAAAATAGGTACGGCACAGCATATTTGTAAGCAACCCGACTGGGGAAGACCTACATTTCACAGAGTACTTCAGCCAAATAATAATTACCTTGTGGGTTGTTCCTTCGGGTGAGTGACGTCACCAGAAAGGAAGGAGTTACTGCGTTGGCAGCGAGGATGGCAGCGGGCCAGGGATATTCCATGTTATGAGTTTTAATATAGCTGCTTTAAAAAAAAACTAATTAACACTACTTAATTATTCGGTAAAGACAAGCCCCCATAATTCTTCATATCTGGTCATCGTATAGAACCCTCTCTAAGCGATTTGATAACTAGGCCGATTTTTTTTATTAATCGAAGTGCTTGGCAAAGGGAGCCCCTTTGTAACAAACATTATTTGCTATTTAGTATATTCTGTTAGCTTTATTAGATTTTACAAAACATTCCCTAGAAGCTGCTTTAATGCAATAAACGAATATATTCCTACAGAATTTCAATTTGCCGATCGTCTGGGATTCTGAATAAAGAATGACAAATTTAGAATAGCTGACCCAGCGAAGCCTATTTCAGCGCTTTGTGCTTATTCTGAAGCCGTATTTTCAGTTTTGGGATGGTAGCGCGGCAAATAGTTTTCTCTTTGCTTAAATTCAGTTCGCTTTAGTGCTAGTAACGGATAACAATTTTTATTAATAAAATTGGTACAATTAAGTACTAAGTTATTAAGTAGTATTGAAAAACTTTTTTCTTTAACTCATTTACCACTCGTGCAGCAATGATTAAATTACCAGTGGAAATACGAGACAGTATGACTGTGACCACTTTCAAAAAGAAATTAACACGCCATTATGACTTTACTCTAGTTGATTATTATTTATAAGTATTTGTTGATATGCTTTAGATAACATATATTGTTGTATAAATTCAAAACATGTCTGTATACATATTTGCATGTTTCGCCTATGCAAACCTAGGAGCGCCCAGATTAGATTTACCTGATTTTCAGTCCATACAGCACACTTATCGCAATAAACTTGCACTATGTTCTATATAATATTGATGGTCGAATGGCTAGCAATGGCCACTTTGACTCCGAGGTCGCTGGTTCGATCCCCGCACATGACAAACATTTATGTGCACAAACATGTTTGTTTGTCTTAGTCTGGGTGTTTTCTGTGTAGGTATTATATTTATGTATTTACAAAAAAATTATAGTATAAATTATCTTTTACCCATAGCACAAGCTTTGCTTAGTTTGGGACTAGTCGGCAGTGTGTAATTTGTCCAGGAATATTTATTTATTATTACTATCCAAAATTAAAACAAATGCTAACTCAATATTATTAACACTGTCTGTGTAAAATTAGGTAAATATAAGACAATACATATATGTTTTTTCTCATATTCACCTGATATATTGATGTTAGAGAATAATAACATTGTGCATGAATAATGTACTGTTCTATTTTTTTTTTGTACACCACACATTTCCACCACTGTGTCTACTGTGTAGGCAGGATTAACAGCGGCGACCGCCAAAAAAGGCAATGAGCAGTGAAGTCCATTGCAGTCCCGGTGGTAAAACTACGACTGCCTTTTAACTCGCAACGAATTTAATCAGAATAAATTAGTAGGAGTAAGAAGCTTTTGGAATTTGACTTCCCCTCTTAGCAATGTGAGAGACAGCCATATGGCAAGGCCTAAAGAGATGGCTCGTCAAGTGTGCGATATATTGAGATCATCATCATCATCATTATCAATCCGTATTCATCCACTGCATAAGTCTCCCCCCCTATAGAGCCATACACCCTGATCCTGAGCGGACTGCATCCATCGAAACCGTAATACTTTCACGAGGACGTCGTTCCATTTAGTGGGTCGTCCCACAGTGCGTACGCCAGTACGAGGTCGCCACCCGAGAACCATCTTTCTTCAGCCATTGTCAGTTCTACGAGCTATGTGGTCGGCCGCCACTTCAGCTTGCTATTATTGAGGTCGAAGATGGTCGTATAAAATATATATTACACAGATTAAATGTCTAAGAAAACGGTGACGGTGAATAGTGCACAATATCCTTAACGCTTGTCTATACACTACAGTACTCTGGGTGGTTGTCGGGAACAGAAACGTAGGCACTAGCCTCCAAGCAAACTCAGTATTATTTACAACATATTACATATTTGCAGTGAACTACATTTTAAGATAAGCCGCATGCAATTAGGGCTTAAGTAGAAACGATCGTGAGAAATACTGGCTTTTCCAGTTTTATTTATAAAAAAAAAAAAAAAAAAAAATATGCTTTTTGTTACTAAAACAAAAACAAAAAAAAAGGGAGATGACCCTTTTTTTTTGTTTTTATTTTTTTTCAGACTCACTACTATCACTTGCAGGGCAGCTTGTGTGGCGAGCTGTTGTGTGAGTAGCGACACCACGGACCCGAGTCTCCAGAGAGTCAGTCAGGGCCTTCGTATCCGGCGTGTCTTCATCGGTCGGAGTGTAAACACAAGAAGGCCCGCAGGACTCTCAGCTCTGGCTTGCCTTCATTGGCCGTCCAGAGAGGAGCCGCTAGAGCTATATGCTCCAGGGGTGGAAGTGTTAAAGGGCAGCACGCCGCGAGTAACTTCGGAGAAAGCGCAGCACACCTCTCGACACCCCTGAGTCACTCACACCGGTGTTGCCTCCGGCCGATTTCCTGGCATTTCGGAGGCCCATCTAGTGAGTGGCAAGCCACCGCCTGCCGCAAATAACTAGCAATAAAAGCAGTTATGGCAGGCGTCCGTCCCTCTTCTGTAATAGCCCGGTATTAAGTTCACCCAGATCTCATCTCCATAGCCCATTTATTTTCTATCACACTTCGCAATAGTCTCAACGCCTGCCGAGACCTGCTCATGGGTATATCGTTCCATTGATATATCCTGGAACGGGTCACGGCGGGCGTACAACATTACATCTAACTTCTCAAAGGGGCCTCTACGTGTTGGATCTATATCCCCGCGTATGCCTATCAAATGACCGGGCTTGACCCGTGAATTAAGAGAGATACATAATAATATATAAAACTAGCAATAAAAGCAGTTATGGCAGGCGTCCGTCCCTCTTCTGTAATAGCCCGGTATTAAGTTCACCCAGATCTCATCTCCATAGCCCATTTATTTTCCATCACACTTCGCAATAGTCTCAACGCCTGCCGAGACCTGCTCATGGGTATGTCGTTCCATTGACATATCCTGGAGCGGGTCACGGCGGGCGTACAACATTACATCAAACTTCTCAAAGGGGCCTCTACGCGTTGGATCCATATCCCCGCGCACGCCTAACAAATGACCGGGCTTGACCCGTGATTAAAAAGAGATACACATAATAATAATATATAATAATAAGTCCGCAGGGCAGCTTGTGTGGCGAGCTGTTGTGTGAGCAGCGACACCACGGACCCAACTCTCCAGAGAGTCGGTCAGGGCCTTCGTCTCCGGCGTGTCTTCATCGGTCGGAGTGTAAACACAAGAAGGCCCGCAGGACTCTCAGCTCTGGCTTGCCTTCATTGGCCGTCCAGAGAGGAGCCGCTAGAGCTATATGCTCCAGGGGTGGAAGTGTTAAAGGGCATCACGCCGCGAGTAACTTCGGAGAAAGCGCAGCACACCTCTCGACATCCCTGAGTCACTCACACCGGTGTTGCCCCCGGCCGTTTTCCTGGCATTTCGGGGGCCCATCTAGTGAGTGGCAAGCCACCGTCTGCCGCAAATAACTAGCAATAAAAGCAGTTATGGTAGGCGTCCGTCCCTCTTCTGTAATAGCCCGGTATTAAGTTTAGCCAGATCTCATCTCCATAGCCCATTTATTTTCCATCACACTTCGCAATAGTCTCAACGCCTGCCGAGACCTGCTCATGGGTATGTCGTTCCATTGACATATCCTGGAGCGGGTCACGGCGGGCGTACAACATTACATCAAACTTCTCAAAGGGGCCTCTACGCGTTGGATCCATATCCCCGCGCATGCCTATCAAATGACCGGGCTTGACCCGTGATTAAAAAGAGATATATAATAATAATAATATTTGTTTGTAATACTCGTACATAGTTAAATTGCATGTTCAACATCGTAAGAAAAGAAATAAAGATTATAATTAAAGATCATTATTTTAAAACCTATTTCTAGGTGATATTAATATATCAATAATATTATTGTTCCTCGAACAACATAATATTATGTTTTCCGCGCGAACCTAAACCTCAAAATAAAATAACACATACACGTATTGCAGTCACTGATTTGTGTGCCAACCCGCAGTTGAGCGTGGTAGAGTATGCTCTAAACCCCCTTCTACTAAAAATTCTAGACTATTTTCTTTTGGGCGCTGCAATTCTGGGTGGTAGAAGTCCGAAATAAAACCTTAACGGCGATATTGGCTTAAAAACCAGTTTTTTTTTTTTCAAAGTGAAAGGTCACATGCATTGTAGGCATTGATTTCTAGACGGTAGAGAGATGACCTCCAAAAATATTTTCTGGTAAGCCGAAATCAACTACCTATTTAAATAATTAACCTGTATGTATCCACATGATGTTGTACAGAACCGAGTCTGATGTGATAATAAAGGAACTTTTAACTCATGGCAAAATTTCGAAACTTACGAGTACCTCATTTCTGGACAAGCAAACCTAGCATTATATTTGCAGACAAAGGTGTTTAACCTTTAGCTACTGAGGTGGATTTATTTTCACGTACATACTGACGTAGGGGTCTCAGAGGCCTACATATATAAGTGCTTATGTTTTAAAATCTTTACGTTTTTTAGGGTTTAGTGTTGAATAATTAGCTTTAGTAGATACATTTAAATAAAACAATATTTTTTATATATAAATAACTAGCTTTTGCCCGCGGCTTTGCTCGCGTAACATTAATCGATAGAAGTACTCGTGTAAAATTTAGGATAAAATAGTCCAACAAATCTGGTTTTCCCATACAAAATTTGGACCTTCGTTTCACCCTCTTAGAGGTAAAATTTGTAAAATCTTTTTAAGTAATTCGTGTCCACTACGTTATATTTTCAAATCGATGCCATTGTAGTAATTAACGTCAAAGAAAACCATAGAATCAACACCCATATTGATATTATGACTTTTCAATCCATTGCAGAGTCCCCTACAGAGTTGTCACGTCGACTATGTTAGATTATTAAATAATTGTTTTTTTCGTAATCAGCGACCCGATATACCATAAAAACAATAACTATGACGATTTTCCGAGTTTTTCACCACATTTTAGGCATTTCAACGCCATCGCACCCCAATAGGGGATGATGGTCACGTTACCGCCCTACGGGTACAATAAATAACAATAATAGGTAATTTCTGGTATAAAAACTATCTTAGGTATGTCCTTTCCCAGGAGTCAAGGTATCTCTCAACCAAATTTCATCTAAATCGGTCCAGCGATTTAAGCGTGAAGAGGTAACAGACATTCTGTCTCATTTATTATATTAGTATGGATTGGCGTTGAGAAAACCCGTAAAAACGACACATATGTAATAAACGACACAGAGGATAATGGTCACGTTAGCCACGTTGAATTTTAAAATCGTTGTTGTTTTCGTAATCAGCGACCCGATAAGCAATAAAAACAATACCCATGACGATTTTCAGACTTTTGACCCCATTCTACCCTTTTAGAGGTTCATATTTTCAAATCGATGCCATTTTTGTAATTGACGTCCCAGAAAACCATAGAATCAACACCAATATTGATATTTTGACATTTTGACCCCACCGCACTCCCACAGGGGTGATTTTATGTCATGTCGGCTATGTTATATTATAAAATAGTTGTTGTTTTCGTAATCAGCGACCCGATAAACCATAAAAACAATACCCATGATGATTTTCAGACTTTTTCACCCCATTTTAGACATTTCCATCCCAACGCACCCCCACAGGGGCGACTTTTTATCACGTCGGCTATGTTTGATTAGATAATAGTTGTTATTTTCATAATCAGCGACCCGATAAACTATTAAAACAATACCCATGACGATTTTCAGATTTTTCACCCCATTTTACCGCTTTAGGTGTTGTATTTTGAAAAATCCTGAAACATGTGTTTACTCATTTATCTATAGAAGTACTCGTGTAAAGTTTCGGATAAAATAGTCCAATTAATCTTGTTTGCCCATACAAACTTTGGACCCCCGTTTCACCCCCTTAGGGGAAGAATTTTGAAAAATCCTTTCTTAGTCCACCCCTAGATATCATAAGGAACCTACGTGCCAAATTTGAAATCTCTAGATCCAGCAGTTTGGGATGTACGTTGATATATACCAGTCAGCCCCATTTTACCCCTTTATGGATTGAATTTTGAAAAATCCTGAAACACGTGTTTACTCATTTCTCTATAGAAGCACTCATGTAAAGTTTCGTATAAAATAGTCCAACTAATCTTGTTTCCCCATACAAACTTTGGACCCCCGTTTCACCTCTTGAGGGGATGAATTTTTGAGGGGAAAAATCCTTTCTTAGTGTACCCCTGGACATCATAAGAAACCTACTTGGCAAATTTGGAATCTCTAGACCCAGCGGTTTGGGCTGTGCGTTATGTAAGTCAGTCAGTCAGTCAATTTATTCTTTTATATATTTAAATTAACTAATATTTCTAAGTTTAATTTCGCATTTTTTGGCAAAAATCACATGTAATCATTAATCACTATGAATTAATTAAAATTATAAAAAAAAATACAAATTAACTTACAATCTTAAATTTAAATTGTCTTTCTAGCATATAGTACATCAGTCATTATAATACTATAGTGGGAAAATAAAAATTACATACATCAAAAATTACACAGTCCGAGCAAACTAAATAATAAATTGCAAAATTAAATATATGCTGAATGGTTGTAGTTCAAACTTCAAAAGATTAAAATTTTTAAAGTAACAAAATAATTAATCATCAAAATTATGTCAGACATTTATGTTGATAAATATTCAGTTCTCTATCACAAAAAATATACAATGTAGAAGATTAAAAGGAATGTCTGCATTATATTCTAAATATATGCTTATGACAAATGTGAAACAAATACATGTAATGTAGTGTGACTGACTTCTATTATGTTAAAAGTCGTTCCAGTATTTTTCCTGAAGATTTTTAACAAAGAACCTCTGTACATCAGATTTCCTCAAGAATTTATAATTTATTTTAAGCTGTAAGTGCATACAATCATGGCATAGACGAAAAACAATACCTCTGTAGTATTCATTATAATAACCTAATAAATAAGATTGTTTTCCGTCAGCCACTTAAATGAGCATTGTTGATCAAAGGCGTTTTTGTATGTTTATGAAGGAGATGAGACGGAGAGTGTTAATCCTTTGAGAATGAAAGAGATAAACTATGACGCGATCGGAAAGAGACGCGAGGGATGTGGGTTGCGTCTTTGGGGGACGCTTGCGCAAGAACAGGGCGGCTTCGGGACAGTCGGCCAGGTATGGTATTCAAAGCTAGACTTTTCGCGTAATAAATAATTAAAAGAAGACAGTCGGACGGGGATCGTATTGAGAGCTGAACGTGACCAACAAGGTTCTGAAGATAGTCGATCGGGGGCAGTTTGAGGGTTGGACGTTGACTGTCAGCTATTGAGTAAAATATATTTGGCGCGAAAAATAATTAAAATTAAGCGATAATTAACTAAAAAGATATTTACTGTGTAATTTCAATCAATCAAGATAACTGTCTTTAATAAGACTTTTATCGTATAATCGAATCTATAATAATAAAAGGCTTTGTCCTCACTGACTGACTGACTGACTGACTGACTGACTCACTAATCAACGCACAGCCCAAACCGCTGGGTCTAGAGTTCCAAATTTGGCAGGTAGGTTCCTTATGACGACTAGAGGTACACTAAGAAAGGATTTTTCAAAATTCATTCTCTAAGCGGGTGAAACGGGGGTCCAAATTTTGTATGGGGAAACAAAATTAGTTGGACTATTTTATCCGAAACTTTACACGAGTACTTCTATAGATAAATGAGAAAACACGTGTTTCAGGATTTAACAAAATTCAACCCCCTAAAGGGGTAAAATGGGGTGAAAAAGTCTGAAAATCGTCATGGGTATTGTTTTCATGGTTTATCGGGTCGTTGATAAAAAAAAACAACAACTATTTTATAATCTAACATAGCCGACGTAACATAAAATTACCCCTATGGGGGTGCGATGGGGTTGAAATCTCTGTATCAATATGGGTGTTGATTCTATGGTTTTCTGGGACGTAAATTATGAAAATGGCATCGATTTAAAAATATAACATAATGAACACGAAATTACATAAAAGGATTTTTCAAATTTTACACCTAAGAGGGTGAAACAGAGGTCCAAAGTTTGTGTTGGGAAATGAGATGAGTTGGACTATTTTATCCTCAACGTTACATGAGTATTTCTATAAATAAATGAGTAAACACGTCTTTCAGGATTTTTCAAAATTCAACCCCCAAAGGAGTAAAACTGGGTCAAAAAGTCTGAAAATCGTCAAGAGTTTTATTTTTATATGTTATCGGGTCGAATTAAATTACGATAACAACAATGTTTTTAAAATTCAACGTGGCTAACGTGACCATCATCGTGTAATTTTTTTTAACATTGATTTATCCTTTTTAAGCTGATAGAATAAGACTTATGTATTGACTGATGTGTATCCATAATAGGTTTTTATATTTGTATCTGGCGTTAATCAGTGCTTATAGGATCGCGGGCGGCGCGGCGAGAGCAGGACGGGTGTAGTAGTTATCTGGAAAGTTCTTGCTTCCGTATTTTGTACAATTAAAGGTGGCTACATGAAGGTGGTTGCGTTGCGTGTTAGACTTGACTTGGATAATGCAAAATGTCCGAATTTCACGCGAGCGAAGCCGCGAGCAAGAGTTATTTCACTAATCAACGCACAGCCCAGACCACTGAAGCTAGAAACCTGAAACTTGGATATGTGTTCCTTATGTAATGTAAGAGGTTGAAAATAGGGGTTGAAAAAATCCCCCTTTATGGAAATCTACGATTTTGAGAGTTGGTGGAATGGTTGTTTTTAGGGTTCCGTACCTCAAAAGGAAAAACGGAACCCTTATAAGATCACTTTGTTGTCCGTCTGTCTGTCTGTCTGTCTGTCTGTCTGTCTGTCTGTCTGTCAATAATTTCTACGTCGAGAATGCGTGGAGGTATCAAGCTGAAATTTGAACTGTATACTCAGGTCTACGTTCCCATGAAGTTATAAAATAATCAAACTGATAAGTTTACGTAAAAAAAAGTTACAGCCGTTTATTCAGCAAAAAACGCATATTTCGACATTTTCAAGGGAATCAAAACCTATAGGGTACTTCCCGTTGACCTAGAACTATGAAATTTGGCAAGTAACATCGTTATAGACTACAAGTACAGGAATAAATCTCAAAACTATACATTTGTAAATAGATCTTAAAAAATAGGGGGTCTATATTTTTATAGGGTGTCGAAATTTCAAATTGAAACTACTAGTTCAAATCGGGTATCATATGAAAGGGATTGATGAACACATTGCAAAATATATTTTATTTATTTTTTTCGACGCATTATTTCTTATTTATAATGAAAAATATCAAATTTAATATTGATACTACGTACGGAACCCTCGGTGGGCGAGTCCGACTCGCACTTGTCCGGTTTTTTTTTATACTACGACGGGTGGCAGACAAGCATACGGCCCGCCTGATGTGAAGCGGTTACCGTAGCCATATTAACGCTCGCAACATAAAATATCACCCGCGCGCCGCCACCTCCACTGCCAACGCAGCATTTTCTTCCTTTCTGGTGACCTCACTCACTCGCAGGAACACAACAATCCTCAAGGTAATTGTTATTTGGCTGCGGTATTCTGTGAGGTGGAGGTACAATCCCCAGTCGGGTAGCTTACAATTACGCTCTCTGCTTCTCTTTTCGCCAGAGCTTCGTTTGTCAGTCAGCAGGGTGCACCGCGTGCAGGTGAATTTGGCTTTGGTTCAAGGATGTTAATGAACCACTTACACCCCAATGTTCAGAAAAAAGGTAATGTTTAGGGCTAATGAGAATTCCCGTACTCCCGTACTCCCGCCCACCTTCCCGTAGTCATATAGGCCTTTCAGTAGTCACCCCCGGAAGATTGTATATACATCCAGATGTCGCTTCATTTGATTGAAGGACGCGTTTTTTTTTACATCTTACGCGTGCGATGTACAATCTTCCGGTCCTTCAATCAAATGAAGCGACATCTGGATGTCGCTTCATTTGATTGAAGGACGCGTTTTTTTTTACATCTTACGCGTACGCCGCAGTAGTACGCCGAAGAGTAATTGAAAAACCGATTCTAAGTACCGACTTTTTGGGGTGGTATACTTAATATCAGAATTTCTGTATTTTTCAAACAATGACAAGATTGACTGAATTTATACTTGTGGAAGGTGTGATGACGCCCGATACTATTATAGCTGTGTAAGGTGATGGATCTTGCCTGTTCTCAGACGCAGTCTCTAAAGGTCACTAGGGTTGACTTGAGACAGGACTGCTTCTCTCATGATCAGTTGTATGTAGCCTGCTCACGAGTAAGTTCTCCTGGTAGCCTTGCAATTTTGGCTGCTGGTGCGAAAGTCAAAATTATTATTTATCGGGAGGTCTGAACCTAAATGGTATATGTTTGTAATAATGATCAATGCGAAACAGACCTATATGGGGGAAAAATTTAATACCTACCTGGAATCTTAATAAAAATAGACGCAAATCATGAATGTTCCCGTAGCGAAGCACGGGTACTTTTGTACAATGATAAATGAAGGAGGAGAAAGCAGAGTCATCATGGAACTGCATAATTTGTTGACAAATCTGGTTGTATAATATTACTCTATTAATTCTCTGATTTCTCTATTTTAGAAATAGATTTCTGCATGATGATTAATTTTATGAAATGGATAAATTTATATTAATGCAAATGTATAGATAAGTTTATCATTCGCTCCGAATTAGAACATTTTAAACATTTTCTTTGAAGTTTAAAGTGAAATATTTATGAGTTAATAACAAATATTTCCTTATTACTACTATTTTTTTATTTCTACGAAACATTTTATAATTATAGTTATTAAATAGTAGGAAACTGTTTCATAATTAAAGACTAATATTTCTTAGATAAAGAAGTAAATATATTTGGTGTGAACAATACTTTTGTTTTCACAATAGAAGGTGCCGCGTTTGCTTTGAAAAGTGACCGGTCTGATGATCAGTGTCAAGTAAAATTATTAGAGTCAAAAAATCTGTGATCAGTGGTTGGTGCCTTTTTTTGAATTGGCCTTCGCAAAAGGTCTCCGATGGGAGGCTCTGGGCCAGTAGCATTGGTTTCTTATTATTATTATTTTCATTAGGAAACTAATCTTACTGGATTAGTTGGCGGTAACCCCACAGATTTTAATAATAATTGATTGCCCGGGCAATCCAGTTCTAAGTTGTATATATAATTGTAACTAAATCATGGTTCCTTATAAATTCAGTACATTTTTCAATATTATTCGATCTGACGTTTTGTACTTACTCCAAATTACATATAACGAGCGATCCATCAGCCGGGGCGCTGAGGCACGTGTCCAACGGCGTGGTTAATTGAGCTGAGCAATGCAGTTGCGAAACAGAAGCGGCTTCTGAGAAAGTTAAGTTGCGTGTTTATATTCTGATCATTCCTGATATCTATATCTTAATTTTATTTTCTGTGTATTTTTGTGAAAACATTATTTTTTCCATCTATATTTCAGTATAGTACTCGTTCCTTTTCTTTTCACGAGAACCTTCATAGTTCATACTCAATTAGACAGTAGAAGGTACAGTAGCTTAGAAATAATTGTATAATTTCTTGTGGACCAACATTAATATTTTAATATTATAGTTACGTTTTAGTTCTGTCGCAATAAGCATATAATTTTATTTTCTCATGTAATACAATTTTGTGAACGAAATTTACTCGTGGAATGTAAAACATTTTGTAGTTTTGTTGTACAACATACGAATTTCCTATATTCGTATCATAATTGTATGGTATAACATAATTAACTAGACACACTTTAGAAGTTTAATGAAATAAATAAATTGAGGTAAGGTGAGTTGAGATGATCGTAGCGAGGCGAGGCGAGGCGAGGCGAAACCAAGCTAAGCTAAGCTAAGCGAAGCGAAGCAATGTGAAGCGAAGTGAAATGAAGCAAGCGCAGTGAAGTGAAATGAAATGAAATGAAAAAAAAATGTATTTAAGTACATTTGTCAGTTACCTAGTACCGATAGTACAAGCTTTGATTAGTTTGGGACTAGATGGCGCTGTGTAAATTGTTCACACATATTTATTATTTATTTATTTATGTATGCCAGCACTTATATAACAATCACTCAACTAAGCTAGTGCTCTTCGGGATTTTAAATTTGAATACTAGCCCCTGTCAACTCGGACAACAACACGCAGCTTAAGAGAATTTGCTTTAAACTTCATTTGAACATTATCATCATCAATCATCATATTTTGTACAAAAAAAAATCCAGAGCAAAGGAAAGATCGTCGAACTGAGGGAAGAGACTCTTAAAGCTACGAGCAAATGCATGACGACACGTCGCCACGCCATAGTCAACCTGACCCAATGCTAAAAGAAATAAAATATATTAAAATTTTAAGTCTCTTCACACCCCGGCCACTCCATACAAATGCCGCGACGTTAACTACTACTTAAACAATGGCATCATTCTGTGCGAAGCGCTAGTGAACGCGTGTGCGTGCAGCGCCATACAAACTGTTCCACATTTGTCTCGGAGGGGAGGTGAGGTCGATACCAGAGAGCGGTAGGGAGTAGCCATACTGCACGTATTGCCATTACTTATACTGTGGTCTCGTATAAATCTGATTAGTCTAAAGCCAAAATACAATATGCAGCAGCGTCGTGACTAAAAATGTTAGTGAGAGCTTAGCATAATGGCAACAAATTTTACCTCGGGCTAATGTTTGTCTTTCGGAGTGAGAAATGTTTCATTCCTCTTTTCCCTCTTAATTAGTGGGAATTAGTGGCTGGGTGCGTTAAATTAACCAACCGTGTAATGAACAGAATTAAAATGAATCCTCTGCAAAGGGTTCAGGGTCCTTTATTCTTGTTATTTGCGGTGACAAAAAGTTAAAAGCACTTACCTATGTACTATACACTATTATGTTCACTAAACAAACTGTAAATGTGTGAAAGCTAATTTGGTGGCATGGATGGCATTTGCTTAATTTAGCTCATGTTAAGCCTGGACTGACATATATATGGTCGCTAATTTTATGGACATTAACATGAACACATTAGAATAACAACCTAAGTTTTCATATAAATTTGGGTACTTTAGTCGTTAGCTCGTTGGTGTTTAATTTGTAATATCTTCATCTCAATAATATTTCCATTTGCATAATACCTAACATTTAAAACCTGGAAGTCTCTCCTATCATGATATTTTTAACCGATGAAAAAACGGAGGAGGTTCTCAATTCGACGCGTATATATATATATATATATATATATATATATATTTATATATATATATATATATATTTTTTTTTTTTTTTTTTTTTGGATATAATACTGACAACTATTATCTTCTATACATGCCTATGAATAATTTATATATTGATAACTTAGCGTCTAAGAGCTTTTAAGAACATAGATAAACCTAAAAAAAGTCATTATCGTAGAATGCGTTTGCGAAAAACCAAAGTTTTTCTTTTAAATTGCTAAAACATTCCCGTCCCTTAAATTATAAAAAAAAATAAGGCTCAGATTAACGCAGACGTCAACTTAATTTTATTAACGAGAAAGGGCGTCGAGTATAATTACTTATATTAGAGTACGTATAATCAATCATCTGCCTGCGACTGTAGTTATCCAGTCTAAATTAATTTGACCTCGTCTCTTATGACAACCATTATCTTCTAATACAGCCTTGTAAGGTTAATTTAATTAATACTGCCACTTTCCGAATCAGTTTACTCTGTATTTTAATACAGAAGCTATTTCTATAATTACTACAGAAGTAATTTGGCTCATAAAATACATATTCTGTTATATCTTGCCAGTCTTTCCTTTAAAGATAGATTAGTATAACTAATATAATGAGCTAGATGGCTTATACTTTAATCAGTATAATTAATGCGATAAGCTAGATAATTAATATAAACTGTTTTGTATACAACATGATCCGCGCGGCCCCACGGAGCAGTTTGGATATCACAACACTCAAATATTTTAATTTCTTGATAAAAAAATTTGCCTCCTTCTACAAATATTTTATTTAACTCTAGTATAGACGAACAAATTATTATTTCGATGATAATTCAACTAAATTTCAATAACTAATGTTATTGAAATCGAAATTCAATAAGGTTGGTAAATTATGAAACACGTAAATGCCCAATGAAATTAACTTTTTATTAAATTTACTCATACTCATGACATTCCGCGCGGATCAGAAAACGTGACCCGCACACCCACTGCTGCCACTCCCACTCCAATTCCACTGCCGGGCGGGTTCGCGGCTCGATCCCAGCAGTGGGATGAATAAGGGTTGACGACGAGTAAAATATATTATACGCGGTGCTGGCGCTCCGGCTAGTTAAATATAATCAGAAATATTACCTTGCAAATGTAATGAACATAATAAATCATACCACGTTCTTATACAAGTGTATCTGTACGCCTGGAACTGACATCAACAACAACGCATCGATCATTATTAGCAAACAAGGCTTAATTAATACAGCGCTCGCAACAATACTCAACTTGGATAAGTGTTAACATAACGTGACAAAATAACATAAAGAGGAGTTGTACTAGAATAATTAAGACGTTCTAGTCTTAGATCCCACTTCTGATAAGATTATTTTGTGCATCAAAACAAGTAAACATGTATTTTAATTATTTGTATCCATAAATGGAATTCGTTACTAACTGATCTATCCACGCACAGTTCAAACCACTAGACGGGGGCCCTAAACTGTAGCCCCTACCGTCTAAACTATAGCCCCTACCGCCTAAGCTGTAGCCGATTCCAATTGAATATTTTGATTCCAAAAATAGGTAGGTTAATAAGAAGAATACGGCCCGGTATAAAGCCATTGAGTCTTGAAATACAAATATTGTTGCTCTCGCGTTGGAAACCGTGCTGGTAACACTCCTCGTGTCCGTTAATTTCATTCACTCGCGTCAATACAACACTACCACACTACCCCAGTAGTCTTCGAGTCTACCTCTTTTTCGCCAGCGCCTTGCTAGTGGGCAGGGCGCACGTGCAGTGCGGGTAAGGTTGGCTTTGGCTCTAAGGTGGTAGCAGGTGGTGACCTATTTAGAAATTCCCGCAAGACAATGACGTTAAGTGACTTGGAACAATAAAAACCGTTTGGCTGGTTCCTCAAGGAAATTGTTATTTGGCTGCGATATTCTATGAAGTGGAGAATACGTCTCCAGTCAGGCAGCTTATTACTACGCTAATACTCTACCTCTCTTGCCTCGTTTGTCTATCAACAGGGTGCACCACTCGCAGGTGTGGTTGACTTTATCGGTGATTTAGTAAGGATCGTGGTGAACCACTTATACTCTTAAAGCTATTTAACCGAGCCTAATAAAACTATGCTAAGGCTAAATTAATATGCTTAGTCGCTTTTTATAGTTTTCGTTATTAGGTATTTTATTTTTATTTATTTGGAAAACATAGCAGTAATGTTTACACATAAAATCATTTACTGGTTTAAAAACAAGAGATATATATTTATACAGTTTTCGCATATAACCTCTAAAAAAATTGTCTGTTTTTGTGCTTTCTGCTCACCTATTCTTTAAATAAGTAAAAGATATACATTTCACATTTCAGTCGTAACTCTCCGACTCCGACATTTTTATTTTTTATTTATCAAGATACAGCTATCATTATCGGCATATAATACCTAATGTGGCTGTGTAGCAATATTTGAAATTAATTATTAAAAAACAATTTCATAAGATATACAATATCAATCAACTCAGAAACCTCGTCCATCATTACATGTCAGATTTTCCCGGACTAACCTAGGTAAACATTCACCTGTCCCACGCCTGTCTAGTCTATATAACCAATTTATTAACTAATAATCATTAAATATTGACATATTTAATCATTCGTTAAAATAATAAAGTCTAAAGTCTGTGTTAGTAGTTGAACCTTAATCTTAATCTTTTTTGTTTCATATAACAAATTGCTAAAAATGTAAAAGAGTACCTAATAGTTAACTATTGTATAGCATATGGTGTGTGCGCCTATAATCGGCATACACTAGAACTATATACTCTAGATAAGATATATTATTACATTATTAATGTGCTGTTATGCTGTTGGAGCACCTAAATAAATAAATATGCAAAATAAGAGCAATGTACAATATTATCATAGGTAATACAAATATGCTATATTCTAATGTCATTTGAGTATTCAAGATAAGTAGATACTTAAGAATATAAGTGGCAAGACTTAGAACACTCAACCAGCTATGAAATCATATCAAACAATGCTTTTGATATTTTTGAAAGTGCAAAGTTTGGTATTAAAGACTTTAATTTTTTTCATTTTTTTTATACTACGTCAGGTGGCAGACAAGCATATGGCCCGCTTGATGTGAAGCGGTTACCCTAACCATAATAACGCTCGCAACATAATATATCGCTCGACAATTACGCTCCCTACCTTTCTTTTCGTGAGAGATTCGTTTGCAATATCTTTCATAATATCTTCCACTACATTTTTTATTTTGGAAAATATTTTGTACGCTTTAAATATGTAAATAATGTTGCATGACTTTCCAGTTTATATCAATATTTCGATGCATCACGAAAATTGATGAGTATCCCAAGCGTGACTTGAAGCATAAATAGGACAAAAGATCAGTAAAATAGCGATCGATATACCTTTCGTGGGAGATTCTTAGTATGTTGTACGTAGTAATTTGCAATTTAATAATATTATATAACGCGATGATAAAATAAAATTATAGGTTTTTAATAACATAACATGTGTGCCTGTAATTGCCTACGGAGTTATTAACATTGCTGAGTTTAATTAACTTGCTTTATTATCAATCTTTATAGAATATATTCTGTATTTTACTGGCAATGTCAATACCGAGAATATTTTGTAATTTATTCCTTTAATACGAGATGTTATGCGTGACTTTATCAGCATCAGATTAAAAAAATATTTACTATTTCAAAATTTACAAATTTTTTGTACCAAACATAATTATTTTTCTAAATTATAAATCTGAGCAAACAGAATGAAAAAAATAGACTTTTTTCTTTAGGTACCGTACATAATTTTATAGACATTTAGTTAATATATATATATATATATATATATATATATACATAAATTTGACATTAAAACAGGAATTGAAGGGTTTCAATTCCTTTTATTTTTGTACAGGGAAGATGTATTAAAAAGAAACTTTCATGATTAGGTTATGATCGCAATTATAAACACACATAAAAAGGACAAGAATTTCTATCAAATTCTAGACGATAAAAATGCCACTTATTATCATAAGGTGTTATTTTATTAAATCTCCATAAATATGGCATTAAAATCGGAATGTCAAAAGTTTCATCGAGTAATTGCAAACCCAAAACAACCCATTCGACTAGACACAAACAGAATTTGGGTATCCGCTTACTACATTTATAATACATCTCACTTACACGAATTAGCCACGATTACAACGTGAATTTATTGCCATTGCCACAATTTAGGGGTTGGCAAACCGCAGTTTCAATTCCGTATAAAGGTCCTGTTGAAATGGAATAAGCCAACGAATTTCTGATTTATAAGCCGGAAAAATACTCGTGATTCATGAGGAACCTTTCCTTTCAATGCGAGTTGGTATGTTTACCCAGGCCTGCTCGATGTTAGCACAATATTATCGTATTTATCGTCATTTCTGTTCAAAATATTCACTAACAATTCCAATGGTAGGGTAGTTATTCGCATATTAAATACCTATGTACGGTCGGTTATGAAATCCATGGGTATGTTACATACATATACTAAATTTGGAATACCAATATTTCGATATAAAACCAAGATCATGATAGTAGAACCAAAGAACAATAATAGAACTTCTATAAATTACATAGCTACTTGTTGTTCACAACTATGTATTATTATTTATTTTTTCACAATTTGATTCTATAGTATTGTATTAGAATATATATAAAACCGTATGACCTAACTAAATGTATGACTGAAACAATTAATTTTTTTTTTGGGGTGTAAGTGGTTCATCAAATGCCTTGAACCTAAGCCAACTTCACCTGCACGCGGTACACCCTGCTGACTGACGAACGAAGCTCTGGCGAAAAGAGAGATATGAGCGTATTGTGTTAATATTGCCAAAAACACAAAAAACATAAAATATGGCTCTGCATTATCTACTAACTGCACATCTCGGTTATCACCAATACTGGTATGACAAATGTAAATGTTGCAAATGTCGATATATATTTGTTTTTGAGACCGAAAATAGTTATTCTTAATTTGAAAGATACGAACAAATGTCAATCTAAAAATGATAGATCTCTTATTTGGCCCATTGTACGGGTATGCTCCATATACTTGGTCTGTATGTGTATGAAGGTCGCAATGATGACCTCGGTAGCTGAAGCAGAGCCGACCAAAGCAGCCACGGCAGTCGCATGCATCTACTTACAGTACTGGATGGGTGCCGGCTGGCAGTAGTTTACATGAACTAACTGGTGGCGAAAGCACGCAAAGTAGTGTAGGTTAAATTGACTTCCACAAAATAACACCCGAATCAATTAACTTTAGTATAATATTAATAAATATTTGTATAAGCACCTTTTTGTAGGACCATTTCGATATCTTCAAATGTCATTGGGGCGAATCATATTTTTTGTATGTACATTTGAGTCGCTTACCTCGAACTGGTAGTGCTCCAATTTTGATTAAATTTGGTAAGTAAGTATATAGAAAATATATTTTTAAATAATTTTTATGTTCGTTGGGTTATACATTGATAATAGAACTACCGTCCCGACCGTACCCAACTTCTTCGCCCTTTGGTATCTACGAGTACCTACACACATTATTTTCAAACATACACAGCAGACATTCAGTTATTGCTTTATAAAAAACGCAACGAAATTATTGGCAAATGTGTACTGTAATTTGCAAAAGCATTGCAGGCGTAATCATGCCGAACTTTGGAATAGTATATTTTAACGTGCGTTCCAACAAACTAGAGTTTACAAACATTTTGAGCTAAAGTCCGGTAGTTCACGAACTAAGCTGTTGGCGCGATTAGCTTTAGGTATCATCGAGATAATGAAACCAGCATCTACAACGAGATAATGAAAACAGCATGTAATCAGACTGATTTCGACTGAAGTTGCTTCAAACATAATTCCCTATTATCTCTTAGCTACTTTTCTTTTCTAGAAAAAAATAGAGATACTCTTACAAAATCCTTGCTTATGCTTGCTTCTGGCATTGGTTTCATTTCAACAAGAATGAAATGAACGACGTTTTTTTAAAATATTCTTTTGGATTCTAACCATATCACAGTAGAAAGCAGGGACGAGCTCGAGATAAAGAAACCCATCCATAGACAGGCTACGGTCGACGTTGCTTAACTTGCGTGATCGATTTGACTAACACGCGACGCCATCGAGCTCCTCATTAGGACTATTCAATGATCGTTAATGTAACGCTAGATCAATGGTGGGTTCTGCACACACCAAATCATATTTACTGTTGTTAATGACCCAATATATCCCCGAATTAGACAGAAAATAAATTTATAGGAGGACATTGAACTATATGGTATACAGACAACGTTGGAGGAGAACTTTTACCGAATATTTTATGTTTATTAATCTTACCGAAACATCTAAAAGTCTTAACTTTGCAGATACTAAAGCACTTATCTGATGGAGGCGACAACCTTTGAGACCCTTTCAGAGAAAATACTTCATAATGTAAATTTATAAAAACTTTATTTTCACTACAGAATCTTTCCTACAAATTTTATTTAAATAAAAATAGTATTATTCCCAATTATATATTTAGTCACCGTTCATGAAAATAATCTCTCACAATTCCTTTAAAGTTTTTAAGTAGGGTCTTACACAGTAACGCAGAAGCCTTTGAATTTGTTTATGTAATAAAAAAAACATTAAGTTATTTTATATTACATAAACAAATCTTAAGAACAGAAATCTTATAAATAATAAGATTTATGTACATAAGTATAACAAAGCAATTGAAACCGCTCATTTAATAAACTTATCAAAAAATTAATGTGAGTGATAAGAAATGAGTAACAGAACACAACAAAAATATTTTTTATCCTTTTGTATGTCTCTATATATACACGCTAATCTATAAAACTACTTAACAGTTTTTTTCGGTTCTAATTTATTATGCTCAGCTAGCAGCAATAGGCTTTGTTTCATTGAAATTAGATGACATGGTCATTTAAAATATCGAATTAAAATTCACATGAAACTAATTCTGCAGCCATTTTTATTGACTAGGTACATCTTAAATATTTAATACGAATATTGGGCATATAAAAGCTATACGCGTGATGAATGCCGCGATTGCCTGCACTCTACCATAAGTGCAACCGTGTGACCACTTTCAAAGACTTATTTGATGATATAACCGTATCAGAACGAGCTTTACACTCTTTCGTAACTGTAAAAGAAACATGGGTCCACCATAATACACCAGACACCAAGGAACATTGAAAACAACAGGTTTCTTCTGGTGAACGTACTTCAAAGGAGGCTACGTTCGGTCTGCCAACCCATAAGGTCATCATGATGACAGATTTCTTGTATACGCGCAATTATCATCCACATCTACAAAGATGTGGATGATAATTGCGCGTATACAAGAAATCTGTACCTGAAAAGGGTAAAATGATCACCAGCGAATATTATGCAGAGATATTGGATAGATTCGATGTTAATTAATAGTACTTTTGGCGAAGAAAAATTGCTTTTCCGTCACGACAATACACGAGTGCACACTGCATTGTCTTCAGCAAAATTTCATAAATCGGGCCACGAAATGTCAAGCAAAAATCACTAATATGATAAAATTGAACGCGAACGATGTTGCAGACACCAAATAAGCGACATTGCTATAATAAATTTGAGCTTATAATAGTTTGTTATTTTAAAAGTTAACGTTTCCATTCATCCACTGTTTTATTCTCTATATTGTTAAAATACCTATTTAAATTATTCAAGTATACTAAAGGTTACTATAGACGACTAATTCAAATAAAAGTAAATATATTAAACAATGTTTATTCAACCTGACCCGTTTTTTGACCGGCAACAAGATCGTTACGTTTCGCTCTCGCACAGATGTGTTAACAGGGTCCTCTCGTTTAACTTAGGGGCATAAAGTTGAAGACGATCATTAATCAAAACATGAAAGTTTTACGCGCTAATTTTGAGACTTTATTTAAGAGAAACTGTGTTTATATTTTAGAATTCATTTGTTATTATCTAGCTGCACCGTTCCGTAAATGTTAGTAAATGTTTGCAACTTATTGCATTATGTTGTTACACTGGTTGAGCTCCTGAGGGTTTTGCTGCTTGGAAATCACAACAAAGTCGGGGCGTGTTTTGTGAATATAACTGGCTTCCGATCGCTATTTTAACACAAAGGGACCGGTTAAGAAAATCATTGGTGTGCAGAAACGAGACAATTCAAAAAACGAATGAATACAAAATCAGGCGATACAGTTTGGAGGTACAAATCTCACCATTCAAAAATCACACCACTTTATAGACGAAGGATGAAGAATTTATTAAGTACTACTTAGTAAGGGTTATGGAACATCGCGTGCGGGGGAAGAGGAAGCGCTGCATTTTGATATAATTTTAGTGCATATAACGTATTCATGTACAACACACGGTCCTGTACATGTCACAGGCACACCCCATTTCTCCTATGTTTTATTGTAAAAATACATAATAATAGTAGTGCTCAGCCTGACGTGTTGATAGCTGCAACGTACAACTACTCACCATCGACGAATCTGCGTTAGAAAATGTGTAAATAACCCTATAATCATTTAAATATGACTTACTAGACTATGTTTTACTAAAATTTCGCAAACACCTTGGAGGATATAGAATACATATACCGGGTTTTTAGGTTGGGTTTATTGTCACGCTTGGGACAACGCGCTTGGTACGCGTCCTTGAATCGTTTCATTATAACCTACCACGATACAAGTGACTAAAATGAACCGCGATGCGTACCAACTGCGCTGCCGTAAGCGTGACTATGAAACCAGTCGTAATACTTGTACCGTGTGCATGGAAATGAAAAATCCTATAATTTGCTGTGTCGTGTTGCTAGGAGGGAACTCGAGCAACAATCTGCTTAGTTGCTTCATGCTGAAACGAAATAGAAGCGGTCATGAATATGGATAAATCATCATTTTCAAAAATCATTCTTTTTTTTTTTTTTATACTACGTCGGGTAGCAGACAAGCATACGGCAAGCCTGATGTGAAGCGGATACCGTAGCCATATTACCGTTCGCAACATAAAATATCGCTCGCGCACCGCCACCCCCGCTGCCATCGCAGCATCTCCTTCTTTTCTGGTGACCTCACTCACTCGCAGGAACACAACAACCCTCAAGGGAATTGTTATTTGGCTGCGGTATTCTGTGAGGTGGAGGTACATTCCCCAGTCGGGTAGCTTACAATTACGCTCCCTACCTCTCTTTTCGCCAGAGCTTCGTTTGTCAGTCAGCAGGGTGCACCGCGTGCAGGTCAAGTTGGCTTTGGTTCAAAGATGTTGATGAACCACTTACACTTACACTTTTTCTTTTTTCCTCTTTTATCATCAAATACATCATAAACCTTGGCCATTATCGAACTTAGAAAATGCGCAATTTGTTCACGGTCGTACTTGGATTTTTCTTATTCTGCGACTTTAATCATCTTGTTTAAGTATTCGTAAATAATATAATAATTTCTTTCCTTATATTTATGAATCATAATTATTGAGCGGGCGGTGCATCGTAGGTTCTATTGTCAGCGCGCTCTATCTACTTTTCTTTACTGTAGCCAAAGTCACGCAGTAAAATTTTGATATCATTTTCGATTTAGCTAGCATATATGTGTTTGCTCCGCCAACCCGCAGTTGAGCAGTATGGTAGAATATGTTTTAAACCTCTTAGATTGAGGGGAGACCCGTATCCCAACAGTGGGATGATTATGAGTTGATGCCGATGTATGTTTGACGTGCCGAAACAAACTCTACAGACGTAAGAAACCACTGAACTTTCCTAATTTTGAAATGTTTAGTATAGATTTGCATTTTCCAGCAGTGTTGCTGAGTTTTGGAACTTTGTAAATGGCGCTGAATAAAATCCCTATAGTCTATTTTATGTCTATATTGTTTATGTATACGAAATTGTGAATATGCAAAAGGAGTCGCTATGTTTTGCTTCGTGTGTAGTTTATCTATAGCCGAACTACTGTTCCTACGGGTCTTCATGTATCTACCAGCTACTTTATTCGCGTGGTTTAAAAAACCTGTCATTGGAATAATAAAGCTGGTTTTATTATTTACATAAATATTTCCGTGACTAAATATATCCGAAAAAATCTTTACCTTCTAATGGAAATTCTGATGATACTCCGGACAAACAAAACATATTCTCCAATTTGATTTATACCTATATAGATACCGCTGCGGCTATGTTACGAATATACGTTGGTACTTGTTGTAATATTCTATGTATCGTACTAGTTATCATTAAATATTTGAGTTTTTAGTATTGATATTACTGGTTTTGTTTTAATTATTATATGCTTTTTATATTTCGTTCATTTAAGTTATTTTTTTTTTTGCAATTAAAAACATAATTTTATTTTATAGCAAGTAATCAGCGCTGCTTTTTTTCTGAAGGTAAGCAAATGCGACGTCTAAAATCCCTTTAATCTTAGATTTAGGATTTTTCGCTACTCTCTTAAGAAGACTGGCTATGTAAAAGAAAAAGAAAGAATATACGTGTATGTCAGAGCGAAATAGAGAGTGAAACAATTTTTTCGCTTTAAGACCCTTTAAGAGCCTTTGCACATAATTTACACACTTCTAAAACTTAACGTTAATGTAAATTTGTGTTTAATTAAAGTAATTTATCATACATTTATGTGCCATATCCAGTTATACTTATATCATTTAATAAAGTTATACTTATATCATATAGAAAATTATGCACTTTTTACGCAAGTATTCAATATGTTTTGTTGTTTTTTTTTTTACATAACTTTAGAAAATTATGCAGTTTTTACGCAAGTATTCGATATGTTTTGTTGTTGTTTTTTTTTTTTTACATAACTTTACGTAATTATCACAAAAGTTTCATACATAAATGATGCAAAAAATCATTAGAACCCAAAATAAAATAATAATAAACACGTAAATTTCCGTATAAATTTCGGATCCATTTTCGCAATTAAGCATGTGTGCTCACATGTACACACTCTAGTGCACATAATTTGTTGGTCTTATTTGGTTCTCACTATAGCCAGTCTTTACTACTACGAGTACATCTATGTCTTTAATATATCTTAGGCCGGCCATATTAAGGGTGCTGAACTAATTTATTAGTTCGTCGTCAATTCCTACTCATCCCTCTGCGTGGATACGGGTCTCTCCTTAACGAAAGGGTTGTACTCAACTGCTGGTTGGCGGATGCCAGTGTTTTCAAGCCGCCTAAGGCCACTTACTTGGCTGAACGACTGTAGTTTTTAATGTACCCTTCGAAGCACGGAGGAGCTCGAGGTAATATAAACCTATCCATGAACAGGATATGGTCGACGATTATTAACTTGCGTGTTCGATTTAACTGACGCGCGCAACGCCGCCACCGAGCTCCTCAAATTATTAGTTCAATATCCTTAAATGGCCAAATGTACTTTTCTAAACCGAATTTAATTAAAACATTAAGACTAGTTCAGAAAACCAACATATAAATATTTACATGTTTTCCTCAATAATATCAACATCAATCTTTTTAGAAACAAACAACCTCTCATCTACACAAACATAAATAATGAAAAATCAACAGCCATTAGCAGCTAAAAATAACATCGCCGATATATCGGAACCCTTCACAAAGACAGGTAAATCAAATGCTCTCCCATTTAAAAATACACAAAAGCCTGATGAATGATGACACATAGCTACGCACTGCGACCCTGGGCGCCACTTGAGCGTCATTTCAACACAGAAAATTGCCATCGAAACACGTTACACATTGGAAATTGCAGCAATTTGTTAACGTTATGCGCCCCAAGAGGGCTCTCCACTCACTCGCATTTTTTAAAATTTATTGCATCACATTTCTATATAGGTGAATGCGCTGGGTGCTCACTAGCAGGTAAAGTGCGGAAAATATGAAGCAGTCCTGATATTACGTAGGTAATAATATACTTTTGCCAGAATAAAATTCGCACGAGTAAAATTCCGTAAAGGTACAAGAGATAACCTTGCACCTGTGTGCTCTGCGTGGCTATTCTGAATTTGAGTGATGAGAGGGAACTACTGACATTTATTGCATGATAAGACTCACGGAATACCGAAGCCAAGTAACAATTCCTGCGATTGAGTGATCTCACAGGGAAGGAAGAAGATGCTGAATTGCAGCGACGGTGGTGGCGCGCGAGCCATATTTCATGTTGCAAGCGTTTATGGCTACGGAAACCGCTTTATATCGGGCCGTATGCTTATTTGCCCCTCGACGTACTATAAAAAAAAATAAGTGTCTTGGTCTGGGTGTTTTATATGTATGTATTTAACAAAAATGTATTTAAGTACATTTATCAGTTGTTTATTACCCATAACTCAAGCTTTTTGCTTAATTTGGGACTAGATGGCGCTGTGTAAATTGTGCAGAAATATTTATTTATTTATTTATAAGTATTCACAAATTTATTTTTGATATGTGGTATTTACTCCATCTTGGTATAATAGACATAGTTCTAGAAACCTTATACCTATTCTGTATTGCTCGTATAGGTCGGAAGCGCATACAGTAGTTATCTTGACAGTGAAGAACACTCCAACGTCATGGCAACCAAAGTACTCCTCACCTGCTAGTAGTGTACGCTAATTAGTGAACGAGATCCTGGCGAGTGCCAATCCAGGACAACTCTGCATAGAAAAGTATTCAGTATCATAGACGGCTACAGCTATGACTCAATTACAAACATACATTATTATATCGTCGATATATGTACCTAATATCTAATTTTAAAGTTACTAGTTTTATATAAACGTTATATACTTTAACTTCCTATCATTGGCATTACGATCTAATAATACATAAATGTTGAAACATAATTTGTAAGCTGTTGGTTTTCTAAATAAATAAAAAATAAAAATAAATTATAGGTTAATACTTAATAGCTACTTATCATCACAATGGATTGTTATGGAGGAGCGGAGTTTCCTAGCACAAGTATATTTATACTTAAAAGGAGCTTCAGTCACAAATTATTTGTTCACAAAATTGTACCAAATAAACATATACCTATTGTATTTTGTATAGTTAGACTAGCTTGCGCTCGTGACTCCCGCATGCATCCTGGTATCCCAGTTTTCAAAAATCCATTGTTAGCGAATACCTACGTCATAATAGTTACGTTAAGCCAAATATCAACCCTATCCGGCCTAGAGTTGGGTTCTATCCAGAAAACTCCAAAAACGGATAAAAACTTTTTTTAATGTTATTTTGTCCTACAATCTATTTTTTTCACGAACCCCATATGAAAATAACATTCCCTATGTCACTATTACAGCTGAGACTAATCTAATGACCTAATATCATGAAATCCATCAAGCGAAGCGCGAAAAGCATGCCAAAGAAAGCGACATACATACATACACTAGTAAAACATAACACTCCTTTCTCTGTCCGTCGAGTAACGCAGGGGCTTATCGTCTAGTGATGGAAATTGATAATTAACTTAATAATGTCAATAACTTCTTGGTTTGATTTTATATACAAAAAGACAGCAACAAGCTTTTTCTTTTTCTCCCTCATTCAGTTCAGACGAACCCTGGCTACTTTGACTTCGAGATCGTGGGTCCGATCCCCGTACAAGACAAACATTTGTGTGTGAATATGTCTGTTTGTCTTGGTTTGGGCATTTTCTATGTATTATAAGTATATATTTACGAAAAAATGTAATTAAGTAGATTTATCAGTGTCTAGTACCCATAGTTCAAGCTTTGTACTTAATTTAGGACTAGATGTTGTCCAAAAATATTTATATTTATAGTTCTCAGTACAAAAAATACAACGGTCTTTTAAACCCATGACCTCATTTTGTTATCCCACACATATTGTTGATAGGCGAGTCTTTCAGTTGATCACGTTCAGCTCCATCAGCATTACTTGAAGCCTCTACAAACTGAACACTATCACTGGAACAGCGCCAACTGCTTATAATGCAGTGTTTCGAGAATAACGAGCGAATTATTCGAAGTTTGTTTTTCTTTTACAGCGTTCTGGGACAGATTTAAAATTGGATTTATTCCAAAAAGAAAGTTTTAAAATTCTAACAAGACACTTTTACTTCGCGTCAAACTTCATGTTCACTGAATATTATAGTTCTTATTTTTTATACAACACCGGTTGTCAAACAAGTGTACGGCCTGCCTGATGTAAGACGATCACCGTAGCCATATAGATACTCAGTAGAGGGAGTACAGCTCGCGCGTTCGTATCCCCGCTGCTAACCCAGTATCTGAGGAGATACTGCGAGTATGTGAAGTCAAGGTGAAGAAGGAGGAACACAAAAACCTTCAAAATAATTGTTATTTGACTGCGGTATTCTGTGAGAGGTGTTAGCCGTGTGGTTTCCGGCAGACTAGAATAGAATCACTCCGTCTCTTCCCGTGGATGTCGTACAAAGCGACTAAGGGACATACATTATCAAACATCGATCAGGCCTCCCCGACCCGTCTGGCCAGCGTGGGGAGTGTAGGCCAAATCCTCCATCTGTCTGACGAGACGGACTCGAGAGGGTGCTCTTGTAGTGGAGACTAAAATGACCTGATGATGATGATGATGATTCTGTGAGGTGGACAAATTTCCCTAGTCTGGTAGGCTTAGGCTTACAAATAGGATGTGCCCTGCCACTTTTTTTTCAGAGCCTCTTTCGCTAGTCGGCAGGGTAGTAAGCCACTACACCCCAAAATTCCAACGAAATATCCAGCGATCACTCAAAATTCAAAAAAATTCAAAATATCTTTATTCCTTGGACTTTATAAAGCACTTAGAAACGTCATACAAATTAAATATAAGAATATGTATAAATCATCACTACTCTAAATCCGCAGAGCTTAGATTCACTTTCATCACACTATCTTGAATGTGAAAGTGAATTTAAGTGCCAGTTCCGGCGACGGGGCTTCTTGAGAAGAACTGGCAAGAAACTCAAGGAACTCGTGTTCGGCTTAGCTAGCTTAGCATAATACTTACTTCTAATGCTTTTTATACGATTAGGGTGTAAAACATGCGTACGACCTGCCTGATGATAAGTAGTCATCGCAACCTATGAACGCTTGCGACAGCAGTGGCATAACTCGCGCATAGACCCTGTATCTTTATGCCTTTCTTCAAGAATCCCATACTGTAGCCTCCTGGGAAAACCTTGGCAAGGAGTTCATTCCACAGCTTAAGAGTTCAAGGTAGAAAACTCCTCTGGAACGGTACAGTACGCGTCTAATTCAAGGTTTCAATGTATGAGGATGAATTAATGTGTGTCTGTAGTGGTAAATCACAGCACTCAGTTTATTGGCGCGTGTCACTTGTGTAACTTTCAAACATGTCCCTAAAAATTTAAATAAATAAATAATAAATATTTGTGGACAATTTACACAGCGCCATCTAGTCCTACCCTAATTAAAGCTAAGCTTGTACTATGGATACTTGAGAATTGATAAATGCGCTTAAATACATTTTTTTTTTGTAAATACATACTTTATAATACATAGATGACACCTAAGACAAAAAGACATGTTCATGCACACAAATGTTTGTCTTGTGCGGGGATCGAACCCGACCACCTCAAAATTTGTGTACTGTCCTAGATACGTTCTCAAAAATGTATGATTCTAATCTCTATTTATTGTTCTAAGGTACAGTAACAAGAATGATAATGATGTTTTTGTATACCCTGCACAAGACATAGTAAAACATAAAAAAGAGTATATTGTGACTGAGGCGAGAGTGTATGTATAATTCGTCGAGGGTTATTTGAAGGCGTGACACGTAACAGGGGTGCGGTGCAACGTTCAACGTACAGTTTTTATTTCCGCTGCCACTAGGGCGACAAACTTTGCATTCTCGTTTATACAGGAAGCGGATGGGGCGTACCAAACTACGTGCATTATTAAAAACGTCCGTTTTGTTGTTTGAAACTTACATATACTACTTTTAATATTGGTTGTTTGGCTTGAGGGTAATGTTTTTAGAGAAGGTAAAAACAGAGTTGTACCTGTGTAGATGTGAGTATGCTAGCTACCCTATGAATTTTAGAAATTGAACTTTCTCGCTATTTTTTTTTCCATGCAACATTTATGCTTGTACACATTTTCCCGCTCACGTTTCTTGTATGTGTTCCTACCAAACACTTAAAGGTTGGCTGGAAGAGATCTCTAAAAGAGATACCGAAGTCCGCTTTTGTACATAACATTCCCTTATAATATTGTAATTATGGTTTTCTTAGTGTATAATATAGAGAATACGACAACAACAACAGAGTAGTTGCCCCAACTGTCGCACCTCGCAATTAGTACGCGTCAAGAAAGCAAGTGAATGTGACGGTTGCGACAACTGACGAAATTGGGTAAAAATGTCGTCTTATGTGTTTCGCAAGTGTACAAATTATAGTGCTAAGGTAGCTAAAGCACAAAGGGTTATATATCACGAGTTGGTATAAAATAATATTAGATTTTAGTACGAAATTTAAGTTAATTTAATGTTCTAGTAAAGAAAATAGATGTTATGTGAAGAAAAGAGATAGCATCTACATTAACAGGCTATGGTCGACATTGTTTTACTTGCGTGTTCGATTAGACTGACGCGTTCAACGATGCCATCGCAACAATAATTCTTTTTACATCAGCCGGACCGTATGCCTGTTTGGCGCTGTTTGGTAGAAATAAGATATTTTTGAAATAAGCTTTTATTCGTTGTTAATAAAAAAAACTGAAAAGTTTACTTACTGTGTTTCATTTATCAAGATCTTACATTTGATACCCACATCAAAGGGGTTACTGTGAAAATTATAAATTGCCATTTTGTGGCGGCGCAAATTGAATTAAACAATCCAATGGCGATGGTGGTAAGCAATCGTTAATTGTCGCAAAAACCCAATAAGTGTGCAAAATTTTAGCTCAATCAGACATTGAGAACACTTCTCAAATCTTCTAAGTTAAAGTCCCACTGACTTTAACTTAGAATATTTGATACAGACATCGAGGTGAAGCTAAATAAAAACTTTTAGTGCTCTTAAATTGTGAATATTTCAACATTCAAATTCATTAATTTTAAAGATATCATAAGACGGACTCGGAATCTCAGAATCGATTAGCTCGTGGCGATCACTGTTCAGTTTCCCAAGCATTGGGGCTCTACTACCATTCTCCAATCTCCATGATGGGTACAGGAGCTGCCTACCTGATATCCATGACATCCCGAGCAGCACAGCCAGCCTTGGTAAAAGGCGGCCGCGCTAAAGGCTGCTCCGAGCCCCGTGGCAGCCCTTTCGCCTTAGGCCAGCAGTCACCCACTCCGCGTGAGGTGGAATGCCTGGCCGACAACTAAAGCAAGGTAGACGAATCTGCTCAACCTCAATAAAATCAAAATACATGGACATATGTGGCCACATGATGATAACTTATTGTCATACAGACTGCAGAGCCATGACATCAAAACAACCACTTTCGTATTCGGCCAGACGTACTTACATTTTCAGTATGCTATGTTTTTACTCACACTTTTTTTGTATTGTCATATGTTTTTCTATATAGTAAATATGATACTTGCAACTAATTATAGAGTTTCTAGAGTTACCTTTATATGATAAAGACAAATAATTAATATATTTCTCATATTCTTCATACTGGAACACAAATGGCTTACTTCAGGCATCTGTGTACATGCTCTGCTATTGTGCTAGTTGTTTCACCGGGCGCATTGTGTAGTGTAGTGAGGCAAACGTCACAACCGCGTCCTGTTTCCGGAGGCTGCGCTTCAAAACTGTTATTCTCACCGTACGCTATTCTCTCGCACGTCACAGTAGTTCATTTAAACATTTCCATTACGTCTGTTAATGTACTATGCTATTTATTAATATATATTTATCTGTGATTGTAGCATGAAATTTGCATAGTTTTGAACTTTTATACAAGAGCTTTTTGGGGTGTAAGCAGCTAAGCACCATCTTTAGAGCCAAAGCTAACCTCACCTACATGTTGTGCACTCTACCAAATAGCAAAAGAGGCTGTGGCAAAAGAGAGGGTACAGCGTATTTGAAAGCTTCCAGACTGGGAAGCTGGACCTCCATCTCACAGAATAATACAACCAAATAACAATTCCCTTTTTGCTGGTTCTGCTGGTTGCTGTGTTTTTGTGTTCTGTGGACTTCGCCAATCCGATAACATTAAAAAAGCACAACCTTAAGATGCATAGAGTTCAGATATATCTAACCTTCTCTTCCTAAAGGACAACTTGTACCTAGAGAAAGCACTTTCGTCAGATATGCCTATTGTATTCTTTTGAGGTCAATTAAGTGAAATAAAATAAATGTATTTAGTGTCACAAATTCTAGTGTCGTGTGTACTTAACCCAACTTAACCAACGTCATTAAATTTTTCTCTCAAATATTACTTTGTATCTAGAATGCTTCCACGTGAGAATCCATTTCGATGGAATTGTCTTTCAAATACGTGTAACATAAACTGGTAGTAACAAAACTAGATATTTTATGTTACTCCGACTTTGTTGTTTTTGAAACTGCTGATATTAAATTATATGAGTAAAATATAATATAATATGTATGTTATTGTATCAATCAATATTTATTAGTAAGGTAACAAAGTTGAAAGGAGTGAGTAGAAGCAACGTAACAGGGTAGCTGATAGCAATATTTCTTCTATTTCAAGCGTCTATCTGCTATGGTAACCGTTGTTAATGCTTATATGCTATGGATGGTAGAGATAAGGAGAACTAACTGTAGTATTCGCTGAGTGCGAAGTACTAGGTGGGGGGTAACTTGTGTTATAAGTTTTCTTTCTCTGTGATTGTATTGTATGTAATTAAACTAGTTTAAGCCCATTTGAGTATTCTAATATAGAGTATTCTGAATATAGTCGCAAAAAACCGAGTACATGCTTTGCAGATTTTCTGGCGAAACCAGTGACGTGCAATCAGTACCTACTATCGAAAGAACACCCTTAAACAAAGTAGAGGAATTCAAGTACCTCGGATCCATAGTCAACAACACAGCCAATACGGAAAGAGATGTCGAAAATAGAGTTAAAACAGGTTGGCTCAAGTGGCGAATGCTCTCTGGGATTCTTTGTGATGCAAAAATGCCTATAAGAACAAAAGGCACCGTGTACAAACGAGCCGTTAGGCCGGCGATGCTGTATGGATCCGAGTGCTGGGGTATAAGGAAAAGCCAAGAACAAAAGATGCATGTTGCGGAGATAAAAATGTTGCGATGGGCAGGAGGTGTATTGATAAAATGGAAACAAATACATCGGAGGCACCTTTAAGGTGGTAGAAATACAACAGAAAATGAGAGAAAGCCGCCTACGCTGGTTTGGTGACGTAATGCGTAGAAGTGAAGAGCATATTACACGAAGGGTCTTAACAATGAAGGAGGGCAAAAGAGGCAGAGGCCGCCAACCAACTACCTGGATACGAACCATCCATAATGACATGCTGACGATGGGCCTAACACCAGAAATGACACAAAATCGTCAAGAGTGGCGTAAATGTATCAGGAGGGCTAACCCCAAATAGAGAACAAGCCAGGAGATTGATTGATAATGTGACAAACAAGCATACAGCCCGCGTGATGGAGAGCAGTTACCACAGCCTATGGACGCCTGCAACTCCAAGAGAAATTACACACGCGTTACCAATCATGTAACAACCTCTTCACATCTTTGTTAAAGAACTCCATGCTGAAATCTCCTGGGAAAACCTTGATAGGCAGTTCATTCCACAGCTTCATAGAACTTGGCAGAGAACCTCTAGTACTGCACAGTACGTGACCACTTCGGCTCCAATGTGTGGCCATGACGAATGAGGCCGTGAGCATCATGTCAAACAACTCCTCTGTACACACTCAATGAGATGTGTTCAAAGGAGTTGTTTGACAGGAGTTCTAACGGTTGTACAATGGTATAATCGGTAGAATACTCAAATGGGCTTAAACTAGTTTAATTACATACAATACAATCGCAGAGAAAGAAAACTTATAACACAAGTTACAATTCTTCTCCACGACCACAGACATACCTACAGCTTAAACACATTAATCAAATCATCAGTCTCACAGAATTAGCAAGCTGTGACCCTCGTTTTAGACGTTAAATTTAGTATTTCCTTGCAAGGATTAGTATGTAACCTGAAAACCGGATCCAATTCGACCTCGATTACATTTTTAGTAAGCCCACTGTCGCGTAGTGTAATGGGGAATAGAGTACGTGACTACATTAGCCATTTAGAGGCCTGGAGTGCAAAGCGCTATACTTTGTGTCTCGCATAGCAGTGTCTAGATTACCAAGGCTATGTACGAAACTGCAAACCCTGTACTATAGATACCGCAACCGCTACTTGCATGCACAAGTATTCTTCCGGAGAATTTATGTAATGACTCAGGACTTTAATTTAAAATGGTTAGCGTGTTAATAAATTGTAAAACAAAACGTATAAGAGTACCTTTTTCGTCCTATCACAAGCTTTTTGATCATTTTTTATTGACAATTTATTTTTAAACTTGTATTGTATGAGAAGTTTTCGATAAAGCTGAAATGTATTTGATAATGATATGGGTGATTTATTTAACGATAGACATTCTTCTTCTTCCTAGTCGTTCACTCTTGATTTGAGTGGTCGTCGTCACCCATTGTCGCTACCCATGACGGATGTTGCTCCCGCAATCCTTCTCCACCGGTCTCTGTTGGTGGCTTGCCAAGCGCATTCTGTCACTGACGTTTTGGTGACAGATTTTATTAAATCGGTCCCTCTGGTAGGCGATCGACCGCGCGCTCTCTTGCCCTCGACCAGTCCCTGCACTACCAATCTCTCCATGGCGTCAAGGTTTCTGCTAACGTATCCAAAGAACTTGAGGATAGATATTAAAGTACTATAATGTCTAGAACCGGAAGATAACAAATGGGTTCCAATCCAATCCTTCCAGTTCATTGTACTCATCGTCACGAGTACTGTCGTAACAAAAAATATTATTAACTAGCTTACCTCTGCGGCTGCATCAGAGTGGACATTCTAATAAAATGATCGAAGGTGTAACTTTATTACGATGATAAAGGTATCGTATTATTTTCGTATCGTCACACCCCGGTCACTCCATGCAAATGTCGCGTCGTTTACAACCATAAACAATGGCGTCTGTGCATAGAGTGAATGACCATGTGTTTTGAAATGTGTGTTGTGTGAGCAAACTGTTCCAGATTCGTCTCAGAGCGGAGGTAAAGTCGACACGAGAGAGCAGCAGGGAGTGGCCATACTGTAGTATACAACATTGTACGTCGTAAAAATATATCCCAATACTATAACTAATCTAAACACGGCTAGGATATAGGATAGGAATTGTTGTGCCTGATTTCCTCCTCTATCATCAGATCAACTTGATATATTATTGTATTGTCATGAGAAGTACGTATAATTGCCAAGTTTCATGATAGTATCACAATTAGAAGTGAGTGAAATTTGGTCCCTAAGAATACATTACATACTTAGTTATTTAGATACACGTCGACATAATAAAACCAATAATCCCGAAATATATTGTTTCGATTTATTGTCAAATATTCCTTGACCTCTTACCTGTTCGAGGTAGTTTTTTCTGAATCTTTAAACTTGGATGTATTAGAAATGACGACCCTAATATTTTGCTAAAAATAATAGATATCACAGGGCTTAATATTTGGCGGACAAGAGATAGTGTCGTTATATGATATTTTTACCTAAAGAATACAACCACCATATAATTTTTTTTTTAATTGATGTCCTACGAGGGCAGTCAGGAGATTAAAAGCATTTCTTATCAAACTGGATCACTTATTTATATTCCGTCACGATCGCCACGGTGCGCGATCGTATTTTTCCTACTGCCCGTATTTCTGTCTGTCACATTAAGCTCCCAGAGCCAAACGGGATAAGCTAGATAAATAGATACTCGAAATTATGTATTGGACCATTACTTTTGGGATGTAAATGGTTCATCGCTATCCGTGAGACAAAGGCAACCTCACCTACACATGGTGCGCCTTGATGTATGACCAATCTACTTACGTGCTCGATTGGTTTACCGAGTGCAAGGCCGGTGCGGGTTTACTGGACGAGAGACCCGCAATCCTGTGATATGACCGGAAGGTTGGTGCATAGGGGCATTTGTTGAAGGCATAGGGTACGTTGTTCAAAGACTGGCCATCGTTAAACAATGCGGCAATACCGCCAGTTTATTATATACAATGTCACAGATACAAATTAAAATCATGTTAGGTTGTATTACGGGATCTCTTTTGTTAATGTGACATGTATTCAATGTTTATATTGTGGCTGCATTGTGTAATGCATATACAGTAAGTTAAAGTTAATTGATTCAGGTGTTATTTTGCGGAACTCAAATTTACTGGCAATTTGATCTACACTACTTTGCGTGCTTCCGCCACCAATTAGTTCATGCAAACTACTGCCGGCCGGTACCCGCCCACTACCGTTAGTAGTTGCATGCGACTGCCGTAGCTGCTTTGGTCGTCTCTGCTCTAGCTGCTGTGGTCGTCTCGGCGAATCTCCAACATCTGAAACAGAAGATACATGCGACCGCCGCTGCCTGGGGGTAGTGGGGGTAATGGGGGTATTTTCCATTACCCCCACTACCCCCTCCACTTTCAACACAATATAAAGGCCGGCAATGCTATGGACTTGTCATTTGTAGGTTGTTGTTCTAACCATCAACATCCACAGATCGCCTGAGGATGCCTCGCGTAGAGGCGAAACACGTATCGCAGAGACGACCACGGCAGTCGGGGCAGCGGCGGTCGCATGTATCTTCTGTTTCAGATGTTGGAGATTCGCCGAGACGACCACAGCAGCTGGAGCAGAGACGACCAAAGCAGCCACGGCAGTCGCATGCAACTACTAACGGTAGTGGGCGGGTGCCGGCCGGCAGTAATTTGCATGAACTAATTGGTGGCGGAAGCACGCAAAGTAGTGTTGATCAAATTGACAGTAAGTTAAAGTAACGCTTCGGTATGTTCTTAGATAACTATGCAATTTTATTAGAATTCCATGCTATATAGAAGTTTAGTTAACTTTACTATCCTGTATTATACATGTAAATAAATAAATTAATAAATATTGTCAGACAAATTACACAGCGCCATCTAGTCCCAAAGTAAGCGAAGCTTGTGTTATGGGTACTAGACAACTGATAAACATACGTAAATACATTTTTTTTTTTTGTAAATACATACTTATGATACATACAAAACACCCAGACCAAGAAAAACAGACATGTTCATGCACACAAATGTTTGTCCTGTGTGGGAATCGAACCCACGAGCGTTGGTGTCGAAGCCGCGTCATTGACCGCTACGCCACCAAGCTCGTCATACAATCAATACGTCATCGCAACATGTAGGTTGTTAAGCTGGACTAGATCAAAGGTGGAGTAGATTCGAGCCAGTCGTCTATGAAGGTATTCGGTCTATGTCTCATTAGTTTCTTCCCCGTTATACATACCTGTAACTTCCCAACTAAAGAGAATTGATTTAATGTTGTTTTGTTCTTGTAGTATTATAGGAGTTTCAGAATTTATGGGACAAGTTAAATCATTGGACATATAATACATTTAGAGAATATATTCTCTCGTTTGTAAATTAATAAGATGCTGCCTTTAATATAACATGGAAGATTATATCATCATCATCATCAGCCTGTATCTACCCACTGCTGGATATAAGCCTTCCCCAATGCCTTCCACCAGATACGTTCCTCCGCCTTCCGCACCCAGCCGCTCCCAGCCGCTTTCTTAAGGTCATCGGACCATCTAGAAGGAGGGCGCCCAACACTTCGTCGTCCTTTGCGCGGCCTCCACTCTAATACCTTCCTCCCCCATCTGCCATCATATCATACTCGGCAGATATGACCGGCCCATTGCCACTTCAGCTTACAAGGAAGATTATATGGTGACTATCAAATAAGAAATTTGGGTATATGTAGCACTTGATGTTGTAATGCACCCTGTCGATAAACCACGAAAGAGGCTTTGGCAAAAGAGAGGTGGGCACACAGCGTATTATATATCAGCGTATAATATATCACAGCCAAATAACAGTTTCCTTGAGGATTGTTGTGTTCCTGCGAGTAAGTGTGATCAACAGAAAGAAAGGAATTGCTGCGTTCCCAGCGGGACCGGCCGCGGCGGCGTGCGAGCGATATTTCATGTTGCGAACGTTGCAAATGACCCCGGGTTATAGGAAGAGTTCCCTTTCCTAACCCAGGGTCGTTTAGACGATACGTGTGCTGACTGCGAATTCGACATTATGGTTCGGCAGAGAAATGAGTTGCCGAACGTTTTGGTGCGGGAAGTCAACATCTGTATCCTGTAGGATGGGAGAAGGAGGAACTAGATTAAAGAGCTCTTCAGAACATTCCCCGTGATAGATACGGTAGAGGACACTCAAACTACCAATATCTCCGAGTCGCTGCAGGGCAGGGGCACAAGAGTGTGAGTAGGTTGCTTCGTTCCATCACTGGTATAATGTATAAACGTATTCAAAACAATGTATTGATTTACATAAACCAGGAACGAACATTATGTACAAGTTTAAATTCGTTCCAACTTATTAAGTAATTCTTCGATTAGATTCAAAGCCCGATAATCAATGAGTAATGAAGACTACGTTATTCAATAATAAAATGATAGAATTCTAATGACATTGTTGTGCTATTATTGTAGGCATTAAAGTTTAAATACCTCATCAACCCTTATTCATCCCACTGCTGGGACGGGTCTCCCTTCAATCGAAGGGGTTTAGAGCGCACTCTACCAGGCTGCTCAACTGCGTGTTGGCAGGGAAAGTTTCCTCCTTTCCGAAGTTATAGTGAAGTACGAAATCCTTTCCGAAGTTATAGTGAAGTACGAAAAAAATGTACATACTTATACATGCCATCCTGAATATATTACACTAAATTTCTAAAGCAGCTGTACTTCCAAAATCATGTCTAGATCGTGCAATCTCATGATAATCACACTAAATAAATTCAGAAAATTGCGTACACTCACCTAACTACGCAATGGAGTAGAATAGCTTGGCTGGCATCTCGCCAGGTATGCGCAAGGCCTTAAAGAGATGAGGAGGTCACTTATTTCATTATTATAGCTCCATACGGACTGTGCAGCCGCAATGCGGTCTAAATTTCCTTAACTAACGATATATTTGTTTCATGCAAAAAAATGTGTAGTCTCTGTCATATTTTTGAAGTGAAAACTTCTTTAGCGGCGTAGTGGTCTTTTTGGGATGGGTAAAAAATGTTAAATTCGCGTCAGCACACGTGACCTGATCGAAAATTCGTAAGACGGAGCGGTGCGGACCGGCGGCGCGGCGTACCGCGTAGGTGAGGAAGTAATATCCCCCTCTCTTTCTACCGCGCGGCGAAAATGTATGCCTGCTGATATGATTATTTTTAATGTAATATAATATAAATAGTCATGTTTGTGTATGATAGCGCATGAATATAGTATTTTACCACATAAATGATAGTATTTTTGTACTGATAAATTACACAATTCGTGTGAAATTATTCCCTAACCATTCCAAAATATTCAAAAATGCACAACGTTAATGTTCAAGTTTTCACTGCCGGCACTCCCGGAGTGCAACCCGTTTTTTATTGTAGAGATGGATCCCGTGTATCCATACTAAAAGTTTCCAGCCGTAGGGCGCGAGCTTTTAGCAGGAGGGGTGATGAAAGGTCCCTTTTTTGATTTTTATAAATATCTCGAAAACTAAGTATCCTAGGAAAACGGGGCCGAAATAATAATAATCGAAGCTGATTAAATTTACTCGACTCTAAAATAAAATTGCGGATACAATAAAATGGAAAATATTTTATTGTACTTATTCGCAACTTTACTAGGTATATGAAAGATATTATATACACATGGAAGATAAAATACCCTCAAACCATAAGACAATATCACACCCTATTATGTGGTGTATGATTTTCTAGAACCACACTGTTTTCCACACACTACGCTACCATGGCACTCAGCAAATCCAGTTTTAGTCGTAAATCGATGAGTGCATTATCGGCCGTAAATTACGTAAGTAATCCCACTATAAAGTTCAGTCGGACTATGAGACCCCGTGTTTATATTTACCATACAAAACATTCTTTATTTATTTATTTAAAACTTTGTTGATCACAGTAAAATGGTACAAAAGGCGGGATATTGCGTCAGAGTTGGTGAAGCCCTATTCTCAGCATCCATCCAGTGCTGAGTCTGGCTAAAGGCTCTGGGGGAGAGCGCAACAGTCGTGTTGATCCCCAGGGCAAGGCTAGAGCGTTCCCTTCACGTGGTTGCTGCCTGTTATTGGTCTGGTTCCCTAAGAAACAGATATAACAAAAACCTCTAGCCGACAATTCTATTGCCCCCCTCCCCACCCCATCCTCAAGCTTTGTACCTGTGCGCCGCTCACGAGTGAAGCATAGGTACAAGGCATTCCTTCCTCCCATCCCTCACCCAAGTCCAATCTTATCCGGCAACCCCGGAACCGTCAAAAAAAATGAGCGCAAATGCAAATGTAAGTATACCCCAGGAGGGTACCGGCCAAGCCGGAGAATCCCTCCCTGGACCACCTAGTGGTCCAGGCTGCTCCTCGTACTCTGAGGGGGGGGGGGGGCACATCGGCGCCAAACACCAAAAGAGAAAGCACAGAAAGAACGGACAAGAAACCATGCGAAAGGACACGTCCCGTAAGATCCATCTCGGAGACTCTCGGGGACGACCTAACGCACATGAGGATTGGCGAGGCCCAAACTCAGCCAAGTTCAAGTTCTCAGCAGGGAGAGGGCGGATGGATCACCAAATCCAAACGCAGGAGGCTGAGAACTCGAAGGAAGCTGGAGCAAACCGCACCCGGTACGTTGACCTACACTGCGACGACGATACCGAGGAGCGAGGCGGGCCCTAGGGCAACAAAATTAAAGAGACAGGGCACAGACCCGGAAGAGCGAACACAGCAGTGTCCACCGAAGCACCCGAAACAACAACAGACCTCAAAAAACGAGGGACCGCGGAGACCAACCACAGGTCAAAGTGATCTCTCCGTAATAATACAGAGGGGGGACGGGGGCGAAGTGGATGATGCTATGGCCGCTGTAATTAGAGAACGGCTGGTGGACCACATCGAAGAAGCCGCACTTAACGGCGCGAGTGGCCCTACCTTGTCATTCGCGGCCTCGGGGCTTGTAGCCGAGGGATATATACTTCCCTCCGGACATGTCTCGAACATTTTCATGTCATAGTGTTATGAACCTTATGTCAGTAGACATACGGGTTATTATTGCTTGCAGCGAAGTATGCGGTGACTATTCCAGAAGGTTTCATTCTAGATGATTCGCGACAGGACCCCTCGTGAGTCCAAGCACCGAGGAGGCGAGGACATGGTTGCTTAGCTGCGACTTCGGCGAGTGAAACGGCATCCCATTAAGACCAAAAAAGCTCGACATACACAAGATGTCCATCTGGCTCCCGGGCAACTGCGGAGGCCGGCGCATAGACCCCCTGGAACTAATCAGGATTCAGAAAAGTCACAGGGTGGAGCTCAAAATATCCGAGTGGACCCTCATCCGCAAGGAGGTCTTGCCAGCGGGAACACGACTTGTGGTGGGAGTTCCTGAGGAAGTAGCGAAAGAACATGTGTGGCTCAACTACCAAGCCACACAGGTATATGCCAAGGTCATGGGGAAAACAAATCCAGCAACAGAGAACACAGAAAAGTGCACATGCCCAATCCACCCACACAAAAGGACACGGGGAAGTGAGCTTGTAGAAAACGGTAGTAACGCGACCGTTGCCCCAAAGGAGGGCACAACTGACGAAGGCAGGCCGTACCCACAGAGCTCCACCCCAAGCAGCACACAACAAGCGCCCGACACGAAAAACTCTGGGCCTGAAGGTGGAGCCACCGGCTACCGGACGGAAACCCCGCAGGGGGGGACGACCGCAAGCCAAACACCCCACCGACAGGCACGCCCAGAACAAGGCACAACACACACTCTCTCTATGACACGGAGCGACCTGACTCCCCCACCAAGCGTTGCACTACTGCAACCGCCTTGGATGGGAAAGAGTCCAGAGCAACGCGACGAGTAGATAGGGAGAGAGCATAAACACTCACAAACACACAAGCACACAAACACCAACACATGAACACAAACAGAAACACACCACAAACACACACACAAAAAATAAGAATAGTTCAAGTTAACCTTCATCACTGCCGCGATGCCATGATTGAGTTCTGCAGACACGTGGTAGATGAAAAAATAGATATCGCACTACTGCAAGAGCCATACGTCGTAAAAGGACGAATCTCAGGGCTGGGCTCCCTAGGAGGAGAGATCATCTACCACGAAACGGGTGAGTCAACTCCTAGGGCATGCATATATGCCAGCAGTAGGGCAAGATCGTTAGGAATAATTAAAGCAGATTGTTACAGTGACCTTGCCAGCGCCACAGCAATAATACAGCTCAACACAGGCAAAAAAGAGAGGGTGATTCTGGTCTCCGCGTACCTACCAAGTGAAAGAGACTACAGACCACCATCGACAGAAATGGAGGAAATAATAAGAAAATACCAAGGTAAGAACATTCCTATTATTCTAGGTTGTGACGCCAACGCCCACCACGTGGTGTGGGGCAGCACGGACTGCAATAAAAAAGGTGACTTACTTCTAGATTTTATCAGCGCAACAGGCTTAGACATACTGAATGTAGGAAATACACCTACATTCGTAACCGAAGCCAGAAGAGAAGTGCTGGACATCACTATTGCAACAGACAATATAAGCCGGCACATCACAGACTGGAAAGTAGATGAAAGAGACTCCAAGTCGGATCACAGACGAATAACCTTCAGTCTGGGAGCCAAAATCGAGAAAAGCCTATTTAGAAAAGCGAGGAAAACCGACTGGACGGCATATGAACAGCACATTAAAAAGTGGAGTCCAGGCGACCATAACTCGGTAAAAGATACCACAGACATCGAAAGAGAAGCCAACCGACTAGAGAAGGCTATGAGGGAGGCATACCACAAGGCATGTCCACTTAAGGAGATTAGACCAGGAAAGGGACAACCCTGGTGGACAAAAGCACTAGAAAAGAAAAGGAAAAAGACCAGACAAGCTCTCAGGACGGCCCAGAAAAAGGGCGACGCTGAAAGCTGGCTAATATACAAGAAAGTAAGAAACACATTCAAGAAAGAATGCAGAAGGGAGAACAACAACAGCTGGAAAGCATTCTGCGAAGGAGTTGAAAAATATCCTGACGCAGCACGGCTTGTGAAAATGTTCTCCAAAACGAACACCTGCAAACTAGGAAGTATTAAGAATGGAGACGAATTAATAACGGACCCAAGAAAGATACTGGAAGTGATGCTGGACACACACTTTCCAGAATATGAAGTATACAAAGGTAACGAAACGCCAATCGATACGAATCCCACAGCGGACACGGAGGAGAAGGCACTAATCACAAAAGAGCATTTATTATGGAGCGTCAGGTCATTCCAGCCATACAAGGCAGCAGGACCAGACGAGATCTTCCCGAAAATGCTACAAATAGCCATCAATTACATAAGCGATGATCTTCTGATCCTGTACAACAGCAGCATCAGGAAGAAATACATCCCAAAGAAGTGGAGGAAAATAAGAGCCGTCTTCATACCGAAACCAGGCATGGCGACATACCAAGAGGCTAAAAGCTTCCGATGTATTAGCCTGTCTTCGGATACGGGTCTTCCCTCAACCGAAGGGGTTTAGAGCGTACTCCAACACGCTGCTCAACTGCGGGTTGGCGGAGGCCAGTGTTTTCGAACCGCCTAAAGGCCACTGACTTAACTTAACGACTGTCATTAAATGATAACAACCGGGACCGACAGCTTAACGTGCCTTCCGAAGCACGGAGGAGCTCAAGATGAGCTAATGATAACAACCGGGACCGACGGCTTAACGTGACTTCCGAAGCACGGAGGAGCTCAAGATGAGCTAATGATAACAACCGGGACCGACGGCTTAACGAGCCTTCCGAAGCACGGAGGAGCTCAAGATGAGCTAATGATAACAACCGGGACCGACGGCTTAACGTGCCTTCCGAAGCACGGAGGAGCTCAAGATGAGCTAATGATAACAACCGGGACCGATGGCTTAACGTGCCTTCCGAAGCACGGAGGAGCTCAAGATGAGCTAATGATAACAACCGGGACCGACGGCTTAACGTGCCTTCCGAAGCACGGAGGAGCTCAAGATGAGCTAATGATAACAACCGGGACCGACGACTTAACGTGCCTTCCGAAGCACGGAGGAGCTCAAGATGAGCTAATGATAACAACCGGGACCGACGGCTTAACGTGCCTTCCGAAGCACGGAGGAGCTCAAGATGAGCTAATGATAACAACTGGGACCGACGGCTTAACGTGTCTTTCGAATCACGGAGGAGCTCGAGGTAATATAAACCCATCCGTGTACAGGCTACGGTCGACGTTGCTTAACTTGCGTGTTTAATTAGACTGACACGCGCAATGACGCCATCGAGCTTCTCTATTATTTTCTACAATTCATTGTTTTTATTCCATAAAATCATAAATTTAGTTCAGCTAATATGTACCACGACATTCATTGATTGTTAGGCGGTACGAAGTTCGCCGGGACAGCTAGTACAAATATACATACATACCTACAAATATATACATATACATAAATATAAGGACATTATATAAAATAAAGTGACGATATGAATGTCAGATGACTACTGCTTTAACAAACCCTGTACTAGATAGACGCGCACCTTCTTCTTGAAAGTAAATGTCCTGGGAGAGCTACTAATAGCTTTTCTGTATTGTGTATTGTTTTGTGTCAAAGTAGTCAAATATACTTTTATGTCACAGAAGTGATGGAAACAAAACAACTCCTAAACATTCGGTGCGTTTGGATGGTTATCGATACTCGCTTTTCATTTCCGTGCGCTTGGCATGTGGAAATTGCAGCTACATCCTGTGGCATGCTGATGTTGTTGCTTTTCGGAATTGCATTCGTTGCCGAGGTAGGTGTACGTAGATGGTGAACATTACTGAACGTTCTAATGGTACCAGAATAATAAGAACCGTGGCATACCATTTCAGGATGTAGACAAACGGGTCAACTTAGTTCTGGGCATGATTGTACTCGTCAGTGTGAACGACTTGTGTTATGATTACAAACTCGGGAAGTATTTCATCATTTCATTTCTTTATTGTACTCTCATAGATATACGTTTCATCTTTTTTCACGATTACTTTGAAATTCATATGGTTCACCATATGAATATAGCTATTGTGACTGCTTTGGTTCATGCATCAGACTAAATCTTTTCCTTCCTTAGTCCACTGGATTGAACATTACCAGCGCGAGTCTGGGTGATTAAGTGCGAATTCTACGAGATGCATTGGTATATAATTTTTAAGAATTTGCGATAAGAAAAAATTGTCAGTCAAAAGGCAGTCCTATCTACGATTCCATTACATGTATAGACAATAGAAGATATTAGTACTCCAGAACATACTCGTAGATCTCCCCTTTGACTGCAACAACGAATATATTTTATGCCCATTACTACCTACTTAAAGCCGTTAGTCAATCAACATTGTCTAAATTCTGTCTGGGAGTATACATTATAACATATTTCAATATATTCTATAAAGATTTTCAAATCTTTTTTGCATCAGCCAGCAGTAGCACTTACATAAAAAAACAAAAAATAGAATCGCAGGAAAATCTGGTATTCTACAGCATAATATATTCATGGAAGCCGTCCAGGTACCTTATACAAAAGGCTCATCACGGAGTTTCCACCTAAAACTGACACAGATTTTTAGTCGTTGCCCTCAGTACTATTATATTAAAAAAGTTTCGTCATCCCATACTACGAGTAGGTTTTTACTCTAAAAGTTTTTGCTTGTTAGCGACTCGGGGGAATGGTGCATATCCCTGTCGCCCCTAATGTACGCTTAATGTGTCGGAGCTCTTTCCATCAAATTTACCGCTCACATTCTCACCTATACGGGTCTACTCTACATCTAATCATGTCGTCACTCTTTTCTGACATGTTATTGCAAATATATGAACAAATTATGTCATTTTTTAGTAAATGGAACAATAAATTTGACAAAATGGTTTCCAAATATTCAGAGTGTGAAAATTTTTAAAACAATTTATTGACAAAAATATTGGTTTCAGATTCGCTGCGAAGCTGAGCTGAGTTCAATTAACCTGTAAAAAAGTTCTATAAAACTATTTTACAAGCTTTTATTTAGGTTCACCACGTGATGGGTCTGACCATTTTGCATAGGAGTTACAGGGGAATGTACCTTTCAAGGATCCATGTGGCATTCCGGAGTTACGGATTTATTTACTTTTCATTCATGATAATCATATAACTCATAACTAAAGTAACTTCCTTAAACATTTTGCAGTTTATTTTTATAGCATCTATGTAGGCTGCAAAGGCAGGAATAATTTAGCTAACTTAGTTTTAAACTAAGTTTAACTATCAATAATTATTGTTTGGGTATCCAATTATATCATTAGATTTAGTAATCATTTCAAACAAATTTAGTGTACACTGGCAAGATGCTTTTGACATTTGATTGTCGATCATTAACAATATAGGTATATTACCAAATACACCATAAAATATCTTTGACTCGGCCACTGTATAAGTAATAACAGTATGGCCACTCCCTGCCGCTGTACTAGACCGTATTCCTGCCCACCACGGGGCCGAAATACTACTACGCTCAGTGCATTTTACATCCGTGTTTCTCGGTGATATGCACGGTGCTGCGTCGTGACGTAGTGTTGAGCTCAGTCGGTCAGCTGTTACTGAATTTTATACGTGTACCCGACACTGATTTATTATTATAGTCGTAATGTACTCCTTGAAAATATTTGTTACCGTAATAATATAAAAGCAATTATTATAAACTGTTACATTGGTTATAGCAATAATTATTGTGCGTTTCGTTTGTGTCAGCAGATAGCAGATATTTCTGGAAATTTGTATTTCTCCGTAAGTGAATACTGTAATTCTTTGTGAGAAATAAATAAATCTTAAATCTTAAATCGACGTTGAGTGGAGCGAGTATATTCGCTCGCGGAGTGTATGTTTTCCATTGATTTCAATGGAAAATATAATCATCAAATACATACTATATATTTGATGATCACTCCTCAAGGACATGATCGATCTCAATTTTTTTTTTCGACCCAAACCTCAGGCGTGTCGAGGTTAATTGTGACAATTTTCATCAAAATCGGTTCAGTGGTTTTGGAACCTATTCATTTACAAATGATTTTTCAGCGTATATAACGTACTTTACTTTACGTTGCTCTAATGAATCGAAGAAAATAATTTGTTTATTCTTATGTGCCGCTAGTTTTAAAGATTTCGAGAATTCGCCTTTGTTGTTACAGTATCTTACAATTTAAAAATCTAGAAAATAATTACTGCCCATTGATATTAACACCGGATTATGTGATGTTAGCATTTCACATTATTCGCTTTATTCACTTTATTATCTATATTACCATTTCATTTTACAAGCAAGGAGAAAATTACATTCACGTCACTAGAGATATAGATAGTCGGGTGTTGATATGAGTTGATATGAGATACCGATACTTGTTTAGAAGATTGTCAGATTCCATTGAAATATGCTTTACTTTGGTTCTATTCCCGCACTGACAACGTTCTATTAATAGCTTTCTGTTTCACTACCAAGAACTTTGATATATAATATGTTGAGTTGGATGTGAAAGCTTTGATTTCGAATGGCTCCGTGCAGACGGAGCCATTCAAAATTTCAGTTCAGTTTAATGAACTACTCGTATGTATAGTTTCTCGAATCCTGATATTGTTTTCATTAATAAAACATCCGACGTAGCCCACGGGGCCGAAATCGAGGTTGAGTGGAGATTCGCTCAGTGTATGTTTTCCATTTATTTCAATGGAAAATGTATTTGATGATTATTCCTCAAGGACATGATCAATCTCAATTTTTTTTCGACACAAACCTCAAGCATGTCGAGTTCTTGAATTGTGACAAGTTTCATCAAAATCGGTTCCGTGGTTTTGGAGCCTATTTATTTCCAAGAGTGATTTTTCGGCGTATATATGCGTTCCGCTTACTCTACTCAGTTTACCTTCAAACTTTGATTACCTAAAAATCTTGATTATACTAGTAAAATTTTGGGACTATAGTAACAACCAACGCCAACCTAAGCTGCACATGGTGCACTCTGCCATTTGAGAAAATACCTCCATCTACCAGACTTCACCTAAACAGATGTTGTTGTGTTTCTATGCATAATTGCAGAATAGTTTAATTACTTGAAGTCTTTATTCTAAATTAATTTGGATTGGTATAATAGCTACCTGTATGCCAAATTTCCATTGATTCGTGCAGTGGTTTGAGCTTTGCGTTGAGAGATCAGAGGTCAGCCTGTCAGAAGTAACAAGGAAAAAAACAAAGTAGGGCATGCCGTGCTGAGGAGAGCTGAGGAATTACCGCTACCCATGGGCGTCGCCAAGGGGACTCCTTAGTAGGGGAAGCTTAGAATTTTAGGCTGCCGGAATAAAATGTACTAGTGCTGTTCATCATTGTAAAAACCGGATGCTAAGCTGGCCTATAGAGTCAAGGGCGGCGCCAGGTAGAGCCGGCGGGTAGTTGCCGCCTAGAGTAATATTGGGCTGAAGTACATGGAACATGTCTCCAGACAGGCGGGGGAGAGTGACTAAAGGATTAGGGAGAACACAAAAGATCCATGAGGGTCGACGTGTCACCGGTGCTGCAGCACTGGACCCACTCTAAGATAAGATAATAATATTGGGCTGCCGAGGACAACATGCATCAGGTGTTCTTTTCACCACTTCAACAACCAGATGGTACTTAGTGTGACGTAAAGCGATAATATACATACCTAACATTTCACGCACTCTTCACTGGTTATGTCCAGTTGTCGTGGAAAACTAACTAAAAAGGTGTGTGATAAATGAGTGAGGTTTCCAGTCGTGAGGAGATGCTGCGTGGAGGTGCCAGCGTATATTATGTATATTTTTAGACTGTTAAATTCCACCTTGTATTTTAAGCGTCTATATGAAGAAAAAACCATTAGATATTATATTTTATTTAGAAAATACATGCGGAGGTAAATAACAGGAAGATTCCAAAAGCGTTTTTTATCTTCTAAACAAGAAGTGAGTGGATAAAGATTACGTGGAGGCTACATTTCAGGTGTCTTAAGTGTCTTTTATGCGAGGCTTATTCACCTGAAAATCTTGAAATCCCCTGACCCTACTTAGTTCTTAAACAGTGATTCAGAATTACTCCAGACTTGTGTCAAATAAATATAAAAATGTATATCTATGAAATATACTTAAGTAGGTACGAGTAAGTATATACATTACACTTACTCATAGTATAAACATGTTCTCTTTTGTTGTGTCATATTTTAGTTGAAAATAAACCAAATGTCGTCGTTCAGAATATCGATCTAAACGAATCAAGCAAGTTAAGCATTTTTAATTATCCTCTGTTTTTGGATGGACGTTTACCTCCACCACTAACGTTGCTGCAGAGTGTATGCCATTTGGTCAATCTATAAATCGCTAAAGTAAAGTAAAAGAGTAAAGCAACTTTTCTAAAACAATTTTGATATCTCAAAACTATGGAGCACATAATTATAATGAAGGTTATCCACCAAATTTAGTCAAAGTCGGATGTATGCTATCGTTCGCGAGTAACAGAGGATTATTTTTCAAATTGCTTCAAATAAAAAAAAACTGACTCCATTATGTTTTCCAACAAATTAAAAAATCATCGAATCGCGCGTTAACCAAATTAAGAGTTTTACGCCATACATGGCCACGCACTTTATTTATTGCGACATGATATAAGAATATTTACTGATGTGAATGTCGTGACTGAATACCGGACGGGATGTGAGTGAATACCGGACTCCAAAAAGAAGCTACGAAATCGCATGCACTTCATGTCAACTAGTCACGTCTAAGTGCCGCTTCACCTTTTAAAATTTTTCTTGAAGAAGTTACATATCGTCTGAAATACATACATAAATAAAGGTATTTTCGCTTCCAAAACAGCTTTCGAGATTAACGTGTCATGACATCTCTACATAATATAGAAAAAGTCGCTTCCCGCAGTTTGTAGGCTTCTTTTTGCCTTTCTTTTGAGCTATACAACGTTTTTAATGCGGTTTTTGTCAATAGACAGAGTTATTCAAGAGGTAGGTTTACACATTATGAGGAGCTCGATGACGTGGTTACGCGATGCAGTCTAATCGATCACGCAAGTCAAGCAACGTTGACCACAACTTGTTCATGAATGGGACCACAACTTGTTTATTTATCTAGAGCTCCTCCGTGCTTCGAAGGGCATGTTAAGCCGTCGGTCCCGGCATTTGTAGTTAGAAGACAGTGGCCTTTAGGCGGCTTGAAAATTCTGACCTTCCTATTAAACCTCTCCGATTGAGGGGAACACCCGTGTCTCAACAGTGGGATGAATAACGGTTGACGACCGATACATATTCTAGCAGAGAAATATCTACATTTTACATTGGGGCGTGTCGATAGTAAGTGCATATTATTATGTTGCAGCCAACTGGTTAAAATAGCCGTTCAATCAAACAGCTAGCCCTTTGACTAGCTGTTTGATTGAATGGTTATTTTAACCAGTTGTCTGCGACACATATACAACGTCGGGGCGGGAAATTCAATGCGCGATGTCGAAATCGATCATGACGTTCATTTATATTATTTTACTAACATAAGTTTCATCATACCATTGATCAACGTAATCATAGATTGAAATAGAATCATAACGAATAATTAAATTAATACACGCCTACCAACATCTAAAAACGTATTTCGTCTGATGGCATTGGAAACTCAAATAAAATTACTGATGAACCCGATAATGCCGTAAAAACGCCTGCGGGAGCATTTCAAACACGATTAAGTAGTCACTTCGGCAATTTAATTAGAACATTTTGTTTACGTAGCCGTTTTCTACACAGACTTTGATAAATTGCTCTGAATAAAAAAGATTTCGTCTTCCTATCTCCCAGCGTTCATCTACAATTTATAGCTTTTTATTCTTCTGTTTTTAAATTAATTAACTAATTCCTTTACTGAGAAATCTTGTTACATTTCCCCTAATTCATTTTGATTGGTGAGGGTGTTTCGAAACGTTTGTTAATCTTTTAAGATTTTTTTTATTCTGTAATTCTCTTGTCAGTTATTATTAAGACGAAACATAATTATAACCCATTATCCAATAATCAATTAACCATTCGGAGATTAATTAAAAGTATTAGTGTAAAATGTCATAGTTTGGTGGAAAACATGAATTTTATTCAAATTGAAACTTAACTAGATCTATTTTTCGCCTCTTTATAATTCTATATTTTAAATTTCATCGAAATTGTTACAGCTATTTAAAGGTAACGTTGTATAACTAACACAAGCATTGTTTCTTCGTGGTTTTTCGTACATTTTTTGATGTGATAATAATATTTAATGAGTTCTGTTAGTATTCTCTGTACTCTCGGTTGTGCAAATAAAGCATGTCTATCTCATTTGTTTAAAAATGTTATTTAAATAAAAATAGAAAAGTCACTCAATTCCTAAATCATTTCGTTGCGACAATTGGTTCTAGAGACTTCAAAGAGAAACAGAGGTATCATAAAGGTGAACCTATCAACCCTCAACGGATTCATGAATTGTAATTTGTTCAGAATCTCATTTGGCTATGAGTGCCCCATGTTGGTCGAGAGGTCGGTTTGCAAGTAAGACTTAAATAGGATACGTTTACATTGAACTGTGATATGAAAATGATAATGGAAAGAATTCATCGGAGATAAAATATAATAATATGTTTATTCTATGGTTTATATAAAAGCTTTCCTTTTGTTGTGATGAAAGTGAATCTAAGCTCTGCGGATTTAGAGTAGTAATGATTTAGATACATGTTCTTATATTTAATTTGTATGAAGTTTCTAAGTGCTTTATAAAGTCCAAGGCATAAAGATATTTTGATTTGATTTTATTTGATTTTATTTGATTTTGATTTGATTTGATTTTTTTTTATTACGTGTTACACATTTTTCTTGCTTGGTTACATGAAGTCCACATTATTTTCTTTTAGGGTTCTGCATACGACTCACCTGATTTAAAGTGGTTACGTAGACGTACCGTATCTACAGACGTTTGTAACATAAACTATATATCGCGCGCCGCAATCCCTGCTGCTTTCGCAGCGCCTCCTTACTTCCTGGACATTTTATTAATAGCTATGTAATTTTATTAATAATATTGTATTGTCAACTATGTATTATTGTATTTTGCACATAATATAACATCACCAAAAGGACTGCAACACCTTACGCTCCGATCAATCGAGCGCTGCGACGGCTTAATATGCATTGACTTTAAAGTTCTAGCGGTCGACCTGTTCAGTTCTAGGTACTTTGCAGTTCCACAGAGCGGCTATAGAATATGCCGAGAATCTTATGTAATTTATATTTAATAATATACTCTTATTTTAATTTTGTTAATATTCTAATTATGATTGTATGTATTTATGTTGTCAATAGTTGGATAATATTGAGCGCATTGGATATTTCTTTCAGGCTCAATAAATGTATGTATAAATACAATTTTATAATTTTACATACAAGTTTATAATTTTATTGTAGGTACTTGTACAATGAATACCTGTTTAATATCGTAGATTGCTATTGTTGCAACGCAAGGTAAACAAAAATAATAACGGTAAGGTATAAAACCTGCTTTAGTCCGGTCAATTTAGACATTCGAGGCTACATAAATTCCCACCAAGCTGAAAATTGGTGAAATCAACAAACAACTTTTACAAATTTTTGAATCGTTATATCTCAGAAACTGTAGCTCGTAGGAAAAAAGTATTGATACATTTTCTATAGATAATTTTATGATCTACAATTTTGTCTAAAGTATAATTATGATAAAACTTACCGTTTTGTTGAAAATCGTGAAAAACTCATTTTTTGACCTTTGAACTTAAATAAAAAAAATTCCATACAGGGGAAAAATGGGGAACTTTCAAATTTTATTTATAATTATATTTTGAACGATTTCACCTATCTTCAGCTCGGTGGGAATTTATGTAACCTTACGCTTATTTTTTGGTCTGATTTGACCAGACTATTCTTTTTATTATTGTTTGTAAAAAAAATGTATAAATATAAACAAAAAAAGTTTAAATCACAATACAAGTGAATCAGATGAAAAATAATTTAAATTCAGGTTAAATAATTATAGTCTACTTATTTATTAGACATTTGTATTTCTTGTTGTATAAAATTTAATCAATGAATATTATGTAGGTATGATTCAATATTTTCAAGTAAAATTATAAATAAAAATTTAATTGCGTTGTGTATAATAGAACACCGAAGTAAAAAGTAAGGTACCGTCGACCATAGCCTGCTAATGGATGGGTTTATGATTTCGAGCTCCTCCGTGCTTCAGTCAGTTCAGTTAAAACACTGGTCTCCGGCTACCAGTTGACCAGCATGGTGGAGAATGCTTTTAAACTTTTTCAATGGATAGGAGGCCCGTATCGCAACAGTGGCATGAGTAACGGAATAAGGGACAACGAAATAAAGTTGGTTTTTCAAACGAGAGCAACAATAATTAAAAAAAAAACTCTATTTCTTTCACATCTGTTTAAATAGACTCGTAAGTCACAATCTTTTCATAAATGCAAATTCTAGTATCTTCTAGAACATAATGTCTCTGTATTGTTTTGTTAAACATTGCGTTATAAAGGGACTTTTGTTCTTGTTTCTTTTGTGATGTGTTTTCTTCTGTGAATAAACAGTATTCATAATTTTATGCAGCAAATTTGTACTGCGATTTCTATTTCGTAATTTTCTGTTAGTTTAAATTACTTAAATTTAATATTTAGTTACTAACTTGTATGCCGCAAGAGTCTCTAATGTGCTTCTAACTTATTTCAATAATTTGTTAGAATACTTGCAAACTATTTACATAGAATAAAATTTGAATTTTATTTGAATATTTGCAAGCCCTAACCATGTTGTGTTCGTGTAAGTGAGAGGTAGTAAAATGAAAAATACAACATAAAACCGATATGGAGGTACGTAAAGCAGATATTTTGTAGCAATGTTGTTATTGGCAGTGATCGAACACAGTGCAAGTAAAATGCAATCATTTCTGCACTGGTAGGGTTGAGTAATGTATTGCTCGTACTGGCATGAACTGAATATTGCATAAAATTAGATTATCACATGGAGAAAAACGAATGATTTTATTTCAAATTTATTATTTTATTAGCGACTGTAGTCTTTCAAAATACGATTTTATTACTAAAAATATGTCTTTCATGTTAGGGGTGTCACGAATTATCATCCCACCATTTGATACCATCATGATGTAATTTGTCTCGAACAATGAACAGAAATCGGTTGATAGTCATACTTGGCGTATGGCCACGAAACGTACGGACGATCACCTCACGATATGGGCAGCTAAGGGTGTCCGCTGAAAATGAAACTGATACAGATTTGATTTTTTGATTGTAATGATTCTTACAATCAATCAAATCATACTCCGGCAAAAAAAGCAAGAGGGTACTTAAATCTTTACAGTTCGGAACTAATAACGGTCTTTGGAACGTTTTATACGATATCTTATAGGAGTCCTTGAGGAAATTCATTTTCAAAAACAATGATCAAGCACTTTGCTGAATAATTTGTCCAGTTACTCCAAGTTCATTCGTGTATATTATTTTCTCTAAGGTTGACTGGTACGGAATGCACTTAGCATTAATTCATCCTTTTGTACCCTTGTTTCGTGGCCAGTAAAAATAAATAAATACAGTGCGATTCCAGAGGGGATTTTCCCCGTGCACGGGAAAGTTGTGGAATTAATCCATATCGAGTTTTTTTTTGAGAGACTCCGAGAGGTTTTTCCAGGATGGAAATCCCTAGGCTGCGGTAATTAATGCTAAGTGCATTCCGTACCAGTCGATCTTAGAGATTTCCATCAAGCAGACCGTATACTTGTTTTCCACCTTAGTTACTTATAACAAAAATATAAAAGAAAAATGTGTTTAAAAATAAATCAAGTACTTATATAATTTTTAAAGTTTCAATTCCGTTAATTTAAGTTCATAAATAAATAAAATTCCATATATTATTAACTTTATGTTTTATTACTAACAATTCAATCTCTGTCCGGTCAACTTTTATTCTGCGATCGTAAAATAATTACGAAGATTGGAGCACGCTCTAAATCCTCTTCGATTGAGGGCAGAGCTGTTTCCAGATGCAGAAACTGTGTTCACGCTGGGCGAAGCCATGGGTAGAGTCACGCAGAAGCTAGCAATCTAATGTCAATAATGGATGATGTGATTAATTAAGACCAGAGGCCCTACCGTTTAAGCCGAATTTTTTTATTGTGAAAATCTAACTTCACCCTAAATTTGTGCTAATAGTAATAAGCTTAGCCTGTAGGAACGGAGGCGCTCTATCGATTAAACTGAAGATGTTTATCACAAATTGAAACAGAAGTTCTGTTTTCGCAACCAAAATACTCGATCGGAATCGGCTTCAGCTTAGGCCCATTGTATCCAGATGTAGAAACTAAATTCACGCGGAGCGAAGCCATGAGCGGAGGCATGCAGAAGCTAGCATTGAATATTTCATAACGGCTGATGTGATCAATTTACAATTGGACACGTGCCGTATACTTTATGTTTGAAAAACTAACACTACCACCGTATAAAAGTCGATGTACATATTCCTTTTTACCTTTTTTGGCAATTTGGCTCGTACTGATGTACGGTGTTGATATTGTTTGTATGTCGCAGCGAATATTGTTTAGAGTACCAATGTGAATATTGATGAAGTTACGCGCATTCGACAGGGTTGTTAATGGCTTTTCCCTTAGCCGTATAACCTATAGGCCAATAGGCGTGTTTATTTTTGCTTTTATTGACACAATATTACATGATTTATGTATCTTAAATTTTTGAAATTATTAGTTAATTGTGTGTGGTCAGGTCTATTATGGCGAATTGTACTGACACTATTAAATCCAGGTAATCAATGTATTTTTATGAAAGAACTTGTAATAATACAGTTATGGCAATGTTAGATACATACATATGTGAGCCTTATTAGCCTACAGTCATATATAAAGTCATTTTACATCAAGTGCGAATGTTAATAGAACGCTACCTTACCAATAAAAAAAATAACTTGTTAGTTTAAATTTTCAGTCATTCTAAGGAACTAAATGTCAAACTGAATAAGAAAAAATCAAAACAATACCATCAAAAAAGCTGCCAGCGTACAAGTATAAAATCTATTACTTTTTTGTTTGAAATTAACAAAAAATTCTAATGTTATTTTTTTTAATTCTAAATGTTTAAATCGTACTTTCCATTTGTATTCGCACTTTAAAATATTTGCGCTTGGTGTAAAATTACCTTATATATAACACAGCAAAACTCCATAATAAAATAATATAAAAAAAATAACCTTCTCAGAAAAGCTAAACTTTCTAATATTTGGGCACAATTCAAAATTTCCAAATTCCTATAGTATGCTAAAATAATACGGTACTCAGTGGCGCACTGTATTTACAATGACCACCTCAAAGGGAAACTTTGTTTGTAATTTGTGTGTGACGTCAAACAAAACTAGGGGTTATACACTACAGAACATTCCATATAGTGAACAACATATTTATATTATAATAAACCATAATTAATTTAAGAATACATCTTTCGTGCGAGAAAGAAAATGTTACAGTTATTTTAGGATGTAAGTGGCTCATCAACATCTTTGAACCAATGCCAACCTCACCTGTACGTGGAGCACCCTGCTGACTGACAAACGAGGCTGTGGCAAAAAGAGAAGTAGGGCAATGGGTATTTTTAAGCTGCCCGACTGGGGAAATACCTCGACCTCACAGAATACCGCAGCCAAATAAAAATTCCCTTGAGGATTGTTGTGTTCCTGCAAGTGAGTGACGTCACCAGAAAGAAAGAAAGGAAGGTGTATAGGCTGGCAACGGATCGGGAACCCCTTGGTTTTGTTAATCTCCATGGGCGATGGTAATTGCTTTACATCAGGTGCCCCACATGCTCTTTTGACCCCCTTTGATATAAAAAAAAAAAAAACTAAATAAGGGTCACAATCAACCAAGTGGAATTGGTCGCCCGAGGTACGAGGTGTTGAAGGACCTGTGTCGGAGACCAAGATTCACTTTGGGTTCTTGCGCAGCAATAGTAAGTACAGGAAATGACCATTGACGGCATTAACTGAGAAACATTAACTTATTGAATAGATTATTCGCATCTTGAACTACCACCGTTGCAGCTGCAGTAGACTCTAAACTATAATCGAATAACAATCCTGTCAACTAACATAGTTCAAATATTCACAATTGAAAAATAATGTTTATTCTCTCTAATTCACAGCTTGCGACTACCCTGTTGTATGATGCTATTTGAATGCACTGAAGAGCTGCTCAATAAACTGGAAAGTCTACAAAATTTTGCTATCCCGTTCACTATAACATTATCTTCGTAAATAAGATCACGTGTTCAAAATTCCTAAACTTTTAAAGTGGCTTCCTGTCCGACTTAGCAGAAATATGCACCTGTTAACTCTTCTAAAATATTTAAAAAGATCATATGCTTCTCAATACCTTCTCCCTCGTTTTCAATTATTACCTTTCAGTCAATTTTAGCCCAATATCTTTGTAATAATAGCCCAATGTCTTTATGTTATCAGAACAATGTTAGTCCCTCTTCAAACCTAAATTTGTTTTTTTTAATTCATTCACTGCTAGCACAACACAACTTTAGCACAAACTACACAAATTATATGCAACAACTTTAAAAGAAAGCTAAAACAGCAGTATTTGTCTCAAACTAACTAATATGAGAAATATATCAATGTTTATATAATTATTAAAGTACATATTTTTATTAGGCGCGGGCAGGTGAATTTGGCTTTCGTTCAAAGATGCTGTTGAACCACTTGCACCCCAAATTTCAGTATTCACTTACATTGAGCAACACTAAAAAAGCATGGATCAAGAAACGGAGCGGTGGTACCTATTATTATTAATTAGATTTACTGCATTTAGAAATTGTACTTACATAATATCTTCTAAAGTTACACATACGCTTCAAAAGTTACACATACTCTGACGAGGTATGTACCTACAAAACTGTAATGCATAAGTCACGTCTTAACATCCAGGTAAAACGTACAGGTTTTAGATATTAAGATGAAACATATTTGTAACATTAGAAGTGAGTGTATTTGTTTTATTACTTCACTACACGATAACTCTTATTCACTTCTAAATTTCTATTATATTCTCACTACCTATAAATAATAATTATTAGTATTAATTTTTATTATTAATTAAATTAAATTACACCATTAAATTTATATATCTACGTCTATGTATTTATTTATATATGACCTACATTTTGTAATCATTTTATTAATCAATTATTCTCATTACCATCAGATTCACAAGCATATTTTTTATTACTTTGAGAGTTAAAAGAATACTTTTATTCCAAGTTATATATCCATCTATTTTTCTAATTAATAAAATCCATTTTAAATATTATTATTGTGAAAGTGTGTTTATTTGTTTGTTTGTCCTTCTTTCACGTCGAAAGGAAATTAACTTTTTACGGGAATAGTTTAAGGTCAGGAGAGTGACATTTATCCCGGAAAACATCTTATGCCAACAGGAATGAAAATTTTATTTCATTAAAATAATGTCCACGCGGGCGAAACCATAATTTTTTGGTTATTCGTCCTTCTTTCACTTCGAAAGGAAGTAAGAAGTAAGTTTCGGGAATAGTTTAAAGTCTAGAGCGTGTCATTTTTTTTATATACTGTGACGGGTGGCGGACAAGCATACATTCATGGGGAGACTGATTTGTAGTGGTTACCGTAACCATATTAACGCTCGCTACATAAAATATTGCTCGCGTGCTGCTTGAATAAATAGTAGCCTATGTTGATCAAACATCGGTGATCAGACCATCATCGGTGACATATGCTACTTTTTATCCCGGAATAACTTCATACTTCAAGTGGAACAAAAACTTTATAAGTGTTAATTAAATAATGACCTTGCGGGCGAAGCCGGGGTAACAGCTAGGGCAAGTTATAAATTCAAGATGGAAGAAGAAAAAATATTTGTATCTGGCGCCGCGGTTATTAACGTTGTGAACCTGCGCTCTGAAACTTTAGACGGCTTATAGCTTCCTTTGTGGCACTGAAATGAGGTTTATACTACCTGTGAGTATGCTCTGTGACCTGTAAGCTAGTTTATGAGTAGTTTTGTCCTAGACAAAGCATAGTACTTATGTATCTAATTAGCCGCTCGTAGTGTATGTTCTAATATGCATAGCATTGCATATGCTCGCATTTTGTAACCTGAACGATTAATAGATCGAAGATAAATCTATTCAGACGTTGCATCATTTCCCGCTCTCCACTTTACATGGCGACCCTAGCCACTTCGGCGGTCTCACGGTATTCGGTTTTATGATACAAAAAAAATCAGAGATCTTTATATTCCAATATATATCTGGCGGATCTAGTTCTATATCATAGCGCTATTTGTAATTTACAAAATGCTATACATGGCCAACTTGTATCGTGTGCCATTTATAATAGAAAACAAAGATAATTTTATCGCAAAAATGCCATTTCGGCGACCAAACCCGTAAGCTATTTATTCACTATCAGTGATATAATGAGGAGGTTGCTATTGCAATTTAGAGATTCGAGAGGTTGCTATTGCAATTTAGGCTTCTCTTTTCGCTTACCATCAAGCAAAGCGGAGCCACTATCCTGAGCTAACATATATTATAAAAAAATCATAATATACGTACCTTCTCTTTCGTGAAATAAAACTCGTTATTGCGAAAAATAAAACCACTTACCTCCAAACATTCGTATTCTTCAAGCAACTGGATATAAATAATGCAATACATATTTTCATTTCGCTTCCTTTTTACATCTTGAGGGATTCATTGTAAATTTTATTAGAAAACTCTGACGCAGCAAACTTTCGGTAGCAATTGCAAAATACGATCTGCACGATGTTGTTTTAAACCGCCAAAACAGAGTTCGCCGAGAGGAAACTTGGTAAATGAAATATTTTTTTGTTATTGCAGAATCATCCGAGGCATTTGGAAATTGAGAAAGAGACTCGAGAATGACGAGATACAAAATACAAATAAAGGTAAGGATAACTTTTCATAACGTAATTTTTGCTCGTCTTCATGTTGGTACTTATCTAAAAATGCAGTAAATTATATTAAGTATGATTTAGTTTTATTTTATTACAAAATTCACATCCCATATAACGTAATGAAAATTTGTAAAATTCTTACTTGTTAAGTCCATATGGAAATGGAAGAATTTTAGCATATATATACTTGTTAACATCCAGTCCATATGGATTGAAATTTATTTATTTATTAAAATTAAATTTTACCTATATAGCTAATTACAGATTTAAAATTCATACATAACACGTAATTCATACATGACGACAATCACAAGGGCAAACTCGATTAAGGTAAAAAAGTAACATTAAAACGGGTACTTAAATCTCTTGTAAAGATAAGCAGACCTTTGTACACTTTTGATGTAACTATGTTATGATAATTTATGTACAATAAAGAATATGTATAAATGTGAGCACATTTAAAAGTTTTGTTTAACTCAATAAAGATAATTATGTTAGCAAAATAAAATGTAAAAAATTACCAACGCAGTCTTAAATAAAAAGAGGCGGAGATAAACGCGATTCGGCAACGATGTATACCTGCGCATATGATGCAAATAAATATCTATAATATGTACTTCTCTCGCTCCTGAACTCGTACAAAAACAAAAAAAAAACGGTGAATAACAAACAGGTATTCATTGCAGTCGTTGAGAAATTTCCACAGCGGCAGGGAAGCTCTCTTTTATTAGCTGCCTTGAACCATTCAAAATGGTTACGAACTCAACTATATCGTGTTCGGATACGCAGACGTCGTAAAACGCCGACGAAATGGGTAGAAATTAAAATTTGGAGTTCTGAGAAGGTGTTAAGATCGAATTACATTTGACATTTGAGAAAACAGAATATTACTCGTATGACCATGATACGAGTATGAATCTCAAAATCTGTTTTCTCAGTAACAGTTTTCAGTTTTAGTTTGCTTACGTAATGCATAACGCCATCCGAATTCGATCTTTACTTTAAGAAATAGTCTAAGGATGGACTCAACACCTTCTTCATTGAAGTTGACGCTTAGGGATAAATACCCATGTGAAATGCATTCATCCATTCAAATCAGCTAAGCCGTTTCTAAAATTAGCGCGCAAACACACAAGGGAAGAAACAGACAAAAATTCTAATAGACAACATTTTTGGCCTCGGTAACTTAAGTGCAACTTGTATAGATTGTTTTTTAAATATCTAAAATACCGAAACGCTACGTTTATGACGTTGATATTTGTAGGTACCTCTATAGAATCAACGAAAGGGTTCTTTTGTTGATATATACCTAGATGGTATAGATAGAAGAAGATCTCATTCCGGTACCAGAGGCCCTACCGCCCAAGCTGTAGCCGATTCATATCGATTTAAAAAACAAAAAAAAAGAAAGTCCAACCTGGTTTCCAGTGATCCCACAAATGATTACAACCTCGTTACAACAATACTATGAGGTTGAACCTGGACCGATGTAAAGTACTGCTCCGCTCTGTTGAACACACGTAGTTTGGTGTGCATCATCACTAGCTTGGAGCTACACAACGCGATGCCAAGAATGGCAATGCGTTTAAAGATCCTTGTATCTGTAAAGTAACAAATAAGTAAACTAACAAAGTCTTAAAAGATTCTGAAATGGCGATCACGCACCGGAAAACGCGGCGTAGGACGGTCTCTCATTAGAGGTACGCTGGTAAAGATCGCAGGGAGCCGGTGGATGCAAATGACATAAAATCGATTGCTGTTGCAAACAGTAGCCGTGTGCGGCCTCCGTAAAGGGAAGGCAAGGGTTAAAATAATTATATTTTATGTCCAATTTCGCCATTTGAACTTATTAAAAAATATTACGAGTTGTTTGCATTATTTCCGAACAAAAGGCTATTTGACTAACATTTTTTTCTGTTTGATATGTAGGGACGTCTCCATAATATAACCATAGGTGAAAGAATTACTTCGATAGCACAAAAATCTCTCGAGATAGGTTAATTTGAAAATCACAATTTTTAGACTGCCCCAAAACGCTTCATACAAAAGACTACCGAATTATGATGTCACAGGTTTGTATTTTGTATGCATCGAATCACAAATTTGTACGATAGCTATGTTAAATATTACGTTTATGTAATTAGTATCATAATAAAAGTTATAGCATTTTTTATTGCTTCTCCAATGGAATTATTATTTTTTAATAATTTCATACTTTTAAAATGGACTTTCCCGCCAAACTTTGATCGACGCTAAAAAAAGTCTGACTGAAGATATTAGAATGGAATTTTGCAGATCTTTATAATTTTGTGTATTTTACGATATTGTTCATTTATTTGTACAATTTTTAAACATTGGAAAATAGCCTATTACGACATAGGGAGCCTTTATGAAAAAGAGTCTTTATTTCCCATAAAAGGCCGACAACGGATCGGCGACTCCTTGGTGATGCTGATCTTCTTGGGCGGTGGAAATTCATTCCACCAGGCGACCCCCCCCCCCCCCCCCCTCATATAAAAATATTCTTGGTCAGTAGCACAATAATAGTTTATGATCTCGGCTGCACCCCATAAAACAACAGTTCCGGAATAAAAAATATACTATGTGATAATCTAGATCATGCGTCAAATTTTATCTAAATTCAATCCAATCGTTTACACGCGAAAGAGTAACAAATATCTATATATCCATCCAAATATCTTAATATAAAAATATCCTCACAACCAAAAATTTGTGCTTTTCTAATATTAATAGGATTTAGTTGGTTCTATGCAATCAAGATTGCAAAAACATCATTGTAATGTGTGTATATATATATATATATATATATATATATATATATATGTAGTTCTTCTAGCGATTCTTCGAAATAATAATGCGGATAGGTAACTGAATCAATTATATTTTAACTTCGTTTTTGAAAATTTGACAATCCTTATTAAAATCCTCTTCGTTACTCCTTTTATATTTTCACCCTCACTCATTCACTCGCTCATACAACTTCCTCTTATTCAATCACGTTTCGTTCTACTCAGCTTATATTCCCACATTCGGCCGTCCTGCATTCATGGCTGTCCTCAGACATGCACTAAGTCTTATGAAAACAAAAGACTCATTACAAATGAGCACCCTTAAGTTTAAAGTAAACTGTATTTAATAAAGAAACATTTAACTTAGGATCAGGTAGCCCTAAGCCATGGCACCGTGAAAACGAACAAAAGACTAGGGTTCCCTAGAACAAGGAAACGAACTATTAAAAAAAAGAAACATACCTGCATGAGCAATGGTCACTGCTAATCCTCCAACATCTCAGAGTCACCGGACTCTGGCCACCTCTTCATCTGATCAGCTGAACTTGATGAGCGAATAGGACCCTCCACCGAACTATTGAGCTTCTCTACATCGTAGCGATCATTACGCTTGCATTTCACTACTATATAGGGGCCTAAGTTTTTAGGTTTGACTTTCAAACCTGGACCAAATTGGGTTCTCTTAATGGCCACTAATTCACCCTCTTTGTACTTCGAACTTTCCTTTCTTTTCCTGTCATACTGTTTCTTATTTTCCTCCTGAATTTTTTGAATCTGAATTTTGGCCTGCTGCCTAAGTTTCTCTCTATTTACATCGTATTGTAGTGTATTTTCTTCCTGTAATAGTTGTAAAATTTCTAGATCTTCTTTACTTTTCATTTTTACTCCCATTAGTAGTTCAAAAGGCGTTGTATTTATACTTCTCTGGAAAGTAGCGTTGATTGCTCTCTGCACTCTGCTTACGTGCTTGTACCACACTGTGGGATTCTCCAAACATAGTTTTGTCAAAACTGGAATCAGTATTCGATTTACTCGTTCTACCTGGCCATTACCACGTGGCACTCCTGTAGTAATATTCACATGACGTATATTTTCTTCTTCACAATAACTCTTGAACTCATTACTTGTAAATGCCGTTCCCCTATCGGTTATAAACCGTCGGGGGTTACCAAATATTTGCTGGTGAATCTGAATCTTCCTTAGCGTCTCTGACGATGTAGTGGATTTTGTGGGAAACAACCATACGAACTTTGTGAATCCATCTATTACTGTCAGAATGTAGTTGTATTCTTTTCTAGTCTCTGTAAGCGGACCGATATGATCTAAGTGTAGGGTATCAAAGGGAACACTTTCTTTCTCTATAGGATTCAAGAATCCTTCTTGTTTTCCCTCCTTCCTTGTAGCTAGTAAACAGGGAATACAACTCAATAAAAACTCCTGTATCTTCTTGTCCACATCCCTAATGTAGTATTCCTTTTTCAGTAAATCCTTCATCTTTGACTTGCCAAAGTGGCCCTTGCTATGTACTCTGTTAATAACTTCTTTCTCCAAACTTCTTGGCACTACCAACAGCTTATGCTCACTTTTGAATAACACCCCATTCTCTAGCCAATAATCCTCATAGGGACTTCCTCCTTTTAAAATCTCCTTAATAGCTTTTACCCCATCATCCTGATCCTGTGATTGGCGTAGACTCGCCTGTAGGGTGGTAATCACTGCCACTGTTGGAATGCGGCTTAGAGCATCTACATGCTGCATCCTAGAACCAGCCCTGTGCTCCACTTCAAAATCATACTCACTGAGCATGAGTACCCACCTGGCTACTTTCGCTGACAAGTCTTTCTTCTTAAGCGTTAATTCAAAAGCCTTACAGTCTGTGACTATTTTGAACCGAATGCCATAAAGGTAGTGTCTGAACTTTTTGATGCCTTCTATAATGGCTAAAGCTTCTAACTCATAGCTTGAATACCGACTCTGAGTGTCGGTTGTTTTTTTACTCATGTAATGAACCGGGTGTAGGCCTGACCCTGGATGGTGTTGCATGAGTATTGCCGCCAACGCTATCCCTGCAGCATCAGTGTGCAACTCAGTACTCAACTTCGGGTTGAAAATCTTTAGGATAGGTCCACTAGCTAATTTACTCTTCAATGCTTCAAAAGCAAATCTTTCCTTATCCTCAAACACAAATTCTGTATTCTTCTTTAATAAATCAGTCAATGGCCTAGCCACTGCGGCATAGTTTTCAATGTACTTCCTAAAATAACTTGTCAACCCAACAAAGCTATGCAATTGCTTGAGGTTTCTCGGCTCAGGGTACCTTACGACTGCATCCACCTTATCTGTACTTGGTCGTACCTCTCCATCCTTTACCCTATGGCCCAAATATTCAACCTCACGCTGCAGTAAGTTAGCTTTCTTCCAATTCATCTCCAAGCCGTAACATGCTGCAACTTCTAGCACTTGCTTTAGTTTTAATACCGCCTCAACTTCATTAAGGGCTGGAATTATAATGTCATCGATAAATATGGTTAACACTCCTCGAGCCATCAAATCTCTGAAAATTATACTCACAAATCTCATAAAGGTTTTGGGACAGGTGGACAAACCAAACGGGGCACGTAGAAATTCGAACTGCCCATGATGGGTGACGAATGAGGTGTACTTTATTGACTCCTCACTAACTTTCAGATGAAAAAAACCATTCTTTAAATCTAGTACACTATACACTTTAGCTTCCTGCAGTTTGTCGATCAAATCATCAATCACCGGAAGCGGAAATTCATCCTTAACAATTTTTTCATTGATTCGTCTATAATCCACACAAACCCTGGTCGAACCGTCCTTTTTCTTTACCAGTACTAAGGGACTGCAATAATCTGAAAAACTCACCCTGATAATTCCTTTGTCCAGCCATTCCTCTACTTGATCTTCCACTACCTGTTGCTCCATAAGTGACAAGCGTCTGGGACGATGTCGCACCGGGATGTCATCCTTTAGCACAATTTGAAGTCGAATAGGGGCCTCCTCCTGATACAATGGCTTATACTCCTTAACACATTGTATTACTTCACCCCTGATCACCGGATCCTGAATGTGGTCAACATTGACCGCTGCACATCCTGCAAAACAATCAATTTGACCTACCCATTCACAATAACCTATAGGAAAGAACCTTGTATCCCCTTCGTTCATTATCACGGTGACACGACCCAGAAACTCCTGACCTATTATTACGTCATAGGGCATCACCTCTGACGGCACTAAATGAAAAATTACTTCGTTAAAATACTGATTATCAATCTCGAGCAAAACAGAGATACTGCCCCGCGATTTTATTTTACTACAGCCTAAACCAGATAAAGTTAACGTTTTATTGACTATTTCTGCGTTTAAGGTTGATAAACACGACAATGATAACAAATTCACATCACTACCTGAGTCCACGAGGGCGTAAAAATCATTATTATTTATTTTAATTCGCTTAACCGGCTTACGAACACATTTGTTTACTTCTTGCGTGACGTTGACGTTTCGGTCCTCGTTCATAACAGTATTCACGGCCGTCACTGTCATTAGCTGTTCATTGTCTATGTTCCCGTCACCTGTATTTAATTCGTTTTCATTCACCGTCCCGAACATAGACGCGAGTCTCTTTGGCCCGCTCTTTCCGGTTTCGACGGAACCGGAAAGCCTGCTTCCTCTGCTGCCACCGGCTGCGCCGCCAGCGCCACCACCCGGCATCATCTTGAAATCAGGACGTCTCGGTGCTGGAGCCGTAGGATCAACAAGGCACTGACTGCGAATGTGTCCGTATTTGTTGCACCCAAAACACTTTAGTCCGTTCTTGCACGCACCCGCTTCGTGCCCTATTTCACCACAACTAAAGCACCGCCTTGTCGATACCGAAGTAGACACCGCTGCCGCCGCCGCCGCCGTCGCTGACGCCGCCTCCACTGACCTTGTATGGCCTCTCGGCCTCTCGTTTCTTTTAGTTTTGGACTTAATTTTCTCATAAATTGCCAACTTTTCCTTAAAGACTGAAAATGTCGTGACACCGTATAAAATTGCCTTATTACCCTCGTCGTAATCGTCGATCCCGTCTACGATATACTGAATCGCGATGTAATCCGGGAATTTCGCGCGGCGTGCGAGCTCCTTCATGTGCAACATGTACTGATAGTATGTCTCAGCCTTCGATTTCTTGCGCGCCGACATCATCTCATGCATTTCCTTTACGTTCAAAGTATCAGGAAATTCCTTCATGAGAGCGGTCCTTAGGTCTTCAAAGTTTTTATACGGCTTCTCCGATCTCAACCATAGCTCCGCCGTTCCGATGAGCGACCGGCGAGCTACAATTAAAGTTTGCTGCGGCGTCCATTGAAATATCTCGGCGTTGTCTTGTATGTCCTGGGCCCACTTGCTCGATGAGTAAGATTTGTCATCACCACTAAACTTCTCAATAAGCCCTTCGGTGAGCCCAAATACTGGCGCCGCTGCAGTCATCGTAGTTGATTTTGATTCCTTCGTGCGTCGTAGTGGACTCGGTAATTTTTTTGATTCAGCACCAGAAAAATGGCCGCCCATGCAATGTGGCGACAACTCGTCGTAGAAAACGTCGTTACACTTCGTAAATTGTTCTATCCCGGACGAGCCCCCAAAATCTGTAGTTCTTCTAGCGATTCTTCGAAATAATAATGCGGATAGGTAACTGAATCAATTATATTTTAACTTCGTTTTTGAAAATTTGACAATCCTTATTAAAATCCTCTTCGTTACTCCTTTTATATTTTCACCCTCACTCATTCACTCGCTCATACAACTTCCTCTTATTCAATCACGTTTCGTTCTACTCAGCTTATATTCCCACATATATTCCCACTCCCTGGTAAGTGAAGAAAAAGCATTTTACCCTTTACCACACAAATTTGTCTCGTGCTTAATAATTGTACGATCTATACAGTGAGGTAAAAAGATCTAAAAATATTACCATCTTCGGAATCGTATCATTTCACTTGCTTTCACTGTAATCCTTTCTTTCTTTTTTTTTGCGTTTCTCCGCTCTACAATGCGACGAGAATTTGAAAGGGTGTCTTTTAACTCTATTAGCCATTTAAAATGCAAGCAAAAATGCTTTTAGTATCGGAAATGCTTTTTGAAGAGAATTTAATTTCGTTTTTGTTCCATTTGTACTTCGACCCATAATGATGTCACAGATCTCGACCCTGCTTTGAGATTTGTAACGAAGCACTTAACAAGAAAATTAATTACAACTAACAGTACCTAGTCGTAGCATTTATAAATATATTTCGACATTTAACTAATGGACTGATTACGGTGCTCAAACAAGTTAATTGTAGTTTAGTATTCATTTTACTATTTAATTAAAACCAAATTTTGTACAGCCCGCCAGATGAAAAGCAGTTACTACATCCTACAGACGCGTCCAACACCATTTATCGGTGCGATTGTTATAGGAGGTCGTTGGCATAATATCGAACAACTCCTCTGAAAACAACCTGTTATACAATCGGTAAAATACAAAATGAAAAGCAAACTCTCTTCTGATTTAAGTATTTAATACCATTAGTAATCGAGACGCTCATAATATATTATTCGTCGACAAAAGTTTGATCAAACTAGTGCCTCATATAGTCTTTCCGGTCTAATAGAAAGAAATTATATCTGATTATGCAAAATAACCGCGAAAAAGAAATTGCGAGAATTTTTTAACATAAAATAAAATTATTGTACCTGAACATAGCAGAATTTTAATATCTTTTACACGATTATTAATCCTTCGCACGTCGTATAATTTGTGAATTCCAACGCGTGTCAAGGTACAATTTTCTTAAAGAATTCTTCTTTCGTCCTTGGACAAAAATTTATAGCCAGGTAAGATTCCAGTCGCAAAAGTCTAGATTAACTTCATTTTCTGAACATATTACGTATTAAGGCTACATTTTTCTTTGGGAAATTAATAAATTTAATATTATGTCCTCTTACCACTTAAATTAACATTAACATATTATTTACATACTAGTTAAATTAACATTTGTCATGCTTGTTGCAATAAATTATAAAAAAATATACATATACGATATAAAAAAAGTGTGCATTTTATGGTGTAAATAAAATTTATGTTGTTATAGTTTTATGTAATTGACCCACTGGACGCAATATAAAGACGAATACCACACATATATTTCCTCGTTCATGCAACATGGGACTCCTTGCCTATTAATTAAACTATCGTGACGCTCATCTTTTATATTCTAGAGTGCCTAGGGTCCAACTATGTGACTTTACCTATGTATAACAAGCAATAGCATTTTTCAATAGAAATGTAAACCTATTAGACCTAAAATAAAGATAGGTTGGTATTATCTTTATTTTATACCTAAATATTTTTTTACTTGTCGTTAAATCTTCACCGTATTAAAGAGCTCCTTTAGTATATTTAGCTGACCCACCAGTATAAACTTCCAACACAAACCTAATCTCATTGACGCGGACGGTTCAGAAAAACTCTGGAGTGGGTGGCACATTTCGCGGTAATGCTTCTACTGTGTAAAGCCGACGATTTCGAGTCAAACTGACAGAGGCAGAGACGGAAGTTTTTTCATTAGTGGCCAACGAGAGTTAGTAATTATCTGTCCGGGACCTACTGTATTATCATCGATTTTTTTTTCCTTTGGTCATTATTTATAAAGACTGAAGTGTTAGACGGATATTTTTAAATACAATTAAAATATATTTTTATTTTTATAAATTCACGACGCTTAGTGTTAAACACGTAAAACATTCAAAAGCCAATATGTACATATTTTTTGATATCAGAATGTTCATTATGCAGAATTTTCAATACGTAGAATGTACATTGCGCGGAATGTTCAATACGCAGAATTACATTATTTGCATATTTTTACCTCCCCTGTGCACCGACCATCCGGTCGTATCACAGGATTGCGAGTCTCTCGCCCTGTAAACCAACCAGGCAAGAGGACCTTTACTCGCCCTGCTATACAGTAAACCACTCAAGCGGATTGGTAACAAGTCTTACTCCCCTTTCGCCTACAAGCAGACTGACGACTTGGGCGCTCTTAAGTTGAGTCGTGGCGACCGTCGCTCGGTTTCCCAAGTATCGGATGGTACCGAAGCTGTAAGGCGCACTCTCCTAAAGAGGGTCGCCCGCTCACTTCCTTACGCTCTCTGTAATTGACGCCTAGTGTAATTGTACGGTTGGTTCCCTAAGATAACCACTCTACCATACTGATATGTCTGTTCTCTTAGGGAACAGACTGTACCCACACTTGGGCGCAAGTTCGCTAATGCCACAACATAAGTTAATAGTCTTAGATTGATACTCTTTCGTATCAATCTCACCTCTCCTCTGAGACGAATCTAGAACAGTTCGCGCTCTGCATCCACGTCTTTGTTTATGTAGAATTACCCGACGCAACGTTTGTATGGAGTAGCCGGGGTGTCAATGCTATGGGCAGTAATATTCCTGTCAGAGGAAGTTACTAACGGCTGTTAATATTTAGAAGCGCAACTAGAAGTTGCCACCCTGACAATAAAGAGCCTTAAGAGCGATTACACTACATATAGTATAAATAGTATATGTACTAGCATCGCAATGAAAAACAAATTGTAGAGCGTAAAAGGTATTAAGAGCCCAAGCAGACATGCTACTTTTGCATCAACTCCTTAACAGTTGACATTCTATAGACTGTTTGGTATGGATACCACTTTCACAATTCACTTTCATTTCTCTTTGAAGGGGGAGCCATGTTATTGCAGTCGATCCGTAAGGCTGCGGCCACATTAGGCAAACAGTTGGCAGCTGCCTATTTTACAAACTTTAAAGTTATACCGGACGAGCCCGGTGGTCGAATGGTTAGCAATGGCCACTTTGACTCCGAGGTCGCGGGTTCGCTCCCCGCACAAGACAAATATTTGTGTGCATGAACATGTCTGTTTGCCTTGGGCTGGGTATTTTCTACGTATTATATGTATTTACAAAAAAAATGTATTTAAGTATTATATCAGTTATCTAGTATCTATAGCATACAAGCTTTGCTTAGTTTGGGACTAGATGTAATTTGTCCTGGAATATTTATTTATTTATTATTTATACCGCGCAACTGTAATCAAAACATATAAGTAAAATTTTGCCCACTTCCAAGTAATCAGATAACAGATTGAGTTAAAATTTGGTACACTCGTTTGGTTCTCGTGACAATGCCAACTACCTAAATTCCGCTAGTTTAAATCCTATGATATAGGTATGGAATGAAGGGCTTGATGAGGGAAATACACCAAGGAAACTTTTTAGATACTTTTGTGACAACTAATTTTTTGATGGAGCGTTCATGTAACCTGTACTGCACACCAAGACATTTGATCAGCGGTTGATTTGCTAGTTATTTGATACAGTTGCCTACCACTCAACCACGGATCACCATCTTTAGAATCCAAGCCATCCTCACCCGATCTGGTGCATCCTTGGGGTGCAAGTGGTTCATCAACAACTTTGAACCAAAGCCAACTTCAACTGCATGCAGTGCACCCTGCACAAACGAAGCTCTGGCGAAAAGAGAGGTAGGGAGCGTAATTGTAAGCTACCCGACTGGGGAATGTACCTCCTCACAGAATACCGCAGCCAAATAACAATTCCCTTGAGGGTTGTTGTGTTCCTACGAGTGAGTGAGGTCACCAGAAAGGAAGGAGATGCTGCATTGGCAGCAGGGGTGGCGGCGCGCGAGCGATATTTTATGTTGCGAGCTTTAATATGGCTACGGTAACCACTTCACATCAGGCGGGCCGTATGCCTGTCTGCCACCCGTCGTAGTATAAAAAAAAATCCTGTGCTGGCTAATGAGGTTCTGAGAGGTAGGGCATACAGTATACCCCGCTGACTGAGCAACTTCTCGGAAGATCCTAGTCAAATAAGACTACCCATGAGGACTGCTGTGTTTAATCGAGTGAATGACACCAACAAGAAAGCTGCCTTTGCATCGGGACTACCAGCATACGAGCAATACACCTGGTATTATAAGCTTCTGTAAGTTTTAGTAACCGTTTTACATTAGGCTGACCTTATGCATGTTTGGCACTGGGCGTGGACAAATAAAGGTAACATTTATTTGCAGCTATCAACGATCCAACACTCATCCATATATTATATGCCGGAGAGGAATGGGCAGTTAGAATTAAATTTGAATTTATTAACATTCTACTCGCTTTGAAGTTAAGATTAACAAGAATAAACATTTTTTTTTTCTCTTACTTTGTTTCGCTCATCATTTGATATTTATATCATAGGGAATTGGCCGTATGATTTCCGGCAGACTAGAAGAATAGAATCACTCCGTCTCTTCCCGTGGATGTCGTACAAGGCGACTAAGGGAATTACATTATAAAACATCGATCAGGCCTCCCCAACCCGTCTGGCCAGCGTGGGGAGTGTAGGCCAAATCCTCCTTCTGCCTGGGACGGACGAGAGACGGTCGTGCTCCTGTATTGGAGACTAAAAAGACCTGATGATGATGATCATAGGGAAATTATAAATCGCCATTTCATGGTGGCCGCCATATTGGATTAAAATGACGGCATTTATAAAATCGTGTAATGTCACGAGAACCCAACAAGTCTGACAAATTTAAGCTCAATCGGACAAGTTGATCGAATTTATCGTACAAAATTATATTCCAGACACCGCGGGAAAACTAATTAAAAGCTAATAAAAAGCTAACCATAAACTTAGCGATAGTATTCATTAGCGACAACATAAGGTTAACTCGATAAGTTCAAAGAACACTGAAGCGATTCCATAGAGTTGACAAACCTATTCTCAACGGTATGGTTTAAGTTTGCCTTTAATTAAACTGATCGTCTCCAATTATCTACAGTTATTAACAAGTTTCATTAACTAAACAGCAGAACGATATCATAGTATGTATTATACTAGCTGTGACTGGTTTTTGGTTTAGTTTGGAATTGATTGTGCTCTAGGGTCCAAATAACACTGCTGCAAATAGGATGCTGGATGACCATGTGTAAAGTTAACATCTCTTTTTTTTATTTTGCTTAAATTTGCTAAACTATTGAAAAGAAGTAAAAGGAACTGTAGAGCTATTCGGGATGTTACTAAAACTGTTATTAAACAATGAGAGAGCCGGAAATTGATATACGAAGTTAGCATCTCATTCTAAAAAGCTCGTTAGGATGCTATTAGAACTCTCATCAAATAGTGAGATGCCATATAATAATATGCTAAGTTCACACACATCTAAAATCAGGAGAAAGTTTCAAAAAGTTTTCCGCTACATAGAAGCATCGTAACTGGCTGTCATCTAATAACCAGTTGCTTGGACGTGAGACAAAAATATTCCGGAATCGATACGGCTCCCTGGGGAACGCGAACCCAAATTTCACGCAAGCTAGCTTGTAATAATACGAGAATGCTGGCTGACCTCAGTGGAATCTACCCCGAATGATCTCTATTACATTTTTTGTTATATTCACATGGAAAATGCCATTATTATGTGAGTATCTACTTTCATTTTTATTGACTTTTTGGGGCAAGTTATCATCTTGAAAATTTCTTTCTTTCCAATGGCATGTGTAAGGCTGCATACAAGTCCCTTGTGGGTATAATTTATTCAATACTAGGTGCTGCCCACGAATTCATCCGAATCAATTTTTGCTATGTATTTTTTAACAGACGAATTTAATTTTTTTTATACTACGTCGGGCAGCAGATAAACATACGACCCACCCGATATAAAGCGGTTACCATAGTTTAATTTAGAGCATTAATGCTCGCAATTCAACATCGCATTCCTGCTACACGAAGCACCTCCTTCCTTTCTGATGACTTCACTTACTCGCAGGAACACAACAACCCTTAAGGGAATTGTTATTGGCTGCGGTATTCTGTGTGCGGTACTCTGTCAGGTACTTCACTGGTCGGGCAACTTACAAACACGCTGTACCATACCACTTTTTAGCCACTCGACACGGTGCACCGCGTGCAGGCGAGGTTGGTTTTGGCTCTAATGAACATGGTGAGCTATTTACACCCCAAAACTTTAAATAATAATAACCTTTTTCATTGTAATCAGACTTGAGGGCCGGAACACTGTCAGGTCTGGAATACGTAACGGATTTTGTCTATCTGGGATCAATGATCAAGGGGGATGCGGTGGAGAAATCCGATAAAGGACACAAATGGCAAAAGATGCAATGAGCAAGCTCACGAGAATCTGGCGAGATAGGAACGTCTCCAACGTTACTAAAAGCAAAAATATCTGTTTAGTAAAGCAAAAATATCTGTTTAGTAGTTTACATACATACAGACAGAGAAACAATCTAAATTAATCTTTTTTGTGTCCTTTTAAACTTTTATACCACCTACAGTATTTTATTGTTAAATGTATAGTCACGAAGTTTCTACTCTTCATTGTATTAAACTTATTATTGCAGCTTCCGCACGAAGCTACGCCCGCGTGTATGTCGGTTATCGTGCCAACCTTTTCGTCTTACCTCGTAAACGGTTAATTTTTTCGAGATAACAGGTATCTTATTATTTAGTCTAGATTTAATTTTGCTAAATTTCATAGCATTTTGTATACTCTGTTCTGTAGTTTAGGCGTACATTGAAAACGCTTAAAGTATACTATGCTATACAATAATAGGTACGTTCTATTATTTACTCTGAGGCAATAGTTTTTTGAGTGGAGCGAGCGGAGCGAGCGGGACGCTTATATGCGCCGAAAAGTTACTCTTGGAAATGAATAGGCTCCTTTAAAACCACTGAACCGATTTTGATGAAACTTGTCACAATTAAAGACACCAACATGCTTAAGGTTTAAGTCGAAAAAAAAAATTTATCGATCATGTCCTTGAGGAATGATCATCAAATACATTTTCCATTGAAATCAATGGAAAACATACACTCAGCGAATCTACTAGCTCCACTCATCCTCGATTTCGCCCCCGTGGGCTAGAATCCGGCCTATTATATACTCTAAGATCTGTACATATAAATAATTTCCATCACAGCTAATTGTTTTAACAATTAAAGCTATAATGGAACTACCCGCGCGTTCGTTATCGGTTTACGTCCCATTTCAGCGGTACTGCAGCGCATACAAGTTCTAGGTTTATCTTTATAGTTCAGAGAATATAGTCCATTTAACATGCAGCTTGCTTACTGTCTGAATTTTCTCATAATATTATATCTATATGCGTGAATTGTATAAGTAGGAAAGACATTCAGCAGTTGTGAACTTATACGTACGCCAGACTGCCAGAATGCTTACGTATGACCGCGATTTACTTTTTTTTTATTAAACGAGCATGTGGGTCAACCTGATGGAAAGCAATCACCAATGCCCATTGAACAACACCAAGCGGCCGCCGATCCGTTGCCAGCCTATACTTCTTCCTTTCTTTCTTTCTGGTGACTTCACTCACTCGCAGGAGCACAACAACCTTTGAGGAAATTGTTATTTGGCTGCGGTATTCTGTGAGGTGGAAGTACTTCCCCAGTCTAGCAGCTTAAAAAAAAATACTATGCCCTATTTCTCTTTTCGGCAGAGCTTCGTTTGTCAGTCAGCAGACTGCACCACATGCAGGTGAGGATGGCTTTGGTTCAAAGATATAGATGAACCACTTATACCCCAATTTCTAATCGGATCAGTAGTTTTTTTACTCAAAAACTACTGATCGGATTTGGACGAGGTTCGCTATTCGACTGCATATTTTTTTTGGAAAAGTTGAGGTGTATAAAACATTGTCATATAATATAAGAAACCAGAGCTATAGACTACAACATATGAGTAAGTGAAATTTACAATGATACCGGTTCATTTAAAAAAAAATATATAAGCAATGCTGTGATTCAAAAATTAAAATCATTCCTATTCCTGTCTTATATACAAAGCATACATACTGTCTTACATACTGGATTAGTGATTAAAAAAAATTGAGACGTCGCCGTCGGCGTAGGATACCTATACCCTGTTCCAAAAAGAAAAGGAAAAAAAACCGGCCAAGTGCGAGTCGCGAGGGGGGCTCCCCTTAAATATTTGTTTTATATTTATTTAATTATTTATTTATAAAGTGAATATAAAACTAAATATTATGTGAGTATTTCAAACGTCCACCTATTACCGTTATCAATTGCGAGCAAAAACGAGCTAAAAAATCACGTTTGTTGTATGGAAGCCCCCTTAAATATTAATTTTATTCTGTTTTTTAGTATTTGTTGTTATAGCGGCAATAGAAATACATTATCTGTGAAAATTTCAACTGTCTAACTATCACAGTTTATGAGATACAGCCTGCTGACAGACGGACGGACGGACAGCGGATCCTTAGTAATAGGGTTCCTTTTTGCCCTTTGGGTACGGAACCCTAATTACCAACTTTATTTGAGTTCCAAAAACTACTATTTCCATATACTGTGAATGTGGCACAGCAGCAATTACAAATTTGGATTACCAAGCCCCTTTTGCTGTTACGTTACATTTCCAATAGACCGGACTGGATGGACTTATTAATTTTAGGAACGCAAATAAAGTTGGAATATTTTTCCGTATTTGGAACAGAGTATAACAGATGTGAACTAGCGAAACTATGTTATGCTAGCTATCTACTTGCTTTGCCCGCGGCTTCGGCTGGACGAATGTCCGTTATCGTGCCAAAAGCTATCTATATGCCTGCTCGGAACATAATCTATGTCCATGTTAAATTTAATTTAAACCGGTTCAGACGCTTAGTCATAAAAAGGTATTCAACAGACATACGAACAGACAGACAGACACACTTTTACATTTTTATATATTAGTATGGATATGGATGGATCGAAAACATGACTAAGCGAGAAGAGAAATCGCCGAGCTGAGTGTGGGAGAGACAGACATAGATCAATGTGTCACACATGACACGCGCTCTCAAACCAACTGATTTACCCCGCCACATTAGTCGCTTCACATAAAAAAATCCAATTAAAACAAGAAATAATTTAGTCATTCCAGGTACTGAAAAGGTTTGCTTGTTTCTTACATAACATCGTTCCCAAATGTGCACTTGAAATATGGAAGAAAGCAGTTTATTGGGGTAAATAATAAGACGAAACGCGTGTCGAGGATGATATCAGCCCCATTTGAGGATGCCTTTGTTAATACAAATTACAAGATTAAACCCTCCTTTATGTTAAGGAAATGTAGTAAATGAGGGTCTATAAAGCACCTCTTGACCCGAACCTATTTTTATATTAAAACTATATTTTTCTTACGATGTACTCGTAAGTGTTAGTATGAGATAAAATGGTTCTCTCGGGAAATCTGGTTCTGGGGAAAATATATTTTTCACAAGGTTTTTAGCAGAAGGTTCATTTTAATTTTAATAAAATAATGGTAAGAGTAGAGATGTAAAATAATATTATTTATTCATCGATATTAGAACACTGAATAGAGTTTAGAAAGGCGATCGTTGCTCTTTTACTACAAAACCGATGTCTGCATTCGAGACCCTACTAATTTTACTACTAACTACACATGCAAAGTATATACAAAACCTTATGCACACACGCGCGGCTTTAAATCGACTACTGTGATTGGTCCACGGCTCCTCATACAGACGCAATGATACATTAAATTATGTGCTGTGCTAAAGCAATTACGATTTGCAATTACAAATATATGAGCATACATGTGAAATGCTAGCTAAGCGTAGGTGTCCTTTCTAATCTATTTAAGTAAACATGCATGTATGCACGGGTGCTGTTATGGATCGATATATATCACACTCTTTTGATGTTGTGTTTGTTTTTTAATAATTTTCAAAGCACTTTACAGAATGTATGAATAATGATCGCTAACCGCCTAGCAAATCTAACACATCGTATATTATAAATACTCGTATACCTGATGAGATGAGTCGGGAGTGCGTACAGTAGTTATGGATGTCCAGGGAAAAGAGCGCTCTACGGACAGCTCTTTGCGAGAATTTAATGTCTGGCATAGAGCTCTCACACCGTGGGATGGTTGGCGGTGTTGCTCCCTGATCATCGAGAATCGAGTTAGACGCAGGCCTTTTCCCTTGCAGTATGGGCCAGTGCGTCATCCACTCGGTGCAATGATGGAAACGACGACCGACAGAAGTTACCTTGAACAGCCTTGGCGAGCGACCAGAACGCACGAGACCCAGAGGGCAAGCGCACTAATCTCTCGCCAATTTTGCTAACGAATTTGGACTTTGCCATGGCGATGCAGCCCTTAAAGGATTTTGACGCAGCGTTGTAATTCTTCTTAAGGACAACGGTATTTGCATCTCCAGCTACCTGAGCCTCGGACCAGACTTGGTAAGAATCCTGCTTATGACGAACGCGGCTTTGCAAGACCCATCGAACCATGGTCGAGATTTGCCACCAATGGGCACCACAGAATTAGGAATAAAAAGTTCCATGCCCTGCAGAACTACATCAGCGACAGCATTAGCACAGGCGCTGGGATCTTCCAGCGAAAAGCAAATCCGCCCCCAAGGGTAGGAGGCCAGGAAACTACGCAGCCCATCCCAATCTGCTGACCTAAAATGCCACACACGACGTGTGCTGGCTGTGCGCGGTCGCCTTTGGCGTGTGAGTGGCACAATACTCTTTATGAGGCAATGATCCGAAGACCCAAGAGGGGCGCCAACAGACACACGATAATATTCAGGGTGGGAGGTCAGCAGAAAATCCAAAAGGGACGCCATATGCTCCAACACATCCGGCACCCGCGTGGGCGAGGAAACCAGCTGTGTCAGACCATATGCCAAGGCAAAGTCATGGAAAGTTCTTCCAGCATGGCCAGTTGATCTAGACCCTAGCCATTCGACGTGGTGGGCATTAAAATCACCCAGTACCGCAATCTCTGCAAAAGTCATCTGCTGGAGTATACTGTCGGTCGTCGTCTGTATGTGCTCCACAAGACGCTCCGTTTCGACATTTCCGCTGTGGGACCTGTAGAGGCACGCGTAAATGCGAGTGCGGTCCTCAAAATCTGCGCGCAGCCACATAATTGACAGGTCCCTCGCTTCAAGACTGCCAAGACGTCGACAACAGATATTCTCCCGAATGTACGCGCAAATACCGGCTCGTGGCACAAAGTGATGTTCCACTTTGTACCCTGGGTAACGCAGATATGAGATGTCAGCAGGGGGGAATATGTGAGTCTCCGTCAAAAATAGTATGGCCGGCCTAGCCGTCTCTAGATGATGGCGGACAGCATTGATGTTGGAGTTAAGTCCCCTAACGTTACAGAGCTCAGGGGAAGGTGCCACCACACTCTTCTTGCGTTTGCTCCCGGCAGAAATATAGAGCGGCGTAATGCCCGCTCCAGAATACGTCGGGCGGCCTGAGCAGTGGTGACGGAGAATTCCAGGGAGGAATTCTCCGTCACCAACGGTGACGGTACACTCCTGGGGTATTGTTATTTTTACTACCGCTGCCATATTAAGAATTGGGGTGTTTGGATTGGGCTCCGGGTCTTAACACTCACCGTACGAAACGCAATAGTGCGAGCTATTACTTCACGTCGGTCTTCTGCGTGAGAGTGGTAATGCCCCGGACGAGCCGACTCAATTACGAGCTGTATTCATTCAATGTCCAAAACTTGACCGCGATCATGTTCTAGACACTAAACGACTACAGCTTGGCTCTACCACTTCAGGAAAAAGGCTACTCGTTTAGCACCACCCAGGGGTCACGTGCAGGAAAAAGCCTGCGGACGTGAGTAGCATCAACCCCCAAATCAACCCCCTTGTTTACGATTTTTTTTTCACATGCCATAGTTGAGTGACATTTATTTCCGTTACATTTTAGACCTACAGATTAATGATAGGCTATGTAGCGTCTCCTCTTTACTTAGAAGAACAACTAAAGATAGATCTTTTTTAAAGTTTTGAAGTAAAAAAAGTAAAGACTTATTTATATAACAGTAGACATGTTAAGTGGTTATGAGCACGAAAGTAGCTAATTAAAAAAATCCCAAGCATAAATTTGGCAAATGGAAGCCATAAATAATATACATATTAAAGCACGTTTGTAAATAAATTTATAGCAGCCATTAAATCCTTGTAGTATGAGAAAGGAACGTGCTCAAAACAGCTGTTTTTGGATATTCGCAGTTGTAAGCTAATGAGAATGTGTATTATTTTATAGATACTTACCAGAGGCCGTATCGTCTAAACTTATAACATCTTACTTAACTTAACTTATATCTTACTTATCTTATCTGACGAGCTCGGTGGTCGAATGGTTAGCAATGGCCACTTTGACTCCGAGGTCGCGGGTTCGTTCCCGCACAAGACAAACGTTTGTGTGCATGAACATGTCTGTTTGTCTTGGTCTGGGTGTTTTTTATGTATTAAAAGAATGTATTTACAAAAAAAAAATGTACATTTATCATTTGTCTAGTACCCATAACACAAGCTTTGAGATTAATTTGGGACTAGATGGCTCTGTGTAAATTGTCCAGAAAAATATTTCTTTATTATATTTATATTTATAACACTAGCGGATGCCCGCGACTTCGTTCGCGTGGACTTTAAGATTCCGGCGTATTAATACAAATACGAACTAATGTAGATACATAAGAGAATATTGGTTATACATTAAAAGTCAATATATTTTTTTTTGTTTAACATATACACCATAGTTTAAAAAATAAAATTAAGGGAGTCTTTCCTTCGGGAGCTAATATGAACAGACCTGAAGCGTCACTAACTCACGAGAAAGCCATGTAAAGTTGGCCATGCGAAAAACAACCAGTCCTAAGCTTGTCACCAGCGAATTGTAGTGATTTTTTTATTGTCATAGCAAAGCAAGTGGTCACAGACAACTGCGTACGTTTAAAATTAAAATGGTTTTTTTTTTGGAGAAGAGTGGTGTATCTATTATACGCGGAATAAATACAGTTTCACCGGCACCACTCCCAGTGAGAATCTCAGCTTCAATTATATTGCGCTGCCATTGACTTTACTTCAGAAAGGAGATCTACCCCAAATTTTAATAATATTCTTGAAAACTCTTGGGCACGTAAAGTTCTATCTACAGCTTCTAGTGCCTTACTGTTAGCCATTTCGCATTCATCTCAAACGATTAGACAGTAATCCTGAAACACCTTCGCTTTGTCACAGTTTCGTGTCACAGACCATGTCGGTGTTTCAATTCTGTTTAAATCGAGTAGGATATTGAACATTGTATTTGCGTCCTTCCGCCTAGTAGTAATGTGGCTGCAATACCTGGCGATGCTGCTGCGAGATCTTATTTTATAGTTTCCAGTCCCTCCTGGAGCAATTAAGAAAAACAGTTTCCCCTCGTTGCTTAAAACACTTTCCACCACCAAATCAAATAAACTCTGATCTTGATATATAGCGTCCCGCAAATGCACGTATTCTTCTGGTTTGTGCGAATATATACCAATCGTTCCATTTCAATTTTAGCGTACACGTCTATAATAAACTGACTAAATAGACCACGTTACCTTTGTAAATAAAATAAAACGATTGCGTCTAACTTGTAGCAGGTAAGAATAAAAGTAGCACCCCGCGGTTTTTTTTCAATACATTCAATATTTTGTTAATCTATTTATTGTAATCTATGTATTGTAATAAATAGATTTAAAAAAGTAAAAAAACACGCTATAATAGCAAATAGAACTAAAAAAGTTACTTAAACTTTTTTAGTTCTATTGGCTATTAAAGCGTGTTTTTTTTACTTTTTTTAAAAACTATAATTTATTGTAAACACGTGTTGTTTATGCAAATAAATTTAACTTTGTCCTGCATCAGGTGTTCCAAATCTTGGATTTTATACCTCAACCAAAAAAGCTCATCAGGCTGAACAACTTTTGCTAAGGAGTCATTTTTAAATTTCTTATAGTTTATCTGAACCATTATGGTTCTGCATCAGGTGTTCCAAATCTTGGATTTTTATACCTCAACAAAAAAGGGTCATCAGAATGAACAACTTTTGCTAAGGCGTCATTTTTATATTTCTTATAGTTTACCTGAACCACTAAGGTTATGCATCAGGTGTTCCAAATCTTGAATTTTTATACCTCAACAGAAAATGCACATCAGGCTGAACAACTTTTGCTAAGGCGTCATTTTTATATTTCTTATAGTTTACCTGAACCATTATTGTTCTGCATCAGGTGTTCCAAATCTTGGATTTTTATACCTCAACAGAAAATGCTCATCAAGCTGAACAACTTTTGCTAAGGTGTCATTTTTATATTTCTTATAGTTTACCTGAACCATTATGGTTCTGCATCAGGTGTTCCAAATCTTAGATTTTTATACCTTAACAAAAAATGCTCATTAGGTGTAACAACTTTTGCTAAGGCGTCATTTTTATATTTCTTATAGTTTACCTGAACCATTAAGATTCTGCATCAGGTGTTCCAAATCTTGGATTTTTATACCTCAACAGAAAATGCTCATCAGGCTGAACAACTTTTGCTAAGGCGTCATTTTTATATTTCTTATAGTTTACCTGAACCATTATGGTGCTGCATCAGGTGTTCCACTTTCCAAAATCAATTATACCCTATATTTTGCCCAGGCTTAACAGCTATATAACAAAAAAAGTTTCATTCGAATCCGTCCAGTACTTCCAGAGATTAGCGTGTACAAACAGACATAAGACATACAGACATACAGACAAACAGACAGACATTTTTTTTTTAATTCTTACTCTATTACTATATCTCCATCGCCTCCAATTGTTTTTTTGTAAATATATTCGAATCCGTCCAGTACTTCCAGAGATTAGCGTGTACAAACAGACATAAGACATACAGACATACAGACAAACAGACAGACATTTTTTTTTTAATTCTTACTCTATTACTATATCTCCATCGCCTCCAATTGTTTTTTTGTAAATATATTCAATGTACAGACACATTATTTTTACTGTTTTATTATATGTATAGATATAGATATAGGACGATGTCGTGATGGTGTATGACGGAACCATTGCACTGGATATAGAGAAATGTGTCAATGCCACTCTCGAGCACGTGAGGGCGTTGGGGGTCAAAAACCGGTTAAAGTTTGCAATGGAACGGCTTTAGAGCGTACTCCACCACGCTGCTCAACTGCGGGTCGGAGGTGACAAGTGTTTTCAAGCCGCCAAAGGCCATTAAAACTTAGCTTAACGACTGCCAACTAATAACAACAGCTGGGACCGACGGCTTAACGTGCCCTCCGAAGCATGGAGGAGGTCAAGATAGATAAACCCATCTTCTTTCTCTCCATCTCGATCTTCATACATAACTCGTATGATAAAAATCAACAATGGAGCAGAGTATAGCAAAAGATAGGTATCACAAAATACTGCTCTGTATTTTCTGTAGGTAATATATGAGTAGTACTATCTAGAACTAGGAAGCTCCAGCATACATTATCAGCAAGAATTGTAACACGCGGGCAATATTTGACCCATGCGCTACGTTAACCGCGTCACATCTAGTGAACTGTATGCTTGTTTGCCACTCGACTAAAATAATCTAACCCAAACAGGCTTACAGTGGAACAAAAAATATGATCAAAATTCCATTGACGGATTTTTTGAGCAGATTAGTGTGCATCGAAACTGTGCCTCCTAATGGACGGAGGCATAGAGGTTAGGGAGGGCTGAGAGAGGGTAGTTTAATGATTATTTGAAGGCTCTGCAGATATGCAAATGCAGTCACTGCAGATTATCAATCTGTGAAATCTGACCATAGGTAGGAACACTCTTATATAAGCTATTCCATTAAAACAAAACTCCTGTATGAGTTCTGGAAGGGGTTTAAGTATACTATTTTTTTTTTTATACTAAGTCGGTGGTGCAAAGAGTTGCAAAATACACTGTCCCTATGGATCAATACTCTGGAAAATGCGGGACTTAAGGTTAGCAGAACGAAAACAGAACATCTAGAATGCATCTTCAGTAAAAATGTCACTACTAACGCGGCAATATGCTATCCAGACAAAACACCTGTGCCGAAAGTAACGCATTTTAAATATCTTGGATCGGTATTTAACAATACCGCGGATATAGACCAAGACGTAGCACATAGAATAAGTGTAGCGTGGCAAAAATGGCGCTTTCTGACTGGGGTGCTGTGTGACCCTAGTATGCCTGTTCGCACAAAAGGCAAGGTTTACAAGATGGCAGTAAGGCCCGCGATGTTATACGGGGCAGAATGCTGGACGGTAAAAGAGTCGCATGCGCAAAAATTACACACCGCGGAAATGAAAATGCTACGATGGTCGAGCGGAGTAACAAAACTCGACAAAGTCCGGAATGAGTATATCCGAGGCAGCTTGAAAGTAGCCCCCATCAAAGAGAAGCTAAAGGAGAGTCGCTTGAGGTGGTACGGCCACGTTAAGCGTAGAGACGAAGAGCATGTAGTTAAGAAAGCGCTATGCCTTCCAGAAAACAAAAAGGGAAGAGGCCGCCCCTTGTTAACGTGGTGGACCAGCATGAACAAACTTCTGCAAATGGAGAATTTGCCCGATCCGACAACTCAAGACAGGCTGTCTTGGCGCCTCAAAATTAGGAGAGCCGACCCCACTTAAAGTGGGATGGAGCAAGGAAGAAGAAGAAGATACTAAGTCGGTGGTAGACAAGCATACGGCCTGCCTGATGTGAAGCGGTTACCGTAGCCATATTAACGCTCGCAACATAAAATATCGCTCGCGCGCCGCCACCCCCGCTGCCATCGCAGCATCTCCTTCCTTTCTGGTGACCTCACTCACTCGCAGGAACACAACAACCCTCAAGGGAATCGTTATTTGGCTGCGGTATTCGGTGAGGTGGAGGTATATTCTCCAGTCGGCTAGCTTACAATTACGCTCCCTACCTCTCTTTTCGCCAGAGCTTCGTTTGTCAGTCAGTAGGGTGCACCGCGTGCAGGTGAAGTTGGTTTTGGTTCAAAGATTTTGATAAACCACTTACATCCTAAAAGTAAAGTAGCTCATTACCATCTTAGAGCCAAAGCCAATCTCATCTGCAAGTGCATTGCTACCTACCCTACTGACTGACAAAGGCTCTGGCGAAAGTGACGTAGGGTAGCGTATTTAAAAGCTACCCGACTGGGGAAGTATCTTCACCTCATGAAATACCCCTTTGAGAGTTTTCCGTTATTTCTATTAATAACAGTTGAATACGATGTAGTAGATCATTCATTGTAGTATATACTCATATTTATAAATCTTTTTACAAAATATCTTTATGAAACTAACAAACATCCGACATGAAATCACAAATACAATCAAACTCTGCTCAAAGAGAAACTTTCTAATTTTTAGCGAGAAAAACAGAATTCCGCGGAAACTAGTGGTGTACCCAAACACAAAGATTGGAATTTCTGAACTATTCTGTTCAGCGGTTTGAACCTCAACTTTTACCTGGCACAGCGACGGAATGTGGACGAACATTAAGTTCACAAGTTCTATCTTGAATTGAAACATACATTCTGATTGTGTAAAATGTAGAATATTCTCCGAATAACGTAATCACATTTACTATGATTCTGGTAATATTCGTTAGTTAAATTAGTTAGTTAAATTTACTGGAATTAGTTGTGATATTGGCCATAATAATATATAAAAGAGAAGAAATATAAAGATTTGAAGGAGAGGGGGAAGTTTAGAGGATGTACTAGGTAGTGTAGGTGAAGACACAAAAAAACACGCGAGCGAGGTGAAGCTGGAATATGAGGCTAATAAATGAACAAGGAAGAGCTGAAATTGAGTCGGTTTCACTTTCCATACAAAAAAAAATTTAATTATTACCTTTGGTTTCATTCATATTGGTGATTTCATCATATCATTTGCAGTCTGAAACCTATCTCGGCGAATATTTGCTCAATCAATTGCTATATTTTTACTATGGGCATACCTAACATAATATGAAAACAAATACACTTTCGAATTTATTTGCAAGGTTTTATTTAGTTACACGTGTCCCACCGTGGTTTCGTTAATCAAATCATACCGGGCTGACCAAAGTTTATCTATTGAAATATCTGTATGAAAATATACGTATTTTTCAATGTTTGTTAATTTTCGTTTACAATTTCGATACATCGAATATACAATTTTTAAAATAAAGGCTACTTTAAAAATAATAAAAACATATTTGTTTGACACCACGACGGTGTCAAACAATACAGTTTGTACTGTGTAACAATTTCCTTTATGGTTGCTTAGTTCTCAAAAGCTCAGTGCTAAAAGGTGTCCGAACCACAAGACAATTAAATTAAAAAAAAAACCCCGACCTTCTAGTCTAGTCAAGCCTTTTCGTTTGATACCCCATATTGGAATAAGTACCCATTAGTTTGAACCCGTAGGGCTCGTGAAAAAATATGTAATCTGTCATTTTATGATGGCGCCCATCTTGGACCGATTTTTATCAAACGTATCTGAGAACACACCCGACTGAACTCTCTGAAAAAAAAAAAACATTTCATCCATTCAGGAGTTATACGATACCATACACACACACACATAGAGAGAGAGAGAGAGAGAGAGAGAGAGCCCATCTGATGGAAAGCAGTTACCGCAGCCTATGGACATCTGCAACGAACCTGTAAAAACTTCTGCATGCCCTTTTTGTAGAACCCCTTGCTGTAACCTTGACAGGCAGTTCATTCCACAGCTTGATAGTATGTGGGAAAAATACCTCACTGAAACCTCTCTATATATGTTTTTCAGTTCTAAAATGTGATGGCAAATTACATGTCTAGTAAACGAAATGTGTTTTTTTTTTGTACCTACATAATTTTATACAATATATTATACTTAAACGAATGTACGATGTCGAGAATGTATATTAACACCAGTTTACCCTTTTCACACGCATCTCACATAACGTTCAAGTTGCTAATTGCTCATCAATTTTCCATCCCTAACGAAGTCACTTAATGAAGTTATTTTGACCCTAACCCTACCCTTTATACTCGTATGTCCACGACCTCTAAACTACTAAAGTAACTCTGATTTCGGGAAACATTGCACGCAGCTTTATGACTTTTGTTTTATTAAAATAATTGTTTAGTTTACTTCGTATAACCCGCTGAGTACATTTACTCGGCGGGTTTTATGAAGTATCATAAGTTACATCAAATAAATCTCTCTCTCTCTAATAATTTCTAAAGTTACACAAGGCTGATCAGTTATTACCTTTCTATTTAACATATAAGGCTCCCTTTTCACATTGGTTGATGATCCAAACTGATTTGTAGAACCGGTTTGAATACGAGAAATTAAATTTTATCGTGGTCAAACTTTTCTAGTTTGCAATGTATTTCAAAATTGAAATTTTAATTCGGGGTGTAACTGCTATGTTTGGAGTCGAAAGCCAAACTTTACATGCAGATGAAACACCCGTTAGTTAACGAGGCTATCGCGAAAGACAAGTTCGACGGGACGTACCTCCACGTCACAGAATAGTGAAGACACAACCAAATAATAACACCGTTGTTGAGGATTGTGTGCGTTTTTACGAGGGAGTAACACAATGAAATTGATTCATCAGACGTGAATAAATACTGCGTTAGCAGCGCAAGTACTAGCACGCAAGCAATGCTACTTGTATTGCAAGCCTCTATAGACTGCGGTGACTGATTTACATCAACCAGGCTAAATGCTTCTTTGCACCCGGTGTGGAATAAAATATACTTTTTAATGGCAACATTACATAGTACCTACTACGGAGGTAATTTTTACCCTCGTCATTCCTGACTGGGAGAGTTAGATATACAGTGAAGTGAGAAGTGCCTGAAATATGTTTTAGCCAAAATAATAAATGGCTTTTTCTTCTACAAATTTATTAGATGCCATTATGTAATTTCTCCAGGGATATTATTTATGTATTATTGAGTGGCCTTTATTTTGTTGTGCGTTTACGTTGTTTGGTTTGTTAATTGTCCGTAATGGTTTGCATATCTTTGATAAAGATTTGTTGCTTGTATAATGCAGCAACTTACTTCGGAGTTTCTAGTAACCTTATACAATTGTTTTGGTTGCGGTTTTGATGCTTCTCATTTAATGAGATAATTTATTTGTTACTAGTTTTACTTTTACTGACGAATTAATCACCCGGGGATGATTTACCTACAGAGTTGATCTACACCAGGATCTCTAGCTAGCGTCGAGACTCATAGTCACTCAATATATCGGGCAGGCACATAGCCGGCGACCTGTTGTGTCATAAATACCTTAACTTTAATGTACCCACCTCTACAGCTTCGTTTTTTAATAGCTGAGGTACTTCACATGAAGTTTATGTCGGCTTTGCAAAACGTACTTGCAGTCTATATACCAATAATGCAGTACCATATTTTATGCTCCATTAGAATCCTTTTACGATTTCAGTTTCCCGTTCCGTTGAACAAAAAAATTACCGATAAAAGAGTGCCCAAAGAGAGTTTCTTTTACGTTTTGCGGTGTGCATTCTATCAAAGTGCATACGCGATAGACCATCGATCAATGTCTTCGAAAATCGATTAAAAGAACACCATTAATACGATAATAATAGATTTGTCAAATAACAAGTATCACATAGAAATAGAGAAATTTGTGTTTAAAGGGAAAACTTCTTTCGAAAAATATTTTGTAGTTCAAAATTAAGCGGTAAACTGTCCCATCTATTTTTGTGTCGTAACCTAATATATACATAAGTACTGTATTTATTTATTGATTAGTATTAGGCCGTTATTATTTTTATATATAATAAAAAGAAAAAGAAGAAAAAGGTTTTGATAAAAACAGTGGAAACAGATAAAAACAAATAGTTAAACGTGACATGTATAATAATAACAAAATATTTATAACTATTGTCCGAAGCCAAGCATGTGTTGTGGTCCTGCGAATGAGCAAGATCGCTAGACCTTTTCATAAAGAGCATGTTACGACGGGAATGAGTTCTCAAACTTCGATTCACACCACGAATTACAGGGGGCCTACTCAAAATGTATATCCGAGACGACATCCGACATTTCATAATATCTTCAAAAAAGCAAATGTCAATGTTTCATACTTATTGCGGTATGTAGACGTTAAACACAAGTAGGCTATGCTGGGTAAAAAAGCACCACCAACCTAATCGAAAGAAATTAGTATCTGATAAATAACTAACTTTTTAACGATGTGAACGGTATCAGACGATTCCAGCTAATCTAGATGTAGTACATTTCGTGGGGTGTAGAGCCCCCGTGCGATTTCATATACCTACGTTTCCTTCATAAAATAAAACAGAAACTGATGATCTTCAAACAGGCATAAACCATCACATCAGCTTTCAATAAAAAAAAAATAGGAGTTACTATGTCACAGACAGACTTAATACGCGTTAATAATTATAGTTGCAGGTTAATAATAAAAAATATAATTAAATATATATTGTGTAAACAGGGACTTAACCCGTCTCAATTTTAATATTTGGTAGTCATAATGCGGTCTGTATTCACGGTGACAATTTACGTGGGTAAGGGAAATATGACGTCAAAGAGACACAATGGTCTGAAATAGCGTCATTATTATAATTTAAAATTGCGACTTTCATACCTACCCATTTTAACAATCTAAACAAATAATATTTGTTACAAAACATAGATCGATAAAATGTTTGTTATGAGTTTTATGGAACAAATACAATACAATTTTATATATATATATATATAGACTATACTTAAAATCGTTGAAAATCATACTACGAAAATTTTCCCGAGTTAAATCCATGTTAATGTAGATGTCGCAGCCAATTCGTAAATTTCGCCGCATTACATAACGTCTAGCTGTTATATAAAATGGCGGAGCCATTATTTCACCCGACTATTTATCATATGATTACACGACCGGATTGTTACCTGATGGTGCATCACCAAGAATACTATAATAATACAATCAAATAGCTTGGCTATTTCTAATTACGCTTATAATAACACAAATCTAACCAAAAGATAATTTAAATGCAATCTAAAGTTAGCCGTTTTGTAATGTGGAGGTTTTAGCAATTGGGTGCGACATAGACACGCAATTTTTAAAAAGGCGCCACATTGTAAAAACAATTGTCAGTCATATGAAACAAACTGCATTCTACAGCCAAAGAGTACCATTTTCAAATGTTGTAATTACTTATTAAATATTGTTTATGTAAGTGGCCAGTTCCGGAAACCTTTAGTGTGGCCTATGTATATGACTATCACTCAATCACGCAAGAACGGCTGAACAGTTCCGGATGTTATTTGGCACACACACACACATATAGTTTATAATCTGGAATTAATATATTTTATCCAGGTAATATCTTCACATGGGAGAAGCCGCAATCAGAAACCAGTATATTAATACTACTATGCTTTATCACTATTAAATAATAGTGATAAAGCATAGTATTGACGATAACGATTTCTTCGACAGAGAGCGATAGTTATCGACATTTCCTTCAAACCTTCAGAGTTTCAGCAAGCCGAACTTATGCTTGCTGACTTTGAAGGTCTGAAGGAATCAGATATGGTAGATGAGGAAGAATGGATTAGGGTGGAGACCGCGCGTGGAACGACGACTCCAAAAAGCAGCAGGAAATTGTTGGTGTCGGAATTCGTAAGATCGCATTTGGTGGAAAGCATCGGAGAAGGCGTATTTCCAGCAGTGGGCTAACAGGCTGATGATATTGATGACAGTATTGAAATGAAATATTGCAGCTTTACCACGAACGGTGAAATTGTGGAATAAAATTCCCTCAGCGGTATTTCCGAACATTTACGACATGGGAGCCTTCAAGAAAGAAGTCTCCTCACTGTTGCTGATTTCGATGGGCGGTGGTTATTGCTATCCATCAAGTGACCCTCGTTTGCCCTCTCTCATATAAAAAAAAGAACCATCAACCCATAACCATCCCACTGTTGGGATACGGGTCTCCATTATATCGAAGGGGTTTAGACTCAGCATACTCCACCACGCTGCTCAACTGTGAGTTGGCGGAGAAATAATCTACCTATGTGTTATAAATATATTTCCTCAACTTTAGAAAATAATTATGAAATACGATAGTTAATCAGTATATTCAAGCTGAGCACTTTCACTTTGTAAATACAAAAGCTTGTTATACTAAAACATATCAAAACAAAAACAAAAGGCAGAATTTACATACACGCACAAAGAGACGAAGTGACATTTCACAAAAGCTACCTGACTGAGTCTGAGGGATAGTAAGTATTTTTTAAAATATTAACCAGTAGCGATATTTCAAAGTATCATATGTTTAACCTGCATAAATAGATTCACTCACGTGCAGTTTAGTAGGTTTGAATAGCTTTATCTCAGTCGATCGATGGAGGAATAGTTTGATCAACAAAGATTAATCTGCATCGATCATGTGGAAAAAAGACATTGGTCAATCTAAAGTTCATGAAGTATAATATACAATGTAATAATTACAGTGAGGAAGATACTCAAGTACATGATTATTATAAGAGAACCTATGTATCTAAATAACTTCCCGGAAAAAAATCTTTTTTTTGATTACATGTTGAGTGATCCTGCATAACAAATTCTCTGATAGCTTAGTTGGATATATATACTAAATAGTTGAGTATATATCCAAGTACATATATTACATACTAATGTCAAGATACATGACATTAGAATTTAAATTAAACTTAAACAGCGGAGATTATTAAATTTAGAATTTAGAATTTTGTTTTATATCACTAGGGTGGAAAACAAGCAGACGAATTGCTTAATGGAAAGCAGTTATTGTAAGCCTATGGACGCTTAAGAAACCAGAGGCATCACTCACGCGTTGCTGACCCTGCAAAAATCCCTTATATGTAAACTAACAATAGAAATATGTAAACTTATAATTTTTTTATTATTTTAACATTTCATAAATAAAATGTATCGGTCTCTTGGACTAAGGTTTATTTAAATTTCCCGCAGTGACTGCTGCATTTACCTCTTAATCTAATATAAGCTTATTACAAAGTAACATATTTTGAGAAGGTTTTAGTTACAATTTGGAAGTTAGCTCCTTTGCAATTCAAAATTACCAACTCGCTCGATGTTATCCCCAAACTTAATAAACGCTTTATTAAATTGTTCCTTGTTGGATACTTGTATAGGTTTCAGATAACTTGGTGTTATATAGGATTGTCAAAACGTATTATGTAAATTGGTAATTATTGAGTAAAATTCTTGCTAGTGTCTTCATTCACATAGTAGGGCTTGAGCTCTAAATCTCCGGTAGGACTCAACTGATGTCTGTAGAGATGGCCGTAGATCCACTCTTACACTTTATCATTTGGAATATTTTATTATTGGTAATGATTTTTGTATTGGCACTATTTACAAATTATGGGCAAGTTGGTCGCTGAAAAAATTACGGGACCCTGTTGCTCCATTTTAATACAAAAGAAAAAATATATAAACGACCTTAAACCATATTGAGTATCCTTGAATCATTTTAAAGAATAAAGTACTAATTCGACGTGGACGAAGTAACGCCTACGAAATAAATTATAGAAGTCAGTTATAACCCTGATTACATAAAAGGTTAGGTAGAAGTAAGTTATTTATATTTGTATATCGTTAAACGATTTTACTTTGAACCTGAAGATCATTTCAAAGTTACCTACGCCACCTCGGCATTGATGGTAAAATGTTAATTGAATTTTTTATCTCAATAAATTTCCCAAAGCCGTCCATTATTAGAGGGTTTGCAACCTAATGGCAATTAAGACGCGGGCGTTAATCAGGCCTGCAGATACGAGAGAATTTTCTGATTTTATTTCATATCTGCAGAAAATAAAATTTAAGGTGGTCATCATCTTTAAACAAAAACCTCACCTGCACGTGGTGCACCCTGCTGACTGACAAACGAGGCTCTGGTGAAAAGAGAGGATCGGCAAAGCGTATTTTTTAAGCTGCCCGACTGGGGAAGTATCTCCACTACACAGAATACCGCAGCCAAATGACAATTCTCTTGAGGGTTGTTGTGTTCCTGCGAGTGAGGTCACCAGAAAGAAAGAAAGGATGGAGTATAGGCTGGCAACGGATCGGCGACTCTTTGGTGTTGCTGATCTCCATGGGCGGTGCTGATTGCTTTACATCAGGCGACCCACAAGCTCGTTTGCCCCCCTTTCCTATAAAAATAAAAAAGCTCAGACAATGGCTGTACGGTGTAACCAGCTTACTATGACGCTTACTACTCTTATCTTTAGTGCCCAGTTCAGTCTATTCGTGCTAGATAGTTTTCCTTTTCATTCCACCTTTGATTTTATTGCAACTTTTATGTCACACTAGCGCCTAAGTAAATAGGCTAATGCTCCTTTGAACAACTGATGAGGGAGCGACTTCATACGATTTTGTAAATGAAAGAAAAATAATAAAAAAATACGTATGGTTGAAATGCTGTTTATTTTTATATTGATTTCTTTTTAGAATGTTATTGTATGAGATTTACCGAAGACCGCAAAAACTTAAAACCACAAAAATCTAAATAACAATTTATAACTCATTAGAAAATTGTTACTTTCCTTTATATAATATTTATCAGTTTTAAGTAGGATACGTTCATCTTCAAACCAAAGCAATTTCATCTGACATGATGCTTCTACCCGCTTATTTAAAATCAAAGTATAAGTAAATAACAATTTCCAAAAAAAAAAAAACTAAGAAAACATTTGTACCAAGAGATTACATTTATTTCTATCAATCGGTTTCACCTTTACGGCGAATACGGTCAATTATATTATCAAGGTAAATCACTAACGTAAGCGAAGCCAATCGGTAAAAATAAATGTAATTACTTGGAACAGTAGGTACCTACGGCATCAACCCATAGTCATTCCACTGTTGAGATACGGGTCTCCCCTTAATCGATGGGCTTTAGAGCATTCTCCACCTCGCTGCTCAACTGCGGGTTGGTGGAGGCCAGTGTTTTCAAGCCTCCCAAAGGCGACTGACTTGACTTAAGCCGTTAGGTCCCGGCTTTTGTAATTAGATGACTGCCGAGTCATCTAATTACAAAAGCCGGGACCGACGGTTTAACGAGCCCCCAGAAGCAAGGAGGAGCTCGCGATAAATAAACCCATTCATAGACAGGCTACGGTCGACGTTGCTTAACTTGCGTAATCGATTAAACTGACACGCGCAACGACTCATGGAACAATACAAATGCTTGATTAATACCTTAATGCCAACAATGTTCCACGAAGTGTCCTGTGTGTGTGTGTGGTTACAAGGAAGCTTTTGAAGAACTTTTGCATTAGCAGCAGTTGGGAGTAACGCGCAAGTGTTGTTTATATAAAGTTTATTAGGGTCAAAATACTGCGATGATCACTTCATATTAAGCGATCTAAATGCTTGTTTGTCGATGTACCTACATAAAAAATATATACGTCCTTTACTGTTTTGAGAAAATGGATGGCATCGTTGCGTGTGTCAGTCTAATTGCTCACGCAAGTTAAGTAATGTTAGCGGAGTTATCTAATACAAGTATTTTATACTTAAAAGGTAACTCCAGAACCTGCCGAAAATTCGATGTACTTTCGTTATTGAAATAAACTTTTTTTTTTATAATGTTATGAATATTGGTTAACGACTCTTAAGTTATAAGTATTATGTAATTCTAAAAATAAATTTGCTATCGAATATATTTGGGTCTCACTGCGATCCCCTTAATCCCCCAAAGTAAGATATTTTTAAAAACCGAAATCTTAAATGAAATTGGGGAAAGTAATTTCCGAAGGGATGCCAAATCTGGATCATTTTAATCGTAGACCTTTCTTCTTAACACTGCATCGGTCAGTATACTTACTCTTAATCACGTACATATATAATAACATATATAAAAACATTTACTAAGTCCTGGTACAAAAATGCAAGGCATGATCTTTAGCGACAAATGTGGTAACGTGATTTGAACTTGCTTACGTCTTCAGCTATAATTTGTATAGAAAATGACAGCTTTTGATAACCAATTTCGTGACGTGGGCTTAGCAATATACGGGAAGACCTCGTCGGCAAACCGAAGGTTTGAGATGTACTCTCCTTTCACTGATGCCAAGTTTTTTTTCTAGTCCAGCGTTTTAAATACGTTTTCCAGAGCAGCGGTAAATAGTTTTGGAGAAATAACTTCCGCTTGACGTACTCCCATCTGTAGCTGCATAAACTTACATTGTGGTCCTTGGAAATAATTAGAATAAACTAAATTCTTTCTAGTATTATAAATGCAATAGTAAATTTGTTTGTTTGTTTCTCTTTTACGCCTTGCCTGCACTGATTGTCTTTAAATTTGGCATACGAGTATATTATGTTATATCATATTGGAAGCCTAGAATAATTAATAGTAGGATACCTTTTATTCCAAAAACATGATATGATCAAAAGCTTGGCACGATAACCGGCTTTAATATGAGAGCTAGTCAAAGAAAATTATTTCAATTGAACGGCTTTTTGTTTTTATATATATTTTTTTTTTACTTTTAATATTACTTTAGTAAAGGTAATCTTCTACTTTAATAAACGTGTACGTGTACGTAAGGCATAGCATCGTTATTATGTTAGGTTCCATAAAATAACATGTTTACGTCTATACAATTTTTAAAGACAAACTACACTAACCACCACCGCCACCTAACGAAAAGCGAGACAACTAAAGAGAAAGATATTTGGAAATTTTATGAGCAATTCAAATATCAAAATACTGTCACTCAACAAGTAACAGGGTTAGCAAATACAAATAAAAGCTACAAAGGCAACTAAGATAGACTGAAAAGCAAGTAACCAAAAACTAATACATTCATTAAGATAAAACTCGTTTAAATTTCTAGATAATTCAGGGCTATTGCAGCAATCCTTTTTACAAAAGTAACTCGCTCAAAGAAATAAATGGGAGGTGAAATAAATCTTGAGCAGACGCAATCAAATCGTCCTCTGTGGTGAGAGAGCTATGTCCCCCACGTGTGCGCTTCTCGCTAAATTTACTGCTTTATTTTGCAAAAATGCTACGCCACCTGCTTCTTCATTAGTTTATGAACAATGTTTCAGTTTAGATTATATCTTCGTAAACTTTTCTCTTGGAAGCAATGAGGTACGAGTATTATTAAATTATTTACTGGTATACTCAGAAATGTGAGATTAGGTTCATGAATGAACGAATACTTTTTATTGCACCAACAAAACATAAATAAATAAGCAAGTACGTAAGGACTAAAAATACAATAAGCGGTATTATCACTAAAGCAATCTCTTCCAGATAACCTTAATTCCAGGTGAAAAACAGTAACACATAATATACAGTTACTCGTATATATTTTGTTTACGGTTCGAGCTAGCAAATAAATAAAACCTGTCTCTTTTACGTATTTTGATTTCCTCCGTACATGTTTATTCATGGTGTCAGCTTACCTCAAGGCAACTAGACCACAGACGGTTTGACAATCTTAGCTCGCGGGTTTAAAACAAGAGATCAAGATTAGTATGCGTACACACTTACATATGAATGCTCACAAGCAAATATATATTTTTTTATTTTAAAGTTATGGCTTCTTTCGTGATAAGATAAATAATCTATATCTATATATATAAAAGAAAGTCGTGTTTGTTACAACACTTATAACTCGAGAACGGCTCGACCGATTGCCATGGTTTTTGATTTGTTGGATTTGTCTCCGTCCAGAATAGCAGAATAACTATTAAAAACATTGGAAAATTTACGAAAAAAATAAAATAAAAGAAAAATCATTTTTCCATACAAAATGTTCGTGGATGTCGGACCTGTCAAACGTGACGTTAACGTGCGTACGTCAAATGTATGCGTGCGTTCAGAAATGTGGGTATAGGATAATAAGTATTAAAACATTGACAAAATTGTCGAAAAATTAAATTTGAAAACGTATTGGGATATTTATTGATTTTCAATTAAATGTCAAATCGATTGGTCTAACTTTTACGTCGCGAAAGTTGTCCGTTGTTGTTTTGAAAATTGTTTATGAATGAATGCTTGAAAATGAATATTAATTGGTTGTCAAGTGTCATGGTACTTTATTTTGTGACATAGTAAAATACTGAACTTAATATTTACCCATTGCTGGGTAATATTTACCCACTGCTGGGTAATATTAAATACGGGTCTTCCTTCAACTGAATATGTTTCGAGCATACTCCACCACGCTGCTCAACTGCGAGTTGGCGGACGTCAGTAATTTCAAGCCGCCTAAAGGCCACTTGGCTTAACGACTGCCATCTAATGATAACAACCAGGACCGACAGCTTAACGTGCCTTCCGAAGCACGGAGGAGCTCGAGATAATCTAATGATAACAACCGGGACCGACGGCTTACGTGCCTTCCGAAGCACAGAGGAGGTCGAGATAATCTAATAATAATAACCGGGACCGACGTCTTACGTGCCTTCCGAAGCACGGAGGAGCTCGAGATAATCTAATGATAACAACCGGGACCGACGGATTAACGTGCCCTCCGAAGCACGGAGGACCTCGAGTTAATCTAATGATTACAACCGGGACCGACGGATTAACGTACCTTCCGAAGCACGGAGGAGCTCGAGATAATATAAACTCATCCATGGACAGGCTACGGTTGACGTTGCTTAACTTGCGTGTACAATTAGACTGACACGCGCAATGACGCCATCGTGCTTCTCTATTATTTTCTATTACTCATTATATTAATTTCAAGACATCATAAATTTTGTTCAACTAATATGTATACCACGACATTCATTGACAATTAGGCGGTACGAAGTTCGCCGGGCCAGCTAGTTATGTATAAAAATGAATCTCTACTTCCCTATGTCATCGCATCACGCGTGAACGGATGGAACAATTTCTTTTTTTGTTGTATTTGTTATAATAATATAAACATTCTCAGGAGAAGGTTCATATGAAAAAAAAAGAAACAGAAAGTTGAATGGAATATTAAAAAAAATAAATAAACTGAATCAACATTATTAACTTATCAAATATATCTTCATGGCGTTTGACAGAACTGTCAGTCATTTGACAGCGTGCGCGAAACCAATTCGAATTAAATATTCATAGTTAGGAAGACAAGGTAACGTCTGTCGGGTTAGCTAGTATATATAACTGACCGAGATACCTACACCATTTATAACACCAGAAAAGCTGAACTAAATTTTATGATCTTTAAATTTTTGGGTTTGTCTTCTAGTTATTCATAGGTATACCAGAAAAAATAATGAAAAAACAATTAGGTATGATGAAATTGTCAAGACAAGGTTTGTATAGGAATCTACAGTCAGGAATGAGATGGAAACGAAAAGATTGAGCCACAGCGAAATGTGGGCGTGGCCGCTATTAAGCAATAATTATTAAAAAACGATATATTAAAAAGGATTTATTTTAAACCAAAACGATATAATCATGGACCATGAAATGAAGGCGAGGAATAAGTAGACATCTCTTTCTCTCTCACCCAAATGAGGACGCCCCAAAAGAAAAAAATCCAACAAAAAGTTGGTTTTTAAAAACAAAAACTTGTTTCATTAAATTCGTCATACATAAAAAGAGTAAAGTAAATGTTTAAGGGTAACCATTTACACAAAAAGGAAAGAAAGAAATAAATAAAATGTGTTCAGTGTCACTAAATATTTGCTTTTTTTCTTTGTATTAAAGTTATCGCTCCTTTGTAATGATATAAATAATAATATATAAAAACTAGCTGGCCCGGCGAACTTCGTACCGCCTAATTGTCAATGAATGTCGTGGTATACATATTAGTTGAACAAAATTTATGATGTCTTGAAATTAATATAATGAATAATAGAAAATAATAGAGAAGCACGATGGCGTCATTGCGCGTGTCAGTCTAATTGTACACGCAAGTTAAGCAACGTCAACCGTAACCTGTCCATGGATGAGTTTATATTATCTCGAGCTCCTCCGTGCTTCGGAAGGTACGTTAATCCGTCGGTCCCGGTTGTAATCATTAGATTAACTCGAGGTCCTCCGTGCTTCGGAGGGCACGTTAATCCGTCGGTCCCGGTTGTTATCATTAGATTATCTCGAGCTCCTCCGTGCTTCGGAAGGCACGTAAGACGTCGGTCCCGGTTGTTATCATTAGATTATCTCGAGCTCCTCTGTGCTTCGGAAGGCACGTAAGCCGTCGGTCCCGGTTGTTATCATTAGATTATCTCGAGCTCCTCCGTGCTTCGGAAGGCACGTTAAGCCGTCGGTCCTGGTTGTTATCATTAGATGGCAGTCGTTAAGCCAAGTGGCCTTTAGGCGGCTTGAAATTACTGGCGTCCGCCAACTCGCAGTTGAGCAGCGTGGTGGAGTATGCTCGAAACATATTCAGTTGAAGGAAGACCCGTATTTAATATTACCCAGCAGTGGGTAAATATTACCCAGCAGTGGGTAAATATTAAGTTCAGTATTTTACTATGTCACAAAATAAAGTACCATGACACTTGACAACCAATTAATATTCATTTTCAAGCATTCATTCATAAACAATTTTCAAAACAACAACGGACAACTATCGCGACGTAAAAGTTAGACCAATCGATTTGACATTTAATTGAAAATCAATAAATATCCCAATCCGTTTTCAAATTTAATTTTTCGACAATTTTGTCAATGTTTTAATACTTATTATCCTATACCCACATTTCTGAACGCACGCATACATTTGACGTACGCACGTTAACGTCACGTATGACAGGTCCGACATCCACGAACATTTTGTATGGAAAAATGATTTTTCTTTTATTTTATTTTTTTCGTAAATTTTCCAATGTTTTTAATAGTTATTCTGCTATTCTGGACGGAGACAAATCCAACAAATCAAAAACCATGGCAATCGGTCCAGCCGTTCTCTAGTTATAAGTGTTGTAACAAACACGACTTTCTTTTATATATATAGATTATATCATGTAAAATAAATACATATATACCAGAAAAAGTATACGGTGAAACATTTCCAGAATACTTTCCAAGTATTTTCTTGATTCCTATTCCAAATAGATTTATTAAAGTGACGAGATTTTTGTGACAAACATAGTATTTCTTTTACAAGGGTTCTCAGATTCAACATGCACTGTCAATTCGAACGTAATTCGATTTGAACAAGACCTTTTGACGTGGAACCGACCCTTGGCCATGTCATTATGTTCAATGGATGCGTGAAATTGAATCACTGCTACCTATTTACTTTGGTTCTAAAACAATTCCCCAGAGCTAAGTCACATGATTGTATCTTCCCTTTAGACCGCCTCTTTGCAATAATATTAAAATAAACACTGTTTGATCGTTACTTATCATCATGTGATACACTTATTCATCATAGTCATGTTGATGAATAATTTCCAATTAAATTTACTTTTGTTAAATTTTTATTACATACCTTTTACTACAACTTTGCTACATCTGATATTCTTTTAATTTATATAAGGTTCATTTTGTAATTCATATCAAGTTCAGTTTAACTATTACTGTATATAAATTTTATAATACCTAAATAGTGAGGTGTATATATAAATATTCGTGTAATCAGTTGAAAAGTAATCAGTTGCTCTATTTGTAATAATATAAAGTTTATTTCTCAGTATAAGGATAAACAAAGTAGTTACAGCGTGCGCCTCTAGTATAAGATATTATTAAGTCTAATACATAGAGTACTGCATCTGAGTTGATCAGAAAATAATTTAGGATTCCCAATGAGAATGAAAAAGAGCCAAAGGTTAATAGACAAATCGCCCATGTAAATCACGAGAAAACAAAAAGATAACGTTAATTTTGTCTCGAATACGGTGGTATATTAGCGCAGGGTGATTACGGATAATACAGTCCAGATTACCACATTATTGCCATATTATCCAGTAGAGCTGAACGCTAGCAAATGCACACAGGACCTTACCTCTATCGCCACCAAATGCTTACGGTCATAGTCACAGGGTTGGGAACTCTCATCGATAAACGAACCAGGTAACGGGACCTTAACCCTCCTTAATATCGCGCCCGGTAAATCAACCTGGTACCTAACCGGATCGATGGCAGGTCTTATTGCCCTTTCACCTGCAAGCAATTTACACTTGGCCGCTACACCCAGCAGAGCATCGTGATTATGTCGGAACTTGCTGAATCGAAGTGATAGTAACCAAAGCGATTAAAACCTCTTTTACTACACATATGTAACACATATGTAACGCTATCTCGCCAGTAGTTATTCTCGAGGACTTTCCTTATGACAAACTTCAGTTTAACCTTGCCTAATAACATACTGGAAGATATACAGCACTTCGAAATCAAGGATTTTAACCGAGGTTTTCTTCCTCGTTTGCTCGTGGCGGGTCATCCTCAGTTGCTACCGGTGGCTATATCATCCCAAGCATTGACAAATAGGAATATTCAATTACAAATCACTCATCACAAAAATTTATTCGTACAAAAAAAAAACACTGCAGATGTAGGAATATTAATATAATAAAAATTGCACCCGCTGTGTATTGATTTAACATAATTTTCATATTGCTCGTGTGCCGATTATGTACCATAAAAATATGAAACTTGTGCCATTCTATCTGGTAACATACATTTTGCAATTTTCATGGAAGCGCGTCGGCATTGCTTGTAAATACTTGTGATATGAGAGTGTCGGTATTGGAATTCTGCGTCAGGTTGAGTTCTCAATTGAATGCTGCCAATTCGCAATAGTTACGGTACGATATGGTAGATACTTATGTTCTTGCATCTCATATGTATTCGTTTGCTCCTCATAACTACTATTCCGAACACAAACAGATTGGACAACAATTTGGAAATCATCTCAAAAGAATCCGTATTCAAAGTGCTAAGATTTTATAGTGACCTATTCACGTGAGCCAAAAATCTATTTAAACGGATTTCATTAATCAAAACCACAGATTCATTAATTAAAATCATAGATTGCTACGTTTGTAAGTTTGTAACTAGGAGATTTTTCCGTTAATGCGGGCGGCAACTAGCTAATGAGCACTTATGTGCTATTTCGGATTATAATCTATTTCTTTGGCAAATTACATACATAGATACATTTAGCCGTTGTAGTTTGACTGAGTAATAAAATATCCATCCATTCAAACTTTAGCTGTTATAATATTATTTGCAAAGGGCAAAGACTCTGTTTAGATCAGGACAATTTGTAGTACTATTAATACTTGTATTATAGAAATCTTTGTGGCTAGTTTTTTTGAAACCAGTAAATAACATAATGTTAACAAATTTTTCATATAATCTTTAGAGATTAGGAAACTAAAGTATAAAATCTGCATTTTATTTACGTTAGTAAAACTCGTTTGTAACCGTTTGTGCAGACGAGTTCTGAAATGAAGTAAAAACAGACGCGACCATCAAGAGTAGGAAATTGTCTTCATTTCCCACAATACTTGACGAAGCCTTTCCTCTGACGGAAAAAAGAAACGCCTTTGAGAAACAGTTCTTTATGCACCCGAGTTCAAAGAACTCCGCAATTGAGAAGTGCTACTGAGACCTTATGAAGTGTGAAAAAGCTACACAACCTCTTTGCATAACAACTCATTTTACTTGTTAATTTAACTTCGTGTATGTAAAAGCTTTTATACATAAGAAGTAAAGTTAATTGTTAAGGGTGGGTACTCCCACGCATCTGTTGTGTAAAATTGTTTACTAACGTTATATAACACTGATAAGTTATCATAATGTTATAATAAAGCACTTGTACTGTTCCATGTTATTATATTTAATATTACCGACCGGTTTCGCCGCTAAGGCATTATCAAGGTAAACAGATGGTGTTTGTGTTTCGACAAAACATTTCGAACAGTACAAGTGCTTTATTATAACATTATGATAATAATGTTCCACCAAGTGCCAACAATGAAAAGTATTATAAATAAAAGTATATTTTTGAATAGGTACGCTTATATGTAAAAATATCGCCTTGAATTTCTTTACAATATTATATACAAATATTTTATGATATTGGAAAATATACCTAATTTGCAGATAAAACGTAACAGCCATTTTGTAAACGCCTAACCCTGCAGGCATTTTGAATTGTAACATAAACATTTGAATACGGCGGCAGACAAATAAATATTTCAATGTGTAGGGGCGACGATTTCAACGTGTTAGGCATTCATTGCCTGAAAGTGTCATTTAAATGTGATTCATGAAAATGTACCCAGTCGTCGCTTGGCGTAACGCATAAAGAGTGTGCCACACCGTTTTGCTACGAATGTTTCAGATGTGGAACATGCAATTCAGGCCATTTTTTTTTTGTTTACAAAATCAGTCTTTATTTCAAGGTAGTAGTAGCAATTAATTTCTGTTCATTCGATAAACCTCTGGATCACGATCGGCTAAGAAAAATACATACATTGCTAACATAAGAGGAAGTTAGATTTTCTGAATCAAATAATCGGATGTAATATTCTGTAATATTCTGAATACTCTGAAAAAAAATATTCTGGCAAGTTGACCGAAACAACGATAATAAATAATAATAATCCAATAGGTTAGTTCCAAATGAGGGTTTTAGGTTTAAGCTTGGTCGGTAGAGTTACTAACATCTAAGCATAATACAATTACGCATAAATCTTAGCCAAAATATGATAATTGCATTAAAAAAATATGTTTAAGTCGACTTTTGCCTCAGATTTTACGCTGGAGCTATACACATGTTTAAAACTGCATCAAATTTCAGGTAACCCTTCCTGAGAATTAGAATTAAGATATCTCAAGAAATAAATTAATTCTACAAATAAATGACCAATATTAATTCCAATTCCTCTATTTGAATGACAAAATTGAATTATAAAATTCAATATAGTCAATTCCCTGCTACTGTACTTAGCAGTGAGTGATACGCTTACATATAGACACACACGCGTACAAATATACGTATAGATGGACAGACAAAATATTTTACTACTTTTTTCTTCTTCTTCTTCATCATTGAAGGTCGTGCCCATCTTGAGAGGATTCTATGGAACGAATAACCAGCTATTTCCATGCTGCCCGAGCTTCCGCCTGCCACAAAGCGCTGACTCTAGGAAGACCAGTGAGATTCTTGATCTGCCCCCCTACCGACGAAGCTGAATCCGATTACCAACGGTTTTTTTGATTCCGAAAATTGGTCGTAGGTTAAAGTTATTGACAAAAATCTTCAGCTTATACGGTAGAGCTCTAGGGTTTCTCATAGCTCAGCTATACATAATTAGCAACAATCTAAGCAATAGTTACATTTTCGTATTCAAAAATTCGAAAGGCTTCAGCTTCGGCGGTAGGGGGTGGTCGAACCACCCGGAACCCGGAACCGCCCACGATGTCTTTTTCCTTCCACTTTCACCACCATTGCCAATTTCTCCAAATTATCTGGTTGCCTCTGTGCTATATGACCAAAATATGTAAGAAGGATAATCTGGTTTTCAGGCAAAGTTGGTCAAGGTATCGACTTGTTTGTACTTTTATCCACCTTATTAATATGTATAGCAAACCATCTCAACGATGAACTCATTGGTCGAATGGCTAAAAATGGCTACTTTGATACGGAGAGCGCGAGTTCAATTCACGCATAACAATAACATTTGTGTGCATGAACATTTTTTTTTGTAGAGCTAGAGCTGTGTGTTTTATATGTATTTTTTTATGTATTTCCAAAGGAAAGAAATTTATGTGTATTTACCAGTTATCTAGTATACATATAATATAAGTTATCTAGTGCTATTTGTCCAGGAATATTTATTTATTGTCTGCTATGTATAGAAATCGTTCTGTTAGAACGTATCGTATAGAAATTTATACGCATAACACAGTCCCTAACTCCACAAATTTGCAATGCACTCGCCCGCGTTCTCTAAAAGCTTTTGTCCTAATACACACAGTTATTTTCTTGAAATACTCGCATTCACTCAGAGAGCATATTTTATTTATACATATCTCCGCTGAACTTGCCTTGCTAGAAGTGCTAGAATCCAGTTTCAGTGCTGGATTCTATGAATATTATCTGAATATATAAAAGAAGAAACTGACTGACTGACTGACTACGTATCAACACACACGTAGATTATGATTGTTTAGTTACCACGAATAAAATGCACATGAGAGTTTTATGTTATTGAGTTGTCAATTATTATTTTATTGTTATTTGTTTTGACAATTTAAATATAAATAATTATATATATCTCCGCTCCGAATAGCAGAATAACTATAAATCCATTAGATGATAAGAAAAATCAACGAATAAATAACAGGAAATTCTCAGGATGGGAACGGGAAGATTGAACCACAGCGAAAAGTAGGCGGGCGCAAGTAATCAATAAAACCAAACTTTTATTTTTATTTTCAATTTGTAATATATGATTATTTAATCATGAAAATTCATATTTAAAATTTATATTAAAAAATACCAACGAAAATGTGAATTTTTTTAAAGTAAATTATAATTTAAATCACAAAGATATCACTACTTTGTATTAATTTAAGAAATACGAATTAAGAACAACAGAGGGGCATTATTCTAGTAATTAAAATATAGTCAAAATTCAGCTCCGATTCTGTCTCACAAATGTCAAATTCGGTATTCTCGTATCACAATATGAAACTTCAAAGTCTAATTAAAGTGTAATTGTACAGAAATATGACCGAAAATTAAACAACTAAGAAAGTTATTCTGCCAACTATTGTTGCCAACTATTGTTGGCAGAATATTTTTCTTTCTCATTAGAATTGGTAATAATTTATTAATGAAATCACGTTTATTATTAGTCAATGTGAATTGACAATCTGGATACGGTCAACTTTTCTTCTGCAATCGTAAAATAATTACGAGAATTGGCTTTCAGGATTGGTTTGGGTTTCTTCGACAGGAGTGTGGTGTAAGTTGCTTACCAATATCTATAGAGCTAAAACCAACCACACCGGCACGTGGCCTGCTGTCTTGCGCTAGCCTGGAGTGAAGCCATGTACCTACACGTGGTGCAAGTTGACGACCAGCGGAAGAGACTCTGGCAAAAGAGAGATAAGATTACAGCATATTTGTAAACTACCTCCACCTCACAGAATACCGCAGCCAAATGATAATTCCCTTGAATTTGTTTCTGAGGGTGAGTGAGGTCACCAGAAAAGGAGAAGTTGCTACGTTGGCAGCGTAGGTGGCGGTGCGCGAGCGATACTTTATGTTCCGGGCATTAATACACTTCACATCAGGTAGGCCGTATGCTTATCTCTCACCTGACGTAGTAACCAAAACCATGAAAATTACAAAGCTATGAAATACGTTGCCGTGACGTACAGCATGGTCATATTATCAAACTGGCGGCAACTACCAATGTGATAAGGACATCCCGTTAAGGCTTCTAGCGATGACAAAGTTGGCTCGGAACCACCAATATCGATAATAACCGTTAGCGAACACGTCAAATTGACGTAGATATGTAGACTAGGGTTAAATTATATACATCATCATCATCATCAGGACATTTTAGTCTCCACTACAGGAGCACGACCCTCTCTCGTCCGTGCAAGACAGAAGGAGGATTTGGCCTACACTCCCCACGCTGGCCAAACGGGTTGGGGAGGCATATACATATCCTCTATCAAACCGCAGGATACAATGAAGGTCTCAGCTCTCAACTCTTCGGAGAAAAGACTATATACATTACATTGACTACAAATTATATGAACATACTAAAGGCGAACTTGCTACTAAAGGCATCCTCTAAAACAATATTTTATTACATTTAACAGAACATGTTTATGACATAGAGAAGGGTGTGTATAATGCAATTTATTTGAGATTAGAAAGAAAGTTTAATATGTTAGAGAAAAGTGGAATCTTTAGTACACAGAAAAACTAATTAATTTGCTTTAGAAAGAAAAATCTAGAAAGTTAAGATTATTTTTAAGGAAATTTTGGTGCTGAAACTTTTAACTGTTGAAACTAATTTAGTAGGAGGGAGTATTTATGGGATTGAAGTTGTATCTTCAATTAAAATTATTTTAATCTGACTGTAATAATTCATTTCGCATTATATTTTTATTAGTTTAGTAATACTCGAACGAAAACATTCGCGTTAAGATTTAAGAATACTAATTAATTTCATCGTTATTTCAATCCTGATTACATTGATTATGAATTATTGAAAACTACATCAAAATTACTTTAGTATTTTTAAAGTGCTCTTTCACCGGAGTATTCGCATGTAATGAGAAACATCGCAGGTTAAATTTTTAGCATTACATCACATTACATTGCATAACATTATATTACATTAGTTACTGCCTCCCTGAGTTATGAACATTCGCCTGTAATGCAACTTTTCATTAAAAAATAGTACATTGCATCATCAGGTTGCGCACTGTAATGCTCTATTTTCCTGTCTTACTAATTTATTTAATTTAATCATCTTTATAAATTATTAACCATAGCTACCTTACTACTACAAATGTTTAGCAATCAATGGTCATAAAAAATGATAAAAAATATGTTTCCTCCAAATCGTTACTATTGGGTACCCTACCAAGAATGCTCGCAATATTACTGAATAGTAATGCTAATCTCAGAGCAAGGTAATAACTGGCCTTCCATGACGCCTCGACCGTCCATCTGCATATCTATTTAAAAAGGTTGCCGGCTGATGAACCCCATGGCCCTAAAGTCTCTACCCCAAACAGCTCAAATATGTAGGTGTTTGTGAGACCAGCACTTATGTATTTAATGTTCAAATTTGTAACGTTACATTACAGGCGAATACTCCCTTTAATATTATATTACATAGGAAAAAAATATTATAAATATATTCTTTTATAATGACGTTTAATTAGTTATAAAAAAAAATTGGAGACTTGTAACACAGTTAGTGCTTGTAATACAGTATTGTTGTCACAACGGCCCTAAGTCCGCCTCTTGTACCATTGCATAGTAGTCAATAAAGTTCTATGAATAAGAAATGTATAAAAACTATGATATTTTTATGAGATGTGGATATGCATTGCTGCGTGCTAGTATAAATTAGATATTAGTTATAATTCGTGTGTCATAAGGGTTTTATTATTATTATTTTTAGTTAAAGCACTATGTTGTACTCATGCACTGTACTAATTACCAAACCCACGTCAATCTTCCCCATCAAGCATTCTATGGTTGACTGGAAGAAATTCCTGCATAGGATAAGTCCGCCATTGTATACGAATCAAATCAAATCAAATCAAAATATCTTTATTCCTTGGACTTTATAAAACACTTAGAAATATATAAAGCACATAGAAATATGACAATTCTTTTGTATCAACTACATAGGTATATGTTTTAGTACAATAAAGTTTATAAATAAACAAATACATTTTTTTATTTAATTTAATCATAAATGATTAAATAAATCCAATTTAACAAGCCTAGTAAAAAAAATAAGTAAAGGAGCAGGCTTTCTAAAAAGGTTTTCGTCTGACTGAACAACATACCCAAAACGAATTGTGTAGTTATTCTTATAGATTGCTCTTGTCCCAACATTGAAGAGGGTTCGTACAGTTATAAATCAAGTGCTTCATTTGGAACTGCAAAAGTACTTCATTCAGTAAAGGATTGTTTGAGAAGAGATCAATCAGTCGCTTTTTTGTTTTTTACTTGACGAAAATTTACCTGCTGGTAGCGACGGATTAAAAAATAGATTTTTCAGGATATTATTTTGGGGTGTAAGTGGTTCATCAATATCTTTGAACCAAAGGCAACTTCACCTGCACGCGGTGCACCCTGCTGATTGACAAACGAAGCTTTGGCGAAAAAAGAGGTAGGGAGCATAATTGTAAGCTACCCGACTGAGAATGTACCTCCACCTCACAAAATATCGCAACCAAATAACAATTCCCTTGAGGGTTGTTGTGTTCCTGCGAGGAGTCGCGGCGCGCGAGCTACATTTTATGTTGCGAGCGTTAATATGGCTACGGTAACCGCTTCATCTATATTATTCTATATGCTTCCACCGTCACCGGCCACCCGACATAGTTTAAAATAAATAACTGCAATTTGACAAAAAATACATCACTGCAGCGTTCGCACTACTCACAGACATTTTATATAAAGGCGTGGTACTCTTCAGCGCCTCTTGGCCAAGAATGAAACTACAAGCCATTTCACTATCTACAACCAATATATTCTCTCCTACCGTCATATACTTAGACTAGAATCGCCACCTTCGCATTGATAAGCGGCCGACGCCCAGTTTCGGTCACACTTCACGCTCGTTTATCGTGAAACCGCTATTTTTGGAACCTTAGTCGTATATATGTATTAGGTTGGGCAAAAAGTCTTTTCGTATTTTATATGAAAATTCAAAACATTTTTTAATAAAGTTTATTTACATTTAACTAAAGTATGTAGGTGCCATTTTGTTCGATAACTTTTTGCCATCTTGTAGGTAGAGACATGATCCCATTACTATAGAAATTTTGGGACTTCTGTTCAAAAAACCACGACAAGTGGTTTTGGCAGTCTTCTCGTGATGTTAACCTGACATTGCCTTAAGAATTCTGAAAAGACCGAAACAGGTGGAAATCAGAAGGTGCAAGGTCAGGACTATACGGCGGATGCATTAACACCTCCCAGTCAAACTCTCTTAATTTTTGCTGAGTGGCTAAAGATGTGTGAGGTCTAGCGTTATCATAATGAAAAATCACACCCCTTCTGTTAATTAATTCCGGCCGCTTTCTCTCAACTTTTTGCTTTAATCTCATCAGTTGTTCACAGTAGAGTTCAGAATCGATAGTCCTGCCTGGCGGTAACAGCTCATAATGAATAATGCCCTTCCAATCCCACCATACACACAGCATCACCTTGTTGCGGGTTAACCCGGGTTTTGCCAGAGTCTGTGAAGCCTGACCGGCCTTTGACCACGACTTTTTTCGCACGTTCTTGTCGTACGTGATCCACTTTTCATCACCAGTTATAAGCTTCTTCAAAAACGATTCGCTTTAATTACGTCGTAGTAAAGAATCGCAAATGAGTACACGGTTCATTAGGTTTCTTTCAGTGAGCTCGTGAGGCACCCAAATATCGAGCTTTTTAGTGTACCCAGCTTTTTTCAAATGCGCCAAAACTGTTTTGTGGTCAATTCCTAATTCTTCAGCTACGTCGTAACTACTGATATGCCGATCTTGCTCCACTTTTTCAAAAATGGCATCCATTTTATCCGTAACAGGGCGACCAGAGCGACGTGCATCTTTCACATCAAAATTTCCTGATTGAAAACGCTTAAACCAAATTTGTGCTACTCTCACAGACACTGCACTAGGTCCATAAACGTCACAATTTTTTTTCGCAGCTTGCATTGCATTTTTACCTTTTTTGTAGTAAAAATTTAAAATTAATCGAATTTCTTCATTAGATTCACTCATCTTGACAGTAAAAAAAAACAAATGAAAATCACACATTTACCTAATTTGAATTTGGAATTATCTTTTTTAAAATTTAAACTTTTTAAAGATATCAAAACCTGCCAGATACAAATGGTATAACCAAAGAGATTTTATTACAAGTTCATACATACTATAATGCGAAAAGACTTTTTCCCCTACCTATTATGTCGTATATATGTATGTATAGTATAGCTATAGCCCACTGGGTACAAAGTTATTACCTACCCCATTTTACATAGAACTTATACATACACAATGTTTTGTGAATGCTTGGCATGCACACTGTTAGGTAAACTATGTTTGACCAGCAGAAAACTCTTACATTCCCAGACTAAACCGAACATTCTAGACCCTCTTTTAGTTGAGTCTAATCTAAACTTACGAGCTAAAGTAAATTTATAGTTGGAGAGGCAGCAAAAATCTGCAAGAGCTTAGTAATGATCCATATTTCAATATGATTTAGTACTGAGGGCGTACATGAATCAGCATACACTCGCTAGTTCAGATACTTGGCGGTCACGCACTTGGCGGTGGTGAGCTTTGATGTATGTCAACATGATGTTAAAATACAAGTGTTTAGTAATAAATCGTTGAAAATTAGCAGTAAGCTAGTTTATAGCACAAGACCGTAAATTCCGTATTTTCGACAGTTATATTAATTTCCATGTCTGTAGTTTTGTTTATCCATATTATTGGTCAATAGGAAACATTTCCTAAAAATGGAAAAGTAACGTTTTGTTCACGGACTCTTCTATTAGTATTAATGGTAACTCATTGAATGTCAAAATAGACTTAAACTAAAAGAAGAAGTGATTGGCAAAAGACACAAAAGTATTTATTAATCTGTAATTATTCAAAACCGAAACAATTTCTAAGCCATAATTGGTAATCATGAACGACATTAATTTAAATGTAGGCTGTATAATTGAGAGCGTTAATGGAATTGTAAGTGAGAAAATGCGACGAAAAGCCGAGTTTTTTACACGGCCGCAATTATGATTGTGGGAGGTGGTATTAAAATCAGAACATGCCCACCGCTGTATCTCCCGTGTAGCCAGAATTAACAGCGGTGACCAGGCCAGACCAAACAAGAAACATTCCCGGACAAATTACACACCGCCATTTAGTCCCTCTAAGAATAGTATTATGGGTACTAGATAAATATAGTTACTTAAATACATTTTTATACATATAATGCATAAAAAACATCCAGAATGAGACAAGCAGACATGCACACAAATGTTGGTCTTGTGCGAGAATCGAACTGGCGACTTCGGAGTCAAAGTAGCCATTGCTAACCATTTGACTATCGCACAATATGCCACCCAGAACAAACTAGCTGGAAAAAACAATGTTAACAATTTTGAGAATTACTCGTATTAAAAAAGAATAAGTAATTTTGGGGTGTAAGTGGTCCATCAACATCTTTGAACCAAAGCCAACTTCACCTGCACGCGGTGCACCCTGCTGACTGACAAACGAAGCTCTGGCGAAAAGAGAGGTAGGGAGCGTAATTGTAAGCTACCCGACTGGCGAATGTACCTCCACCTCACAGAATACCGCAGCCAAATAACGGTTCCCTTGAGGGCTGTTGTGTTCCTGCGAGTGAATGAGGTCACCAGAAAGGAAGGAGATGCTGCGGTGGCAGCGGGAGTGGTGGCGCGCGAGCAATATTTTATGTTGCGAGCGTTAATATGGCTACGAAAACCGCTTCACATCAGGCGGGCCATATGCTTGTCTGCCACCCGACGTAGTATAAAAATAACAATAATAAGGGTGGTTAGAGCATTAGTTTTTTTATCATAATAATAGGTATTGTTTTGTATAAGTCATTCAAAACATCTGTGGTGAGGATAAGTAAGAAAGTGTTACGAGTACATGCAAAAATTAGTTGCATTTTGGCTACTATATGAATATTTCTCATGTATTCAATTTTAATGATGTGTTGAATTAGTGGTGGATACGATACCCAAGAATTAGTAGTTTTGTTTCGTGTAGTATACCAACATTCAATATTACTTATCTTAGAAAAAATGACAGTTAATAGTAGTTTATGAAACTGTAGCATAATAAGGGTTATTAAAATACGAGTGTGAGTTTATAACATGAGCCGAAGGCGAATGTTATAATAGACCACACGAGTATTTTAATACCTAATTATGTGCAGTTTCATACACTACTTTATCTAATCTCATGAAATATATGATAATAATATTTTAAATACAACCATGAAGTTAATTTAACAGCTATAATTCTTACTTAAATCCATTTGCAGATCGAGCATGCGTAGTGCGCATGCGCGACGCGCCGCGCGGCGCCGCGTTCACAGATTATGTAGAAAAATTTTGCATAATTGCAATGTATTTGCATTGCAACCTGTTTAAAATACCTGTATCCAGGGCTGAAGTTGTATCGAAATGGTAAAAAAGTTATTTTACGATACAGTTGTCCATAGAAGAGCTGTATCGAAAAATAACTTTTTAAATTTATTTTGATAGCTTGTGCGTAAAGACTGTCATTAAGATACTGTGTTTAGTTTTTTAATGTGTAAATTTCAGTATGAGATTAGATAAAAGAAATTAATAAAAAATTAATTTTATCAGGAGTTTTTTAAACATACCCCGATTTCTGCTACATTTTTATGCATATAAAAGACACATCATTGTAATTTATAATAGATGTAGAATTTATTGACCACATCTGCCCCAATGTTTTCTGTTTTATTGGAAAGATGGGTCTCTAAATAATTGTTGACGGATTCTGATATTATAGATAGATATGTTGGGGTGTAAGTGGTTCATCAACATCTTTGAACCAAAGCCAACTTCACCTGCACGTGGTGCACCCTGCTGAGTGACAAACGAAGCTCTGGCGAAAAGAGAGGTAGGGAGCGTAATTGTAAGCTACCCGACTGGGGAATGTACCTCCACCTCACAGAATACCGCAGCCAAATAACAATTCCCTTGAGGATTGTTGTGTTCCTGCGAGTAAGTGAGGTCACCAGAAAGAAATGAAGGAGATGCTGCGTTAGCAGCGGGGGTGGCGGCGCGCGAGCAATATTTTATGTTGCAAGCGTTAATATGGCTACGGTAACCGCTTCACATCAGGCGGGCCGTATGCTTGTCTGTCACCCGACGTAGTATAAAAAAAAAAATAGATTTTTGGTGATTGAATAGTATCTTAATAATCCTGGATACATTGACTCCGAGGTCACGGGTTCGATCCCTGCACAATTCAAATATATATGTTTATCTTTGCCTGGATCCGGAAGAACTAAATGTGGGTATTGTTAAACCACTTTTCAAAAAGGGTGATAAAGAAGACCCAAATAACTTTAGACCAATTACCTTACAACCTACATTATCTAAGGTGTTTGAAAAACCCATTAATACGAGATTAATAGAGTATTTTGATAAGCACAACATCCTGCACCCTAACCAGTATGGCTTTCGCAGTGGAAGCTCAACGACACTCGCGTGCTTTGAACTCGTAAAATTTATCACTGAAAGTATTAACAATAAAACCTCAGTGCCCGTAATGTCTATATTCCTTGATATGAGCAAGGCATTCGACTGTGTCAATCACACTAAACTTTTAGAAAAGTTGCAGCACTATGGCATCCGGGGCAGAGCATACGAATGGATTAAAAGTTATTTAAAGAATCGATTACAATGCACTGAAATAATAACATTAAATAAAGCAAACAGAGTAGTTAGCAAGAATAACTATAGATCTAGTTTCAGAAGCTGTGATACGGGTGTCCCTCAGGGAAGCATTCTAGGACCATTGCTGTTCTTAGTATATATCAATGATCTCCCGAATAGTATCGAACATAAAAGTATACTCTTTGCAGATGATACAACATTATTAGTAAAATGCGACAATATTGATACATACGAAGCAAATATTAATAAAGCACTACAAAATATAATGGTTTGGATGAATTCAAATGACTTGCAAGTTAACATAGGCAAAACAAATTTCATTCAATTTTCATCTTACAACTCAAATCAAATAACATTGAATGTAGAATATAACAACGACAAGGTAGAAAGAGTTAACACTGTAAAATTTCTTGGCATTACAGTTGATGAGCACTTGAACTGGAAGGCTCATGTTGATCAAGTATGTAATAAGTTGAACCGTTTTGTTTTTGCCTTAAAACGACTCAGGCAAACTATTTCAAAGGAAGCCGCAATTACCGCTTATCATGGTTATGTAGCATCTGTGCTGAGCTATGGTTTAGTTATTTGGGGTAACTCTGTTGAGATGGATAGGGCCGTCAAGGTGCAGAAAAAATGTATTCGTGCCATCTGCAATGCCTGGGTGGATGACAGCTGTAAACCACTTTTTAGAAAGCTAAATATCCTTCCACTGCCATCTTTATACATAAGAGACATCTGCACATTCGTGGCATCGCATCCAGAATTCTGGCGCAAAAGAAGGGAGGTTATACAGAGACAAACTCGAGCTATTATCATGAGCAAATTGTATCAACCCACATGCCAGAAAGATATTTATAAGAGAAATGTTTACAATATGTCCATATACCTGTATAATCTGCTTCCCAATGACATGAAACAACTGAATGGTAAAGCTCTTAAGACAACATTGACTGTGTGGCTATTGGAACATTGTTTCTATTCCATAAAAGAGTACATTGACCACTCTAAATCACAAATTAAATAAATTCTATTAATAATAATGAAAACTTATCTAAATTTTATAAATAATTTTAATAATGACATGAAATTTGTACCGTAAATGTAATGAATACCATTTTTAATGACTACGATGTAATATGACGAATGACAAATGTATACAAATGATTTGCATGCCTGCTATCAGGCGTAATACACGGCACAATGTATATTGATATAAGACCTGTAAAAACTGTATTAGCAAATAAATGATTTATGATTATGATTATGATTATGATATTTTCTATTTATTATATGTATTTATTTACGAAAAAAATGTTTTTAAGTATTTGAGAAATATTTTTATGAAATAATTTAAAAAACAGCGAATACGAGTCCGAAGCTATTATCCTGAAGATTAATTATAAAAAAAATAAAATAACGTACATATTATTTTACGAAAGCATTTCTTTAGACTACTACTAACAAACGACTTGCGACTAACAAAGCAGTAACAGCAAATGATGTAAAAAAAACAGAACAAAATTATTTTTGCAAAGATTTTATTATTATTTTAAATTAAAAGACTGAGAGGTAAAGTTTTTGAAATTGCAGTAATTATTCTTTTAAAAAAATGCGAGCGTCCGTTCGGAAGGGCTCGTTTCAGTCGCTCATTAGTGTCATTTGCTAATTATTGAGAAGTATTCCGGTCACGTAATCATTATTCGGCCGCCACTGCGAATGCGGCTTTAATGAAAAGGTTTTAACTTCCAAAGGGAGAGTTTTATACAGACTTCTGTCGTAGGTACTTTTTTTGTGTTTTTTACCATCATTCAAAATTCATGAAGCACTCCGGAGTTTTAACTTATATAATTATGAGAATCCTGAGCCAGCATTAAACTATGTTAATTGAGTACGCGGAAGTTAATTATCTACCTATTGAAAGATAATTAAATTAAAAAGAGGGATGGTTCTCGAACTGTTTTCCACTTCACTATCATATGATTTCACATGCACTGTATTACTCATTCACTATATTCCAACGTATTACAAGAACATATATTATTATGATTATTTTTAGTACGCTCATCTCTGGCATCTCAAGGATGATAGCTGAAAATCAGTGCTCGCTCCTTACGGGCGACATTACCCAAGTAACACAATGGGCATTTGAACTAACCAGTCGTGAACTTATGTAGAACTTAAGGTCTGTATAAGCTCTTATAAAAGTTCATCAAATAGCCTGACGCTCTATTTAAGCATATGAAAGCCATTATAATACTTTAGATTGTATAGCGGTTGGCTAAAGGTATTACAAAATGATTTTATAATGTCTTCAGTTTTAGTGCAGCATACCGCAATGCCGATGTACAGCTTTTAGCAAATTTTATTGCCTTTGGATCTACAATAGCATTTTTAAATGCCTAACGCTGCTTAATAGCATAAACTTGAACCATTATAATGGACCGTAAGTCCGCTATACAGCTTTTAGCTATTTTCAGTACTTTTGGTTATATAATTGCATTTTTAGGTAGTAAGTAAATGCCTATTGCTGTTTAATAGCATAAACCTGAACCATTATAATGCTAAAATTCTGCTGTACAGCTTTTAGCTGTTTTCAGTACCTTTGGTTGTATGATAGCATTTTTAAATGGTAAGTAAAAGCCTAGAGCTGCTGAACAGCGTAAACTTGTATCATTGTAGTGCTTGCATTTTGAAAGATCAATTGAGTTCTGTTGTACACCTAGGAGTTCTTTAATCGAATACATGTGAGTTATAGTAATGCTTAAAGCTGTACATACATCCACTTAGAAGTAATTAATCCGTTTAGAAGACCTTTTTATCAACTCTTGGCGAACAGACTTAAGCTGTACAAAAATCTGGTTAAATAAAAGAAAATGGGTTTTGTCGTTCAAGGATCACTAAAATTGCATTTTGTAACGGAACTAAATCAGTTCACATGAAGTCTACTGGTATATAAGTGAACACATATAAAACCACTTTGCAGACGATGACACTACGGTGGTTTATCAAAAGTCTTCTCTCTGGCCTCTGGCTTAATAAATATGTACATGTGAGTATTTATACAGCTGATGATATTAATAAGCCCTTTTTATGGTTCACCAAGCTGTTTAGAACGACACCATTTTGTAAATATTCCATAACCAAAAAAATATTATTATTTAGACTTATGTAAGAAACTAATAGACCTATAATAAAGTGTTAGCTCAAGTTAATTCATAACTATTAAGTTAATCAAGCAAAAATTTCGTTCTACACAAAAATATGCAATTGTTTTTTTTATTACACCCATATCTTTTTATAACATTTTTAACAAAGGCTCTATAAACTGAAGGCGCGTGAAAATTTTCAATGAAACCTATATAGACATTGACAGTAAACTACATTTCGCAGTAATATTTGAAGGCAAGTAATAGAACAAGAGTAAAAAAGTTACCCAGAATATAATGTCAAACAACAAACTTATTTAATTTAGGCACCATCAGTCATATCGCTAGACGATAATTAAATTACAACGTTTATTCTATTAAAGCATTTGTACCGCGGCATTAAGGATGTTTTTTCAAAAATATAGGACTTATTTGAGTTCTATATGTGAACACTTGAATGACTCCAATAATTCTTTTGCTTAAATTGTAATGCTAGTTTAATGCTTCTGTAATGCGATTAGCAACTTCAATAACAGTAATAGTGCTAGTATAATGCTTCTGTAATGCGGTTACAACTTTTTTTGACCATAGTAATGTTGGTATAATGCTTCTGTAATGCGAATAAAAAACCAATTAAGAACCTGAAGCTGTTTAATTTGTGCCCAAATTAGCATTATATTAGCATTATAAACGTATATAAAACTAATATAGAACTTGGGTTTTAATGCTAAAACGATACATTAAAACCATAAGTCGGCCATTATACGGCTACACTACACAGTGTAGCCGTACTTGGGTACCTACAGAACTATAACCAATTTGTGATATTGCATCACACACGTGCCTAAATTAGGATGAATACTATGCTTATTAACTTATTATGTATGTTATACTGTTTCGACTCATCCGTAGAATAAAGTCCGTTCTGTATTGTTGATAGTTCACTTCGTGCATTTTTATGGAGAGCTAATGTCATGAAGTTATGAATGAATGAAGGAGTCAGATGCGTTGGTCCGATCAAGTTCGATCTACACTCGACACCACCTTCTGCGAGGCCATCCATATCGCAACAGACAGACACAAATGGCGTAATATTGTCCGTACGAGGTCACGACCCTCAACAATGAGGAACACGACTCGAGGAGGAGGATTGTCATGAAGGGTTCTAAATATCAGAAAACAAATGAGATAAGTAAATTCTAAAAATGTGACCAAATGGGATTCTGATTAGATACGAACAATTCCAGTGGTTTTATTTTTTAAGTAATTTCCTGTACGTGTGTACTGTAACTGTAAAAGAAATAATATATCTGTCCATCTAACTAAGTGAACACTATTACTATACTGTAAGTAATATCGTCCGCTGCCTTGAATTTGGGGTGATACATCATCAGGTCATTTTAGTCTCCACTACAGGAGCACGACCCTCTCTCGTCCGTCCCAGACAGAAGGAGGATTTGGCCTACACTCCCCACGCTGGCCAGACGGGTGGGGTGATACGTTATTTGCGATCAACAATAATTATTATTGATTTAAACTTATTCGCACAAAATAAACGTATAAGGCATTATCTACGAGGACCAGGGACTATTGGTGAAGCATGACATGTTTACAAAATAATACTAAAAAATAAGTCAATCACCCAAAAGAATGATGAAATAAATATTAACACTTACATACACATTACAATTACGTAGACGTTCTAATATGCAAACTTAAGTATTAATGATAACCGACGTTTACGCGGGCGAATCCGCGGGAGGAAGTACGAGTAGGTACAATAAAAATATCTATTAAGAGATACTAGTAGGCAAACTATATCATATAACTGGCGATGGTATGTTTTTATTTATACAATTCCGAGTGGTAATTCGACGAAAAAAAAATAAGTGTGAGTCTGACTGATACACTATTACTTATACTGTGCTGATACTGAGGGTTGTGTATAAACTTGTATATTATAGCCAATTAAGCGTATAGTTACGCTTGGTTACGCGACGTTAGCTACTCTAACTAAAATAAGTAATTTAAAATATTAACTTTTACTTAGTCGAAAGAAAGTGAGATAAAAAACCAGCTTTTATTAGATAGGTGATTGATTCAGGTGTTATTTTGCGGAAGTAAAATTTACAGGCAATTTAATTTATCTAGACTACTTTGAGCGCTTCAGCCACCAACACACACGCGTGGTGGCGGAAGCACGCAAAGTAGTGTAATTCAATTTGACTAGCTTTTATTAGTTAATAATAATATTCTGACACACTAAGACTAATATTAGTTAATATAAGTTTATGTAGGTTTATGATTTTATGCGCTTATTTAAGTAAGTATATTTATATGTATAATTTATTTTTATAGTAATTCTTATTATTTGCACACTACGTGCAAATTCTACGTGTGCCAAGAATTGCCAGCATCAACATATAGTACAAATAAGTATCATAGTTTATCCAGGCAAGAAACATCAAACTGAAATCATAATACTATTTCATTACATTCCACATATCCAGACTGTCAATCTGGATATTCATATTATTCAGTCTGCTAGCTTCATATCTCCCTAAATCAAGCTCGGATAGACGAATCTCTTCTCGATGTAGTGGAAACATCGATTTGATATTCCATGTATTTTAGATACATTTCAACACAACCTTGGGCTTTGTTTTCATTTTTTTTTGTGAATTCATGTGTGCATTTTATTGAGTTGATTAATACCTATGTGTTGGGTTGATTTAACACATAGGAAAAATCGATATCAAAACCCTTTTAGTTTTCTTTTTCATTTATAAATAGTTTTAATTTTGTTTAGGTTGTTTAGTTTTGATTGTTTATTTATTTTTCACGGTTATAATAAAACAATCTTCAGAATTACTAATTAATTTAATAAATAAAATGATATAAGTATACCTTTTTCAAGTTTAATTCTAAGACGAACTTTAATGCTTTCGGTTTTCTACTATTATTTTTCGAGTAGTCTCTCCATTTATTGTTATTTCGGTTCTGCACCTCGTTTCGTGTGAAATGGGTGTTTCACGGTTTTAAAATTAGCTATTGTATACTGAGTCGATTTATTGTTGAAAATATTGTGTCTGTATACATGAAAGAAGTATTGAAACTTTCAGCTTCGCTGCCACATTTTATTTAAAAATTAAAAACGTTATTAAATAAAACAAGTTTTGCTTTTTAGGGTTCCGTGCCCAAAGGGTGCCAATGGGACCCTACTAATGAGACTCCGTTATGTATCCGTCAGTCACAGGGCTCTATCTCTTAAACTATAATAGCTAGACATTTGAAATTTTCACCGATTATGCATTACTGTGGCCACTATAACGAATACTAAAAATAAAATTAAGTTAAAAATTAAAGGGGCTCGTCATAGAAGAAAGTATTTTTGTACGGAGGTACGGAACTCTTACCTTCATGTACGAGTCCGGCTTGCACTTGACCGGTTTTATATTTATCAGTAAGATTATATACCATTTAAAATTTCTTGTATATTTCATTTGAATTGAATTGATTTGCTAAATTTAGAACAAACCTGACTCGAATTACTCGTATTCTTTTAATTTAATATCATTGACTTTCACTATTATAATAGGTTTGTAGGTCACGTTTATTTCACCGGTTTCAGTCTACGTTTGGACTGAATTCGAGTATACCAGGGGTTCCAAAAGTGTGCGCCACCGCGGGGCCTTGGTGCGCCATGAGTTCTTCCTGAGGTACATTTTTTGAGCGCTCGCATCGGTAAAGAACATAGGTACCTTCTTGTTGTTTTCTGTTTCAATTCTTTATAATAAAAAAAAACTCTATATCATGTTGAGTGATTATAATTTTTGTTCCTAATCTAACCTAATTACTATTATTGTAGATATCTATTTCTTTCGACTGTGTTTTTTTTTCAAATAGCAAACTAGGCTGGGGCGCCGTGACAAACTACTAAATTTGTAACTGCGCCGCGGGCTGAAAAAGATTAGGAACCCCTGGAATATACAATTAGCTTGCTGTACCTACCAATGTAATACTATTTTGAAGGGCCTATAATCAATTATTTATTTATCACCACGGTATCCTATGTGACATTAATGTACCTAAATTTGAAACCCATAATTTATATACCAACAGTCGCCTACTCGCCTGCCCAGCGTGGTGACTTTTCTCCTTTATGCAGAAACACCTACATATGGGGCCGTCAGTAGCCGGCAGCCCTGCTATCCCGGGCCAAGGTGGCGGTTTCGGTTCTCGGCAGAGCGAGGGATGTTAAGAATCCCCGGTCGGTGGGACACCACCACCAACTGACCATTGGCACATACAACTCCCGGACCTTGAAGCGCGATGAGGATGTGTAGGATGAGAGCTGGAAGTAGAATTCAAGTCTATAAAATGGCAGATTCTGGGACTGTCGGAAATCCGACGACACGGTAACTTCCCCCATGTTACAGTGATCCTTGAATCTGGCAACCTTTTCAACCACCGTGAAGGAGACCAGCCTAAGGTGGTACAGAGGTATTCTCTAAAACCAGTACAAGTTTATGCTCCAACGACAGCACACCAGAATTATGAGGTCGTGGCCATGTATGAAGATATCACTAAGGCCATATATATACGGTTGTTGTCGGGGATTTCAACACTAAGGTAAAAGAAGGGAGTACAAGAAGGCCAAGAATCAGTAATCGGAGGGTTTGGTTTGGGGTCGAGGAATCACAAGGAACAATTGTTATTCAATTTCCTCCATATGGAGGGGCTTTATTTGATGAATTCGTCATTCAAAATTAAACACCAGAGGAGATGGACCTGGCAGAGTCCCGACATACGTTATCGGGATAATGCCAGGTCCATCTCTTCTTAGGTTCCTCTGGAGCTCCTCTGGGGCTCCTCTGGGGCTCTCGAAGAACGAGATTGACTTCATCATAAGAGATAAAAATATTTAGGGATGTCTCAGTGGTCAAACGGCTAGTATATGAAGCGACCACAGGTTCATACGAGGCATCCTAAATATGCTTATGTTCAAACTTGAATGAGCTCGGATGATGAGGTCAAATCTACCTCCGAATAATTTTCAACTGGAACTTCAAAGCCGGTTTAGTTTACTGGAAATTACTGCGAATGTGGACGAGGCATCAGAACGAGAATACTGCGCGAAGTAGGCAGAAAGCACTTTGGGTTATCACACTATGTTGTATTGTGTCTTATGTAATGGTTGTACACGATGACCATTGTTTCTTATCCACTGGGACGTCTCCCCCCCGAAAAAAAAATCGCTTAGACGTCCACAGCATAAATTTGTGCACAAAATACGGACAAGGGGCCGCGGACGCAAACGAAAATCGTTATAACTGGCGTAATACTACAGCTATATTGAAATAAAAAATACCTATGGATAGCTTATAATATACAGAATGAGACTACATTGTCACAAATTGCTATAATTGAAGCTAAAGTAAAAAATAAACAAAGTAAAAGTCAAGTATATCAACATTTTGCTCGAAAATTTTTTTCGAACAAGTTTTTATCAATAAACTTTTCATTTCGAAGCAATCAGACTTATATTGAAATAAACTACACTATTTCAGCTTTAAAATGACATATTAATATCTTTCGTAGGTTTACACAGCGTGGAGAAATAAAATAAATAGTATCAGTACTACTCACCAGTCACGGATTCGTCTCCATACAAAAATCACGACGAAACCCGGCGGCCGCGCTGACACAAAATTTCATTATTTACACATCCCACTATATTTCTGTTAAAAACTATTTGTTATATGTTCACAAGACACTATTACACCTATTTCTTGCTTTTAAATCACTAAAATAGCATATTAATTAATGTAAACAAACAAACACAACGCCGCCATTGCAATGCGCAGTACGGCGGCCACTTTTCGTGTTCATAGTTAAACATGAGTGTTTCGAAACTCATTTATCTAAACACACACACGAAGTACACATCACAACGATTCTTTTGATATATAATAACCGTAGAAAGAAACACTTTAATCACAATAATTATCTAAAATACCCGAGCCGACCGCCGACTTTAATGGCGCCGCGCAGAAAACTTGACAATAATAAACAAAACTTTTTTTATTTAGATATTTTGTATTGCCAGTATCTGTTTTTAAATTTCTACCACGTAGCCGACTATATTCATCTTATTTTTAGTAGAATTTTAAGGGCTTTGGACAAAGCGAAGTGGGAACAAAAAATTTTTGAAAAATTGGTTTTTTTTTTGAAATTTCTCTGGTACGCGCGTACCTCGGACGCCCGAAGCTGTTTTGTTTGGGGAACTCGCGTACGGAGGACGTTTGAGTGGTACTTTGTTGAAAGCGGTAAAGGTATAAGGGTATGGTACTGGTATAAAATTACGATATCGTTTTGATTTAAAGGTAGAGCCAAAACGGTTGAGAATTGTGGTTACGATACCGGTAAAACAAGAAGAATACCTTTATTTTTTTACGGTACCATTATACCTTTATATTACCAGTACCTTAAACAAAACCATTTCGGTACCGAAAAAATGATGCGACAACGACGCGACGTAGGTAGCATTGGCGTGTAAACAAGTACTTACCTACCAATGCGGCCGACATTGTGGAAAGAAAACCTTTATTTTATAATTTAGATACCTAAAAAATAACGATACCGGAATATTACAATACCGAAATTATTAAGATACCTTTACTTTAAGGTATCGAAATTTAAAACCTTTATTTTATAATTTAGATATCTAAAAAAATAACGATACCGGAATATTACAATACCGAAATTATTAAGATACCTTTACTTTAAGGTATCGAAATTTAAAGGTATGACGTCATACCTTTAACCGATATATCCAAATTTTTTCGGTTATTCAATCCCTGCTTTGATCATACAAACTAGGTCAGTACTACGATACAACGTTAGAATTTTCTTAAAAAACTTTTCCCAAAAAAAAACGCTTATGTGCTCGTTAATATTAAATAAAAGCTTAATTCGTTTATAATTTGCGCTGTAACCATTAGATTACTACAGAACAGACATCAAAAACATTCCACAAAACTCCAGCCACATTAAGTCTTGGTCATCAAGTCGGCTGAAGACGTAATTATCTTAGATATGGCACTCATCAACTTAAATTTTCACTTTTACTGCTTAAGTGGGTGTTCTATTTTTTTATATTGAAACTAGCTTTTGTCTGCGGCTTCGCTCGCGTGAAATTCGGGCATTTTAGATTATCCAAGCCAAGTCTAACACGCAACGCTACCGCCTTCATGTAGCATCTTTAATTGTACTACATACGAATGCAAGAACTTTTCCGATAACTACTACACCTCGTCCCTTTCCCGCCGAGCCGCCCGTGTTCGCATAAGTACTAATTGACGCCAAATACAAATATAAAAACCTATTAGGATAACACAAGTCTTATTCCATCAGCTTAAAAAGGATAAATCATACTTTAAAAACTTTTTTTTTATATTTCAGTTGGTTTATTTTTTTTTAAGTTTATTTAATTTTTAGTGTATGTTTTGCTTTATTTATTATAATAATGGGTAAGTAGTAGAGACATAGTGCCTTCTAGATGAAAATACATGAATAACTTAATTAAGTAAACTCAACTCCATACCTAACTCCTAACCATTCCTCATCAGCTCAGCAGTGTCACACGATGACTTCCCAATGCAAATTATGTTACTTAATAACATCAACATCCATGTCCATGTCTATAAATAGGCTAGTTGCCGATGTTACAAAATTATAAAAACTCTATCAGTAACGTAAAATACATAAAACTAGAACGATATTAAAATTTTAATAACTTATGTCCGACGTGTTTTATGTTCGATCAAAGTTTGGTAGGAAACTCCAAAGGTATGAAATTATAAAAAATAAATATTACCATTGTAGAAACAATAAAAAATACTATAACTTTTGTTACGGCACTGGCTAGATAAACGCAATATTTAACATAGCTGTCGTACAAATTTCTGATTTAATGCATATAAAATGGCATAGTGTGACGTCATAACGTGGTGGCCTTTTGTATGGAGCGTTTTCGGGATAGTCCAAAATTGTGATCTTCAAGTTATCATATCTCGAGAAGTTTTTATGCAATCGAAGTAATTATTTCACCTATATTTTTATTATTGTGACGTCTTTTAATAACAAATCGAAAAAAAAATGGTATACAAGCCTATTTCAACCCTTTCCCTCGATTTCCCAGGAAGCTCATCTTCAGATCCTGATATGATTAATATGGGACCACCTACAGAGGGTAATGAAGACACAGAATAAGACGAAGAAGTAGAGGGTCTCAAGTGCAGTAGCACCCACCTTATCGTTCATCTACATATTATAGGTGAACGGTAAAGTGGATTATAATTATATAAGTAGGTACATATAATAAAATTCTATGTTGCCGATATCTGTACATATAGATATTTAAGAAAAAATAATACGAGGGATATTATTTTTTCTTATATATTATCTCTATGTACTATATAAGAGCAAACATTTTTTTTTAAGTTTTTGTTTGTCTGTCTGTACGAGCACCGCGAAAAACTTTGATATTAAATTGGATGCGGTTTTCACAGTTGTAATGCTGAATGTCTACTGTAAAATCTGGTGTATATTTTATCTGAATACGCCGAAATTATTAACAATAATTGTTTATTTTCTAAAGTCCACGCAGACAAATCCGCGGACAGCCACTATCATTGTATAAATAAATAAATATTCCTGGACAAATTATACAGCGCCATCTAATCCAAAGCAAAGCTTGTACTACTGCTACTCGAAAATTGATAAATATATTTACATACATTTTTATTTGTAAATGCATTCATGTAATACATAGAAAAACACCCACACTAATAAAGAGAGATACATTCATGAACACAAAATGTCACGTGCGGGGATCGAATTTGCGACCTAGGAGTCAAAGTAGCCATTGTTAGCCACTCGACCACCGCGTTCGTCATCATAACCCGGATAATGATATTAAAATTTTCTTCAATTAATTTGTAGATTGTAAAGAATTAATGATAGGCGCTACAAAATAAATTAAAGATACCTATTTTAAAGCGTATGACGAGCCCGGTGGTCGAATAGATAGCATTGGCCACTTTGACTCCGGGGTGGCGCGTTGTGGTCGCGGGTTCGATTCTGTACAAGACAAATATTTGGGTGCATACATCTCCCCCCTGTACAAGACAAATACATGTCTGTTTTCTATGTATTATATGTGTTAAGAAAGAAAGCATTTAACGACAATATCAGCTATTTATTTAGTACCAATAGGTGGTTGATGATTTAAAATTTTGCTATGAATTATTTATAACATCATTGATTGAAACAGATTAAACAAAATTTCAGCTTTGCTTAGTTTGCGACTAGATGGCAGTGTGTAATTTGTCCAGGAATATGTATTTATTTATATTTTATTTATAGGTAATTACAAGATGTTAGTACACTTGTGACCCTTGACTGTACAAAAATTTATACATACTGACAGTTTTCTCATGACAAAGTACTTGATTTTCCGACCCAGACTATGTTATTCTTATGACTCGCACGCCATCTTCCTAAATAAATTATGTTCTCCCCATTAACATTATCTTTGATTACGTTAAGACTAACTTCGACGTTTGATACGTCGTATGTAATTTTATTAGGAAATTTCCTTGTTGAGAATACTTTGATCTTTAGCCACGCGGAATCATAAACCACGTGCCTAAAGACTAGGTTCATTCTATAACTTTTATAAGTACTTAATTAAATTAAACGCGAGTTGATTACAAATTTGGATTTTAAATAATCTAAGCTACGCGTCCAATTTTCATTATGGAGGTAAATTTAATTATCAAGGAAAAAAGAAAGGAGGAGATAGCAGCCCGCTCGATATCAAATATTATGATATGAAAGATATAGTCGAAGAGAATGAAAAACTAAATTGCGCGGCATTATATTAATATTAAATTATGTTTGCGATTTAATACATATTCAATTTCAAATTTAATTTCTTCATACACACAGCCATAATAAGAATTATGCACAACGCAACGAGCGACGATTCGTGTCTACATAAATAAACCAAAGAAGACCACCGATACTGTGATTGTTTAAACTAATTTTTAAATAACAAATACATTTCAAACATACGTTAATCATATACATCAAATACGTTACAGAACATTCCTGCCCCATCAAACGTTAGCTCTGCATGCTATGTGCCTGCCCACAGGTACCTTAGCCTGATGGTGCTATAGTGGTAACCACAGAAATAAAAAAACAGGTAGAAAGCGTATGACGACCTATTAGTAAGAAAACCTTTGTCGCCAAACTCACACATGTAAAGCAAAATGTTAACGTGTTACTACATGCATGTTTGTGCTATGATTGGTCTAAAAATACTGTAAAAAATGACATATATACAAAAATATGTTAGTTTAAATTCAACCTTATGCAGTTATGACACGGTTCATAAACAATTAAATCCCGAATAAGCATCTAGTGAGCAATAGCTGTACTTCTTATTCTGTCAGATTCTAAACAGTATAGCTAATCGACGCAAGGTGGCGCTACTAATATTGATTTTAATATTATGACTTCTGTCCTTGACTAAAGGCTGATATTTGAATGACCGTACTGCACGAATGTCGATATCACTACTTTTCGAAGTGATGTAGTAATGAGGAACACCAAGTATCACCGAGTACTGCTACCGGATTAATGAATATCTACCTATTATAATTTTTGGTACCATAAAATTGAATATTTTTACAATCTTTTCTTCAACTTACAATGTATGTATGTCAGTATGTAACAATGTTTGTTCGGGTGGAATGCATTCGGGTGGTGCAACTTAATTTTGAGACAGATTTTCAACCGATTGAGCTGAAATTTTGTAGTACACGTTTGTTTGGATGACAATGCATGATAAACGTAAAAGCTGCCGTAGAAGCTTGTCCCAAAAAATATTTTTTTGAAAAAACTTATTAATTATGATGATATATGATGATGATAGGTGAAATCATACTTCACACTAATAATTATAAATGCGACAGTTTGTGAGGATGTTTAGAACTTTGTGACTCGATCAGACTAGATGAAATTTTGCACAAATATAGATAGTCTGGATTAATATATAGGATACTTTATATGTGACAACGAAGTGCTACGCGAGCGAAGCCTCGCGCTACAGCTGGTTTCTTATGCCTGCCTATATTTATTTATAATTTATAACATTTCTTACAATTTATTATATTATGTTCATAATTATGATATAATATTTTTTCATAATTCAAAAATTATACTGTTTCAATATCGTGATGGGAGTAAATAATCAAGTAAATAAATACTGACGATACATGAGTCACATCACTAATCGATTAACGCTAGAATGTTCTAAACAAGAGACGTGGAGTGCGTTAGAAATTTGACCTTAAAATTAAACTCATAAAGGTTACTTTAGTTTGTTCGCGTTTGTGCATTTTATTGAATATGCTTAAATTCTATTAAATAATGAAAATAATGAGAAATATTACTTACCGATGGTATGAAATGCCACCATTAGACACATTATTTTTGCTACTATTATTCTTACACGATAATATGGCACAAGAAGGCATTTTTATATTTTTTTTCTATGATTGTTTCCGCGGCTGTGACAAATGACGACTGAGATATGCGACGATCGAGATATGCCAAATTGGAGTATATTGACCTACGCGGGTAACGCCCACTTGTTATTTCTAGTCCTTTTTTATTTCTGTGGTGGTAACTATAGTTATTCTAAGGATATACACATTTCGTCGTCGGTGGTCGAAAGGTTAGCAATGGCCACTTTGACTCCGAGGTCGCGGGTTCGATTCCCGCACAAGACAAATATTTGTGTGCATGAACATGTCTGTTTGTCTTGGTCAGGGTGTTTTCTATGTATTATATGTATGTATTTACAAAAAAAATGTATTCAAGTATAATATCAGTTATCTAGTAACCATAGTACAAGCAGTGCGCCTAATTTGGGACTAGATTACGCTGTGTAAATTGTCCAGAAATATTTATTTAATCACGTATAATTACTCCGAGTATAGCTCTCCCCATCGCACGCTACGCAATATTGAGCTTTCGAATAAGGAGTCATGTTTCTGTGCCGTATGAGATCACTGGCAACACACAAACAATTTAGATGGAAAGGAAATAAATATCTTATGTTTTGAAATAATTGTTGTGCTAGCATTCCGAGTTGGCATTATAAAATGCATCTGAGAAATACAGTCGGGAAAACGCTTAGTCGCTATTTCCACGATATTAAATTCAGCGAAACAAACACCACATTGGATTTTTGCTTTATTTCGCGGCAGATTCCCTTTCCTCTGTTATCCTCAAGCAATTTTATTGCGGATTTTCAATTACAAAATTTTTAGTATTCACGAATTCGTTTTCAGTGTGAAATTATATTCTGTACGGTGAAATATGGTTCATCGATTACACTTCCAATTGCTGTCGATATTTACACGTCTGTATGTTGTATTGAATGAATTTAATGTTTGATTTGTTAATAAAAACAATAATTTGTTTTATAAAAATTCTAGGTCCGTTGTTTTACTTTAATATCTTAACTATATGAGGAATTCCCAAAAAACGTTTATTATCTTTTTATTTATGTCAATTAATTGAACATGTTAAAATATTTGTTTATTTTCAAATTATGATCTTACCGTTCATCGTACAAGCTATACATATGTCAAACGGTATGAACTGCCGCGTTAACCCGACGACAAAACCTGTTTGGAGTACTTGGACACTTATTAGACCGCGGTAACCGCAGACAGAGTAAGCTATAGATAATTCGTTGGTTTGGTTCTGCGCATTCGGCTCGAATAGATGTGCGTTCACCTTAACGTAGTGTATTATAAGCAGAGGTTGCAATCTGCAGGTCATTCCAAATCCATATTAAATTGATATGTTTGGAGCCCTCTTTTTAATTAATCTACTATATTGACTTTGCCTAGTGCCCTAAAATATAATACACCTACAAAGGGTTAATATAATATATAATATACAAAATAAACAAAACTGAGAAAACCATTTAATTTACACATGAAACTGAACAACTTTTGTTTTACGAATTTTGGACTTTATATTTCTTATTTCGCATTGGAATTGGACAATTAGAATGTACCGTTACATTCCAATTTTATTGTGCAAAATTATTTTTAAGGCATTAAAATAAATAACGATGACTATCCAACACAAAAAACGCAAACAAAAAACTCCTTCGCAAATCAATTGATTAGGTATGTGACTGTAGACTTCCTTACAATAAATTTTAAACTAAACCCGAAAATCTTTCTTATTGATGAATTCAATCATTCTCTTTCGGCTTGATACTCCTTATCTACTTCATCGCAAATAAATCAAAAACTAAAAACATAATAGGTACGACCGTAAATACAATATCAAATTCTAAACAATAAATAAAAGAAAAAGTCACGTCACTTCAATATTATTGGAGCGATATTATGAAAAATGAGGCCACGCTTTATGATGACATAGATATGCCTTCCGTGGAGGGATGCCGCGTAACATACGGTCTCAGGATCCTCGGCCATCTACATCATCGCACAGGTGTTTCATATCTCATTTCAACATACATATAGCGATACAGCCCTCGTCATAAGGGTCCCCGATGGGGCATGCTGGGTAAAATATGGGGTAATAAATTATTGCATTATCGGAGATACTCGATTCTCGCTGCCCGGTCCCGGACGCTTCATACGGTATTAGTTATTGAGGTGGCATGTGTTTTATAACACCTTACTTTAATGGCTATAAACTTTTATTAAAGTAATATTGTTTGGTTGGCGTTACCGCCTTTCGCTTTAAATTCTAGCCTTTATTCTACCTTTATATTTTTTCAATGGCGGTGCGTGCACGTTGTTATAGTTCGTAAGCGTAACTGAGATTGTCAATTTTTCATTGTAACTTTTCTTGACTATGTAAACAAAAATGTATACAAACTTAGTGCATACTTGTTGCAATATTTAGACATTATCGTGTGTATTGATAAAAGGGGCAATTTATAACAATATTTTTAGTTTAGTCTAAGTGACATAGGTATACTTTAAACGTACCTTATTAAATTACTACCCTCCACCCGAGGCTTCGCCCGCGTTTATTTTTTTTTAAATAAGATGTATCGTATGTCCTTCCTAATTAATACCTTTGAGAATATGTGTACAAAGTTTCATGATGATTGGTTGAGTAGTTTAGGCGTGAAAGCGTAACAAATAAACTCCCATTCACATTTATAATATTAGTTGTAATGCGGGAAAGTAAAAAAGATACATTTTGAAAGATGACTTCCTTCAAATTATTTAATACTAGGAATGTATAAATAAATCAAAATTATTAGCATTTCAAATTTTCTCTTTGTAATTTTCCCCGACAATACAATATAATCTCATTTACAGAGATGCAGCCCGCAGCGTAATATGTTCATTAATTTGTGCATTCAGACGTTTTGGTTGTGGTCAAACGTATTGCGTCTCCATGAAATAAGTTCTAATTCATTTAACTAGCATTTCAATAACAGAACATTACGTGGACCTGATTTCTCCCCTGTTAACTGACAGCTTCATTAAAACTCTACACACACACCGCGTCATTAATATTTTTGTACTTGTAATAACTAGCAATACAAGAAACTATTAACCAAAACAAAAAAAAACACGAACCCCAAGGGAATTGATATTTGGCTGCGGTATTCAGTGTGGTGGAGGTACATTCCCCAGTCGGGTAGCTTACAATTACGCTCCCTACCTCTCTTTTCGCCAGAGCTTCGTTTGTCAGTCAGCAGGATGCACCGCGTGCAGGTGAAGTTGGCTTTGGTTCAAAGATGTTGATGAACCCACTACACCCACTGCAAAATTATAACATTTCTTCATATATTTCGACTCATCCGCAGAACAGAGTCCGATGTGATCATGTAGCAAAAACAAGTTAAATAGCTAGACTAGATAATAGAATTCTATAGGCGTACGTTTTTAAAATTTTCTTATTTATATATTATTGGTGGCGGAAGCACGCAAAGTAGTGTAGATCAAATTGCCTGTTTCTTATTTCATTTATCTCACAATCATAATCATCATAATCAAGTCATTTTAGTCTCCACTACAGGAGCACGACCCTCTCTCGTCCGTCCCAGTCAGAAGGAGGATTTGGCCTACACTCCCACGGTAGCCAAACGGGTTGGGGAGGCCTGATCGAGGTTTGATAATGTATTTCTCGTAGTCGCCTTATACGACATCCACGGGAAGAGACGGAGTGATTCTATTCTAGTCTGCCGGAAAACACACGGCCAATCTTCTTATCTTACGATATTTACATTCAATTTGATATTAGCTCCCCATAAATTCGCACGAAGTGAACTATCGACAATACAGATTGAACTTTATTCTACTAATGATTCGATTTATATTACATCCATATATGTCACTTACGCAGTTGAGACAAAACTAATGACACCTCATATCTTGAAATCGATCAAAAGGTTTCGACTGTAGAGCGTACTAAACAAATCCACGCACAACATTCATCTACACAGATATATAAAATTGGACTGCCTGTTTGTAATATTAAAAAACCGCTTTTTACTAAATGCATATATATTGTACACAGTACATATACCAAAAAAATTTTTTTTACTATTTTTGTCTGTCTGTTTGGTTGTTGCAGCTAATCTCCGAAACGGCTGGACCGATCTTGATGGGAATTTCACTGGCAGATCACTGATGTAATAAGAAGTAAATATGGCTACTTTTATTTTAAAAGTTTTATTTATTTTTATTAAAATAAATAATGAAAAAATGACTATTCCGCGCAGACGAAGTCTGGTACAGATAGTACATTCTAAAAACGTAACCCTCCCTTCTTCGTCAGTCGGGTAGTAAACAGATGATGTTAGTGCATGCACACCAACGAAAAAATCTTTTTGCCTTCAGTGCAGTCGGAAGAAAATATAACCAAAAAATACGTGAAGAAGGAACAGAATAGAAGAAATTAAAATTTTTCATCATCATTTTCATCAAAAAAAATTTCATTAAAGTAGTCTGTCTCTGAACGTATATATTATACGTTCGAAAAAAGACTACTTGTGAATATGAATAACTGTACAGCCCCCTTACCACTAACTCTTATTGCGATTCGCAATAAGTTGGTGGTAGGGGGCAGATATAGGCAAGGAAATTCTGAGAAATAGGTTTATTACTGTTATACTCACATTCTGAATATTACGATTTATATTGAAATGATGCGAGATTTAGCTGGTAGAATATCATGAAATTTAATACCATGCCAACCCAATATCATTTGCTTTTTGATTAATATTACTTTTACGTATTGACGAGCTCGGTGGTCGAACGGTTAGCAATAGCCACTTTGACTCCGAGGTCGCGGGTTCGATTCCCGTGCAAGTCAAACATTTGTGTGCATGAACATGTCTGTTTGTCTTGGTCTGGGTGTTTACTATGTATTATAAGTATGTATTTATAAAAAAAATGTATTTAAGTACACTTATCAGTTGTCTAGTACCCATAACACAAGCTTTGCGCTTAATTTGGGACTAGATGGCGCTGTGTAATTTGTCCAGAAATGTTTATTTATTTATTTATGGCAGATTATGTACATATTTATATTGTATAAAATTTAATTTTATTGCTATAGACGCTACGTTAAAAACTATAAAATTTATGACTGTGTAATTACTGTTTAAAATTCAAAAAAATTGTTAACGAAAAACATACTGTCATTATAAATGCTTTAAAAATGGAAAAAAATACCTCCCCGCGTTGGTGGGATTTGAACCTACGACCTCTCGATGACTGGTCGAGTGATCTTCCAACTGAGCGAGGAAGGTTTGTGTTGGTTACGAATTTTTGCATTTTATATTTTACTGTAGTCACTGTGTAACAAACACACTGTGACTACACATCAGCAATAAAATAAAATTAAAGCACAAACCTCACACCAACAACACCAACACAGTCATCGAGAAGTCGTGGGTTCAAATTCCACCTAGGCGGGGGAGACTCGCCGAGACGACCAAAGCAGCCACGGCAGTCGCATGCAACTACTAACGGTAGTGGGTGGGTGCCGGCCGGCAGTAATTTGCATAGTTTGCACGAACTAATTGGTGGCGGAAGCACGCAAAGTAGTGTAGATCGAATTGTCTAGCTATTTTTTACTTCGTGGGATAAAACCTGTTAAAAATTATTATAAATTTTATTTTTTCCCGTGGGAATAAAAACTTTTTTCCTGGAAAAAAAGTAGCTTATGTCACTCTCCAGACCGGAAACTATCCCCTGTAAAAAATCATGTCGGTACTTAGGTTCCTTTCGACGTGATAGAAGGACAAATGATTACAAAGTTTTTTTTTCCCATGGGATTAAGATGTTTTTCCGGGATAAAAAGTAGCTTATGTCACTCTTCAGACCGTTAACTATCCCCATTAAAAAAAATCATGTCGGTACTTAGGTTCCTTTCGACATGATAGAAGGACAAATTATGATTACAAAGTTTATTTTTTCCCATGTGATTAAGATGTTTTTCCGCAATAAAAAGTAGATTATGTCACTCTCCAGATCGTAAACTATCCCCGTTAAAAAATCATGTCCGTAGTTAGGTTCCTTGCGACGTAAAAGAAGGACAAATGATTATAAACTTTATTTCTTCCCGTGGGAATAACATGTTTTTCCGGGATAAAAAGTAACCTATGTCACCCCAGGCCTTAAACTATCTCAAAAAAAAATCATGTCAACCCGTTCGTTACATTTGACGTGAAAGAAGGACAAACAAACACACTTTCAGATTTATAATATTAGTATGGATAACATACTGTCATCATATTATACAATCAAGATAAAATGAAACCCAAAGTTAGGATAGGTTATTGATACATAATATATAAGTTAAATAAAGGAAATAGTAATATTTATTTTCATTTCTTTGTATACAATTACAATAATATACACTTATATACACTTATAACGTCTTGCCAATATTTGCTTTATAGCTTCTGTGTCTGAACTAGGCTAGGAGCCTGTATCCCAGACATCAGTCACTTCCTACAAACAATAACACTAATGCAGAAACAACACCTGTATAAATTAACCATCAATAATATAAATCAATAATTATTCAATGTGCATTAGTAAAATACATAGCAAGGAATACTACCAATTTACCAATTCAAATTAATTTTCAAATTTAATAACAATATAATAAAATAACAAATTATTGAAGATTATTAATTTTAGAATTAAGTGTAAAAATATGGATACTAATGCATAAAAAACTCAGATATTCTTTCCTAATATGTTTGTGAAATTTTACTATGTAAATAGATTGATTACTATGTAGATGGATTATTGTAAATGTCCATTTATATAATGTTATAATCAACATTGCGTCAACAGGACTAGTCATTGTTAATCGACGACCATTGTCGCGGTCGCTTAGTCCGGCAGGGCCGTTAAATCAAAACTATTTCACCATTACGTTATCAAACGAGAGAATTTTATTCCAGAGCACTAAGTTGATATCAAAGGATAACCGCCGCCAAAGCGTTCTGAAAGGCTCGCCAATATCACTCGAAGAGGATTTATTTTGAATTCCCCGTGGGAAGACTTTCGCTGCGTTCCAGATTACTTCACCAATGTTTGAATTTGAACAACGTGTATTATACAACGAGCGCGAGATGGAATCCTTTTTCTGCTTTATTTACGATTATATTCGCACCGATCGTTCTGCCTATCTTTACGTATGCAAAATATTGAACTGAAGCATATAACAGTAATAAAAGTTTTAAAAATGCATGTGCACGTCATTTTCAATGTAGATCATATTATGTAAATAAAATTTAAGTTGCCCCTTTGTTGGCACTTAAAGGACTTTACGTAATTTAAATAAATAAGAAATACGTTAAATGTTTAATGATTTGTCTTATGGTGAAGAAAGAATATATATTTTGAAAATTGTTACAGCTTCCGCATACTAGGCGACCGCGACCGTGACTATGGTCGCAGCGACCAACAATTTCCATGATTGGTCGCGCGACCAGCTGGTCACGCAGTGCGCGGTATTCAATAGGTTGGTTACTACGACCAATGGTCGCGGACGCGGCCGCCTATTGCATGGAGGTCATTATAGTTAAATACCATGACATAATCTAATGGTTGGTAAAAAAAAATATATATATAATACAATCTTACTGCTTATTAGTATTATAATACAAAAATCGCTCACTCGAATCTTACATAATGTCAAATTATAATAGATGTGTAATATCATCGATATTATGATGCTGTCTATCAATACTTATTTTAAGAAAAACAAAAAAAAAATGCATTGGCTTATTTTTCTTCTTTTGCAGCTTAAGAGGCGTGCGCATATCCCTTAATCATAATCTATTGAAGAGCTGATGATCTCCAAACAGTGAATAGATTATCTTGAATCATAACTAAGAATATAATAACAGCTAAGAAAATTATCCATCAAACCCTCTTTCAACAAAAAAAAATTCTCAGTTTTTTTAAATAAATGAATAAACTGAGGAAAACTTACACTATGCGTAATAGATAACGTATAAACATTCGTGAATACATTTTATTTATAAATGCTTACATAAAATACATAGAAGACACCCAGACCTAAACAAACACACACGGGGATCGAACCCGCGATCCTTGGTGCTAACATAATAGGTACTTTACTAGCCATTCGACCAGGCTTATCGTGTTATTAAAATCTAATATAAGTCATGAAATTAATTCTTCATTAAATTTTTCATTCATTCATTCATTCATGATTCATTAAATTTTGTTCATTTTGTAAACACGTTGAAGTCCATGTATCAAGGTGTCTCAACAGAATGGCTCACTGAACTTCTCCAAAATTAACTTCGTTACGAATGTCGCAGTTAGTTTAACATTTTAACTAAATTTCGTCACAGCTTCAGCTTTTGTTTCGCTTTGTTTAACAACGCTCATGTCTTTTATTTGTTTTAAGCTTTTGCCAGACGATGTAATTTATTGGGGCTAACTAACCATGCGACTCGCAAAATGGAATTGGATTTTTTTTTTGCTGTAAACGTGAGCATTACGGAAAATGGATTGCAGGATTTATATGTAGGTATTATTTTATCTGAATGCATGTTATTGATGTGCTTTTATCATGGTGCAGTATTTTTATCATTGATTCTATGTCGATAATTGATTCGTTTTGTTAATAATAATAAACCTAACTCTAAAATCACAAAAATTAATAAAGAAAATTAATTTCTAACGAGGACCGAGTGCCAAAAAAAATTTTTAAGAACTTTCGTCGCGTCTGGTCGAAATATCTCTTGACCAAAATGCTGGTTTCTACTTTGCTCTAATGCCGGCTCCACATTTGTGCCGAGAAGCTCCGTGAACAGGCGTGAACGTGAATGTAGATAGTTTTCGCTAGGTTCACGGGCGGTCACGCCTGTTTCCCTATCGGAGTCGGTATTTTGTCTCGCGACGAAGGGTTCGCGTTTCGTTCGCGCGGTGTTCACGCGTACACATTCACATTCACGGCGCGCCGCTAGTTTACTCCTGACTACCGATGCGTACAGATGGGCGCGTGCATCCGCAACTATGTAGAATGGCTAGTATTAGGCAATAGTATCAGCGACGGGAAATAAATAAATTATAAGAAAATTGTGACAGAAAAAAAGACGATTGTTAACAACAGGACCTCGTGATCTGTAGATTGTAATTATTAGCAATAAAAAAAAATAACTAGAATGGTAGCGCAGCAGAACAACGAATCGGAAATGCGCTTTAAAAAGCGCATCTAAATCCAAACAACGTATCATTCGGAAAATGTACTATGGAATTTAAAAAATCGCCATTACAAGTCATTACAATTTCAGTCATCCACTATCTTCTTCTTCAACAACAATTTCTAATTATTTGCTTATTTTGTAGGTACAAATAGTTATATGTTGCTACAGCAAACAAAGTTATTGTAGCCGCAGCTTCCACATCCATTTCGCGGCAGGTTTCACTCCCGAATGTGTGACCCGTGAATGCCGTGAATGCAGAGGGGTACAAGTTCTGCCGTGAAATCACGGCGCGAATTTACGGCATAATTTCGCGGCACTAACGTAGAGCCGCCATAAGTGTTGCGATCCAGCGAGGCAACGGGGCCAGCAATTATTGGGAACTTTGCCTGGAGGCTGCGGTATATTAGATTAGTTTTGCTTTTATTTAATTTATGATGAGTAATTGGTTTGAATTTGGATATATTTATTTAATTTTATCTAATTTAAAGTTTATTTTAAGTGGTATTTACTGTGTTATATTCTCGGTTTCTAAAGTGATCCAATGGAGTCTTCAATGAGAAGTTGTAGGTACAACCATTCTCTATATTCATGTATTGGTATGTTTGCCTATACATATTAATTGGCATATATCTACAGGACGCGTGACTTCCCTTGGAAGAGGATATTGAAGCAAACGCGACCATGGCAAATAACCGGATATTCGACAAAAGAGGATAATGTTATAATAGCGTGCCCTTTCAATGACCTCTTGATATGCGATCTCATAGAATTCTGCAAACAATCTTATTATATTCTGCACATATTATATCCTACTGTTCTACTTCCAGCTAATATTATAAATGTGAATGTAAGTATGAATGAAATGAATTTCACGGGTAAATGGATTGGTATACATTAATGGGTTTATTTTTCTTCAGTTCCTCCGTGCCACGGACGGTACGTTAAGCTGTCGGTCCCGGCTATTATCATCAGATGACAGTCGTTAAGCCAAGTCTGTCAAGTAAAACACTGGCCTCTGCCAACTGGCCAACCCGCAGTTGAGTAGCGTGATGGGGTACGTTCTAAACCCCCTTCCAGTAGGCCGAGACCCGTATCCCCGCTGTGGGACGAATTAGGGTTGACGACGACGATTGTGTTTTCATGGGACGAAGTCACGGTTAGAAGCTTGTATATCTTATGGCATCTTTAAAATGAAAAAAAAAAACTCCTTCCCCCGTTCACTAGGGACTTAAACTCACGACCTCTCGATTACTTCGTTCAAGTTCCACTTATGAAGGTGAGGTGATCTTTTCCATTTTAATAGTACACTATGGTACAAGTGTGTAATGTTGGAGATTACCGCTGAGGCGTCATTGAGACCCGAGCCGTAGGTGAGGGTCTTAAGAAAGCCGAGGAGGATAATCATCAATACACACGACGTTTTTCAACACACTTGTGAAGAAAATAATACTAAGAAACTATAAAACGAGTTGTGATTTTATTTTTTTGCAATGGCAGGAAAATATTATCAGTTTTCCTATTCGCGCGCATCTAACCATGCAAATAAAATGGCGATCAGCCATAGACTAATAGACAATGAGGTTTCTTTTTTATTAGCTTTTAAAAAAGTCAAAGTTTTCTTTATTGCCGAGAAAACAAAAGTGATATTTGAGTGAAAGATTTATTTATTAAACACGTACAAGTTGAAATTTTCATGCAACTTCGTATTTAAATAGATATATTGAAAAAAATGAGCAAGCAATAGGGTACATCATTATATTTGTACTTTTGAATACGATTTTGTTTTTATATCGAACTTTTTTAAGAACAAAGCAACTCAATCAATAAATTAAAAAAATAAAAACTCTATAACTTACTTGTGAATAATAGCAATGAAAAAGTCACAGTTTGATTACAGATGCGGTGAAATTAGAGCCACTTTCCTCGTCCGACGAGCTACATGTTATCTTTATTGGAGCACGTGCATAGGTCAGCCTCATCGTTATATTTAGATCCAAAGACAACGTAATAAGTGCATCAAGTTGCAGTTGCCACGTGACGCATCCGCGACACGGTAAACAACTAGCAGAATAACATTACAGTAGAGATAAAGAATATTATACTACATACAATTACAAATAAACAAATCCCGTGATTTCGAAGTGCATCATTTCGGCCATGTAGTGTGAAGTCGTAATACCTACTACTTGTTTAAATTTCTAAATTTCTATATCAGTCCGGCCGTATTGTATGCAGAGTAATGAAGACTTACTGCTTGTTTAGCTGACTTGTTTCACTTACTTTGTTTTTTCAAGTTTGTTGTTATTGGATAAATCTAACGTAATATAAAATAATAATTTTAAGAAAAAAAAACTCTTAACATTACTCTACATTTATGTATGTAGATAAAGACGATGATAAATACGGAGTAATGAAGAAATGATGATAATGAAAAAAAATATGGCACCAATGGGGTTTATAAATCACGCCACCAGCACGTGCTGCCGTCCGATGATTAGGTGTCCTTGGTTCTAAATGTGTAGCTTACGTTCCAAAATTACTGAATAGAGATCTAATAGAAACGGATATTTTTTTTAATAAATTGGTCATATCACCAGATTGGGCTCTGAAAACTGTAGTGTGTATGACAGGGTAAAAAATTGATTTACATAAGTACAGACACAGACCTTGGATTTTTCGCTAGATCGAAAATGGTACAGAACGAAACAAATTTCCGAGATTATCTGTACCCTGTCCCATCTGTATCTCTGTACCATCTGTACCTGTTATGTGTGTAAAAAAATATCGAGCGTAACCCGAATTTCTAGGTATTTTTCTCCTATAACACTGAAATCGAATGGAATTGCTGGACTCGGTACTATTATTCTGCAAAATACATAGAACGATCGCTCAATGGCTATCCATTTCTTTTTTTTTAATCAAAAATCTATCAGTTTATTTATTTAACTTTCTATCGAACAACTATATAAATGTAAAACAGTATGTTTGTTCAAACATTCTGATGGATTAAAGTACACAACTAAATACTTGTACATCTAATACTTGAATATATGCATTAGCTCTAAAATCACTAGCAAAGTTAACTAGTAAGTGGTAAACCTTAACTAAATTATACATAACCACATGTATGGCAAGGTAATCAAACTGACCGAAGCCGGAACAGTCTGGGGACTGTTTCAGTATATTAGACTCTGGGGTTGGATCATTTGTCTTGTCAGCCCGATGACTGATGGGTCAGCGACGGAAACAGACACAGGTCTACATGAACGTTATTTACATGGCGAACTTATTAGGTTATTTCCTACGACCCGAATCGTCTTATAATTTAAATAAGCTATTCTTATACTCGTAAATAAATTTATACATATAGTATCTCTAGCTCGACTCTAACGATTTAGGTGAAAATTATGTACTTTGATAACGCTTCAGGGTAAAAATAAGATAATAAATTCGGTATTCAATATCATGAAGTCGAAATAAATACTAAAAATATTAAGTAAATAATATCATAATATATGTTTTTTTTTATTGTTACAACTTCATTTTTATTGGTATCACGTGAAAAACCTATGTAAACTTAATATCACTACATAGTATAAAACAAAGTCGCTTTCTCTGTCCCTATGTCCCTTTGTATGCTTAAATCTTTGAAACTACGCAACGGATTATGATGCGGTTTTTTTTAATAGATAGAGTGATTCAACTGGAAAGTTTATATGTATAATATATGCATAACATAGTAGAAAAACACTGATAATTTAGAGGTTTCTAATGTGATGTCGTAAATAAACTCATTTTTTTGCTTTTTCATTGCAAACGCTGGCTGAACCCAACGAGATAGATCAAAATAATGTAGTACAGTATTGTTCACCTTAAAATGGTCTACAAAAAAGTTCGCGATGGTATATGTCTATCTCTTAGTGGTAACACACAATAACCGTTATTTTATCCTTTGCTTTTTACAAGAAATAATGCCTTATTTACGAAGCGATTTTAAGCAATACAGAATTAATCCTTATCCAATTAAGTACCTTAAATACATTGCGCATTTAATATAGATCAATATGGCCCTTCACAGCATGTAATTTAAATGAATAGTTTAGAAGATATTACACATTTAAAATGCAGGGACATAACGGCTGTGGCGGTACCGGCCGCGGAGCCGGCGGCGTGTGCCTATAACTGGGGAAGGACTGGATAGGACAAAGCGCAAAGACCTTCTGTAGTACATTTAGTATCAGCATTGCACCCGTGCGAAGCCGGAGCGGGTCGCTAGTTTACAAATAAAATATATACATCTCTATGTAATTTATTTATAAGAATAGCTTATTTAAATCTATATGTATCTATCTCTATAGAAAACAAAAAAGAAAAAGAAACAGGACAAAACAAATTATGAATATAAATTTTACCCCAAATCGTTGCCTGTCGGTAGAGTACCAAGAATGCTGGCAGCATTACCTCTCGAAATAGCAATGCTAAACCTCTGAGAAAGGTAACGGCCAGCCCTCTGGTCGCATAAAGCCAAGGAAAGAAACAGTACATAGCATTAAACATATTACTGAAACTATTATTTTGTAAAAGCCAACTCACGCACAAAACACTGCTTACATAATTATTCACTTCATCCGCTGAAATAACAATGGTTATAGTCAATATAAAAGTGCAAAAGAGAGCATGGAGATCGATGTAATACAGGATTGAGCATAGTCCAGACTCCAGATTGTCCCAAGAACCATATTCGAATTATTTGAAATATAACTAGTTTTAAGCCAAAATCTTTATTAGAAGTGAATAAATCAACGTATTACATACTAACTAGCTGACTTATTCATGCTTCTCAGGAAAATGTAGCTTTTTATTTGTGAAAGAATTTTTGGAAAAGGTTCAGTAGCTTCAGAGATTACTTTCTACAAACAAACTTACGAACTTTATCCCTTAATAATATAAGATTGAATATGAATTTACATTAGATGGAATACAAATAAAAATATAAATTTGTTACAAGACATGTAAACTCAACAAGGCGGCCTTATTGCTAAAAGCAGCCTTTCTGTAATAGTAAATAATGTAATAATATTAGTGTAGATAACATTTTTTCATCTTAAGTTTACCTCGTATTTTTAAATAACGTAATTGCCTTTCCTAGATACCTATTTAGAAATATCATCATCATAAGATCCTAGATAGAAAAAAAAGACCAGTCGCTACAATACAGAGACTACGGTAGCCGCTTCACATTAGGTGGTCTGTATGCTTGCCTGCCATTCGATATAGTATATAAAACAATAAAAACATATTTTATATTAGATTATGTAAATTTTTATGAATAATACTGCCACATATATTACTCCGCCATGTGGTTTTCATGGCACCATTTTTTATTTTAGTACTTTATTACGAGTGCACGGAATTTAAATAAGCATTAACTTCCTCTTATTTTTAATTCGAAAATGAAACTTACATAAATTATACTATACGAGCAATGGCCGCTGCTTCGCTTGTAGTTGTATGTTATCGTACCAGAAGATAGTCTATGTCCTTCCTCTGGATATAATATACGTCCATGGAAAATTTCATTCAAATCGTTATATCAATTTAGTCGTGCTTTTCAGGAATAAACGACCAAACCTATTTAAACAAAAAGTAAGTCCAAAAACTGCTGCAAAATTACGCTAAAAAAAGTCTGAAACAAGAAAATATTTTCATCTGGAATTATATTATTATTACATTTGGCGCGAAAAATTTTATTTTGGTATACCTTCTTCTTTCTTTTTTTCTCTGGTTCTTCATTAAAGGGATGAAGGGGATTTTGCAGGTTCGGCTACGCATGAGTGTTACTTCTGGCGTAGCGAGCGTCCATAAGCTCCTATAAGTGCATCGGGCAGGTCGTATGCTTGAGCTGTGTAAGAATTGGAATTTATTTTACGTAGCGTTAAAGCTTAAACTGCCTTTAATTTTGGTGAACATTAAAAAAATCTGGCTTGTTTTTTCATTTCAACTTTATTGGATATTTCATAGTTATTTGATTGCAATGAAGATTTACTGTAATGTTGTACTACTGTGTTGTTGTTAGTTTTTTGGCACACGATATTTTTTTGTCTACTTTGTGGGTGGTAAGTACTATGTAGGTAAATTGTTTTGGGGTTCAAAACCTATTTTGGCATTTAGCAAACAAGATATTTTGTTCACTTTATTATTCAGGTGGCAAAATGCTTCTTTGTTACTCTGTTGCATACAAGACAAAAAAAGACTCAAGCCTCAAAAAATATGTAAGGCGATTCATCTCAGTATTTCCTCGTTTATAAGTCGAAATCACATTAAGGCAAACTCATTATACATTCAAAACAAGGATCATTTAACGGGTAAAAAAAAAACAAAGCTGTTAATTGTCGACGAAACGCATATAATACGAGGGAGGGTGTTGCGGAATGTCGTAAAATATGTATTTATCCGTACAACCCAGTTTAAACACGAGCTTTGTATGTGTGGCGTAAATTACATATGGCAGGAATGCTTGCCGTGTTCGTTAGCCCTTTTAACCGACATTAAAAAAGGTATAATTGAGTTGATTTTCGTTTTTGCATTTGAAACAAAATGTTTGGCGGTTGGTTTTGTTTTGCTTTTAACATTGTATTTCAATTGGTGAAGAATTATGTTTTTATTTTTGATTTTAATTTTGTTAAGGTGAACCGTTACTGAAGTATATTCGTGTCTGTCTAGCATGTTTTGTTAAAGGGTTTAGGCTTAATTAACACACCCATGCCTGGTAAGGGAGAATTACCAAGCGTTCAGACGATTTTGCAATTCGTATTATTGGAATGCTTCGTTGTACCTACAACTAAATAAACAAATGTTAAATCAAGTCGATAACAGACCCCGACCACTTCATACATTAACGCTAACGCTAACTACTACATAAACAACGACTGTGCACAGTGTAAATGAGCGTGTGTGCGTGAGGCGCCATATAAACTGTCTAGATTTATCTCAGAGGGAAGGTGAGGGCCATACTGTACGCAGGACTATTACTTACACTGTGTCGATAACAAAACAAGTCAATAAAATATTGAAATAGAAAAACGTCTGGGATTTTGATAAAGGAGAAAAATGTACAAGCTCTTGTATCGTAACAAAACTAAGCCATTCGGCCCGACGAGCGTTTACCCTGACAATGCCCGTAGCTCGTAATTGAATTCAACAAAGAAGATAGAAAAAAAGTAAACTGAGTACGTGAGACGAAAACGAGATTCCCGCTATCAACACTTGTTTTGTAAGTCAATGAGAGTGAACCATCGTAGGTAGCGGCGGAATAAATCCTTTTTTCAATAAGTGTGATTCGGATTTTGAATTTCTTTAAATAATTACGCGGAATGGATAGAATCGCGGATTTATTTTTGCTGCCAGATTTGGCTTCTGGCATCTGGTTGCCATAAAAAAAACAAGTACTATTCAGGCACAATATCTAGTTTTTCTGTAAAAGAAGGTTGCTTTTTTTTAGACTACATCGGGTGACAGGCAAGCTACCGCCTGCTACCCCCGCTGCCAATACAGCCACTCCTTCCTTTCTGGACACCTCGCTCACACGCAGGAACACAACAATCCACAAGGGGTTTTTTGCCTGCAGTATTCTGTGAGGTGGAGCTACTTCTCCAGTGGGGCCTGTTCTCTACTTCTCTATTACCTCTTTCGCTATTCGGCAGAGTGCACCACGTGCAGGTGAGGTTGGCTTTGGCTCTAAAATTCGCGGTGAGCCAATTACACCCCAAACACAGAACACAAGATACTGATGATCTACCAACGCACAGCTCAATCATACGAAGTCGCGGGCGCAAGCTGGTAAATCATGAAACCCTATAGGATTTTCTTATTTATTTAAAAACTTTACTGACCACAAATTATATAAGGGTACAAAACATACGGACATAACATTAAAAGCATTCTCTACCAGCACAGTACAAGTAATAGTACTACGTACAGTATGGCCTCTCCCTGCCGCTCTCACGTGTCCACCTCAACTCCCCTCTGAGATAAATCAGGAACAGTGTTTGTATGGCCCCGCACGCACACGCACTCATTTACGCTCTGCACAGACGCCATAGTTTATGTAGTAGTAAACGACGCGACATTTGTATGGAGTGACCGGGGTGTGCTACCAGTCAACGTTCGGTACAAGCAGAAAAACACAAATTCGGTTCTGAAGAAGCAAAACAAAAGCATTCCCTTCCATCCTCCTCCTTTCTCTTCTTTTCTCTCTTCTTCTTTTCCTCCCTTGATTCGCTTTCATGTATTTTATATACGGCAAAAACTGTCAGTATCTTTTGTCTGCATTGACGTTTCAAGATATAATTTTTCACAGTTTCAAAATACTGAAGACCTTAGGATTTCATATTAATTTCAATTCGATACTCCACTCCACATTTTCCTGAGAAAATTGATTTTGACGGACATACAGATTCTTTTCTCGTTTTGAAATATAAAACTAAAAATCTTGTTTTTTGCCACTGCGCAAACAAGTACCACCATGAAAATAAAAAACAAGTAAAAAACCGGCCAAGTGCGAGTCGGACTCGCCCACCGAGGGTTCCGTACGTAGGATCATTATAAATTTGATATTTTTCATTATAAATAAGAAATAATGCATCGGAAAAAATAAATAAAATATATTTTGCAATGTGCACATCAAGCCCTTTCATATGATACCCCATTTGAACTAGTAGCTTCAATTTGAAATTTCGACCTCCTATAAAAAATATAGACCCCCTATTTTTTAAGATTTAGTTACAAATGTATAGTTTTGAGATTTATTCCTGTACTTGTAGTCTATAACGATGTTACTTGCCAAATTTCATAGTTCTAGATCAACTGGAAGTACCTACCCTGTAGGTTGTGATTCCCTTGAGAATGTCGAAATATGCGTTTTTTGCTGAATAAACAGCCGTAACTTTTTTTACGTAAACTGAGCAGTTCGATTTTTTTACAACTTCATGGGACCGTAGACCTGAGTATACAGTTCAAATTTCAGCTTGATACCTCCACGCATTCTCATTCGAGAATTCGGACAGACAGACAGACGGACAACAAAGTGATCTTATAAGGGTTCCGTTTTTCCTTTTGAGGTACGGAACCCTAAAAATATCTGTGTTGAACAACAACATAAAAAAAAGTAAAACATTTTTGTAACAAAGGTGTTTATTTTATTTTGTATGGGCAAATTATCAGTTTCATCAGAAAATGAGAATGACATTTATGTAAATAGTAGTGTATTTAGGTCACTATTGTATTTTCAAGATTAACTCATATTGTTATTGCTGAAAACTTTACTGCGAGTAACCTGATATTTTTAACCGCCGAACATTTGTGAGCTCAATGTTGTTCGTCTTATACACTTCTGGACACATCTATTGGCCCACCTTAGAGTTTAGGTTTCGATGGCCCCTACCGAAATATGATTGCTAGATTGAACAAAAACTATTGATGCAGTTTTAAACCTGATACATTTTACCATCGTTTTCGATCATATTGTTTTAAATTTGAATTCAGAATACCACACGACATGGAGCTACGCCTAACAAGTCGGGTATGCGCCTTGATTAAGGCAGTTGATTTTTGAATAAAAAACATTTTTTATCAAATGAAAGTTTAATTTAATAGCGCGTGTTGCCTCCATGGGCATCTACCACAGCTCTCATACGATTAGGCATAGAGTTTATCAACCGCTCTATGAAATTTTGAGGGATCCTCCCCCATTCCTCTTCTATGGCAGTTTTCAACTCCTACATCGTCTGGGCAACTGGCTGACGAGCCCTAACACGTCTTTTTAGCTCGTCTCACATGTGCTCAATGGGGTTCATGTCTGGGCTTCTTGCTGGCCAGTCCATAACTGTGATGTTCACATCCCGAAGATATTCCCTGACGATGCCGGCCGTATGGGCTCTTGCATTATCATGCATAAAAAGGAAATTTGGGCCCACATAGTCCGCGTATGGCATCACGTGAGGTTCTAAGCACTCACGAATGTACCTTTCAGCATTTAATGTTGGCAGCCGTGGTCCCGTAACAACCTCAAGTTGAGTTTTGCCGCTCGCGGATATACCGCCCCAGACAGTCCATGAGCCACCGCCATAAGCAACCCTCTCTTCAAAGCAGCATTGTGCGAAACACTCTCCCTTACGTCGGTAGACCTTCTTCCTTCCATCATTGCCATGTAACACAATTTTAGACTCATCAGAAAAGAGAACACGGCTCCAATGCTGCTGAGTCCAATTTAAATGAGTGCGCGCGAAATGAAGGCGCGCTGTTCGGTGGGCTCGCGTTAGTTTGGGGCCATTAGCTGGCTTGTGTGGTACCATATCGCGTTCTTTTAACCTTCTCCGAACAGTTCGAGCGCTCACAGATACTCCGTGGAAGTCACGAAGTTGGTTTTGTATCTCAATGGAGGTAAGGTGACGATTTCTCAAGCTGGTCGTCACGATGAATCGATCCTGCCTTTCAGTTGTGACCCGAAATCGTGGCCTTTCTTGGCGACGAACAAAGCCGCCAGTCTCTAGGTACCTCCGATAAACATTTCGGACCGCAGATCGAGTTAAATTAAGTTGAGCACTCACATTTCTTTGGCTGTGTCCGGCCTAGATAAGTGCCACAGCTTGGGCGGCGACTTCAGGCGAAGTATCCATAGATTATTGATAGAACCTCACTTTAATGTTAAGAATAAGTAATGTTTGTTGCAAAACCAAAGAGAAAAATCACACTTTCAAGAATTAAATCCAAGTAAACCAATAAAATCAAGTTTTCTTAGTATTCGATTGTTGGATATCAACGAACAGGCTCCAAATTGTCTTTTGTTTCTTTAAATTCTGTGTTCGAAATTCAAAAAAAGACTATTGAATGAAATTATGAATGTGCCAGGTTCCAAACTGCATAAAAACTTTTTGCTCGACCTAATATAAAATTTTAGCTAGGACCAAACGAAACTGAAAATGCAAGGTGGGCCAATAGATAGCCATGTCCGTAACTGAAGGCACAGCACAGGGCTCCGTTATGGGCCCGTTACACTTTTTAACCTATGTTAATGACATGAGCAACTGTATCACAAATAGTACATGCTATCAGTTCGCGGATGACACTTGCCTCGTAATTGCTGATAGGGATCCTCAGACGGCATGCGAACGTTTACAATCAGATTTGGATGCTCTAACAAGGTGGTGCCACGATGCTGGTCTAGTTCTCAACGCACCGAAAACTAAATTATTAGTTATTAAATCCCCGTATATTAGACAAATACCGGTGCCCAAACTAGTTGCCCATGATCATGACTGTTTGCATGCAGTCGGTGTGATAAACTGCAGCTGTTCACCTATAGATATTGTCAAAACCCATACATATCTTGGATTGGTTATAGATGATAAATTTAACTGGAGCCACCACATCGAACGGGTTTGCGACAAACTCAGACAATTTCTTGCGAACATCACTTTATTAAAAAATCGTATTCCGTTCAGAGTGAAACTAATGCTTTATTACGCACTGGCAGAATCCCATATACAATATGGGCTTAGTAGTTATGGTCGTACATACAAAACTTATCTAAATGAAATTTGGAAACTACAAGTCAAAATATTAAAAACGTTGGTCTCGCCAAAAATAAAAAATCAATTTTACGATCGTGAAAACGGTCTCTTTAAGTATTGTAAAGTCTTACCAGTATACACTCAGGTGCATTTTGTATTACTAAAGGAACAATTTTTCAATGAATCTTTAAAGCACGTAATAAAACATCCTGTATTCACTCGGGCAGTTGCTAGGAATCGGCTACGTACTGAGCGCGCCAATAATACGTACGGCGAGCGAACTACCGCTTATATCGTCCCCCGACTTATTAATGCACTACCTTCAGATTTGTGTAATAGTATCACAAATAAAAACATCAAAGTCAAGTTAAAGCATTATTTCATAGAACTTATGAAATAATGTTTTAATTTGATTTGCATGACATACCTACTTATTTGTACGAATCTTGACCTGTGTCAAACTTAAAAACATATAATATATGTAGGTATATATTTTTCGAAATGTAGTTAATTTTTAAGTGCGGTATGACATTGTAAAAATTGTAATAAACGGATTCAAATAGCACAAGTTTAAACCTAAGTGGTTTTTTGATGCTATTTTTAGTTTATGTTTATTTTTTGTAAAAATGGTAAATAAATAAAAAAAAAAAAAAAAAAAGATGTGTCCAGAAGTGTATTTCAGACCATGGCGGTTAAAAGGTAAATTAATTTAATGTGATTATATAATGATTAATTAGCTGTAGGTAGAGGCTACGTATAGGATAGGGTTACCGTAGTAACCACACATTAATGAAAATTAATTGATATAACTCGGCGTGTTTAATGTCTACAAACCACTTAAACTCGTGAACATCGCCATCGTTTCATATATTTTATTATATGGTGTGAGTTCAAGTCATACTGGACATAACTCCAAACAAAGCACTTATGTCTTTTTCCATGAAATGACATTTTATCGGGACTAAATTACTAAATCATTATATGGTTTGCTCTCTGCACCATTCGCGAATTCCGTTTTAGGGGGCGAAAAATCGTCCTAGCAATTAGTAATTTTTTTTTTTTTTTAATTGAGACCTAGCTAGCACGATTTTACATATTTGCTGACTAAATGTCAGCAAATATGGTACCTAGTTGACAATAGTTGGCACGACATGTTTCTGTGAAAGTCAGTAGGTACGAGTATTAACCCTTATAAAGCTTAGTAACAGTTATTGCAGTTTACAGACAGACGCTCCCATTTTATTTATATTACGTAAATCTAAAAGACATTTTTTATATTACGTTACATTCACAAAGAACGCCGAAAAGAGAATAAAGCCTTATTATTTCCGGCAATATTATTGCGTAATTGTCTCTTATTGTTTCCCAAGCCAATCCAAGTTGTATTTTTACCAAATTAGGTTATGCTTAGTATACGGAAGACTGCTTGCGAAGTCGACAGAGCATAGAACGTTTGAGGGACTTAATCTAAATTTTAGGTCATCCAGAATTGAGTGTAAAAACATTTCAAAAATACGTTTTATTTTTTCTTCTTTTCTTTTGGCGAATGCTTATCTGCTACCTGACGTACTGATGTGAATTATATCGCATACTAGCTACCATCGCAGCAACTCTTTCGTCCTGGTCAATCACTGGCAGGAACACAAGAAACCTCATAGCTCATTCACTCCGAAAGGAGATAAAATTTTTACAAGGTACAAATTGCAGTTAGGTTTTGTTTTGATTTAACTATAGCTACAACCTTATTTTTGAGTAACGGTATAAATAACCTTTCGTCTGTCAGACTACGAAATAAAACGTCAATATTCAATTAATCAGTTAAATTTTTATGACAAATTATCTTGTATGGCAGCATTATTTTGGATGCTATGAAATAGTCCAATTTAATATTATTTGAAATTGATATTGCACATAATCTGAAATTAATTTCAACGATACAGCTAGTGCACACAGAAACAATGTGTTCGCCATAAATGTCTGCAGCCCCTGCAGCTTTAATTCAACATATAACATTTTTTGGAAGGTTATAGCTACCAATTATCGATTTTCTCGGTAGGTCTTGTCTAAGGCCTTCTTAAGAATCTTTAGTATGCAGGTTACTGTATTATACCGCACAGACAAGATTCTATGTAGTTCCAAGGTAAAAGTTATTTTGTTTTATATATGTTGTACATGTATTCACTATATATAGATAAAAAATAAGTGTAATTTTATTGATAGTGTGCATTTTTCTTTACACTCAAAAATGCACAATACTTATCAACAAAATAAAAGTTTCAGAAAACATGTAAAATCTACCGTCAAATATAAAAATATCCATTATTAGTAACTATGATATATATAATATAAGGGACTAATTCATTGTTCTATAATTAGTATTAATAATAATGTTGAAATCATGATACGTATTACTTGGGTAAAAAATAGTTACATAAATACTACCCTCTCGTCCCTCAGACGACAGTGATATGTCCAAAAGTAATTAGTGTGCGTCGGTAATTAGAGGTGGATACTTTCACTATTTATGAAGATTAGAAGAGGGTGGGATTGCGGACGACGGGAACATATCTAAATTGCAAAAGCAAGCGCGGGGTACTTGTAGTATATTAGACGAATGGTTAGTAATCTATGGTTATGTGTATATTAATAATTTACACCAGCCCCGGATTGAGATTCCAATTGAAGACATAAGAATAAACCATAATCCTCTATGTTATCTGGAGTATAAACTTTGTTTTATATTTCATTCAAATCCTCATTATGATATAAATTAGATACAGAAAAACGGAGTGCAAACTTTAGTTTGTAGTTCATCTGTATATAATAAACTAACTAAACCTGCAAACGTGGTCTCGTGCAAATCCGACAAAAAATATTTTTTCAGTGTTCCCGAATTTTCCAGTTTTCAGGGTAAACGTTCCTATTTTTCATCCCAGAAAACTTTACTCGGGTTGCTACAATACGAACAGGTAAAAAAAAACTGTCCAGCTGTTCTCAAAGCTTTGTGGTTAAAGCATTAAAATGCTATCTATTTGTATAAATAAAATAATGTTTCGGGTTCTAAAAAGCGAAAGCCAACCTCACCTGCAAGTGGTACACCCTGCCGACTAGGGAAAGAAGTTCTGGTAAAAGAGAGGTAGGGCACAGAGCACAGGGTTGGCTGGAATAAATCCCTGTGAGGGATAAGTCTACCATTGTACTTTTTCCTTTAATTTATACTGTAAATTTCTTTGCGTAGAATAAAGATACACAAACAAAGAAACCAACAATCTGTTTAATTCGAAACCTATGAACCAATTTTGATTTATATTATAGAAATGGTCGTCTACTTAAGCGAATTCAATGTAAGCGGACCCACGAGCGGAAACTAGTTTACAAATATAAAATACTTATATGGTGCAAAATTTTGTTACGAATATCAAATATTAAAGTTTACGACCTTCTGTAACATAAATCGAGTCTATATGGAGTGCATTAGGGTCAAAAGAGGTCGTAAGTCTCAGTCAACTTAAGGACTTACGGGCTTCGAGGTACGGGAGCTTAATCCGCAGTAAGTGCATCGCGCATGTGTTGCATCTGCATTGAATCATAATAGAATAATCTAAGCTTGTAAATAAAATTGAAATGTCTGTCTGTGATTTTAAACTAAACTCAACGCAAAATAAAAGGCCCGTTTTGACAATTCAACCCCATGAAGTTCTCTATTTTTTACCGATCGAAATGTTCTGAAGGTATTTTAATTTTTCATTGATGGGTATCACTCACTAGGCTAAGTGCTGTCCATAACGATTTTTCATATTGTGCACAGATTTAATTATCGATTAAGGATAAAAATAAATCGATCAAGATTTACTTACTTTTATTTATTTTAGTATTATTTTATTTATTTATTTAATGTATTTTGAAATGATACAATGTTACGAACATTGTATCATTTCAAAATACCTACAATATCAAAGTTTAAGTAAAATTTTCTAATCAGAACTTTAATCCAATACACTTTACAATACATATTCAAACTGATCAAATACTCATGCAAACTTGAATTGATTTATCGTAAGTATCTAATACCGAGTCGTTTGGTTACATCACTAGTTACGTCGCGAAGACAAATGTCAAAACGGGCCTTTTATTTTGCGTTGACTCTAAATCAAAATATTTAACTGACAATTTGTGTGGTAACTAAACACAAATGCCTATTTTTATATTTTTCTGTCAGTCGGTCTGAAAGTTTGTTGCTAAAAATGAGTCTTTTTAGCAACAGACTTTCAGAAACTTTCGAAAACGGATTCCAATGAAAACTATAAAGATTAATAAACGGAAATTTTAACTAAAATTTTCCTGTCAATTTTAACATTTGTAATTGCCGCGCCGTTCAGTCTATGTACCACATACATTGCTGCCCCATGTACCAAACATCCTGCACGTTTCGGGACGTGAAGATTGTACTGTCGCTAACGTAGCTACAGTACAATCTTCATCCACATGGTAATAAGAAAACTTTTTTTTATACCACTAAGGTGACAAACAAGCATACGGTCCGCCTGATGGAAAGCAGTTACCGTAGCCTATGGACGCCGGTAACACCGGATGCATCATACTCGTTAGACCCTAAAACTAATAACCTTAATTAAAAATTATAAATACTATTTCGATATCACGCAAAGTTCATGCGAGCGAACCCACGGGAGAAACTGCTGTTTCATTAATTTGTAAAGTTTACACGATTTCAGAAATGACTGGGAAATTAGTCAATACGTTATGAAGAAAAGTCTACGCTAATGTTGTAGTTTACGAGTATGATAGCTTATACTGCGACTGCTACGTAGTTACTCCCATAAAGTTAATTAACTTTATGGATGCTCCAGAATATACGTCCTAAACGTAGCATTTCGTAGCGTTTCGAAACGCTAGGGAACCCTTCTCTCTACGTGTTGACCGAATGTGGCGAATTCTATGTTCGTTACACATAACTCGATTATTCGCCAGATTTTAAACAATGAGGAGCTCGATGGCGTTGTTGCACGTGGCAGTCTAATCGATCACGCAAGTCAAGCAGTGTCGACCGTAGCCTGTTCATGGATGAGGTTATTTATTTCGACCTCCTCCGTGCTTCGAAGGGCATGCCGTCGGTCCCGGCTGTTGTCGTTAGATGACAGTCGTTAAGCAAAGTAGCCTTTAGGCGGCTTGAAAACGCTGAACTCCGCCAACCCACAGATGAGCAACGCGGGGCTCTAAACCCCTTCGATTGAGGGGAGACCCGTATCCCAGCAGTGGGAGGAATAAATAGGTTGATTTATTAATGTGTTTCACCAAAATTTCTTCCGCTTCCTTCTTGAATGATGAAACGAGGTACTGGCGAAAAGAGAGAGTATATTTTGTAAGCTGGGGAAGTACCTCCACTTCGCAGAATACCGCAGCCAAATAACAATAGATTATTTGACTAACATTTTTTTCGGTTTGATATGTAACACACTAGTTAAGTAACGTCGACCGTAGCTTGCCCATGGATGGGTTTATTTATCTCGAGTTCCTCCATGCTTCGGACAGCACGTTAAGCAGTCGAACCTAGCTGTTGTCAATAGATGACAATCGTTAAGCCAAGTCAGTGACCTTTGGGTGGCTTGAAAACGCTGGCCAGTTGAGCAGCGGGGTGGAGTATGATCTAAACCCCTTTGATTGAGGGGATACCCGTATCCCAGCAATGGAATGAATTAGGGTTGTCGACGACGTCGACGATATTGATTTGTTTCCGGGTCGACGTGTGCTTTAAAACCTTAATTTAAATTCTACGTTCACTGCAATAACTTTAAAAATGTTTGCTGCATCTCCCTTCGGATCGTTGCTTTTTTCTTGTTTTGAGTTTTAATTTACTACCGAGCCTCCGCTGCCTTTAGGAAATCAAACGGAAATTATTTTTACTTTTTAAGACTGTTTTATGCATCGGGGGATTAATTTTTTTATTAACCTTTTATTTCAAGCTTCTCAAAAGTAATAATTTGAACTTTTTGTTTTATTGGTTTGGAAAATGGCGTTTTCATGCATTTTATTTAAATTTTATAGTTTGTTGATCAACCAGACAAAAGATATTTGCTTTTTAAATATTTAAAAAGGAATGTAATAAAGTAGAATAGAGTTTATTCGCATTAAAAGTGATTACATTGATGGTGTTCTGATCTTTCACGTTATCAATCTTTCACGTTTAGTCAAATTAGATACCTATGCAAATGTATATTTGTGGATACATTAATTAATAACAATAAACTACTCGATGCTACTTTTGCCTTAAAATTGTCATAATATAATAATGTCATTGATAGGTAATAACAATACAAATAAATTAAACCAAATTCATCTAAACAACAATCGTACATTATGTCACATTAAGATTATTTCAAATAAATTCATAACTTAAGAGAATGTAAGTATATAGTAGGTACATTTAATAAAATAACATTTTTGCAATTTAAAGTTAATTTGTCCGTCAGGTATTCTGTAACCGTATAATAGCATTTGTCGGAAAGCAACCGATGTAGTCTAGTTTTAAATCTATTCAAAGGAAGATCGACGATATCTTGTTAATAGTAAGTGGAAAAGTGCTGATAATCTTTGTGTTTAATAATCTTTGGATCAGCTAACCTACTGCATCCATCCACTCATAGCCATGAACCATCATGTTTTCTTTTGTCGTCTGAATTGATCCATCCATTTGAAAATTACGAAGCCACACATACAAAGCCTTTATAATATATCCCTTACTTTACATCGCGCGTTAAATAAACTGATTTCAAATACGCGAAAAAGATATACCCTACATACGAATTATAATAAATAAATAATAATAATAAAATACGTTTATTAACATCACAACATGAAACAATAAATTCACACAATACACAATAACAATAAACATTTCATACAAACATGTACATAATTATGATGTTAATTGGCCATCGCTCGGCATTACTGCTGTGTAATACACACAGCGCCGGTATTCTGCGACAGCCAACAGGTGCCGACACGAACCTCATCGGCCGAGGTATACCATTTTTTATATAAAAGAAAAACAAAAAATCAATCCTGGCATCCCTAACCGCCAGACTATCCAGCACGTATAATGGGGACAGTTCTCCACAACACACACCGAACAGACAGACGGCACCGGGAGGCCCAGTATTTAGCACAAACAGACAGACACACAGACATTGTGCAATTAACAGCTTGACACATCCCCACCCCCATTACTTCACTGCTTCCCTTTAAAACTTACGCTATTTATGAACACTATTTTTATGTTAAAATAAATTGATAAAAGCGAATTAATTTTAAAGTGGAAAGTGATCGCCAACAAACAGAGACAGAGAAAGAAGCCGAGTAGTGTCCGTTGCACTGACACTGTCGTCTGACAGCCCGGCAAAAGTGGTAATGGAAGGAAAGGAAGTGATGCGTCAAGTAAATCTTTCCTTGTTAAACTATAAAATGTGGCGTGAACACACAAGATCGCCTTGAGGAAAAGTTGAACTAAACATAAATGTGATAATCGCTAACCTCTTTCACCAGATTAATACATGCAGGCTATTTCTCAACTATATACAAAAAAACAACCGAACATAATTTATACCAGTTCCGCACCGCACCGCGTAAATTGTGACGGAACATGCACGACAAGGAATCACAATGAACTCCAATTGTAAGAGGAGATTGCATTTCAGAATCAAATCCACGCCGCATATGCTCGTAAAAGTAAGTGTGTTTCAGACTAAAGAAGAACACTATATTTTCTACCGCATGGCTCAACAGGATACACGCCATAACATTATCTCAGCAAATCATCACATAATAATGGCGTACATTTTCTCAGCTCATTACATAAATAGTACAATAAGAAACAAAATCCCACTCCAACCTGTCTACCTATTTATCTATAAAACCTATTTAATATTACCTATTAAACATTCTGTGCCAATGAGATTATTGAAATTTTATGCTTAGTTTGTAATTTATTTAGGTATTTATCATAAAGCATTGTAGATGTAAAGGGAATTGTATTACCATTTAGTACTAAAATTATTATTTTTTCTAATATATTTATTCTTTTATTCATGTATGTGATTGTTATCATTATTTTTATTCACTGTTAGTCAGGAAAATATTTAAGGTTGGCTATGGGTAATACGGATAATCCATGTATACAAATTACGTAGATCGACATAATGTTACGTGCGTTTTCACTTCCTTTTATTCCAATTTCACCGAAATTCGAAAGGAAATACAGTAAATAAGATTTGGTCACCATAAATACGTCTTTTGGGTTCGAAACAAACATGTTTGTCGCACCTTCCAAATGTTTAACCTTTGAATACATTTGGTGGACTGTTGACGAAGATATTTTGCGTACCCACACCCGTGTACCTGCATAAATCATTCATTCAGTCGTTAGCTTAAACATTTTGGTCACGAAGGACAGCGACAGCAACTTCATCGTAAATGATCTATTGAGGGAAAAAAGATTTACGGATCCAATACACATCGTCCACTATTTCTTTGATATTTTTATTACTTAGAGAATAAAGTTTATGGGGTGTAAGTGGTCCATCAACATCTCTGAACCAAAGCCAACCTCACCTACACGTGGTGCACCTTGCTGACTGACAAACGAGGCTCAGGCGAATCAAGAAGTAGGGCATAGCGTATTATTTAAGCTGCCCGACTGGGGAAGTACCTCCACCTCAAAGAATACCGCAGCAAAATAACAATTCCTTTGACGGTTGTTGTGTTCCTACGTGTGAGTGAGGTCACCAGAAAGGAAGGAAGGAGTATAGGCTGGCAATGGCTCGGCGACCCCTGCTGCTCTCCATAGGCGGCTGTGATTTGCTTTCCATCAGGTGACCCATATGCTCGTTTGGCCCCTCTAATATAAAAAAAGTTCATATTGTCATAACGTTTACGAAAGAAAATCTTTATTTTTGTCAGTAGCCGATTTAGTTTTAGAACCTAAGGTTTACTGAACATTACGTTTACTAGTACCAGTTTTATAGTAGAACATGCTTGGACTTTGTTTATCTCGTTGTTTACTGGCAGTGGACGCGGTCGCAACAAAGTTTCTTTATTTTTCTAAAGTTCAGATGCAGACTTTACTTTCCTTATTTGTTTTAAAAAATGTTTTTGTTATTTTCAAGACAAAGGTACCGCGATCGATACCTGTGTCTTGTAAATAACATCCATACAATCACAGACCTGGCCCCCTAGCCAAGTGTAATTCGAAGCGTAACGAACGTTAGATAGATCACGTGACATTTGTCAATTCACATACTAAAATGTTCGATTTTCACAAATGTCAAAATGTTAAAAAAAAATCGAACATTTTAGTATGAGAATTGACAAATGTCACGTGATCTATCTAACGTTCGTTACGCTACGAATTACACTTGGCTAGGGGGGCTGTAAAGTTTTCGACAACACCTTACACGTCTGTTTTTCTCCATGATATGTACTGTGTGGTATGTACTTACACAAATATTAACACACGTTTGTACTTTTGTATCTATATATATAAAAATCAATGCCACTTTTCATTGTAATTTTATAACTCAAGAATAGGCTCACCTACCCAAACCAAATGTTTAGGGTTTATTCGGACTATTTAGTAGATGGTTTAGGTGAAGTTTGCACAAAATCGGTAGAGCGGTTCTTCATTTATCACATTTTTTGTAACAATTGAATTCAATAAATGGCGGATCATTATGTTAATGGGGATTTTTCAGTCAAATTGGAACTTTTTTCAGATGGGGATTGTGCTGTCAAATTGAAACTTTTTTCAGTGTTGACAGTACAGGCATGTTGTTATGTCATTCATGCGGTCATTTCATTTTGGACGTGCTTCGACTTTATGTTGCCTGTTCCAGAGTCGGTAGTTTGATTATTCATGCTCAAAATGGAAAAACAAAAAAATTTGTTTATCCAAATGTTTTGGATTAAGTTTTAAAATAGCTAGCAATTAATAAAATATATTTTTGTTTGAATAAATGAATTTGGTGTTCCAATTAATTTTTTTTATTGTTTCACTTTATACGTAGCGAAGCACGTACCGGGCCGCTAGTATATTTATAAATATGTTGTTTAGTCTATGCAACAGTATATAAAGTAGTAATATTTATATAAAATATAAATTCATATAAAATATACTTTGTTAGAATTCAGAAAAGTAGCTTTTCCAGTCTCTATCTTGATACAAAATTCAAGAAAATGAAGTTCGATATAAATTTAATTTCGTATTTATACTCATTATATTGGAATTAGAATAAAAAGCAAACTGATTTACACAATGCGTGCTTCTTCATGTTAACTACTGCCGGCGGTTTAACTCAAAGTGCATGTAAATTTGACTTCCGCAAAGTTATACCTGAATCATTTAATTAAATTAGGATAAAAGGACAGATGAGCGAAATAAAATAGTTTTGCTTGTTTTGTATAAAAGTTGCATAATAATATAGTAATTACAAAATGTTAGTGAAGTGGTAAGCTTATCTCTTTTAGAGATCCCTTCCAGCCAATTAACAGGAATACATTTGCAGCATAAATTGTAAGTAAGGAAAATGTGAGCACAATAATGATAGTTTGCAACATTCCCAAAAGCCGCCAATTGCTTACCCTCAGCGATCTCGGCGGTAGACCCTATTTGTGGGAAAGGTTTATGAATAATTCTTTACATCTGTATTTTTCTCATGCATTTCAAGAAATTCATCTCCCTGTTTGTGACTTATGGCCTTGAATATTTCAAATGTACACACACAAGCAAAAAGGCACAGAGATAAAGGAAACAAAACACTAATTAATTAAAAAAACACGACTAGCCACTTTGAAACTCAATGTTTTAGGTCCCCAATAGTGTTAGACACTTAAAATCATGGTGGTGGTGCACGGCAGTTGAGCTTCACTTGACTAGCCACCTCTTTAGGTTTTTTAATGCCTTTTTTCCCATATTGCTGTCTCTCACGTTGCTAAGAGGGGAAGTGAAATTCTAAAAGCTTCCTACTCCTACTAATTTCTTCTGGTTAAATTCGTTTTGAGTTCCAAGGCAGCCGTCGGTTTTACCCCCGAGACTGCAATGGACTTCGCTGTTCATTGCCTTTTTTGGCGGTCGCCGCTGTTAATCCTGGCTACATAGGAGACACAGTGATGGGAATGTCCCGTTAGCCACTTTGAAAAAAAAATATATTTATAAAACCAGAAACAATTAGATATATTCTAAACATTTCTGACGCTATCGGTACTTTATTTCAGGAGAAAAATAAACGTTTGACTTTGACTTCATTGTAGCTCGAAGTTACAATGAAGACGCAGTTAAACATTTATTTGCAGAACTATGTGTACATTATTGATATTACCTAGGCTTAACTTAGAACTTACAACTTCGTCGTATAAGGATATTTTTTTCGTAGGAATCGATTCGCATCAGGAGGGTCGTAGGTTTTATTTACCACCCAACGTTGTATAGAAAGTCATCTTTTTCTGGTATTGCAAAATTTAATAGTACCTAAATGTTATTAAAATTTTCATATAATGTTATAGAATATCATATCTGAAGTCTGAAAGAGACCGAGATAAATAGACTTATGCATAGACACGGTTCCTCCACCGTGCTTCGGAAAGCACATTAAGCCGTCGGTCCTGGTAGTTGTCTTTTGACGACAATCGTTAAGCCAAGTCAGTGGCCTTCGGGCAGCTTGAAAATACTAGCCTCCACCAACTCGCAGTTGAGCAGCATGGTGGAGTATACCCTAAACTAGTCTAAACCCCTTTGATTGAGGGAAAACCCGTATCCCAATAGTGGAATGATTAGGAGTTGATGCCGAAGGATAGGGTAGTTTTGATGTTGCTTAACCTGTGTATTCGGTTAGACTAGACATAGTAAGTAATAGCGCCATTGAGCAGTAATAAAAAATCTAGTGAGGTTAATCAAAAGTTTTTACGAAAATTGCCGCAGCATCAAACCTAAACCTCAGGCTTAAATCACATCCACAAACCATGATGTCTCCGTAATTTGTGAGGCAGTACCCTCCGATATTCAGCCACAAACCTAGAAGCCAGGAGGCTGAATTTATAGCTACATAAATCCGTTTGTCAAATTTCGCGAGTGGATTCGCATATCACCGGCGCTTTATTTCATTTGCTAACGAATGGAGTTTTACGGCACATAAACTCACAGCAATGAAGTCTATAATATCGCCTGGTGATAACAAGCCTTGTCGTTTTATAGTACGAGAAACCAATCAAGATGACCCGCCAGTCCTCTTCTGCAACATACTTATCAACAGCGCAAAAGGGTAATTTGCTGAAAAATCAGAGATCATAGTAAAGTGGCCATGTTATAAAAACATCGAAAGACTCATGCAAGAAGAGCTTTGTCTCGGAAACTTGAACAGTAACAAATCTTTTATTTTCCTTTCTGATTTAATGACGTGTACCGCGAACTCGTCGGTATTATGAAACCGTGAGAAATTAGTGTCATATTTTATGTTACCACTTGAAACATTTTTTTTATTTATAAATGTTCGTGCTTTCAGAAAGTACTACGTTTTGAATTTACTAGAATAATGTTTTGGCTTGTAAATAGCTCACCACTTTTTAAAGCGTACTCGCTCCTACACGCAGCTTCGCTCGTAACACAGTCGTCGTCAACCCTTCCTCATCCAACTGCTGGGATACGCGTCTCCCCTCAATTGAAGGGGTAAACCGAGCGAGCATACTCTACCACGCTGCTCAACTGTGGGTTGGCGGCCGCCAATATTTTCAAGCCGGCTAAAGGTCACTGACTTGTCTGCCGCTACGGTCGACATTGCTTAACTTGCATGTTCGATTAAACTGTCACGCTTAACGACGCCATCGAGCTCCTCATACACATCGTGAACACAGTATCTGGATAAAAGTATCCTATATGGTTATGTAATCCAGAGCATATTCTATATGTATGCTAAATATGATAAAAATACCCGTGACACAGTAACAAGCATCCATCCATACAACACACAACCTCACAAATTTTCACATTATAATATTAGTATGTATATAGTATTAAATTAAACACTGAATTTAGTACTTAATCGAATAACTTTAATTAGGGAATACAATGACGCGCTTACAAGACCGGCATCATCCATATACTACTTTTATAAAGAGTCCAGTAAAATAAACAAAAGTAGTGACGTGACAATCGATGAATAGTGCGTATAACAATAGGAAGTCTTATGAGATATTAAATATCCTCATCCTAATGAGGATATTTAATATCTCTTTCTTCATGAGTTCCTTGTAGCAATAAATGGCATGTAGGGACTGTATCCTATTATATTCTAGGTAGGTTGCACGGTGGGCACTTCAATAACATAGGTACTTCGGGTTTCCAGTGGGGATTCTGTTTTTTATATAAAAAATATATATATTTTTTATTTTTATATGTTAAAAAATGTAATAAATAAGAAATTAATTAAATACATATGATATAAACTGCGTATAATTAAAGTAAGTAACCATATACCTTTCAATATGTATGGTAGTCTATAATAAAACTTTGTTATCGTTACTTGTGTTATTGTTTAGGTTTAACGTTTTCTGCGCTCACATATACTACAATAATAATAAAATAGATAAGTCCGCAGGGCAGCTTGTGTGGCGAGCTGTTGTGTGAGTAGCGACACCACGGACCCGAGTCTCCAGAGAGTCGGTCAGGGCCTTCGCATCCGGCGTGTCTTCATCGGTCGGAGTGTAAACACAAGAAGGCCCGCAGGACTCTCAGCTCTGGCTTGCCTTCATTGGCCGTCCAGAGAGGAGCCGCTAGAGCTATATGCTCCAGGGGTGGAAGTGTTAAAGGGCATCACGCCGCGAGTAACTTCGGAGAAAGCGCAGCACACCTCTCGACATCCCTGAGTCACTCACACCGGTGTTGCTCCCGGCCGTTTTCCTGGCATTTCGGGGGCCCATCTAGTGAGTGGCAAGCCACCGCCTGCCGCAAATAACTAGCAATAAAAGCAGTTATGGCAGGCGTCCGTCTCTCTTCTGTAATAGCCCGGTATTAAGTTCACCCAGATCTCATCTCCATAGCCCATTTATTTTCCATCACACTTCGCAATAGTCTCAACGCCTGCCGAGACCTGCTCATGGGTATATCGTTCCATTGACATATCCTGGAGCGGGTCACGGCGGGCGTACAACATTACATCAAACTTCTCAAAAGGGCCTCTACGCGTTGGATCCATATCTCCGCGCATGCCTATCAAATGACCGGGCTTGACCCGTGATTAAAAAGAAATAGATAATAATAGGCTACTTGACAATGTTCTATAATTAAAACGGTCTGCTATGTTTCATTTTAATAACTTCTGTCCGACTTACTTTATGATCGATCAGTTTAATGGGTAAGTCCATTCTAAAAAGATGAAATTAGTAAAAAATATATTATTACCGTTGGAGAAACAATAAATAAACTATAAACACTACAACTTTTGCTACAACACTGGGAACATAAACGCAATATTTGACATAACTGTCGTACAAATTTGTGATGTGTTGCTATTTGGCTGCAGTCTGTAGGTGGTGATACCTTTCTTTTGTCAAAGTTTCTTGTGTTTATCGGTAGGGTGCGCTACGTTCAGATGAGATTGGCTTTGCCTCTAAAGAAGATGGTAAGTCACTTGCATCCCAAAAAATATTATTTAAAATATATTTTGTACAACCTCCACGTACTGTAATTAAATTCAAAGTTACCGTTGTCAATCCTACCTAAAACAAAGTCGATGGAGTGTAGGTTAAGCCTGCATTCCAATGAACCACAATTTTTTTATATTGCCTTGAGAAATTCTTCGCCATAGGTACATTTTTCTCCATTTTCCTCGTTTTTGCCAGAAATATAACAAAACTAATAAGGGCGGATATGTCACGAGCATTACAATAGAATACTCGCATTTATTATTCGGGACCTCTCGCTGCGAAACGCCCATGTTTGCACTCGGCACTGACGAACGTGCTACACTTTAGCACAATAGAAAATCATATAGTACATTTAGTAGAATACAATTTTATCATACCAACTGTTAACTGAACAATATGAATTTTAAGCGTGTAACATTAACAGCGGTTCTTAGTTCATATTTTTTTTTTAAGTGAAAAATTATATACCGGCGTTTTGCACTTTTTGGGATGGGTAAAAAATGCAAAACTCGCATCAGGACACGTGACCTAATCGAAAATTCGACGGAGGGAGAGTAGATCGTTGGCGCGGTGTAGGAAAGGAAGTAATATCTCTCTTTCTAGCGTACGGAGACGGAAATACATATATGCCTGCTCCCGCTGATTATTTTTAATGTAATATAAATTGTCATCAAAATCAAAATATTCAAAAATGCACAACGTTAATGTTCAAGTTTTCACTTCTGCCGGTACTGCCGGAATGCAACCCGTTTTTTTGTGGTAAATATGGTTTTGGATGTACTTAACACAAATGATCCCCTCAATCCACACATTCCAACACAACACGCACATTCCACAATCCCTACAATCCAGTCCTTATATATACATACAGCTTCACGGTATACCTGCTCGTGTGCGGCATAGAACAAATGCGGGTTCGAGATTTGACTCAGAGATTGGAGGTCGATTCGAGAAATCGTCATACTATTTTTTATGTCCGAAGATAGAGTGGACACTCTCCGGAAGTTTTGAAGGAAATTCCAAGCGGTGATTTCGCTTCGTTACCACCTGCAGCCTTGTACAGCAGATGGCAACTCAGGCTTCAACAGACTAAACACAGCCCGAAGGTTTTCGTGGCGAAAACTGAACTAGTCTAGAAGCAAGGGAGTGCGAACGCAAATAGCGCTCAGTGTATGACGTGTATCATATACATATGCATACAAAGGCCCTGTCGCAATACATATAATGTTATTTCAATATCTTAAAGAGATTACCTATGTACTATTAAAATACACTCATATTATTGTTACTGAGTCATGCTTTCCGCTTTGCACTTGTTTCATCAACGTGGCTCTTAATAACCCTTCTCAAACCCTTGTTTCGGAGGCTTATCCCGTATTTTCAGAATCCTATGATTACCTTTAAGAATTTTCTTTACTAAACAGGATCACCTGCGGGATTACAATTTAGAGTGTAACTGACTCACCATAATCTTTAGAGCACGTACACGTGGCGCGCCTCGCTAATAACAAAATAAGACTGGCGAAAGAGAGGTAGGTAGGTCAGAGCGATATTGAATCAGGAGTAGCCCAACTACAGAAATATTTTATAGATTACTGAGACACTCTGGGAGCATACTCTGTCACGCTGCTCAACGATAGGTTAGCTTGGGACTTACATATGGGCGAATGGAAATCTAATGTGAAATCGTGGATATAATTTTGTGTAATAGTGTTCCTGAAACATGGTGAAGTGTTAAATAATTAGTTTTTTGTACGACATAGTATAAATATTTCGAAAATGTCTATTGAACAGGTAGTATATTTCAAATCGACGCCGCTTCAATCCGCAATCTCTATGTTTATTTTTGCCAATCAAATTTATTGCACTAAGTGTGATTATTTCCTTCTATAAGCCATTAATTATATGAAAAGTAACAGATAATGTATAAAAAAATAAAGAAAAGAATATAAAAAAATAAAATTCCTTTTATATTAGACTTGAATAATCTATCGATGGCACTTTGATCTTCACTACTTTGCGTGCTTGGGCCACCAATTAGTTCATGCAAAATATTGCCGGCCGGCACCCACTGCACGCATGCAACTGCCACGGGTCGTCTCTGCGACTGTCCAACATCTGAAACAAAAGAAACATGCGACTGCCCCGCCTTGCCGTGATCGTCTCTGCGACACGTGTTTCGCCTCTACGCGAGGTATCGTCAGTCGATCTGTAGATATTAATATCTACTTAATTTCTTAATTAATTAAGTAGTTATAAATAACAACCTCATCGTCGTCAATCCTTGTTCATCCCACTGTTGGGATACCGGCCTCCCTTTAGTTCGGAAGGGGTTTAGAGCATACTCCACCACGTTGCTCACCTACAGGTTGACGTCTCTTTCGAAGCACAGAGGAACTCCACAATCTACAAATGACAAATCTATCGCAATACCGCTCTTTATATAGTTATTTGAAGTGGAGGGGGTAGAGGGTAGAGTGGACCTTTCGTATCGTAAGGTCATTTAATCCTTTCGTATCGTATTTAAGGGTAGGCGAATTATATGCTTCAAGTTTTAATTCTTTGTCTGTTGTATGTAGTATTTTGTATGAATTGTTGGGGATAAATCGTGTCATTCGTTTATAAGATGAAGTGGGATGAAGTGGGACTTCATCGAACATCTTATAAACGAAGGACGCAATTTATCCCCAACTATTCATACAAAATACTACATACAACAGACAAAGAATTAAAACTTGACGTTGTTCTGAACGACTGTTTCTATCAGCTGATATATGTTCGTTATATATGGTTTGAAAATTACGTCCGGTTTGACCTATGTAAATGTGTTATAATGTAATATGACAGTCATCGCGGAATAACTTATAGACTCCGGATTTTTTATTGGGTGGGATTTTATCTTTACTATTGCAAAGTGATTTGAGGGAATTATTATTTTGAGGCCAACATGATTTTATTTTTATATGAGAGGGTGGAAAACGAGCATGTGGGTCACCTGATGGAAAGCAATCACCACCGCCCATGAGTTGAGCAACACCAAGGGGTCGCCGATCCGTTTCCAGCCTCATTCTCCTTCCTTTCCTTCTTTCTGGTGACCTCACTCACTCGCAGGAACACAACAACCCTCAAGGGAATTGTTATTTGGCTGCGGTATTCTATGAGGTGGAGGTACTTCCCCAGTCGGGCAGTTTAAAAAATATGCTATGCCCTACCTCTCTTATGATTATTTTCTGAAAATATTGGCTATTTCATCGGTGATTTTTCCGAAGTATGGCAAATTCGCGGTGTATTTATTGGTTGAGATATTGGGAACTGCGTATATTAATTTCTTGGCATTATTCGTCGTTTTTCATTTTGGTGTAACCGTTTGATCTCGCGATTTAATATAATAAATTCAGATATCATGATTTTCTAACCTACAACTATCGATGTCATCATGAATATCGATAGAGCTAAGACACATCTCTGATACAAACACGTAAATAAATTTACGCGCATTTGACAGATTATGTTCGTTCCTCTATTCAGCTAGGTATATTAATTGTATGGATTAGATTGATAAACGCAACGACGCCATCGAGCTCCTCTATAAAATACTGCGATCAGAAAATAACCGCCTAATTTTTAAGAGGCTTTTAATGCCTTATTTTCCATATTGCTGTCTTAAGCATTGCTAAGAGGGGAAGTCCAAAAGCTAATTACTCCTACTAATTTCTTCTGATAAAATGCGTTATGAGTTCCAAGGTAGCCGTAGTCTTACCCCCGGGGCTGCAGTGGACTTCGCTGTTCATTGCCTTTTTGGTGGTCGCCGCTGTTAATCCTGGCTACACAGGAGACACTGGTGGGAATATGTGGTAGAACCTGAGAATATAATCATCAAAGGGTAGGGTACCCACGGTATATAGTCCAATGTGTCTTAACGGAATCCATGACAATGTTTTAAAAATATAAAAATTTATTAAAAAATATAAGGTCTCAGTTTGCGGCTAAAATCTTATACAAATAACATCACCCATTAGCTCTCTAATACGAATGAACATGTCGAAAAAAAAAGATGATAAGTGATAATAAACAACTGCTAGAATAATGAAGTTAAACATAAATGAACCTTGATCAGCATAATAAGTTTAGTATTATATCAAATGTAATGCCAGTGTCTAGAATATAGACACAGGGTTGCAGCTTCGCAAAGTTTTTACTAATTACTTGAACGGCGGCTGAAATCTCAGCATTTAAATTTATGTACAATTATGAAATTCATGATAAAGTAAAGTGTAATTATGAAATTTACTTCACGTGGTGTTATAAATGAGTCGAAAATATTTTGTTGCAACAAATCTCAAGTCCACAATATTTGGCGACTTACCATTTCATAACGTGCATTTAATAACTAATCTATTTTCTTGTCACTGGAGCATACGGGCGTCAAGCGGTTATTGTAACTCGTTAACGATTAAAACCGAAAGATAGCGAGTTAAAGTCTCAGGCAATTTGATCTACACTACTTTGCGTGCTTCCGACACCAAGTATATAAATGACGGAAGCACGCAAAGTAAATTTGACTTTCACAAAATAATATCTGAACCAAATAACTAGTTAAAATCTCGTCAACTCGTTTGCAATGGTTTATTTTTCGCCATTGTATCTCGAAGTACCATTTATTAAAAATATTGCCAGTAAACATACTGGCTTATTTTCATTTATCATTTAAAATAATATTTCTTACGGGAACCAACTAGCCTATACTTAATAATATTTTTTACGCATATGCTTATTTTGGCCCAATTAGGGCTTATAATTAATTTAATAATACGTAATTAGGAAATTTCAATTTATCAAAATCACAGATGTGTAAAGACAGTTGTTGAGGTCTTATTCAGTGGGGACTCGAGAATTACTTTGACTCGGAGAAAAATCATCGTGGAAGTTTTAATGAAAACCAAACCTGGAATAATTTTCTTAAATGGAACGAAACTTCTATAGAACTCGTGTTATTTTCCCGTTTGGTTGCCTTCTTGTTATTTATGTGAATAATTTAGTAACTCATCAAATAAATTTCCGAGTTGTAACATGAGCAATTTCTAAGGTGGCTTTATTTATGCTAGTCGGTCGCTGGGAATCGTGAACTCGTGAATATTCTTATTACAAACTTTTATTTACAACAGTCTTTCGATTGCAACAAAGGAGAATTAGCAGGCGTTTAGGCGATTTTATGATCTTAATTACTGGAATCAATATGTTCGGTGATAACTGCAAACACAGTTATAAGTCTCCAATGACGGATGATTAAGTATACACTAGTATACTTAATCATCCGTGGTGCAAATCGTATAAAAGTCAAAGTAAGAACAATACCTGGGACCAATAGCATCCCTCCAAACAGCATTATTAGTTCAAAATAAATTGAAAACATCCATAGACAGGTCATAATCCACGTTACGAAACTTTCGTATCCGATTACGTCAAGACTCCTCTCTACTAAGAGCCGTGTGTGCAAATCGTATAATAGTCAAAGTAAGAATAATACTTGGAACAATAGCATCCCTCCAAACAGCATTATTAGTTCAAAATAAATTGAAAACATCCATAGACAGGTTATAATCCACGTTACGAAACTTTCGTATCCGATTACGTCAAGACTCCTCTCTACTAAGAGCCGTGTGCTCTATCTACTGCTCAACTAATTACACTGAAATTGTACCTGTTACTTATTTTGTAAATTCAAACAGTTTGCACAACAAGGCGATTACTACGAAGGATTTTCTTATTAATAAAACCAAATATTTATTACAACCCTGAATCCATCAGGGCATTCCGATTTTTGCGAACGTGTCATTGTGCTGTAAAAGAAGGATTACAGAGGGTCTGGGATTTAGAACAGTAAAGAAAATACTGGAATTGTAGCAGATAATAATAATCCAAAGCTTGGAAAAATATTAACAACTTAATGTGCCCATTGCCCGCGTTATACGGTTTATAAATTTAAAATAGTAAATTCTAGATATTACGTACGGCTTCGCCCGCGTGGTCATTATTTTTAATATAATGATAAGGTTATAATCATAAGGTTATTTCTCATTATTTTATTAAGATTATTCATTATTTTATTAATATTTTATATTTATAGAAATACACTCTTCAGTTCTTAAATTATGTCCGTAAAAAAACATGTCAATTCATTGCTTCCTTTCGATGTGAAAAAAGGACAAACAAACACAGTTTCAAATTGAAAATATTAGTACAATGGATTATTATTCTTAGGCTTGGTTTTCACAATTAAAATTGGATTATGAATTCAATGGTTGGCTTATGCGAGATGCGCATGCAAACCCAAAAACAAACATACACAGAAAGTCTATGACTTTAATAAACATCTATAAGAATATATAAAACATAACTTCGTCAGACTTGCTATTCCTGGCAAATCAACTTAATAGAAAAACAACCTAAGCCTAATCAAGCCTACTTTCATAAGATTCGCCAATAACCGCAATGAGTTCATTCTTTCCGCATTGAAGCTGTACATAAAAGGCATATATCACTCTCCACTACCTCTTTTTGAGCCTTAGGTTAATAAATCATATAAATACGAAAACAGGAAGATTTACGATCACCGCAAACTGCTCATATCACAGCTGTCAAAACAAATTCGCACCGTAAACTTATTAAAGATTTAGCTCAAACTAAAGTCAGAAGTAATCGAGGAACCACAAAAAGTTAAATTGCTCAAGTTTTAATTTACGGAACTCGGTAACTCCCTTTGCCGGTTTTCTTGTTATGATATTCATAAAAAGTAAAACGTCATCTTTGCGAATCTGGTTAGGTGTCGAGTGAAGTTTGATTGCTTACTCTGTAACGCTACCTGTAAAAGAGGTGGGGCTTTGAATTGATCACTTTTTTATACCATTTCGCGTGGTATATAAGTATACTAAGTCAGCAACGCGTGAGTAATACTTCTGGTGTTGGGAGCGTGCATAGCCTGCGATTATTGCTTACCATCAGACAGGTCGTATGCTTGTTTACCACCTTATTTTTTTTATACTACGTCGGGTGGCAGACAATCATACGGCCCGCCTGATGTGAAGCGGTTACCGTAGCCATATTAACGCTCGCAACATAAAGTATAGCTCGCGCCCCGCCACCCCCGCTGCCAATGCAGCATCTCCTTTCTTTCTGGTGACCTCACTCACAGGAACACAACAACCCTCAAGGGAATTGTTATTTGGCTGCGGTATTCTGTGAGGTGGAGTTACATTCCTCTCTTTTCGCCAGAGCTTCGTTTGTCAGTCAGCAGGGTGCACCGCGTGCAGGTGAAGTTGGCTTTGGTTCAAAGATGTTGATGGACCATTTACACCTCAAAATTGTATAAAAAAATACGGCTTGCTATATATGGAGCAACCACTTCAAATCGGCTTTAGTTTAGCTGTTTATAACTCATCATGAACTTCCTGTTGACCTTATTTGCAACAATACATCAACTCGGGATATGTTTGGCTGCGGTCTTCGGTTTTATGTAACTGTACACGAGTTCATATACGGCTCCAGCTAGCTAGAGAAATACAGTCAGAATCAAAAGTATCTGAGCGTTGAAAACTATTAAATTAAAATATTTGAAGCTCAATTGTTATAATATTTTTCATCGCAGATCGAATGTTGACCGAATCGATTGATCTATGAATTGAAAGAAAATCTTGCTTTCATTCGCTAAATAATGTTAATCCTTATTGCGTGCAGTGCGCAAAATTCTTAGTTTAACTTTTGGCCATATTTCGATATAATCATATTACATATAAACTTCGAAGTTCCGTATGTGATATGAGAATAATAAACGTGACGTTTGACTGATCGAGACTAAACGGAACTGAAATTTAACCATATTTTAATTATGAGAATAAATTGCCCCTTTGATCATGTGTTTATATTAAACCATAGGTCAACGTGTACTATCAAGTGTTCTAAGAATACAGTTTTGAATCTTGAGATCGTACAATAAACCTATCAAAATAGGTGACCTAGCAGATCAGCTATTTTGGTAGGTTTGAAAGCTAATATCACTTTGTTATTGGCTGTACAGACACTAGTGGCAGTCAGAACAATTCATGGCACGTAATTCATAATATAGGTATCTAATTATATCAACAAATTTATAGCATAAAATAAAGGAAAAATATACATACACAGTGTCAATTTTCTATATACATTTCATGCATCAATAAAGTTCAAGATGAGATTGGTTATAAACCAAGGCAAGCGTGAAAGTGATGAGTAAGTTTTGTAATATAATGATCACCAAGTAGTAGCGGAAAACTGTGATTATTTATGATCAGGGAGTGACTCAGGGGAAGAAAGGAAAATTGCTACAAGATGGAAGTTATTACACTTTGTGATCAATCTTGTTCAATTGGCCCCTACCGATGGCCACTTGTTGATTCTTTTGTTTGTGTAACAAACAGCTGGTTTTTATGCCCCAAGAAAAGTGGGGCAAAAAGGAAGTTATGGCTTCCCTTCGGTGGATACCTATTATAAGTCCAGTATAATTTACACACTGTTACACAAGTTGTTCCTCACACTACCATTACCTCATACACATAATATCAAATGCGTGAGGCCCACGGCCGTTTTCTAGTACTGTTACACAAGTTGTTCCTCACACTGTCATCACATCACACAATTTTTTCCAATCGCACCACTCGCCATCGACAGAGTATTAATTTTTACACATCAAAAGTGGTTAAGTACTGAGCGGTTGCAGAGAAATTTTTCTCCCACATACTATCAAGTTTTGGAATGAACTGCCGGTCGAGGTCTTCCCCATGAGACAGAATGAGATTCGTCAAGAAGGGCCTGAAAGTTTTTTGCAGGGTCGGCAACGCGCGTGTTTCGCGCGTCTTTAGGCTACGCCAAACTACTTTCCATCAGGCGAACCGAATGCTTGCCACTTTATTGGCATAAAAATGTTTTTAGAGGCAAACGGTATAAATAAGAAAAAGAATTTAATATAATCTATACTAGAGTTCCATAAACGTTTTGGTCTCGGATACCGCTCGCGTATGTATTTTCTTATTTCCGTAGTGTGCCCTAATAATATAAGAATTTATATGAATTTCTTAGAACCCTTCCACATCAGATGCCTGGGGATTAATATATACTACTTTGAGAATTAATTATCTATCTCGGTATCAATATATATGGGGTGTTATTATAAAGAGTTTAGTGCGTATACCGTCACGCGTCTCAAATGCGGGATGGCGGATTCCAGTCCCCTGCGAGTTGGTTATATTGGTTATATATACTCGTATATACATACACACAGACATATATCAGTGAATTCTATCGACATAACTGCCTACTTCTACCTGCTCATAGAGCTGTTTGCACGCCATTATTATTTTCAAGTTCTCTCTGTCTCTTTAGGCAGATCTCTGAAACTGCTTAACCGATTTTTATTAAACGTTTCAAGATTGCTGAAACTGTTAGTACGAACATACTATAGTTTCCCGAACTGCATGTCAGTGGAACAGTGAACAGACATCTTCTGTATCTGTAAAATGAAAGGATGGTCGTCGGAGGATCAACGGAGGCCCTACTGTCGAAGCTGAAGCCGATTATCATTGAATATTTCGATTCTAAAGTTAGGATAGCTTAGGTTTAAGTTATTTCCAAACATCTTCAGCATAGTCGGTGGAGCTCCAGAGTTACTATCAGCTAAGCTAAATACAAGTATCATAAATCTAACTGGAAATTTTATTTTCGCTATCAAAAAATCTTATGGGAATCGGCTTCAGCATAGCCGGTAGGGACCCAGGTTAAGATTTACACTGGATATTGGGATACGAGCAAGCGTACACGAAATCGCGGTTGCTCCTAATTAATATTAGTCAAGGCGAGGCTTATATTTACCAAAATACCAAAAGGCGTCATAACTATGCATACAAAGCTTAAAATTTGTCAATATTAACTATCCAATGGAACATCGCTTTGATGAAGTTTGTCGACACTGCAATATGCACGAGAGTGTAACTAGTAAGTAATAACTTGGCGATACAGTGAAGTTCTCTGTGTCTTAAGTTAAATTGGTTAGTCGTAATTATTGTTGTGTTAAGTATGGGTTTTGCTATCGTTGATTGGTATTATCTAATAAGTATTTCCACCGTTGTAGAACGTTTAGAACTTTTTGCATCTAATAGAAGAACGTATGTAGTTTCCTATACAGTGGAAGCAGAAACAGTCACGTGTAAAATGCATGTAGAATTTAGGACTACCATGCACCTGTCAAGTAATGATGAAAACTGCTTTAAACCTTACGATGTGGTATTACTATGTTACTATTGATACGTTACGCTTATGCTTACGATTTCGAGCACGCGAGTTTAGTACTTAAGCTATATATGGAGTTTTGCACTTAGCTGTACTTAATTAATTTCCGTATTGTGCGCCAAGACTGATATCCGATCTGATCTACCACTTCCAGATGAGCTGTACTTAGACTCTCTGTAACAGTCTCATACTTAATGTTATTTGCATATCAGAATACATACTATAGCCGGCTCACTCTAAGGAGTGCTAGTGCAGTGTGCTTCAAGAATATATTACATAGTAAAATATTATTGGAATGTTCAATTGAGGAGTATAAATTAAGATGACATTTACACATTTGACACAGCATTACACTGCAAACAATAACAACCTAACTCAGTTAAGACCATTTTTTTGGGCTTTCAGGCAGATGTGAAACAGGTAGCAGCCAACTGGCTGAGAACATGTGCAATTGACAGCCAGAGAGTTCGCTCCTATGAAACAAAGTTTAGTACAAACATCCAGTACTGAAATCTATGACTGTGAAAGAGAGGTTTTCGATTCTATTCTGCGCGTGAGATAGATTGATTTGTATGTGAAACTAAGAAATCTTGGAGCGGCGCTCATCAAGAATTTGGCTACCACATTTTGCGATACGATAGTAAACCTGACAATTTGTGGTCTCAATGTTATTTACTTTCTTGTTTTAGAAATGGTATATTTAAACTTTTCTTTTTCAATCTGTTTCTACATACAACGGATAAACGGACAACGTTGTCAACGTGTAATTTCCAAAGGTGTAATATGCATACAGATATTAAGCTCACTACACATACATTACACTACACATATTATGTGTAGTGTAATGTATGTGTAGTGAGCTTAATATCTGTACAAAAATCTGAAACGGAATTTAAATGAAATCAGATCGTAATTTGTATGGTTTATACTTACTGTAATGCACATTTAAGTGTAAACACCCAATTTTTTTTATATTTTTTTAATTTCATTAATTTGTTAATAACTAAAATAAATTACTTACCGTGTTTACCAAGCGCTTCCATTTGATAACCATGTCGTAGGGGTTAATGTGGAAATTGTGATACACCATTTATTAAAAATGGCGGCATTTAGGTAATCGTGCATTTTCACGACCACTGAACGAGTGTTCCAAATTTCATCGCAAACGGACGCTGGCAACTTTTTTTTAACAGAGTGAAGGGGCATGTAAAATTGTATCTTTACTGAAGTTGTATTAATTTATAATAACGTCCAAGTATGTAATAATTTATAATAAGGTAATACAAAGGATATATGAAAACAATAAAAATAGAATTTCAACCATCTCGAATTTTTATTACCTACACAAATACTGTCCAGTGTGTTATACACACTGCATACATCTAGAGCAATGACATGCTTATTATATATGCATATTATTATATTATATAACTTTACTTCGAGCACTTTGTATACTTCTTGAGGTGATTGAGCCTAGTAGATTGCTTATACATTATGTTTAAACTTAAAATAACTCGTATATATTTTTGTAATTGTTATTTTGTGACAACAAATTCGTTTACATTAAGAAATTATTTCATATGCATCTAAGTAAAAAATGTTTGTTTAATGAAAGATCCTACCAAACATAATGTAAACATATAGTAGCTTGCTCTACTAGGATCAATCGCTTTAATTGGTGACATAATAAATTATTGAAATGTAAATAATTAAACGTATACCTTACAAGAAGAAAACATTACAGTTACGATAATTTATAACTATAAATACTATGAAATATACATAATTGCCAAAACGTTTTTCCTCCTAGAAAGTTGACCAGTTTGTACTTACGACTGTATGGTCGGCAAAGAAAGTGGTCTCTCAGTTTTGACAAAACTTCGTAACAAACGTAAATGTTGTTAAGATTGATTTTCTATTACTTTTAAGAGCAAAAATAGACCTTCTTAATTTGAAAGTATATACAAATATCATTATGAACGTAAATGTTGTTAATGTTGACTCTCTATTGCTTTTCAGAGCGAAAATACACCTTCTTAATTTGAAAATATAGACAAATGTCAATCTGAACTAAAGGTCGACAACGTATTTAGCCCACTGTACTACTAAGCGGATTGGCGTCAAAGGTTTCTAGTTCATAACATTGCCAAGCTGCTCCGGATTTAGACTGCTGGTCGACTGAGTAGTAAAAGTGGCACGTGAATAAAAATGCATTCCCTATATTGGGCGATTGGAAAAATCCAATCCACTTCAGTATTCAGTTCTCAGTGGATCCAATTCGCAACTTATTCTACATAATATTTCAAGCAAGCGCCATTTTACAAAAGCATTTCTCAAATTGCGATATCCAGATGCACAATAAATATTGATGTAGACTTTTATATGAGTATTCTTAGTGTCTACCGTATCGACATAGGATGCGAATAGGAAGCCGATCCTCGCCCATCAATTTACGCGATCAAAAGTATTTTATATAAAGTATACTTGGGACCGTGGGGCCCGTCAGACCACAAATTATTTAGAGACATTTCTCAAAAATTGGTCGACATGTCCTGTCTCCAGAAGGCTGGTCATTACGTTGCTCAGAGAGTTAATATGGCTATCCAGCGAAGTAATGCTGCCAGTCTTCTCGGGACACTGCCGACTGGGGATATTTTTTATTTGTAGGTAAATTTCTATTTATTTTTATTTTGTCTCGTAACTTTTTATTTTCTTTATAAATAAAATAAACAGGTTTTTAGATTAGTTGCAATTTGATTTGGTTTTCTATATAAATTAGAAAAGTTAATACATTAAAACATTATATCACCTTAAAAAAATATGTCAAACGATTAATTTAAGATTCAGAAAATATTTTCGCGATTGAATTCTGTTATATCGTGTGGATAAAAATAAAAAATAAGGTTTTAGAAAAGGCTTTTCCAGTGCTAAAACAAAAATCAGAAACGAAATCGGTTGATTAATAAAAATAAAATAAATAAATGTATCAAAGATCGAGTGTCGAAGGAAACTCGCAAGGCGCGATGAACAATGGGGATAAGTAAAACTCGACATCCAGAATTCAGAACATATTTTTTTCATACAATCATATTATCGCCGTGGTTGCAATAAAATTATCTTTATTTTGATATAAGGTTTATTGAGAAACAGATGAGTGCAAATAACTAAAACCGACTTCACTGTTTGTATCTGCCAATTCAAAATAATGGGGGAAAAATAAACAACTTAACGTTTGCATATTCTTTATCCTTTCGATTGGTATATAGTATGACTCGTTTGCAAATAAGTGCAATTAAAATTTATATTAAATTAATCAAAGACTGTACAGGATCTTTTAGGCAACGCACTTGTGATATTAAATGTAATATAAAATATTTTTCCTCCCGTAAACGGATGGGTGAGGGTCAGTTTCCTATTCGTATATACATCATACCCAAAGATATTCATTATTACCATATATTACTAGTAATCCGGCACCAACCCGCAGTTGGGCAGCGTAGGTGGTCTCTAAACCTAGCTCTAAACCCCTACGATTGAAGGGAGACCCATAAACCCAGCAATGGGTTGAATAAGTGTTGACGTAAGTTATTAAAATTTTTAGCTTAAATCTCTTTGTTCGTAACTGTGTAATATGTAATGAAATGAAACTTCATGTTTTGTACGTTTAGTTTATTTATATATCCGAAAATTGTATTTATTCATGAGCCTACATGCCTACATGAAATAAAACCATAATTTTTATGTAAATATAAATTATGATTTTATATCATGTAGGCTTGTCAAATGAAATGTAAACACATTATGTCAGTCCAATTACTTAATTCAGTAATATACATAAAGGTATTACCTAGATTAATTTTAAGATAATATCTGTTGTATTACGTAACAAAGGTACTGGATGTGGCTTGCAGTTCCTTTCAAACAATAGTTCCTCCAACTTTCAACACTTCTAATAATTCCGTCCTCACCAGGTTGTAATTCCGCCCTCACCAGGACCCTTACCATTTTTCAGCTGTTAAGGGCTATCCCAATCTCATCCATGCTGATGTCAGGAATGTCTTCGGTGTAGCGGCGACTTAATGGAGCTCGGCGATCACCTACACAAGTATCTCTCTCATTCCGCAAATATTTCCAGCTTCGAAGAGACTCGATGCTCTAGGCGAATTTTCCTGTAGGCTGTGAAAAGACTTTTAGACCCTTATTGTGCACTATCGCATTTTCAATGCAATTGGTATTGAAGTTGCGATAGTCCTTATTAACTATCTGATCTGCTTGTTCAAAGCTGCATACTCTGTCGAAGCTCTTGCAGATGCTGTTACTTCTCGTCGCCTCTTCATAAGAGCAAGAGTTTCGCTTAAGAGCTTGGCTTCTAGTTTTATGCTGCAATACAAAGTATTTTCGTGCCGCAATATGTACTTATTACGTAAATATTAATAAATTGTAACATGACTGTTTTGTTATTCGAAAATAAATACTTATCTAGTCTCTCGCCAGAAACGAAATAAATAATGATATAAATATAAACACACGAATACTATCCAAAACGCTTCCGCAAGAAATTAAGTTGATCACATTATGGAACAGAATATCTCATAAATGTTAATTATATAATAAAACATAATGTATACGACATGGAAACATACGATAACATTCCACAAGATGGGAACAAATAATCATTAGGCACAACAAACATACGAGAGCTGATACCGAACTTTAGTATTCAAGAGTACGAATTCCTGCTGAGAAACGAATATCTAATTTCTGGCTAAGGAATCAAAGCTGGCTGGTACTAGATATGAATATTAAACATTGAATATCTTTCATTGCAGACATCGTGAAAATCCAGTCAGATGGAGAAATGGAAATCGCACGCTTCACTTGCATTTTGTCATTAATATGATTTGAAGTTCACATTGAAATAACGAATTTTCTGCAAGAGCATACCGTAGCTGACAGGATATTAAATATCGGCGAGACGGCTAATGTTCATTTTACAAAATTACCTGTGAAGATGGATCAATTTTCCGGAAATCTACTGAAGATCCGTTTTGTGATCCGATGACAAATATTATTTAGTTTTTTTTTTTAATGTAGGCGACATTAAAAAAAACTAAATAATGTTTGTCATTAGAATCAGAATAAGGTTTTCAATCAATAAAATCAATATCACTGAAAACCAACCTCACCTGCATGTGGTGGACCCTGCTGACAGACAAACGAAACTCTGGTGAAAACAGAGGTGGGGCATAGCTTATTTTGTAAGCTGCCCGGCTGGGGAAGTAACCTCCACTTCACAGAATCATCATCATCAGGTCATTTTGGTCTCCACTACAGGAGCACGATCCTCTCTCGTCCGTCTCAGACAGAAGGAAGATTTGGCCTACACTCCCCACGCTGGCCAAACGGGTTGGGGAGGCCTGATCGATGTTTCGTAATGTTTTTCCCTTAGTCGCCTTGTACGACATCCAGATTGAAAAGACGCAGTGATTCTATTCTAGTGTGCCAGAAACCACGCGGCCTACTTCACAGAATACCACAGCCAAATCACAATTCCTATGAGGGTTGTTGTATTTGTCTGAATGTGTGAGGTCACCCAAGAAGGAAGGTGTTGTTGCGTTGGTAGCGAGGGTGACAGCGCGCGTGCGATATTTCGTGTTGTGAGAGTTTATGTAGCTACGGTAACCGCTTCAGATCAGGCGCGCAGTATGTTTGTTTGTCACCCGCCATAGTATAAAAATAATAACCGCGTAGTAGTAGTAAAGACAGACTCACACACCGAGGGTTCTAGCTTTTCTTGATTTGTTTTATTCCAAACGCAAGCAAGAAATAATTTGAAATTAAGCTAAGGTCGACATTGTTTAACTTGTGTTATTACAAAACTGAAACCAACCAAGAAATAATCTGAAATTGGGCTACTGTCGTTATCGATTGACTTGCGTTATTATAAAACCAAAACTTACAAACAAATAATCTGAAATAAGTTACGCCGACATTCTAAATCAGTAGGTCGTATTGCTAAAGATAAATTGTAGGCACTTCTCGGAAATAAACTGGTTTTAGAGGTCTTACCCCATTTAAAAAAAAAACTATCCTAGTTTTTATATTTTTCCTCTAATATTTACTCTATAACGTCTATAATTATTTTAGATTTTAAACTTCGGAGAGAAGGGGGTGGGGTGTATTTGTTTTTTGCGGTTTGCTTCCAAAACCAGAACCCTAAAAAGAAAAGAATTTACCCATATAAATTTGAATCGATACTCTCATATACAGTATATTTGTTTTTTCCTGCTCTTGTTCAAACTTACTGAAAACTACGCGAACATATTGGAAAATATTAGTGTTTATAAATTTAAAGGGCTTCGACTATACGCGTATAGAAAAGCGCGGATACTCAACAGTCTAGTTTAACGACGAGGCGAATACGACATCCAGTAAAATTTCATTCTCTTAAAAGTCTCAATCTGATGTTCATTAGTGATCGGATAATAGGATGCGTAGTTACCTAAAGTTATACGAAAACTTGAAAAGTATGGAAAAATAAATTTCTTTGATAGCTATATAAATAAAATAAATAAATATTCTTGGATAAATTACACACCGTCATCTAATTCCACACTAAGCAAAACTTGTAGAATAAATAGGTCATTGGGTCATTGGGTAAATAAACTTAAATATTTTTACCTAATACTTAGAAACCAACAAATACAAAACCAAAGTCCTGCACAAGGTACACACTGGAGCTTATCACTGATGATACAAAAAATATTCATTTTGCCCAACTTGGCCGAATATTATAAATATTTTAAAAATGGTAAAAATCACCTTTCGGTTACCTCGATTACCGGTCGAGTGCTCTTTCCAACTGAGCTATCAGGAAGGTTTGTGATGGTGGCGAATTTTTGCATTTTATATTTACTGCTGTGAAGTCGCAGTATGGCGCCCTTTACCTATTAAGTATTACACTACTAAACAAGTTACACACAAAGAGAAACAACAACAAATTACACATTGCCATCTAGTCACAAACGAAGCTTGTGCTATGGGTACTTGATGGCTGATATAATACATAAATACTTTTTTTTGTAAATACGTACATAATAATACATAGAAATACTCAGACCAAGCCTATTTCCAACCTACAAACAAGCATGTTTCATGCATAGAAAGGACGGCAAGTTACGCTACCGGTCCCAGCTGCTGTATATGACAGTAGTTAAGCCAAGTCAGTGGCTTTTAAGGTGCTTGAAAACACTGGCTGCCGCCACCCCGCAATTGAGGTGCGTGGTGAAGTATGGTCTGGAACCCTTTCGATTGAGAGGAGAGGCATGTCCTAGTTATGAAATGCATAAGAATTGACAACACTTAGCCTACCTTTGGAAATTCTAACGTTTTTTTGTCATTATCCTCCATATTTTTTTCGCGGACGCCATATTGGAATAATTATCATCAGACCCATTCTAGTCTCCACTACAGGAGCACGACCTTCTCTTGTCCGTCCTAGACTGAAGGAGGATTTGGCATACACTCCCTACGCTGGCTAAACGGGTTGGGGAGGCCTGATCGATTTTTGATAATGTATTTCTATTCTAGTCTGCCGGAAACCACACGGCCATATTGGAATAATTTTAGTTCAATCAATAAAATCAATATCACTGAAAACCAACCTCACCTGCATGTGGTGGACCCTGCTGACAGACAAACGAAACTCTGGTGAAAACAGAGGTGGGGCATAGCTTATTTTGTAAGCTGCCCGGCTGGGGAAGTAACCTCCACTTCACAGAATCATCATCATCAGGTCATTTTGGTCTCCACTACAGGAGCACGATCCTCTCTCGTCCGTCTCAGACAGAAGGAAGATTTGGCCTACACTCCCCACGCTGGCCAAACGGGTTGGGGAGGCCTGATCGATGTTTCGTAATGTTTTTCCCTTAGTCGCCTTGTACGACATCCAGATTGAAAAGACGCAGTGATTCTATTCTAGTGTGCCGGAAACCACGCGGCCTACTTCACAGAATACCACAGCCAAATCACAATTCCTATGAGGGTTGTTGTATTTGTCTGAATGTGTGAGGTCACCCAAGAAGGAAGGTGTTGTTGCGTTGGTAGCGAGGGTGACAGCGCGCGTGCGATATTTCGTGTTGTGAGAGTTTATGTAGCTACGGTAACCGCTTCAGATCAGGCGCGCAGTATGTTTGTTTGTCACCCGCCATAGTATAAAAATAATAACCGCGTAGTAGTAGTAAAGACAGACTCACACACCGAGGGTTCTAGCTTTTCTTGATTTGTTTTATTCCAAACGCAAGCAAGAAATAATTTGAAATTAAGCTAAGGTCGACATTGTTTAACTTGTGTTATTACAAAACTGAAACCAACCAAGAAATAATCTGAAATTGGGCTACAGTCGTTATCGATTGACTTGCGTTATTATAAAACCAAAACTTACAAACAAATAATCTGAAATAAGCTACGCCGACATTCTAAATCAGTAGGTCGTATTGCTAAAGATAAATTGTAAGCACTTCTCGGAAATAAACTGGTTTTAGAGGTCTTACCCCATTTAAAAAAAAAACTATCCTAGTTTTTATATTTTTCCTCTAATATTTACTCTATAACCTCTATAATTATTTTAGATTTTAAACTTCGGAGAGAAGGGGGTGGGGTGTATTTGTTTTTTGCGGTTTGCTTCCAAAAACAGAACCCTAAAAAGAAAAGAATTTACCCATATAAATTTGAATCGATACTCTCATATACAGTATATTTGTTTTTTCCTGCTCTTGTTCAAACTTACTGAAAACTACGCGAACATATTGGAAAATATTAGTGTTTATAAATTTAAAGGGCTTCGACTATACGCGTATAGAAAAGCGCGGATACTCAACAGTCTAGTTTAACGACGAGGCGAATACGACATCCAGTAAAATTTCATTCTCTTAAAAGTCTCAATCTGATGTTCATTAGTGATCGGATAATAGGATGCGTAGTTACCTAAAGTTATACGAAAACTTGAAAAGTATGGAAAAATAAATTTCTTTGATAGCTATATAAATAAAATAAATAAATATTCTTGGATAAATTACACACCGTCATCTAATTCCACACTAAGCAAAACTTGTAGAATAAATAGGTCATTGGGTCATTGGGTAAATAAACTTAAATATTTTTACCTAATACTTAGAAACCAACAAATACAAAACCAAAGTCCTGCACAAGGTACACACTGGAGCTTATCACTGATGATACAAAAAATATTCATTTTGCCCAACTTGGCCGAATATTATAAATATTTTAAAAATGGTAAAAATCACCTTTCGGTTACCTCGATTACCGGTCGAGTGCTCTTTCCAACTGAGCTATCAGGAAGGTTTGTGATGGTGGCGAATTTTTGCATTTTATATTTACTGCTGTGAAGTCGCAGTATGGCGCCCTTTACCTATTAAGTATTACACTACTAAACAAGTTACACACAAAGAGAAACAACAACAAATTACACATTGCCATCTAGTCACAAACGAAGCTTGTGCTATGGGTACTTGATGGCTGATATAATACATAAATACTTTTTTTTGTAAATACGTACATAATAATACATAGAAATACTCAGACCAAGCCTATTTCCAACCTACAAACAAGCATGTTTCATGCATAGAAAGGACGGCAAGTTACGCTACCGGTCCCAGCTGCTGTATATGACAGTAGTTAAGCCAAGTCAGTGGCTTTTAAGGTGCTTGAAAACACTGGCTGCCGCCACCCCGCAATTGAGGTGCGTGGTGAAGTATGGTCTGGAACCCTTTCGATTGAGAGGAGAGGCATGTCCTAGTTATGAAATGCATAAGAATTGACAACACTTAGCCTACCTTTGGAAATTCTAACGTTTTTTTGTCATTATCCTCCATATTTTTTTCGCGGACGCCATATTGGAATAATTATCATCAGACCCATTCTAGTCTCCACTACAGGAGCACGACCTTCTCTTGTCCGTCCTAGACTGAAGGAGGATTTGGCATACACTCCCTACGCTGGCTAAACGGGTTGGGGAGGCCTGATCGATTTTTGATAATGTATTTCTATTCTAGTCTGCCGGAAACCACACGGCCATATTGGAATAATAAATAGAAAATATTCACGCCAGAACGGCTAGGCGGATCTGGTTGAAATTTCTCATGGATATAGATTGGAACAAAACATAAGATACTTTATATCCCGGGAAAATGTCTTATTCCCAAGGACACGTTCCCGCAGACGAAGTCGCGGGCAGCAGCTAGGAAAATATAATAGTGTCGCTAGCAAAGCGGACGGAAAGGTAGTTAAGCGAAGCACTTGCATTGCATACAAATGAAATGAAATTCGTTGTAAAACTGAGATTATTTTATGCCAATGTCAGGAAAAAACAATTTCAAATTCAATACCTTAAATGTAAATGCTCTGTTTTTGGGTCGGCTATAGTAGTAGTTTCGTAATAAATGTTTTGCAAGTGGAATTGATTATGGCTCACAGCCAGTACACAGCGGCACAGTTGGCATATCCACGTACGATTTAGTATTATTAATCCGCTGGAATGTTTTTGCCGACTTCAAAAAAACTTCTTTAATTTATAATTTATTTGTTTGTTTGTATGTTTCCTAATTCCAGTGTCATTTTATTAAATTGGGTTTTAAATACGCATTTATTCAATGCGTAATTAAAACCCGCATTGAATAAGTGCGTAATTAAAACCCAATTTAATAAAATGATATTTCATTTTGAAATCACATAATAGCACAATCAAATAACAATGCTATTGTGTTCCTGCGAGTGTTAGAGGTCACCAGACGAGAAGAAGAGTTGCGTTGTCAGTTAAGGTGCCAACTTGCGAACAATACAAGGGTATTGCGAGCATCTGTATAGTTGCGGTAATAAACCAAGTAATATGCAGGTATACGCTTGTTTAGATCGTGGCCAAACATTAAAATTGATTACATCGTATTTTTTCATATATTGATCATCATTTCACTAAATGGTAGTATTTCATTAAATAGAAAATATCAGCGGTTCACATCGTGATACGACCTGGCCGGATCATTAGATATGTCCTGGTCAGAATTATGAATAAATCAGCATTTGACGATATGAACAGCTACGCACGGCTACTTTATGATATGGTCAAAAATCTGTGATTATATAAATACATAAAATAAATATTGGACGAATTACACACTGCTATGTAGTCTGATCAACTGCGGGTTGATCAGCGTAGCGGAGTATGCTCTTAACCCCTTCGATTGAAGGAAGACCGTATTCCAGTGAGATGAATAAGGGATGTCGACGAAACACCATTCGACGCACATTACGCAATACGTCGATTAGGTTGTCGATGCAGAACTCTGGGCTTGATATCCTGCACTAAAGTTTTTAGCAGTCATGTAGTTGTCAGTTCTATAATAATAAGCGTTTTTACATAATGTATTTTTTATCAAAGATGGAATTGCTTTTCCGACAAATCAAGGACTGACTATGGCAATTTATTATTACAAAAGCGTAGGTATACAGTTTATAACGAAAGAATTGTTGACTTTGCCAAGTTTATGTTTTGATATTATCAATTCATTTGGGGTATAAGTGAATCAACATCAACATCTTTGAACTAAGCTAACTTCACCTGAACGCGGTACACCCTGATAGTACGCTGACTGACAAACGAAGCTCTGGCGAAATGTGAGGTAGGGAGCGTAATTGTAAGCTACCCGACTGGGGAATATACCTTTACCTCACAGAATACCGCAGCCAAATAACAATTTCCTTGAGGTTTGTTGTGTTCCAGCGAGTGAGTGAGGTCACAAGAAACGAAAGAGATGCTGCATTGGCATCGGGGGTGCCGGCGCGCGAGCGATATTTAATATTGCGAGCGTTAATATGGCTACGGTAACCGCTTCACATCAGGCGGGCCGTATGCTTGTCTGACACCCGACGTAGTATAAACAAAAAATTCGTGATTGTTTTGCAAATCGATATCATCACTACAGTCACTTAATTTAGGGAAGCTTGATATATTTTTACGTAGAGACATAATATTTTCATAAATATTTTGAGATGCAGCATTAATGATACAGGTATGAATTACATACGAGTATATATATTTACAAGAATTGATAAATTAATTATAAAAAAATATTATAAAAGAATAGGATATTTTAAACTAAAAGGAACATAATTATAAAAGTTTAGAACAAGAAGCCTCTTAATTTATTAATCGTCATTCCTGTACATGCCTGCGGCTTATTGTTTTCATATGGTTTATATAAATAGATAATGTCAAGGTTGTAACAACATTAAGAAACTCGAAGAAAGGTTTATGAAGATAATTATAGCGAAGTATGAGATAGGCTTTGTTTCAATTTAAGTTTGACACGGGGTTGAATTTAGGGTGGTTAATTGAGTGAACGAATGTATAAAGTTTATATAACTAGCTTGAGTTCGCTACTTCGTACGCGTGTATCTTGGTATCACCTGGGAATTTTCAAAAATCGTTTATTAACGACCATGGCAGCTAGGATGACAGCAGTTGTATATAACTTCTGTTTAACTGTGTCCGTTGTTGGCTCTCCAACAACGGACACAGTTATAATTACTGATAGTAGTTTCTATTACCGATAGTATGTGGTGAGCAGATCTCTGTGTAGAGACACAGAGACGTCCTCAATCGCTGGATCTGCTCACCACCTACTATCAGTAATAGAAACGGCTGTGGCTAAGTGTCAGCTAAGTTACATGGACTAACTGCTGGTGGAAGCACGTAATGCACCCTAAAGACTAATTCCCTATGGATCATTTGAATATTTTCTTAATTAAATTTTTAAAGTAGTTTTTTTTAATGTTTTCAACAAAACTATTGTATTATTTTGTTATCATTAAAAAGTTTTAGCCACCATTATATTGAAAAAATTGCCAATATTAGCCAAGATCAGCAATTAGAAGTTACTTGCTGTTGATGCCCAGTGTGCACCGGCCAAGTCTGTTCTTGATCCACAGTTCTCACTTTTTTTTTTTATACTACGTTGGGTGGCAGACAAGCATATGGCCCGCCTGATTTGAAGCGGTTGCCGTAGCCATATTAACGCTCGCAACATAAAATATCGCTCGCGCGCCGCCACCCCCGCTGCCAACTCAGCATCTCCTTCCTTTCTGGTGACCTCACTCACTCGCAGGAACACAACTACCCTCAAGGGAATTGTTATTTGGCTGCGGTATTCTGTGAGGTGGAGGTACATTACCCAGTCGGGTAGCTTACAATTAGGCTCTCTACCTCTCTTTTCGCCAGAGCTTCGTTTGTCAGTCAGCAGGGTGCACCGCGTGCAGGTGAAGTTGGCTTAGGTTCAAAGATATTGATGAACCACTTACACCTCATAACTCACTGGACGTATGCTGAGATAACTGAGCTAACAACAGACCAATTCTTATAGGAGGTTTTACGACTTTGGTATGTAACGGAACCTAACTTAAATCTGATACAAAAAATGTTTCAACAATCACAGTAGTGGATAAAGCTTCAATCAGGAATACAAACTAAAATAATAACCCTTTAGAAGACAATCGTAGATGCATTTTATAAATATTTATACAGAAATTGATTGTGGCTCTCTGCCAATACACAACGGCACAGTTGGCGAGCTTCACGGGTTTAACGTTGCACTGTAATCGCATTTTTACACTTGATCAGGCCTTACACTGTGCATGTGCCCGGAATTGCATCGACAATTGTCAAAGCGACAAAAAAGTCATCCAGGTTTAATAAATTTTAAATTACACAGGATTGGAAAATTGCATTCGGCCAATATTGACTGGAAAGCCAATATTGGCCGAATTATAGGCCCTACAGCCGAAGCTGAAGCCGATTACCATCGAAAATTTTGATTATAAAAATAGGTCTTACGTTTAAGTTATTGACAAACATCTTCAGCTTAGTCGATAGAGTTCCAGAGTTTCTACCAGCTAAGACAAACACAATTACTACCAAACTAAGGCCAAGTTTGATTTTTGCTATTAAAATATTCAATGGGAATTGGCTTTAACTTCGGCGGTAGGGCGCCTGGTCAAAATATAGCATTACCATCACAGTTCCATTAGTTTATAATCTAAATAACTAGTGATAAGATAATAATAACGCTAGTTATTTAGATTTCTGTGGGTATAGCGTTACCACTTTTGAAGTCGACTGACTGACTTCAAGTAGTTAAAAGTAGATTTTCTATTTGACCAATATGTACTCGTATGTCCGGGCTTATCCTAAATAATTACTGATTATTTGTATGTTATATACTATTCGACCGCATTTGTTGAGAAGATTTTAAGAGTACGTATCCGATATTGCGCCGATTTTTCTAAAAAAAAAAAAAACGGGGTGCACTCCGGGAGTGCCAGCTGAAGTGAAAACTTGAACATTAACGTTGTGCATTTTTGAATATTTTGGAATGGTTAAGGAATAATTTCGCACAAATTGCTTTATTTATCAGGCATTATCAATCAAGTATTATCATATTAAACTGTATAACTATCACGGTTCATGAAATACAGCCTGGTGACAGACGGACGGACGGACGGACGGACAGCGAGGCCTTAGTAATAGGGTTCCTTTTTACCCTTTAGATACGGAACCCTAAAAATCACGTTTTTTGTATGGGAGCCCCCTTAAATATTTATTTTATTCTGTTTTTTAGTATTTGCTGTTATAGCGGGAACAGAAATACATCATCTGTGAAAATTTCAACTGTCCTACTACAACGGTTCAAAAGCACCAAAATAAATATTAGTTTAACAACTAATTATTTGCAAAACAAGAAAATATTACTATGATTTTTTTTAATACTCGAAAACTCGGTATTAATACATACAATTTCTATCAAAATTTTCAACCGACTTTTTTTTAGTTACGTAATTGTTTAAGTTGCTATGTAGGTACCGTAATAATAGCAGTTAGTACTACTACTACTACTAGGTAGCTAGTACCGGTAGTAATCAGTTACCGCAGCTACTTTAGCTGCGGTAACTGCGGTAAATTAAATTCTATAAATAACGCAGTAGGAGAAATCTGATAAGGTAATGTAATTAATTTGGGTTTGATATGCTGTGTTATTTATAGAATTAAATACAGCAATAGGGTATGGCGCAATTTCTGGGCGACGACGTCTTCTACGATATTATTTTATATATTTGTACCTAGGTAAAATATACGTACTTAGATCAATTTTCTATTAAAATGGAGGTACCTGAAATACATAAAATTAACTGTTACTCGCGACTTCTCCCGCGTGCTTATTATTTTAATATAACTTGGTGAATGAGATGTTTTTTCGGTATAATAAGTAGCCTGTGTCACTTTCTATACCTACTTTAAACTATCTCCGACAAAAAAAAAGTCGTTTCAATCTATTGGTTCATTTCCACGTGGATGAAGGACAAACAAACAATTTGTGACTTCGCCGGCGTAGTCGAAGGTCGAACGTAGAACGTGGAAACTAGATAATCTAGATAATATACCTAAATATATATATTTTTTTAATATAATTTATAATGCATAAAAAACATCCTGACCAAGTCTGTCTCTTATATCATGTTCACGTACACAATTATTTGTTTTGTACGGGGATCGAATCCGCGACTCTTAGAGCCTAGCAGCCATTTCTACCCATTCAACCACGAGACTCATCGACAACACACTATTAATACCTATATGTCCACCACGGGCCCTGCCGCCGAAGCTGAAGTCGATTTCATATAATTTGATTCGCAAAATAATTGTAATGTTCTAGTTATTGGCAAATATCTTAGTATGTAGAGCTTCAGGGTTTCTACCAGCTGAGCTAAACACAGGTACTACAAAACCTAAACTGAATTTCGATATTCGCAATCAATAAATCCGATCGGAATTGGCTCCAGGTTAGCCTGTAAGATCCCTTAGGTCTTAGAATAAATTACATCATGATGTGGCCGATCATTAAGTTCATCAAGTTAAGAAAATACTTTATAAATAAATTGTATCAAAATGAAATACTATGAATATTAATTAGATTTTTCTTTTTTTTTTTGTTTTAAATAACTAATATCAAAAGTATGTATCCTGATTCATGATAAACGTTACGTAGTTAGCATACTGTATGTACATATTATTGTAAAATAGAGCGTCAAAGTTGGCCGATAAACTGTTTAGCAGTTTGGCGAAAAATAGAAATAAGAAAAATGTAACTCATTGTGGTGAAATAAATAAAATTAAAAATAAATAAAATTTCATAAAAGGGTGATATTTCATGAAATGTCATGTTGAAAAAATATCAGCAACTGACATCATGATACTGCCTAACCAGATCATTGAATTATCAACGTTTGAGGATATGAACAGCCGTTACTTATTTCATGATAATGGTCAAACATTAGTGATCTAAATATATAAAAGAAGAAACTGACTGACTGACTGACTGACTGACTGATATATATATCAACGCACAGCCCAAACCGCTGGGTCTAGAGATTCCAAATTTGGTACGTAGGTTCCTTATGACGTCTAGGGGTGCACTAAGAAAGGATTTTTCAAAATTCATCCCCTAAAGGGGTCAAACGGGGGTCCAAAGTTTGTATGGGGAAACAAGATTAGTTGGATTGTTTTATCTGAAACTTTACAAGAGTACTTCTATAGATAAATGAATAAACACGTGTTTCAGGATTTTTCAAAATTCAACCCCTAAAGGGGTAAAATAGTGAGAAAACGTCTGAAAATCGTCATGGGTATTGTTTTTATGGTTTATCGGGTCGCTGATTACGAAAACAACAACTATTTTATAATCCAACATAGCCGATGTGTCATAAAATCACCCCTGAGGGGGTCCAATGAGCTTGAAATATGTAAAAGAAGAAACTGACTGACTGACTGTTATATATCAACGCACAGCCCAAACCGCTGGGTCTAGAGATTCCAAATTTGGCAAGTAAGTTCTTTATGATGTCTAGGGGTGCACTAAGAAAGATTTTTTCAAAATTCAAACCCTAAGGGGGTGAAATGGGGGTCCAAAATTTGTATGGGGAAAGAAGATTAGTTGGACTATTTTATCCGAAACTTTACATGAGTACTTCTATGGATAAATGAGTAAACACGTATTTCAGGATTTTTCAAAATCCATCCCCTAAAGGGGTAAAATGGGGCGAAAAAGTCTAAAAATCGTCATGGGTATTGTTTTTATGGTTTATCGGGTTGCTGATTACGAAAACAACAACTATTTTATGATCTAACATAGCCGACGTGACATAAAATCACCCCTGTGGGGATGCGATGGGGTTGAATTATATAAAAGAGGAAACTGAATGACTCACTGATATATATCAACGCACAGCCCAAACTGCTGGGTCTAGACATTCCAAATTTGGTACGTAGGTTCCTTATGATGTCTAGGGGTGCACTAAGAAAGGACTTTTCAAAATTCATCACCGAAGGGGTTGAAACTGGGGTCCAAAATTTGTATGGGGAAACAAGATTAGTTGGACTATTTTATCCGAAACTTTACACGAGTACTTCTATAGATAAATGAGTAAACATATGTTTCAGGATTTTTCCAAATTCAACCCCCAAAGCGGTAAAACGGGATGAAAAAGTCTGAAAATCGACATGGGTATTGTTTTTACGGTTTATCGGGTCGCTGATAACGAAAACAACAACTATTTTATAATCCAACAAGGCCGACATGACATAAATCACCCCTGTGGGGGTGCGGTGGGGTTAAAATGTCATAATATCAATATGGGTGTTGATTCTATGGTTTTCTGGGACGTCAATTACAAAAATGGCATCGATTTGAAAATATCAACCCCTAAAAGGGTAAAATGGGGTCAAAAAGTCTGAAAATCGTCATGGGTATTGCTGTTATGGTTTATCGGGTCACTGATTACGAAAACAACAACGATTTTAAAATTCAACGTGGCTAACGTGACCATCATCCTCTGTTAGGGTGCGATAGGGTTGAAAGATCTATATATCAATATATGTGTCGTTTTTAGGGGTTTTCGGAACGCCAATCCATACTAATATTATAAATGCGACAGAATGTCAGTTACCTCTTCACGCTTAAATCGCTGGACCGATTTAGATGAAATTTGGTTGAGAGATACATTGAGTCCTGGGAAAGGACATACCCATGATAGTTTTTATCCCAGAAATTACCTGTTATTGTTATTTATTGTACCTGTAGGGCGGTTCTATGTTTGACGGTATGTATTTTTTATATTTAGTTTCAATGATTTCTCCATTAAATGAACAGCAATTTTAATCATTCTTATTTGTTTGAATGGGCAGACTATTCAAGTGGTCCCATATTAATCAAATCAGGATCTGATGATGGACTCCCTGGGAATTCGTGAGAAAGGGTTGAAATTTATAGGCATGGACATGGATACAGTAATTGATGAGTTTTCTGATGACATTAGGTTACATAATTTGCATTTGGAAGTCATCTTGTGACACTGCTGAGCTGATGAGGAACGGTTAGGCAATAGTGTTAAGTGCTTCTTAATTAAATAAATTAATGTATTTTCGTCTAGAAGACACCATGTCACTACTACTTACCCATTATTATAATAAATAGTTAAAAAAAATATTTACTAAAAAGAAATAAACTTAAAAAAAAATGAAACAATCTACAAAATCCTGACAAGAAAAAGCCAAAAATAACTACGGGAACAATATTTTCTGTCACCTAAGTTTAGATGTGTTACTAATCTGCAGTACCCTAATAATAATTATCTATCCCCAAGAAATATATTAGTCATCATTTTAATTAAAACTGTCTCTAAATATAAATCATCAGCTACCAACCTATTAGTATCATTTAATTCGTTTGATTATCAAAATAATAGATCTGTCACCAAATAAATAGATCAGCCCCTTAATTTAATGAAAAAATGGCTTACCGAGTCTTACCAATACTTGGTCAATGTAATAAATCATGTTTTGGTTAGATTTGAGTTGCTTTTTGGTTAGGTTAGGGTTTTCTTGCGTCCTGTCATCGGAAATAGGAGCTCCGCGAAGCGGAGCTCCGTCAACCTAGATGATGAATGATGTGGTGCCAAGTAAGCTTAATTATTAATAATTGACAATATAATACATACAAAAACATTTATTTGGTACTAGACCCTACATCTCCATGATTTTAGGTGATTTATTGTGGCATCGATTTTATATTGTTTGGTGACTACATTTTGGTGACAAAGCTATTATTTTGCGGGCAAACCCTCTTAGTTAAGAAACACAAAACTAATTAAATTGGCGATAGCTTAAATGGTACCCAATAACTACTACCTACCTTTTGAGATTTTTGACGTCGGTGTAATTTTTTGAAAGTTTGATTTATCCTTTTTAAGCTGATGGATTAAGAGTTGTGTTATTCTAATAGGATTTTAAATTTGTATTTGGCGTCAATCAGTGCTTATGCGATCGCGGGGCGCGCGGCGAAAGCGAGGTGTAGTAGTTATCGTTAAAGTTCTTGCATCCGTATTTAGTACAATTAAAAGTACTACATGAAGGTGGTTGGGTGTATTCATCATCATGAAACTTTGTACACATATTCTTTAAGGTATTAGGAAGGACATAGGATACTAAAAAAAGTAAACGCGGGCAAAGCCGCGGGTGAAAGCTAGTCATATCATAAAATAGTTAAAGGCGCTGATATAGCTTATTTATTACTTTTGTGGTTCATCATGGCTGTGGACAATAATTGTGACAAGGAATATTAAAGCGCCAATAGAAGATAAAAGTTAAGTGAAATAATGTCGTTACGACACAAAACTACTAGACTACTGGTAAGGTCGGGGTACATTGTCCCAAAATTATACTAGTTTTTGGTTTTCGTTTGATAATCTCCGTCTTAATAGTTCTAGATCTGTCTAATGGTAACGTATGTCTAGTACTATATACATACGACGCATATAAACCAGTAAATCCAGGAAAAGTACCTATGTATTGTATTTTTTTTTTTGCAAAGTTTGGGCCAAAGTTGTATTTTGAAAGTGGTTTCAATGGCCCATGTATTTTTTTGTATGGAAAACGTAATGATTTACTATGATGGGCTGAAGTAACCTGTTAAAATCGATTATATTATATAAAAGGAAAAGACTCTCTTTATAAATTGGCTTTTATTAAAGGTACGATATGTCTGTTACGATGAATAATATAAAATAGCTTACACTTACCTGAGAACTTAGTTTCAATAGAAAGTTTGCACACAACAGTTTCACGAATGTCAAAAGATGTCAAATATTGGCGGTAATAACCTTACTCGCGCATTGGCTGTCATTCATTGAACTGCTTTACCGACAAAACTATAAAGCCATCTATCGATAACAGCGCGAAATACTTCGATAGCTCGCACTGCAAAAGCGTGGCGGGAAATTCAAATTTTTTTTCGGTTTAGGACAAAGTAACACCCTAGGGTTAAAGTACCCCGACCTTACGGTATTTTATTTACATATAATATTTTTTTTCTAAGATCTACCATTTACGTAATTTTTAAAGATTTTTATTTGATTGAATGTGCTAAATATTACGCGGACAGTTCAAACTGCAATAAGCAGTTCTGTGCTTACAAAAAAAAAATATAAGTTTCTTTTTTATTGGGATATGAGCAGTATTAGCTGATTACTCTAGCATGAGACACACTCATTTCATGAAATGGTCAACCACATCATGTTATGATCAATTTGGAAAAATGGCCACGACAATAGTCAACGGTATATTATTATGATCTAGAGTATCTTGCCACCCACATTGACAAGAACTCTTGTTTGAAAGTGAGAAAATAAATTCGCCAGCTAATTTTTTTAATAACATGAGGCATTGACATTGATACCTTTTGGCATGGCGAGTTTCGAAGATATTTTTGGAAAGCAGTTTTTTTTATACTACGGAGGATGGCAGACAAGCATAAGTACGGCCCACCTGATGTGAAGCGGTTACCATAGCCGTATTAACGCTCGCAATATAAAATATAGCTCGCGCGCCGCCACCCCCGCTGCCAACGCAGCATCTCCTTCATTTCTGGTGACCTCACTCACTCGCAGGAACACAACAACCCTAAAGGAAATTGTTATTTGGCTGCGGTATTCTGAGAGGTGGAGGTAATTCCCCAGTCGGGTAGCTTACAATTACACTTCCTACCTCTCTTATCGCCAGAGTTTCGTTTGTCAGTCAGCAGGGTGCAGCGCGTGCAGGTGAAGTTGACTTTGGTCCAAAGACGTTGATGAACCACTTATACCCCTATACCCTATAGAGTTGCCTATAGATGCAAGCAATACAAAGACAAACAAATAGCTCGCACACTGATGCAACACTCTCTTAGATACTTCTTGTGCTCTCAGTCACTCTCAAAAACACAATAATCCTCAAAGGTATTGTTACTTGGCCGCCGTGTTGAAGTGAAGGTATCCAGTGGTGAGCTTCTTACTGTATAATGATATTAACGTAATTATAAATATGATATGATAGGTACTATGTATGTTTGTAATCATCATCAGGTCCATTTTAGTCTCCACTACAGGAGCACGACCCTCTCTTGTCTCTCTCCTAGATGGAAGGAGAATTTGGCCTACACTCCCCACGCTGGCCAAACGGGTTGGGGAGGTCTGATCGATATTTGATAATGTATTTCCCTTAGTTGCCTTGTACGACATCCACGGGAAGAAACGGAGTGATTCTATTCTAGTCTGCCGGAAACCACACGGCCAACATAATTATATCAACCAATAGTCATCCCACTACCAAACACGGCCAGTTATATGTATTTACTTTACGGCCAATTATATTTATGTAGTACATATGTTTTTAAGCTTTGCCTATATATAAATCAGTTTATTTATTTCGAACTCCTCCGAGCTATGTCATCGTCGGTTCATGCTGTTATCATTAGATGACAGTCATTAATCTACAGATCATAGAAAAGGGACGGGGACCCACCACATATTCCTACCACTGTATCTCCTGTGTAGCCAGGATTAACAGCGGCAACCGCCAAAAAGGCAGTGAACAGTGAAGTCCATTTCAGTACCGCGGGTAAAGCTACGGCTGCCTTGGAACTCACAAGGAATCTAATCAGAAGAAATTAGTAGGAGTAAGAAGTTTTTGGAATTTGATTTCCCCTCTTAGCAATGTTAGAGACAGCAATATGGCAAATAAAGAGAGAAAAAGAGATGCCTAGTCAAGTGAAACTCAACATTACAAAATCATCTGAACGCTTGGTAATTCTCCCTCTTTGCTACCAAATCAGAATAGTATACTACCCCGGATGTGCCATGCAACGAATTCAACATGTCGTTCCGCTCCCGCCGCCAAAGATCACACTGCAGAGAACACATCATAGAAATTACACATTAAGCCAAATCAGTTAAATGATTTTTGGGCGGCTTGAGAAGCCTCCCACAGTTGTGCAGCATCACGAAGTACGCTCTAAACCCCATCGACTGAGACGAGAGTCATATTGAGTGAAATTGTTGATGCAGTATATATTTATGCTGAGATAAGATTATTATTAAAATCAAAAGTTAAGAAGGAGATGCTGCGTTGGCGGCGCGCAAGTGATATATTATGTTGCGAGCGTTAATACGGTTACAGTAACCGCTTCACATCAGGCGGGCCGTATGCTTGACTGCCACCCGACGTAGTATAAAAAAAGCAAAACAAAAAACTGGTATAAAAATATTTCATCTACAAAATATCTACAATGGACAACGTCAATGTCAATCAAGTAGACGTAAAAGGGTTTAAAGTAAACATTTCTAATTAAGCTTCTAGACATAGGTCACGCGGGTTGATGGAGTAATACGGGGGCGGTACAGACCAAAGTCGATTTAAGCCCTTTAGTCGTAACCTCTTTCGTAAAATAATTCAAAACTTATTTTTACTCTTTATATTAAATTACAACACGGCTTTTGGCTCATTATAGGTATTTTTAGAACAATCTGTCTAGGCAATGTATAAAATCAACCAAACTATCTTGGTATTTTGATGTGCCATTTGTTTTTCGATTACGTAAGGTTAGTCTAGTGTCTCGCAAACATAAAATAAATCGCGGGGCTTCGTCGAATAAAGTGCAATGAGTGTCGTTCTATTGAACGACTAAACCCTAACCCGACGAAACCCTGCGAAGCGGGGCTCCTATTTAAATTTGCGGGGCACAAGACAAACTAACTAAAACCTACCAAATCCGAAAACAAACCCTGCGCAGATCTTTGCATCCTGCAATAATAAATATTTTCCAAAATTTTCATTTTCCTTTTAGTAGAATGCCTAAGCATATTATAAAATTCTGGACTAGACAGATTGCAGATAAATTCATATTCACATAAAACTCGATCTCGCTAGTGCAAATTGGATATCAGCAATTAGAAACTAATGCCCAGGGCCATGTGTTTGCGATTAATGGATTTTGTAATTTGATTCAGAACTAAACGATTTCGACGTAAAATAAAGAAGTCTGTACATAAACAAAATTATTTCGTACAATATTAAGGAGGTGCAAGGAGAAAAATATTTACGTATTTACAAAGTAGGTACAGAGCAC